>OVBL01001030.1:600000-1200000 GCA_900406555.1 Pseudoturritis turrita | reverse complement strand
TATATATATATATATATATGGTCCTCTTTTACACCACTTTACATTTACGGAATCCTGGTGGTAAAAAACTAAAAGTATCGCACTAAAATTTAATTTAATCAAACCGGTCTATGAAAATGATATTGATGTTCATGTATACCGATCGCATGAACTAACTTTTAACCGTCCACTATTGTTAGTTAAGTTCGTTAAAAATAATTTTCGTTTGTTTTGATGTCTTATCGCAATCAATGATCTACAAAAAAACAATGTATACACACCATTATTGATTTTATGCAGAGCTTCCATGTGACTCTCTTGTCCGCTAGTTACCGATGTTATTGTCAATTTGTCATTGCAATCAATCAATTTTCCTCCAATTTCGTAAGTTAAATCAAAGTTTAAATTTTTGTTACTTTGCCACGTGCCACCACAAGACGAACCTCATCCATCCATGAATCGGCATTTGCTTTCCATAATCCTTTTATCTTTTTATAATAAAACACAAGTGATTTTACAAATAGCTGCAATATTATATATGTAACACGTGTCTTAAATTTCAAATTTTTGCTTTTTATTTCTCTACACTAATTTCTCTATTCTCTTTTATTTTCTTTTTTTTCGACAAAAACAAAAACATTCAACTTCTTCCTTCCCCACGATCGAAATCTCTTCAATTTCTGAATTTAGTTTCATGTAATTTTTCTCCTAACTGTTCTTTTTCTATTTCTCCACAACTCCCTCTAACCACCATTTCTATTTATGTTTGGTTAAAAGATTAATCCTCAAATCTCTTCTCCTTTTTCATGTTCCTAATTTGTCTCCCTCTTTACTACTCAACCATTTCCGCAAATCTTACAAAAGCAATTACTTTTACTTTTCTCTTCTGTAATTCGCCTCCAACGAAGACCCAAAAGCAAGATGGATATAAGGTTTTTTTTTGTACAAGTACAAGCTTGACGGAGATGTCCAAGTAAGGATTCATCGACAGTAACTAATCGCTTCACATCCTCTCTTACAATATCAAATATTGCTTTCCTAAATCCGAAATTTTTATATGCGGTTCTTTATGTTCCTCAATTTTTTATATGAACCGTAATTTGATATTGTCTTCTAATTCCTCATTATTAATTTTTTCGAAGGGTAAAGTAATATCCTTTATCCGAGAAAGACCGTAGAAACCCAAAATCCAGATCTTAAATCTCTCACCCCCCAATTCAAAGAGCCTCCGCAAATCTCGGTATTGTTCGCAATTGCTTCTCAGTCTCCGATCCCAGAAAAACTATCTTAGAGATGACATTTGCTCTTAACTTTCCGACACTTTTATGGGTTATTAATACATGAATCGAAGCCTTTGTCTTCCATTTTATTTATGATCGAGGGCTTGAACACCTTAATTAATTATCGTTTATCTTGTTCGATGAAATTAGATGTTTATTTTTGTTTTGTAAAAAATTCGCTTTCTCCTTTATAGTAAAAAGTTCAGTTTCCATTAATATATGTAGTTTGATGTTGGGTTTAGCTTAAATTTAAATTTATCAGCATTAGGAAAAAAATTCTTAATCATTATTATTATTTATCTTGTCTGATAGAGAAGTTATGAAATTTGTTTTTCTTTTTAATTTGTATTAAATTTGTTTCTTTTTCCTGTCAATATTTGTTTAGTTCTATTTTTTCATCTTGCTTTCCTAAATCTGAAATTTGCATGATCCATTTTTATATGCGGTTCTTATTTTTTTTTTTTCTATTTCGTTTTTTTATCCTCTTTTATTGTAAAATCGCATGTAATTGTGATTTTTTTATAATTACCAAAAATAACTTTAGTATTCGTTTTAGAATTAAACAAATACTATTGATAAAAAATATAACTAAAAATAACTTCATAAATCAAAACAATTATACGTGTATTTAGTCCATGCAAAGTATGGCCTTAAAACTAGTCAGTAGATAACTTATAAAACGAAACCTCATACCAAAATTGAATGACGGACATGCATGAATCAAGTTACATATATCATATATGCGTAATGCGTTTAGTTCGAATATGGTTAAATCTTTAATATCAATTAAATGTTCCAATCGTTATAGTGTGTTAAACATATATTATATGTTATCTCTTTATTATATAGTTAAATATATTTTCATATTACAGCTTAAAAAATCAATAACAAAACTTCATTTATAATCAATTGTTCCTGCATAGTGGATGATCATCTAATTTATTATTTTATAATAGATTGGCCAAAACAGTGGTAGAAGACGGATAGATCAAAACGAGATATAATATGATCGGTCAAGAAATAATAATCAAAATTTAATTATATAATTTGTATGTCCGATTAACTTTCTTTTTTTTTTTGCAAAATTTCCGATTAATTTAATACATGACCCATAAAATAATATTGAATTTCTACGGGTTCGTGACAGTCGAAACGTCTTTGTTCTTCATAAGAGAAAAAAAACAAATGGCATTATGGCAAGACAAGATGATAGTATGTTGGTGTTGATAATGGTTTGAAAATGAAATAAAAATATAAGAAAAATGGTACAAAATTAGTGATAATTCATATTGCAAGTAATGCCTGCAAACCAACTAATGGTAGTTTAATGGTAAAAAAATTGGGGATATCAAAAAAAAAAAAAACAATTGGAGATTAAATAAAACTTATTTTTTAGTTTGATTTTTATGGAATACTTTATCAGTCTAAACAATATTATATTAAAAAATTCGGTGAATGAGCTATTCCACGACTATACTTACCATATAGATATTAGTCGAGTCTCGGTCTGAAACTTTCTGATTATAAAAATAATAAATAATAAATAAAGGATTAATTTATCCTATAATCCATAAAAAAAAAAATTCACTAAGTAACCAATTTTACTTTATGTAACACCATCACAACCACTAGATTTATCCTAGATTTTTTTATTTTTTTATTTTTATTTTGTTATCCCACAAATTAACCTATAAATAATGCATGCAGAGTACATGTTATTGTTTTTTTTTGTTTTTAAACTTAGTACATGTTATTGTTTGGAACCAGAAATTATATAAAAAAAAATGTTATTGTTTAGCCTTGACGTGCAATATTATGTCACACGTGTTTACTTTTTGCTGGCTCTCCACAAACAAAGGATTTGATTCCTAATGACAATGATGATGATAACAATAAAAATGATTTATTACAATAATACTAACTAATACATTAGATTCCGATCTTAATTTAAATACAACATAATTAATCAACAAATTGTGATATATTAAAGGTAGTATACGTAATGTAATTGTCCAGTGTCCACAGCCTTTGACCAAAACAAAAAATGTTACTGTCCACAGTCACCATACACGTGGGTCTTTCACGTGACACCACTTGATGATTTCAATGACTGAAATGTTCTTTGAAAGAGACAAGTTTTTTTTTCTTTTTGTCATCCAAAATATTTATTCTGATAATTTTTTGATGAAATACAAAATTGATAGATATAGATATATTCCGAAAACTAAATAGACGGACATTAAAATACTCCCATAAACTAAACCTAGAATAGGAGATCATACGATCTTACCAAAAACAAAGCGAAAACCTAAATCAATTCGTAGTATACATAAAATGGTTGATTAGTGGTAATACCAATTTGTAGTATACGAAAAACGTCGTCTCAAGTTGCAACATACGAGATTTCAATATTCTCTTTGCTTGCATGTACGAGACTTAAAAAAACAAAAAAATAATCACGTTCAATATTTTGTGTAATTTTTTTGGTCGGCAATTTTGTGTAATTTTAAATTTAAAGAAGACAATGACATAGACGATGCCGGTCGATCCATGATCTACCACAGCTTCATCGTCGGGTTTTATCAAAACATCACTTTGAACTCCTTCCGCAGAACATATCTACGCCTATCTACCAAGATCTCTACACTAACACCTTAAGATAAGTCCAAAAGATTCAACCTTCAGAAGGAATATTCACCTAATTACCTAATTTGTAGGCCCATGAGACCCATAGGATGGTAAAGATATTACTCTCTCACAAAGGCAGAAAATTGAACTTGGTAAAGAGTCGAAGCGACATCGGGAGAGAAGCATCCGACATTAAACCTGAAACACATATGGAAGGAGAAGAAAAACTCAGACAAAGCCGAACCAAGATCCGAAACAATTTGGAAAATTATGATGCAACAACTGGCCATAGCCGGACACCCGAATAAGACTAGATCGGGAAACAAAAGACCAAAGGACAGATGACATAAAAATAAAACCGATTCCAGCAAATCTCCACTTGCTCCTAACCCCTAAAATTGAAGTCTTCATTAACACCAAACTTCCGATTAGCCTTATTTACTAGATCTAGGATTTGGTGTTTTCAGAAAAAACTTCAAAGGAGATATCAGAAGAAATAGGAGGGATGAGGTGTTTATTTTTCAAGATAATTTTACAAAGGCTCAGTGCCGGCAGAGAGGAGATCGCCGACACCGGCCAGCAAAAAGAGGACAGATCTGAGGCAAAGAAAGTTTCAGGCGAAGAGTTTTCTAGAGAGTTTTTTTTTGAGACACAAATATCTTCTTATTTATTTATTTGAACCTCCAAAGAAAAATTGGCAAAAATAGCCCCAAAAAATTATTAATTTATCATATAACCATAATATTTGAGTGGTTATATATGATATAGACGGTATAATATGTATAATTGGCGAAAGTGTTCTTGTGGCTGACAAAGAAAGCATTGACATCATGATAGTGTAATTTCATAAGAAGGGTTTGAAACTTGAGATGGTTTCTCCAAATCCAATCCAGAATAATGCGAAAGATTCATTACAGAGGTGGAAAAATACGCAGCGGAGATCCGAGATCCAGGTAAAAAAGTTTGGATTTGGTTCGACACATTCATCTTAATAACGCGAAAACGGTAGTTGTAGACGGTGGTGATTTCTCTCGTAGTCCTAGTCGGAGCAACACCGTAGATTTCGCTTCTCCTACGACATCACGATTTGTGATACCTACGGAGCTCGAGCTCAGCTTATGCAATGGCGGCTGTCGTTGATCTCGAAGGCGGAAATATCAATTTGTTGTGGACGAGAGGCAATTTCGAAAATCCACAACTAAAATAGCTATTTGTCCAATTATATCATTACCATGATTATTTATTTATTAATTAGCTAAATTGTCCCTAAAAATAATTCACTTTGGTTATTAAAAAAAAAAGTAATCCAGTTCAAAGACTAACCTGAAATTTGATATGGCCAGAAAAAAAAATAAAAAACTTTCACCTTGTCTTTTAAATGTGAAGAAAAAAAATCAGATCTTGAACTTTTAGTCCTATTTGATATCCCTACATGTTATCATTTTGCATGTTCATACTCGTACGAGTTTGTCTTTTATATTTATATTCATAATATACAATAACTATAAATGTTACTAGATATAATCATGATCAAGTTAGAAATTTAACAAAATAACAAGTAAAAATTGTAATAATATAATTTTTTTAACAAAAAATAAAATAATATAAATTTTAACATTAATTTAATAAGTACTTTGAATATGACATACAACTATTTTATTAAGAATTATTTCACGAAATTCAGAAAAATTAGCCTGACTGTATTTAAAATTATTTAAAAGTAAAAATAATATATGATTAATTCATAAATATTCTCTATCTTAATTTATTACGATAAAAGGGTTAACTAATAAGAATAAAGCTAACTGGCTAGAAAAAAAAATCACCTACTACCTAGATAATGGAAAAGTAGCTGAATGATATATAAATACACACTTTTTTAAAACTATTTTTGTATTATACCAAATCAATATACATAGAAAAAAGTCATGAAAAAGTATTGGTATCAAAACGAAAAGTATAAACGGGAACCATTTGAAATATTAATCTAAACTTTTATTAGAAATATATACATCAGCAACATTATTATAACAATTAATTTTTTTTTCTTATAACTAAGGTGATTTAGGTTTTTAACCATCTGATTAATTTTCAAAATGAATGTAACAGTCGAATAGTCCATTTACCGGATTTTCTAATGAATCTAAAATATGGCATAATTTCAACTAGCCAAATAAAAATAATTAGATAATTCCATACTTAGGAAAATCGATTCCTAATCTAAACTAACAAAACAACTTTTTTCAAGTAAAAACAACTAATCCACTACTATTTGATTTGGTTTATTATAAGTTTATATTAAGTTACGCCCTCGTATAGTCTAATTTTTTTATATGAAGGAAATAGACGTATGATAGAAAATCATTATGTTTGCTACAATCACAATTTGACTGAAATTGTTATATTTGTGAACAAGAAAGACGGGAAAAACCAACCGAATAACAGATTTTCCATTTTCCAACAAAATATCTATTAATTTATCAACTTTTTCCAACAAGATATTTGCACGGACAGCACTATCGGAGCCAGGCCTCTTCTTTTTTTAGCAGACTATTTTCTTTTCAGTTTTGGTTCGAGTTATCTTTTCTAACGCCAGATTTAGTATAATCCCAATGTTATTAATCATTTCATTGTTCTGTTTGGTTTGAGTTGCCTTTGCATGCCAGTCTGATCAATTAATTTCGAACCGAAAAAAATTATAGATCAAAAATACAAAATTTCTTTGTTAACAAAAAAAAACAGCTAAATTATTTTATTTTTCAATCGTATCACAAAATGGGAAGCCAATTTATACATTGATATCAATTGACATTTTTTTTTATCTTCTATAACTTTTCACACATTATTAGATTTTAATTTGGGTTATGACTGGTTGATGGTATCAATATAAAATTATCAGTATGTTATAAATCCGATCTAATACTGGTTAATACCTAGACGTATTTTTTTTTGTTTTGTGAAAATATTTTATTTTTCGTAAATTATATATATTTTTATTTCACTTGATTTTTTATTTTTGGACACATGACATGTGGTGGAAACATTAACCAAGAAAGCTATAACTTGGCATGTTTTGATCAATATTTTGTGTGAATCTAAATTGTAAGTTGTTTTGGAGAATTTTGTCCTATTAAACAATTACTTGGGTGATCTATTCATGCGCAATCAACAAACACGTGAAAGTTTCGGAAAACACGATGGATGGATGTTTTTCGACGGCTCTCTCACACTCAAGTCAGAAAAGAGCAAATAAGAAAGGAAGAGAAAGGACCACGAGGAGACGTAAAGAGCGAAAAGAAGGAAGTCGAAAAATGAAAAAGAGAGAGAATGGATGACTCCAGGCCGAAAGGAATGGTTCGCGGAGTATCTCTAAGAGTTTGGTGGAAGAAATTTGGTGGTAAGGCTAAAGAGAGAGAGAGAGCGTTGAGTAGTATTCCGGCCAAAGAACGGCCGGAGAAGAAGAGAAATCCGATATGAGATTGGAAGGAATGGTCCTAAACAACCGGAAAAGGGACTGAAGCTCATGGGATGGGCCTTAGTCTCGAAAAGATAGGCTGAGTGTATGTGTTTTTAGCTCAGAGATTCGATCCCCCTTTTATGAAGGAGATAAAGTAGTATTTATAGACTTTTACCTGCCCGGGCTCGGATAACAGGTTCAGCGTCCTTGGTTGGGTCGGGTCTGGACTTCCGGATTTGACCCGGTACGGTGTGCTCGAGTACTTTTTACCTACTTTCCTCTTCTTTTTGCACCACCTGGCCGACCATACGGCTCTACTACGATGTACCTGACCTTATACACTAGTGGCAGCTTCTGACACAGCGGGTCAGATGCCGGGGTGCTCCCTCAAAACCATTTTCTTTTATGCTTTAATCGTTTTTCGAGTGTGGACCACCTGTTTTTACCCTCGCACACATAAAGTAAATATTTTTTACCCTTTGACCAAGAACTAAAATATGAAAGACCATAAGAATTTGAACTTAGCACATAAGGAAGATATTTCATACCTAGCCTGAGTTCCTGATACGGGAACTCGGGAGTCGTGCTCCATCTCCGGGTGTCGAGAAGAGAGATACATGTACGTCTGATCACCTGGTTTTGGACCCTGATCACCCCGAGTAGCGGGTTACGCTTCCCGTAGTGGGGGGCCAGGCCCAAGTGACCTCACCTGTATGTTTGGACCATTGTAGATTCAGGCCCAAACTCCTATGAGGGTTCTTGTCAGGAGATAAGCTCCACCAAAGGAGTTAACCGTTTTCACCGCACCGTGTAATACGTGGCTTCAGGCAATTCGCTTAACCCAAAAGAGATTATTTTATCCCCAACAATTTCCCCCTCCGTTGTTCGAGCTGGATTTGAGGGCTCAGGAGACAGATGGAATATTTTTCTTATAAGTAACAGTGTTTCTCCGGGATTCCAACCTTAAACGCAGTCGTACGATCATGCGCTCATGACTTTATGGGACATAACCCGGGTCCGGAAACCTGAGGGAACGAGATCCCTGAAGGCTTAAGCCTGAGTCCGGAGACATGTGGACATGAGAACCCCGAAGGCCTTTGCCTGGGTCCGGAGACCTGGGAGGACTCGAGATCCTCCTCGAATGTTGTGATAACCTGAGTCCAGAGACCTTGCGGGAAGTATGAGAACTCCCGCAGAAGTTGCGATAACCTAAGTCCGGAGACCTGATGGAGAGCATGAGAACTTCCACGAAGGCCAAGGGCCTGAGTCAAGCGAGTTGCCCCTCGGAGACTACTAGACGGATCCAGTGTTTCGGGGGGTAGAGACCGGGGGACCAATCCTGCTCCCTAAATAAAAATCGCATCGGGGCATTACCCCAATTGGAGCATTTTCGGGAGTCTAAGCTGCCATCCCGACAATTGCAATTCTCCAATTTTGGGCCTTTGTGCCTCTTTTTCTTTACTGGGCTCTTAGGCCTGTTTCCTTTAACAGATATATGTATGAATATAGAAGGGGAATAATAGGATAATTGACTATATATTTGAATATGTTTGACCTTATTTTCATCGTACGCTCCTGGTTTTTCCATCGAAACGTCATTGACCTTCTTGCCTTTCATCGGAGTTGACATCTCATTGGTTATTAGCTTTTGCCTTCACCGTGCGATTGGTCCGTACGTCTCACGCGTTCAGACTTTGTCAGCATCTTTCTTTTTCTTCCTTTGTAACCCTCCAGTTAGTGACTCCTTTTGCTGTTGTCGCTTCTGTACCACTGCTGACACCGTCTTCAGCCAGCAGTTGTCAACTAAATTCTTTCGTGAGACGGTACGAGATTTTTGAGATGTTGTCAGCATTTTATCTGACGATTTGTTTTCCTTTCACGAGCTGATCGAAGATGACTTCGAGATTCATTTAATCGTAGCGACATCATTCATCCTGTCTTTTTATGTTGTGGTGGCCTTGGCTTCCGCATCCCCTTCCTTATTTTCTCATTTTCAAAGTTTTTTCTTTCTTTATTTAAGTTGGAGGGGACCTTCTATTTTAATTTACTTCAACTTCTTCCTCTTTCTCGAGTCATGTCCGATTTGTTCGCCGGCTCTTTATTCTCTAGATCTTCTGTGATGGATCCTTCTTCTCTTATTTCCTAATCGACTCCCTCCGAATCCAGTGCTGACGATCCTAGTATTTCTCCCTTAGAGTGCACATATGTCTTCTCTTCCTGCTTCCTAGTGGGTTTTCGAAGCAGATTGTCTTCTGTTATGGTTGATCTCAGTGTGGCTCCAAGTCAATCCTGGACTTCGAGTCCCTCTCATACAGTAATATCTCGAATTTGAGAATGGGGTTTCTGAGTTAATGCCAGTTTCTTCTTCGGTTAAACATACCCAATTTATAGGATTCGTTTCCTCCTTCATGCCCGATCCTCCTCAGGTTGGTTCCTTGCTTCTTTATTGTTTTTATGCCTCGTCGCATGAGGCTTATGTTTTGAGGCCATGCTCAGGAAGTTTTGATGACTATTCATCCTTCCCGGGGACCTTGCTTCGATCACCTTTCTACATCGGGTGGCTCCGAGAGCACTTCTCTTATCGTCTCATGCCCCTAATGTTTCAAGTTTTGGGATCTCATCGGTTCTCTCGAGGTGGAGGTGTCTCGTATAATTTCCCTCATTGCCACTTATCCGGTAAGGACGTCTACTTCCCACGCACACACTGGCTGTTGGACAACCGTGGTGACCCGAAAACATCATCAGCTTTGGGCGACACAACTCCCAGCCGAGAGCTCTCTGAATGGACCCGTCAGATCTTCCCAAGAACTGCCGTTTGAATTAGCCTTCGTTTTTTCTTTATTATTTTGCCTCGACCTCTTTTTAAGCAAGATCGAGGGTCGATTGAATGTATTTAGTTTCCTTTGTGGTGATTTACTCCTTTTGCGGAGCTTTTGCGTTCGTTCATTATGGTTTTTCTTGCTCACGCTTCAAGTGCATATTTTTCATTCGTTTTGACTATGCTTTGACCTACTCCATTGGCTGAATTGATGACGTCTTCTCCTATTAATCTTGATTGCATATAAGATGTCTCATCGCGTGTGTTACAACGCTAAACCACTCGTCTTGATCAGGGAGGTTGCTTGTCGGGTTCCTGAACATCTCCCGGCTATCCACGCATGCGTATTCTATGTTACATCGAGAGGGGTTTATTTCGATTAGATGCTCTACGTGACTTGGTACTCCACATCTCTTATCCTTTTCTTTTCTCTGATTTGCATTTCTCGCGTCCTCCCCGCGTGCGCTCATTGTTCTGAGTTTAGTTAGTTCTTCTCTGTATTTTTCCTTGTTCTTATTCTCTTTCCTAAGACCTCCTCCATAATTTCTCCTTTGTCCCGCACTTCCAACGGGTGAATTTGCTGACGTCGGATACCTTACTTGGGATACGTCTCCCCCCTTGGAGGAGGACCAATTTTCGGGGATCTGGGTTCTGGACTCGAAATGGAGATTGGCCAGTCGAGTCTTTCTGCTCGCCTCTCTCCACGTTTCTTGCCCCCCCCCCATTACTTCATTCGACCGCTCGCGGGATTGAGGACTCTTTTGTTGACGATCCAGCAATGTCAGGAGTTCTAGCTTTGCAGGGAGTCGACGTGCTACATTTTGTTTTCGGTCGGTCTTTGATTTTGGTGGCCGTGGGAATTCCCCCACTTCGTCCATAGTCGCGCTTTTGGGATATTCCGTTCAGATTTGAGGCGCAAACTGAGATCGGGACCTGTTTGTCGATTTTAGTAGAGCGCCCCTCTCCTTCTAGCGCCAAATTGTTTCGGAGAATTTTTTTCCTTTTAAACAACCACTGGGGAGACCCGCTCCTGCGCAATCAATAAACACGTGAATACCTCGAAATATACGATAAGAGGGTGTTTGTCGACGGCTCTCTGATGCTCAAGTCAGAAAATAGCAAATAAGGAAGGAAGAGAAAAGACCACGAGGAGATGTGGAGAGCGAAAAGAAGGAAGTCGGAAAACGAAAAAGAGAGAGAATGGATGACTCCGGGCCGAAAAGGGTGGTTCGCAGAGTATCTCTAAGAGTTTGGTGGAAGAAATTTGGTGGTAAGGCTAGAGAGAGAGAGAGAGAGAGAGAGAGAGAGAGAGCGTTGAGTAGTATTCCGGCCAAGGAACGGCCGGAGAAGAAGAGAAATCCGATATGAGATCGGAAGAAATGGTCCTAAACAACTGGAAAAGAGACTGAAACTCAAGGGAATGGGCCTTAGTCTCGAAAAGATAGGTTGAGTGTATGTGCTTTTTAGCTCAGAGATTCGATCCCCCTTTTATCAAGGAGATAAAGTAGTATTTATAGACTTTTACCTGCCCGGGCTCGGATACCGGGTTTAGCGTCCTTGGTCGGGTCGGGTCTGGACTTTCGGGTTTGACCCGGTACGGTGTGCTCGAGTACTTTTTACCTACTTTCCTCGTCTTCTTGCACCACTTGGCCGACCATACGGCTCTGCTACGCTGCACCTGACCTTCTGCACTAGTGGCAGCATCTGACACGGCGGGCCAGACGCTGGGGTGCTCCCTCGGAATCAGTTCCTTTTATTCTTTAATCGTTTCTCGAGTGTGGACCACCTGTTTTTACCCTTGCACACATAAAGTAAATGTTTTTTACCTTTTGACGAAGAACTGAAATATGAAAGACCATAAGAATTTGAACTTAGCGCCTAAGGAAGATATTTCATACCTAGCCCGAGTTCCTAATACGGAAACTCGGGCGTCGTGCTTCGTCTTCGGGTGTCGGGAAGAGAGATACATGTACGTGTGATCACTTGGTTCCGGACCCTGATCACCCCGGGTAGCGGGGTATACTGCCCGGAGTGGAGCCAGACCCAAGTGACCTCACCTGTATGTTTGGGTCATTGTAGATACAAGCACAAACTCCTCTTAGAGCTCTTGTCAGGAGATAAGTTCTATCAAAGGAGTTAATCGTTTTAACCGTGCCGTAGAATACGTGACTTCAGACAATTCGTTTAATTCAAAAGAGATTATTCTATCCGCAACATAAATTATAATCAATATTTTCAAACGAAACTAAGTTCTCATTTCATTTAACTAAGTATACTATTAGTTACATTGTTATTAATTAGAGAAAATTGGAAATAAATGATATTTTTATTTTAAATTTATCCATATATACTTTTATTTGAAAGTTTTCATTTATGTCTAAACTATCTTTTTTAATATAAATAATTATTGTTTTCAAAATTTTTTTGGCAAACACGTGAAAGACAAAAGAATAAGATTTTTTTGTCAAATGTGCAAATGTTGTTTGCTAATTGATAGATTAAATTTTGGATTTATTAATTTCGTTCTGCTTTGTTTAGAATACACATTCTGCATTTTATACATGTTCTAAAATATTCGGATTATGTAATCTATGCACTGTACATGTTCTACAAAGTTTAGAATACACTTTCGTTCTACGAAATTTAGAAGACAATTTTAGAACGTCATCTGCACTTTGCTCTATGTTCTACAAAAGTTAGAATATGTTATCTAATATTTGTTAACAAAATTTAGAATATGTCTTCTACTAAAGTTAGTTCTAAAAATGGCGGAATACGTATTCTTCTGTTTGCTCTATGTTCTGAAAAGTTTATAAAAGCAATTCTAAATTATTGCAGAATTTCGAAAACACTACAAGAATACAGCGACATTGCTAGGGAAGAATTCCTAGCAATTCCCTCGCAAATCACGTGTTGCGAGAGATTTGCAATGGAGGCGAGTTCCTCGCAATACGAGCCTCGAAAAATACATTCCCTCGCAAATTTGCGAGGGTAAACAATTTCTAGCATTTTCGTCGCAAAATGTCTCTCGCAAAATCGTAGCAGTAATTGCGAGGGAATTGCGAGGAATATTTAAATGTAGCAATTCTGTCTCAAAAGTATAGTTAATCCCTAGCAATTTTGCGAGGGCATTGCTAGCATCTATTTCCTTTCCTCGCAGTTCCCTAACAAATTTGCGAGGGACTTGCTAGCGCCAAAATTATATTCCCTCGCAAATCTCTAGCAAATGTGCAAGGGATTTGCTAGATCGGACAAATTAATAAACAAATTAATTATTGTATTTATTTATATCAAAAACTATTAATAGTATAAAATTTCGAATTAAAAATTTAAAAACTGATATATTAATAATATAAAAATTGCGAAATTAAAATTAAAAATCTGAAAATATAATTTTTTTTTTAAATAGTTCGATACATTACAAAAAAAAAGAAATTACACATCAAATTAATCGGATGGATCGGATTCGCCATTGTACATAGTTATGAACTCTGGAAATTTGTCGGCGAAGAAGCTGAAGTAGTTTTCATAACAATGAAGCTTCTTCTCAGTATTCTTAATCTGAGTCGCTTGGATTGCAATACACTCCTCTGCTGCAGCTAGCTTATCGGCAAGTACAATCGGACCTTGACGGGGAGGAAGTGGACTAGAAGATGTGGTGGATGCCTCACCTTGCAAACATCCAACTCCGTAAATCCTCCCTTTTTTACAGGGAGCGAACTGAAACGAAAATGATTATTGTACAATTAATTGAAAAGTAAGTTAAATAATAGAAAAAAATATTAAAATGTAAAGTAAGTTAAATAATACGAATCTTTACCTCACGATATATTGCGTTTTTGTCATACATTGTACGCTCACAAGACGCTGCGCTCTCAGGATCATCACCGACGGATTGTTGAGTTATATCTTGCATCTTCGAGGTGACGTCTTTGTAAAGCTGCTCCGACCGTCCATCAACAAACGAGCCGTCAGGTTTTCGATTAGTCTCCTCGAGAACCGCGATCAAGTCGGGAATGGGATCGCCGGTCTTTTCAGACTGGGAAAAATATAAAAAGCAAAACACTAATTTAACTAAATCTTTAAAAATATTGAATATTCAAAAATAAAATACTTACAATTATCCGTGCTAAATGAAGTCTAGCCAGACAGATGCTTATAGATTCCTTGGCCTAGCGGATCAGAGTATCGAGCATTGCGACTGTTGGAACTCCTACGTGCAGTCTTGGGATCAAGCAAATATCTGACAAGCCCCGACCAAACTAGACCGTCTATCCATGTAGGCTTCGCATCATCGCCCTTTTTCCTCCACTTGGACTTCCACCGTCCAACTTGGTCACACATGCGATCCTTCAATTTCTTTTCGAACTCCATGCGAACTCTTCCGCTTATCGCGGGATCCCAGCTATATGTTTGCTGACAAAAAAAAATAAAAAATAAAAGTGTTAATGACTAACAAAAACACATTAAATTTAAACTAACTTTAAAATATAATTAACTTACTGCGAAAGTATGAAACCAACGCGTAAGCACTTCGGCCGGTGTCTACGTCCAATTGGCATGAGGTTCTTTGAAATCTCGTTCAAAAATCGATCGGACAGTTGCCGCAACGCCTCCGTCATCAGCAAACCTACAAAAATAATTATTATGTTTAATTTTTATTTATCATAAATTTAAAGTCAGTTAAAAAAATTAAAATTATACCAAAAAGTTTTCAGAGGACGCGCTGGATCGAGCCTCGGTAAATCCGCTCATCCGGGACTGACAAGTAACTCGTCTAACGTCATATCTGAGAGACGGCGAGGCGGTGCAGCTGGAGCCGATGATGTGGCTGGAGGTGTAGGCGTAGCATCAGTCGGCGTCTCCGTAATAGCTGAGGTGGTCGCATCTGATTGCGAAGCACTAGTCCCATGAGGTGGAGGAGATATGCCGAAAGTCGATAAATATCGACTGTAATCGTTTGTCCCCGAAATCTACAAAAAGAGTAAAATAATTTATAATACTATAACCAATTTATAACCAGTTTCTAAATCGAAAGTCAAAAATCAAAAATCAAGAGAGTGCAGAAAAATTTTGAAGCAAACATAGAAAGAAATACAGCCAACTACATTCACGCATGTTATACACATACATATAACCAGGCTTGAACACATAACACAGTGATGAACTAAAAATATTTCCAAGCAAATTCAAAATATAGATTTGTAGAAATATTAGTGATGCGTCTATTGATAACCAAATCTAACGTGAGAGTATTCCTTCTAACAAAGTAAAACACACAAAAAAAAAAAACCTCTTCAATTTCCTCAATACTTTACCACTAACAGAGCAACACAAACGGAGAAGAAGTAAGAAATATATGCATTAGCTAGGGATCACTTCCAATTCAAACAAAAAAACACCAAAAGAAACATAACCTCGTTGGATTCAGTTTGTTAATTTTGGTTTACATTAAGTGAGAGTGAGAGACATGGACCAGAGACGGTGAAGGAGGACGGCGATTGCAACGGTGAGAGAGCGACGGCGGCGGCTGGAGGAAAAGAGAGAGATTGCGAGACAGAGATCGTGAGAGAGATGGTGAAAGAGAGACGGTGAGAGTGAGAGAGATGGACCAGAGATAGCGGTGATAGGACAACGGCGATTGTAACGTTGAGAGAGAGAGACGGTGAGATAGAGATCGTGAGAGAGAGACGGTGAGAGTGAGAGAGACGGCCTAGAGACAACGGCGACGGGAGACGGCGGCGATTGCAACGGTGAGAGAGAGAGACGGTGGCGGCTGGAGAAAAAGAGAGAGACGTTGAGACAGCGGCGATGGAGGAAGGCGGCGATTGCAACGGCGAAGAGGTATTGCGGCTAAGGAATTGACAGAGAGAACCCTAGGCAACGGCGAAGGGTTTGTTTGAGAGATATAATGTGCCAAAGGAATAAATCTACGGAATTTTGCTACGAATTAGCTAGGGTTTCCTAGCAAATCCCTCGCTAATATATATTAAAAAATTCTAAAATATTTTAAAAATTTTAGCCAAAAAATCAAAATATTTCGCCAAATGTTTTAAACTTACCGTAAAATTTTTTTTTTTTTTTAATTTGCAACGGATTTGCTAGGGATCCCTCGCAATTCTCTAGCAATACCTCAGTTTCGCGGATTTTATAACATGAAAGAATTGATGCGCTAATAATTTTAGAGTATAGAGTTTAGGGGTTCTATTTTAAAATTTGCCTATTTGTCGATTTGCGAGGGATTTGCTAGGGATCCATCGCAAATCCCTAGCAAATTGAGTAAATAATAATTTTAAAAAAAAACAAAATACTGATTTTATTTAATCCGATTCATCTTCAGATATATTTGAATGTTCATTACCCTCATCTGACTCTTCTCCATCACCGGATTCCCCGAATTCGTCCGATTCTACATCTTCTTCATCTCCATCAAAGATGTCTTCAGCTTCTCTATTAAGTGGATCAATATGTATAACATCTTCCATCGATTCCATTGGGATAGAGACTTGTCCATCTCTTTCATGTTGCATTGCCACATCATCAACAAGCCCGACTATACGGCCTCTTGGATTCACTTTGATAACCGATAACCATTTTTCACGTCTTTGACGTATCCTAGGATAAAGAAGAAAGCTCACTTGTTCCGCTTGCAATGCTAGAATAAAAGGTTCGAACTTGCCATAATTTATGTTTGCATTGACATCAACAACTCCTAAGTTGTTTGCTCGTACCCCTCGACCAATTGTTGGATCGTACCAATCACACTTGAAAAGAATGCATCTCAAATTCACAAGTCCGCTTTTATAATTTCCTGCAAAACACCATAAAAATCATTTTCGCCTTGTATGTAGATACCATAATTTGCTGTTGCTCTTCGGCTTCCGTGCTGATACGTATGGAATGTGTAACCACGTGTAAAGTACATCGGAGCAGTAGTGATCTTCGCAAGCGGTTCTTGAACAAGCTCATGGAGCCAAAGTGGTAAAGATTCATTTCCACATCCATTGATTACCTATATATATGTGTGTGTGTGTGTGTGTGTGTGCAAGTTTAATAAATAATTTAAAACAAATATTAGTTGAAAATTGGTACGTTCCTTGTACTTTTCATATTCTTTTTCTGGTAAACCAGGATAGGCTTCTCGGATCTGTATATCGAACAAATTCTAATACATATATATTGGATAATAACGTTAAATGTTTATTATGAATTAAAAAGTACTATAATTTAATTGTAATACCTCTCGAATGGTTGAACATAATCACAGTTTCGCAGGATATAATTATGAGTAGCACGACAATGTTCATGGTCTTCCCACCAAACTTCCTTCAACTTTCCAGCAAGTCTCCCAATTTGGGCGAAGATATCTGGGAAATCTGGAATATTATACGTTGGTGCAATGCCTCCATCGTCATATCGTCTAGGAGCGGTTTTTTTTGTTCTGACCGTGGGGCTAAAATAGTATGACGTGAAGTGTGATGTTTCCTCTGTTAAACTTCCTGCAACAATCGATCCTTCAACTTTTGCAAGATTTTTGGCATTTCCTTTCAAATATTTCATGAACCGCTCAAATGGATACATCCACCGAAATTGCACTGGACCCGCAAGACCTGCTTCATGTGGTAGATGGATTGGGAGATGTTCCATAACGTCAAAAAATGCGGGGGGAAATAGTTTTTCCAAGTTACAAAGCAACACCGGGATATTATTGTTTAACTGCTCGATGCCGTCTTCTGTCAATGTTCGTGTGCACAGATCTCTGAAAAATGCGCCGATGCCTACCAATTAATGTGTTCATTTAAACAGTTATTACAAAAAAATTAAACATTAATTATTATCAGTCATATATAAGATATATTTACCTGCAATAGCTTCATGTACAGCGGTTGGTAAGAGCTCAAGTAATGCAAAAGGTAGTAGCCTTTGCATGAATACATGGCAATCGTGGCTCTTCATACCGGAGAATTTTTGGCCTTGTTCTACACATCTAGAGAATTTTGATACGTATCCATCCGGGAACTTCACTTCTGATGCAACCCACTCCAACAATATTATCTTCGCCTCGACGGATAATCGAAAGTTTGGAATTGGTAATTTGCCGTCTCTTGTAATATGCAACTCGTTTCTTCCACATATATCGGCCAAGTCCAACCTGGATTTGAAACTGTCTTTAGTCTTCCCCTGCACATTCAAAATCGTATTCATGATGTTATCGAAAAAAAAATTCTCGATGTGCATTACATCAAGGTTGTGCTGCAATAGGTGATCCTTCCAATATGGGAGTTCCCAAAAAATACTATGCTTGTGCCAATTGTGAGTCTCGCCATATCCGTCAGCCATGTTTGCTTTAGTGTGCCAATTACCACCACGTTTTGTTGTTTTTAGCACCGTAATACTCAATTTGCTCAAATAAATCATTCCAGAAACATATACAGGGGCAGGAACACGCACAACTTTGTTCTTCGTAAACAACTTCTTGTTCTTTCGATACGGATGACTCATGGGAAGAAACCGACAATGACAATCAAACCAACATGATTTTCGACCATGCTTTAGCTGAAATGCATCAGAACGATGAAGACAATATGGACACGATAATCTTCCATGCGTAGTCCACCCAGATAACATTTTGTATGTCAAAAAGTTGCTAATAGTCCACATTAGAACAGCCCGCATATTGAAGTTTTGTTGTTGCAAATAATCAAACGTACGCACACCTGTATACCACAACTGCTTTAACTCATGAATCAACGGCTACAGAAAAACATCAAGAGACCGCTTTGGATGCTTAGGTCCCGGCACTAGAATACTCATGAGCAAAAATTCTCTATTTAAGTTGGAGGGGACCTTCTATTTTAATTTACTTCAACTTCTTCCTCTTTCTCGAGTCATCTCCGATTTGTTCGCCGACTCTTTATTCTCTAGATCTTCTGTGATGGATCCTTCTTCTCTTATTTCCTAATCGACTCCGTCAGCCATGTTTTGTTGACACGGTAATCTTCCATGCGTATTGCCTTCCAGACATACCAAACGGACTAAATCCATCTGTACATAATCCAAGATACACATTCCGGCACTCGTCAGCAAAGTTTGGATGTACCGTATGAAAGTGTTTCCACGCCTTTGCATCTGACGGATAGGTAACCTCCCCATCTGCAGTGGAATGTTGTGCATGCCATCTCATTGCCGCAGATGTCCTTTCCGATTGGTATAAGCATTTCAATCTATCGGTGATTGGTAAGTTCCACATCCGTTGGTATGTGACACGCGTTCATCCAGTAGTAGGTTGATATCTCGTTTTCCACAAAATCGATATTCCTGCAGCTTATCATCATCTTTCCAAAAAATCATGCAATTATCAATGCATACATCAATCATTTCTGATGGTAACCCAAGACTCGCAACCAACCTTTGTATTTCATAGTAATTCTCAGCATAAAGATTATCTGTTGGCAAATACTCTCTTAATAGTCCAGCCCATGAATCCATGCAAATCTCAGTTAAGTTAAGATCACTTTTAATTGTCATCATCCGAGATGCCAATGACAACTTAGACTGTCCTTCTCTACATCCATCGTAGAGAGGCTGTTTTGCGGCGTCTAACATATCATAAAATTGTTTCGCATCTACGTTGGGTTCTTCACTAGCATTATCAACAAATGTGGTTGTCGTTTCATGAAATGCATCTGTAACCATATCATGAAATCTATTTTCCTGATTATACCCATTCCCAACTTGATCACTACTGTAATTCCCATAATTTGGTTGATCTACCCCATGACTCGTACTAATACTTCCTGCATCACCACCGATACATTCCCCATACGAAAAACATACATAGTAGTTCGGCTTAAATCCTCTATTAAATAGATG
The DNA here is from genome assembly GCA_900406555.1 of Pseudoturritis turrita. Classification (NCBI taxonomy): domain Eukaryota; kingdom Viridiplantae; phylum Streptophyta; class Magnoliopsida; order Brassicales; family Brassicaceae; genus Pseudoturritis; species Pseudoturritis turrita. The sequence goes on along the minus strand of OVBL01001030.1, from coordinate 1,179,965 downwards.
CCTCCTCACAGTATTAAATTCTTTATATTGTTCGTTTACACACTTACGACATCGGCATAATATTTACCGTCTTGACGAGCCATTGGTTGGTTTGTCACTTGGGACATGAATGCACGCAGACCATCGCGATACTCTTTCGTCACTTCACCACTACTTGGATCTCTATGATTGTACATCTATCCTCGTAATACGTATATTTGATGCTCCGAAGACATGTTTTTTTTTTTGTAAATCAAACAAAATATATTAAAAAAAAATTTCTTTCTTTAGAATTTTTTTGGTGTTTTTTTGTTGTGAATTTCGCATCTCCTTGAAGTTCTATTTATAGGATTTTCTAGGGAACCTTGCGAGGGATTTGCTAGGGAATACCAAAAAAATTGCGAGGAAACAACACGGTTACCTCATATGTAAAACGTGATTTACCTAACTCAAAATTCCTAGCAAAACCGCCGTAAATTAGGTACCGACATGTCCCTCGCAAATCTCTCGCAATTTGCGAGGTATCACCGCCCAATAGCAAAGCCCTCGCAAATTTGCGAGGAATGTGCTACGAGATGCTCCCTCGCAAATTTGCGAAGGATTTGCGAGGAATGTACTTTCCGTAGCACTTTGTGGGAGTCGAAACTCGCACAACCAAAACTTGTAAGGAGAATTTAGGGATTCGACAAACTTCTTTGTAAAGAAAACCAAGAACAGAGAATCCAAAGATGGAGATTTTATTCAAGCTGTTTTGAAAGCTGTTTGTAAAGTAATAAGTGTTTTTCTAGGTTAATTTTTCGGATCCCCTTTCTCAAAGGGGGACATGTCTCTTTATACAAAAACAAGTCGGCTAGGCCTTTTTCTAAAGGAGAAAGGAAAACTTCCTTATTCTTCGGGATTTCCTTTCTTCTCTGGTTGGTTCGAATGTGGGCTTCTTACTTGCTAATTTGGCCCATCCAAACCCTTGTGGCTCGTCGCTTAGACATGTTAAGATATTGGGCTCGTTGTTTCATTGGGTCGTCGGTGAGCTGGCTCGTCGTTTGTCTCGCCTGTTTCTCCCAATTCCGAGCCATGTAATTGGTTTGCCAACACGTTGGCTCATCATCGTTTGTTGGTTTGCCTTCATGTTGGCTCGTCACCGTTCGTTGGTTTGCCAACATGTTGGCTCGTCACTTGTTTCTTCATGCTGCCGAGCCAAGTTTGGCTCGTCACCATCTCTCCCTGCTGCCGAGCCAAAAGTTGTTGGCTCGTCACTCCTTTCTCCTTGCTACCGAGCCAAGTGTCGGCTCGTCTCCTGCTTCTTCCACTGCCTAGCCAAGATTTTGGCTCGTCATCATTTCTTCATGCTACCGAGCCAAGTGTCGGCTCGTCTCCTGCTTCTTCCACTGCCTAGCCAAGATGTTGGCTCGTCATCATTTCTTCATGCTACCGGGCCAAAAGTTGGCTCGTCACTCCTTTCTCCTTGCTGCCTAGCCAAGATGTTGGCTCGTCACTCCTTTCTCCTTGTTACCTAGCCAAGATGTTGGCTCGTCATCACTCCTCCTTGCTACCGAGCCAAGTGTCGGCTCGTCTCCTGCTTCTTCCACTACCTAGCCAAGATGTTGGCTCGTCACCATTTTTCCCTGCTACCGAGCCAAAAGTTGGCTCGTCACTCCTTTCTCCTTGCTGCCTAGCCAAGATGTTGGCTCGTCGCCTAGCCAAACATTGCTTGCTTCTGCCGCCGAGCCAAGAGTTTGCGCTTGCTTGGCTAGCCTTTTCTCCATACTTAGTCTTATCAGCAGTTGATCTCGACGAAGTGAAAACTGACCCCAACACACTTCTCTCGCAAGTCCCTTGCAAATTTGCGAGAGATATTTTCCCTAGCAATTTTTCCTAGCAATTTCCATGTTTTCTTGTAGTGAAATTAAGGAAATTAAATATTCTAAATCTTAAAAAAAATCTAGCAGTTTAGGAAATCAAATATATTGTTAGATTACGTTATGCAGAATTTAGAATATGTATTCTGCTCTTTTCAAAATTCAATAAAATTATTGATTTTTTCCCTTCTCTATATACCTAGCGTTTTTTCGTGATGAATTTTCTTTCTTTTCATGTGTTTAGAAACTGAGCATGATGCAGATCTATGTAACTTGTGGTGTATGGAATCGTTTGAGAAGAAGAAATAGAGATTTATGGTTGATGAAGAAAAACGTGCGAGATCACTTACTTTGCAATCCACTACAATTCTTGAAGAGCTCAAGATAATGGTTTCAGAAGACTACAGAATTGAACAGAGTATGGTTGATGTGGAATTCAATTATCTACCTACAGTTTATATATATAACTTTTTAATTTACACTTTAATAATGTGAAATTATTAGTTTTGATTTTTATTATAGACCATTATTGTTGATATTTTGATCGTGAAATATGAGTTTTCGGAAGTTTATTTTTAGTATTTTATTATTTTATATATTACGCACAATGTTTAGTCAAATTAAAATATACTTTAATACATTGAAACATACAATATAAATACAAAATACAAAAAGGTAAATACACAAAATAATAAATTTTCAACTTAAATAATAAAAAATGATAGTTATTGAAATCTGAGAAAAACAAAGAAAAACAAATTAATATCAATATAATTTTAGTATATATTAATTAGTTGTCAAGGTAATGGAGATACAAATTTAGCAAAAACTAAATGACATAACTGATGTTAACTCAATTATATATGTTTTTATTAATCATTGAGCGGTTGAATTAACCATTGATATTTAATTTTTGAAAAATATTATCATTGACAAAATAAATAAATATAGAAAAAATGGTGAGAAAAAGCCTCAAACTTAAGACATCAATCAACATTTTTCACTCATAAACTAACTTAACTAACAAATATTGTTATAAACTAATCCATAAAATATGTTTAAATCTATTGGTTTTGTTTAAAGATATATTAGGATTTCAATTAAAATAAAATTTAGTTTACCAATTTTAAATATACAAAATTTAAATATACAAAATATAGATGGACAAACTCCAAAAAAAAACATTCTTTATTTCCAATTTTCCCTATTAATTATCCCATATGTGAAATATTATCGGCAATCATCTCAAAACGGACTAGCAGTTAAATACGACCAGAAATATCGATAATTATGTTTGATTAGAGCTCAAATGTGTCTTAATGATCATAATTTGGGAAAATAATTCTATGGTCGAATATTGGTTGATACTTAAAAAGTTAGTAGCGACGGTAATGGGCCCACATGGGAGACATGAATACAAGACACCGCCTACCAAAGTGTGTGAGAGAATATCCTATATGGGTCCCATGATTACGTCATCATGTAATAGAACCTGAACCAGAAAATGCCTGCCCATCTTTTGTTTCATTGTCATTGTTTTTATTTTTGCTTTCTCTCTTTTTTTTTTTCAGTTAAACTACCACGAGAACATGCAATTATTTCAAGAAATTACAGGATTATTTAGGTTTAACTCCAGCTGCTTTAATATTGATTGATCTATTACACATAAATACAATAACAACTAGACATAGTTCATAGTTGCACAGCAATATTAATGATTAGAAACTCCAATGATATTGCTTCATATTGTTCTGTGATCGTGTTTTATGAATTATTTGGTATCCGCGCAAAAACAACAAACCAAATTATACTTCATACATAATCATATAGAATCCAAACAACTCCAATAGAAGCATTACGATCAGAACATGGTGCGTTTAATTATGATACAAAAATACAAATGCTTGAGAGTATAATATTATTCAGAGATGGAATAATAGTGCTCATAGGCAATTGTTGAGGTTGGGCGAATCATTTAAATTGAGATTGTTATATTTGGTGCAAGCAGTAATAATCTTTGGGATTAATGTACACTTTCTTTCTTTTTATTTTCCTTCGTCCAAGTTTGAAACATTTATTAATACCTTCATTGATTATAGTTGGTACGCTCTATCTATTTCCATTGAATATTGCATGAATATATTGTATAAGTGAAAGTTGTATATTTCCACGCACACTGGAATCAGTATTTCGATTTTGTTTTTGTTTTTTTTAAGATGTTGGCAACGAAAAAATTGATAGGTTGGTGGAATTCAGTGGTTAAAAATGTACCATGTGGATCGAAGTTAGGGTTCAAATCTTAATTTCCACTATGATTTTAATTATATTTGATCATTATGAACATATTAAATGACAAAAAACATTTGATTTTTTTAACACATTGAAAATTATTATGAGTTTTGCGGTTCATTATCAACAATAAAATACGGAAATTATAGTTTTATTTTGAAGCCTAATCAATTCGGGTATTATAATGTTATTTTATAGTAAAATATCAAAATTAAAAAATGATTTCTATTAAAATTAAAAAAAAAAACAAACACTGGATTGATCTTGATACAAGTTGAACATTCCAAACATTAAGGGATATGATGTTTTACTACTCGATAAGTGTTATATGGTTTTTGACAAATCTGGTGTTACCACAAATAACCTCAACTAATAATTAGGACTGGGCACGGAGCGGATATCCGGAAAAAATACAGTATTTGTGATCCGATTTGTTTTTGTAGGATATCTAGTTTTCCGATTTGTTTTGCTCCGAAAAATTTCGGATATCCGAAATTGCGGATATCCGGATTTTTTTCGGATATTTGCGGATATTCGGATATTCACGGATATCCGTTTTAGACCCAAAAAAATAATCAAAACACCATATTTTTAAAAAAAATTTGTTGTTTTAATATAATATTTAAACTAACTAGTAAATAAATATATTAAATTACATAATTTTATCTGATATAATTAAATAAAAATGAAAAGTGGAAGATTAAGATGGTGAAAAATGAAACATGTATTTTTTATTTAAAAAAAAATATATATATTTTCAATTAAAATCTAGTATCTATCTACCTATTCTTACTAGAAATATTTCGCCAAATGTATTTAAAAAGTCTAAAAATGCAAATATACGTTATAAACCTATCATATTATATGTATATATAAGTAATATACGGATCAGAGCGGATATTCAGATTTTTAAAATTAGTATTTGTGATTTGCTCCGCTTTAGACGGATACTAGATTTTACTATTTGCTCCGCTTTGATTCATAACGGATATCCAAATTTTTCGAATCGAATCGGAGCGAATACCAAATCGGAGCGAATCTAACGGATAATTTGTACAGCCCTACTAATAATTAATCGATAACAACTATATATCTTACCAGCATTCCACAAGAAGAAATATATCGAACCACCATACACTCAGGATCAGTAATCAAAATTTTATTTGCATAGATTCCATGCATAGTCTATCATTGTTAGTGGAACCACCAATGTTAACGTGATTTAACACAATATTGAATCATCCCTTGTTAATAATCAATATGTATATTATATAATGACCACATTCGTTTAAAGATTAAACTGAATTATTAATTAAAATAGTCAATCATGTCTAGGAGACAATTAGGACTTCACATCGACGGTGTTAGTTCGTCTAAAACAATCAAGCAATATTATGAATAGTTAGTTTAATGATGATATAAGGTCATGATTTTTTTGGGTATTTGTCTTATTCAAATATGTTTGATGATTATTATTCCAAGTCGATGGTTTTTTGTGTTCTTAGACTCAGATCGATTTAGGGATAACAAAAAAAGACAATACAAATTTAAACCAAATTCCTCTTAATTTGAAAGGATTCTGATATACTTTTTTCTTTCAAATTGTTCTCTTAATTAATTCTAATATGATTTATACCGCTCCATTTGTTTATTTTTATGTCGGCCTATATGATTCAATAATATTTTAAGTTGTCTCCACAATATGATCATACGCATAATTTGACATCCCTTAATTCAATTAATAATGACATAAGAAATTATTAAACAAACCATATTGGCATCATTGAAAGCGCTATTATACTCCATTCAACAACATAAACTTTGTCTAAGGAATATAAATCAAATTGTATTAAAGATTGTTTTTTTCCCATGCATGTCAGCAATAATATAGTGTATACTTTTTTATACTTCCTCTTTTCGTGTGTTTGTGCAAGTGTATGTGTATCTCAGATAAATTATTAACGAGAAGCAACAGAGAAGGCAGAACAGAAGGCAATAAAAGGAGTCTCGTGACTGCGAATATGCACAAAGCAAATAGCTTATTAATAATTTAATTCTATGGATATTTTGAGGCCTGGAATGGGAAAAGCAAAAACTGCTCTAATCGCACATTGTTTTGGCACATTGAAATCTCTGTATATATGTTTTAAAAGAATAAAAAGTTGCATAAATTAAAGGAATGAAGGGTTTTCATTTGAAGGTCTTATTGTATTGTTAAAATAGCATAGGTATTGTTTTTGGTTTTTAATAAATTGTGGAAATTCCGGTCTTTTAATTTATAATCTCCCGCAGTATTTGTACTGGAGGGCCAGCCGTCCCTTGATAATACCAACGTAGATATGTTGTTGTAAACTTGTAACCTTTTTCGTTTTTATATATGAATTATATATTATATTACAAATAATAAAGAGGAAAATGTCCACATGAGCAAAGGTAGGAGTCGCTGACGCTGAGAGCCGTCCAAATGTTTTCTGGTGGCTGAAAAGAGCATCGTGTTGGTCTGTTGTTGGGTCATTGAATGCCGTTTCTTTTCTTTACTCTTGTTTCAGAAATTATATATATTTTTATTTCTTGTAATTAAATTAAAACGAAAATTAGAAACCAAACTGAATAAATTTTCTGACCACGGTTCAACTGGGTACAAACATATCAAACTAAACTCAACCGTACTTTCAAATAATTGATTATAATTGTAAAACCAGGTTAAAATAAAAATATATAAAATCTCAGTCTGTAAACTTTATTTTACTTGTACTGTGAAATTTATAGAATAGCTCGGTATGGAAATTAGACCATAGAAATGTCAAGTAAAAACATGAAAAAAAAAAAACTAAGATACACTATAAAATCAAAATTTACGGGTAACTATACGTACTTGTAAATGTTCTTAAAATTTAATTTTATTATCAAAAAAAAAATATTAATTTTAGCATTTAATGTTTGTAATAATAATTGCCAACAGAGAATCATTTTTTTAATATCTCACAGTTAGAAACCGAAAGTATCATACGTGTGAAAATGATATATATAAGAAAACGAAAGTATAATTAAAGTGATACGATAAGAAAATTAAATAGTAGTATAATAATTAATAAGTTAACTTGAGCACAGCTTATGTCGTATGGTGTGTGGAGATGTGTATACGTATTTTCTTTTGTGTATAATGATCTGTATATATACGTATGTGTATTGTGTACACTTTCGTACGCACACGTGTCTTCCGACTACTCGATAGTCTCTGTTGATAATGGGTTGGAAGAGGAGTGTCTTTGCCATTAGTTGTTTGTTTGTTTTAATTATGTGTATTCAAATGCAAAATCGTAAATAGAACAAAAAATACTAGTGGTTTTAACATTTTCATATGCGTTAGTATTTACAATTCACATTCTACCTATTCCTATTAATATCAGTAGTCGCAAATGGTGCACTTGATATGCTGGACTATTGAAAATTTTCTTTGCTTATTATATTTCTTAAAAAAGTTTCTTCTATTTAATGTATAATTCAAATGTTTTAATTAGAAAGTACAAAATCAGATTATTTTGGTTTCTTTTAACAATCGGATTTAAATCTTCTTATAAACTAATTTGTAGTTTTTTAGTGGATCATTATAAACCCTATTTATTTACAAGAGATCCTACCTAAGATTTAACCTAAAGAGTTTTCATGGAGTTATAGCATATACAAAAGAGAAGGTACAATTACTATTTCGCAAAATACCTTTGCCAACTATTCTATATATAGAAATATAAAAGAGACTTTATTTCTGCTATCAAAGTATAGCGCGGACTTGCTACATATATTAACATAGACTCTAGTCTTTTTTTTTTTGGACAAACATATTTACATTAATCTTAAAACTCGATTATAATCTAAACAAGCCGAGAACTCGATACATAACACGATAAATATAGGATAAATGGTTACAATAAGAGATAATAACCGGAAACTCCTTCGAAAGGGCTAGTTGTTATGCCATTAAAAACGAGGAAACGAAACTTTTAGTTCGTGATGCGTTCAAGGCCGAGCGTTTAAAGACATTCTCCACAAGAAAAAAGATTGGTGGAATTGTTCTCTCCAAAAAAAAAAAAGGAATGGGATATAATCAATCTCTCCAAAACGGAGGAAGTTTGCGGAAGTGATCTCTCCAACATGGAAAAATTTTGTGAGGATGATCTCTCTTTGAAGGAGGACAAAGCGCCAAACATGGTTAATAACATGTGGGCTTTGGAGCCAGATTTCTTGCTGGGCCAGCAGAGACCCACCATGCAAAGTGTATTATCCACGTCTATTATACAAAGGAGATTGTCCAGGCCCATCTCATCTCCACTCCAAGAGCAGGTGACATCCGACGAAATGATGGAGGTGGGGGCGGCGAATCTATGTCTTAGTGTCATCGGAGCCGAGATACCTGAGATGGCGACAGAGCGGTGGTTCACGAGCGGAGGGGTTGTCAAAGAAGGCGTCAGATCTGATTTCCTCTTTGGGGAGAGATGTGATGCGGTGTGGGTAGAGAGTATGGCCGGAATCCAAGCCGAAGATGAAGAATCACAGAGGTTCTGCGGGTCAAGAAGATCCGGCAGATCTGGAGGGAAAAGAAGAAGGTTCGTCGGCGACGCCGTAACTGGCCGAGACGAGGACACCGACAGTGTCTCTGTCATCTCCGACAGAAGAGAGGCCTTTGAATGGTTGTTCGTCTTTGCCGTAGGCATGAGGCAGCGGCTAAGAAAAGATTGGCAAGGATTTTTCACCGAGTGAGAGAGATAAAGAGAGATGGAAACAGTTCTCGTCGTTGGAAGCTGAGCGGCATAAAGAAGAGAAGCGGTGGATTCCGAGGACGAAAACTTTGCTCAGAGGAGGGAGACCGTCGGCGGATGATTGGAAGCTGAGATCCATTCTGGTGGTGGTGATGTGCTTCAGCGGCATCTCGGTCTTCGGACCTGGGAGAGAAGGTAAAAGTAGGACGAACTAGAAAAAAACTATTTTCTAATTATTAAATTACATCTAAAGAGAGTACTTAAGGAGAAAAATTGAAATTATTTTAGGTTAGAAATATTGATTTATGTGTATTCATTCTCTTGATTGATTACATATGTATATGTAAGAAATCAAAACTAATTTCTTAATCGCTTATTATGTGCTAACCAATCCATATTGTTTCCTTGACATACATGATTTAGATTAATCCTAATCCTACGATTGGCCCTCGTGCATTGGTTAGTCGCTAGTCACAATTCGTGAAACTTGTTGATTGAATTTTATCCATTATCAGAAATTCTTTGATCCATGATACATGTCCATTCGATATATTATGAATCATTTTCTATAATTAGGTCAACCATCCTTAAATTTATATGCTTAATATGATGATTCTTATGTATCCTTTAAAAATGCATCTCAATTTTTATTTTGTTAAACCAGGAAAAGAACCAAAAAAATTTGCACAATTTATCAACCGTCTTCGTGTACAAAAAACAAAGAGATGAAATAGAAAACCCTAGATAAACACATAATGGTCCATGAGGACGACAACAAATGAAAACGACAAAACAAACAAAAAAATAAATGAAAAAATTGAAGGAATCTATGGAAAATGATCAGGTCCTACATTATGATACCATTATTGTTTCAATGAAATTAACATTTTTGTAGATACCGTAACTTACTTAATTTTAATAAAATTATCATATGATATTTCCCTCAATTATCATATGCATTGTATTAGGCAATTGCAAATGGTAAGTAGGCCGTCAAAGAGAGGTGCCAATAACTTTCCAAGAAATCCCTATCTATAATATCACCAAAGACTAGAAGGATAGAATAGTAAATCAATCACAGCCGGTAGTTTAAAGACACGTGTCGTCATCACTATCCAATAATTGACAACCCGAAGCCGCCACAAGGGGAGACTCTCGACACCTGCCAGTCATTAAATGGAGATTAAACGGTGTAATTATCACTCACTAATAAGGGCAATTACGTAATTTCAAATCCGTTAAGATCTATATAAACACTATTCTTCTGCTCTTATCCGGCGGAAAAAAAAAGAGGAGAAATAAGATTTTTTATCTCTAAACGAGTTTCGTGTTTTACTTCAAAATCTGTTTCTCAAATCTCTCTGATTTTGAGGAAAAAGGAGAGGAGAAAAAAAAACCTTTGAAGGGAATGCAGAGAGATGGTCGGAGTATCGCCGGTGAAGACTAAGCTTTGTGATCGGTTTAACCGATCTGTCGGCGGCAGAAATTGCCACCGGAAACACGTCGAAGACGGGTGATCCAAATTAAAAACTCTCGAAGATCGAAAACCGTAAATCTTTTTTGTTCTTTCTTTCGTTTTTTTTTCTCGAATTTTTCGAAATCATCGTTGTTATGGTCGGAGTAAAACCGGCGAAAATGGTGGAGGAGAATGGATCTGACGGTGGTGTAAGTACGGGGCTGCTCCACGGCCGTTACGAGCTAGGTCGTCTTCTAGGTCACGGAACATTCGCGAAGGTGTACCACGCTCGTAACGTACAGACTGGTAAAAGCGTGGCGATGAAAGTTGTTGGGAAAGAGAAAGTGGTGAAAGTTGGGATGGTCGAACAGATCAAACGTGAGATCTCTGTGATGAGGATGGTGAAACATCCAAACATCGTCGAGCTTCACGAAGTTATGGCGAGCAAATCAAAGATCTATTTCGCCATGGAGCTCGTACGAGGCGGTGAGTTATTCGCTAAAGTCGCTAAAGGAAGATTACGCGAAGACGTGGCTCGTGTTTACTTCCAGCAATTGATCTCAGCCGTTGATTTCTGCCATAGCCGTGGAGTTTATCACCGAGATCTGAAACCGGAGAATCTCTTGTTAGACGAAGAAGGTAATCTTAAGGTGACTGATTTTGGTCTCTCTGCTTTCACTGAGCATTTGAAACAAGACGGGCTTCTTCACACGACTTGTGGTACTCCGGCGTATGTTGCTCCGGAGGTTATATTGAAGAAAGGATACGACGGAGCTAAAGCGGATCTATGGTCTTGTGGTGTTATCCTCTTTGTGCTTCTTGCTGGTTATCTGCCTTTTCAAGATGATAATCTTGTCAATATGTATAGGAAGATTTACAGAGGAGATTTCAAATGTCCTGGTTGGCTTTCTTCTGATGCTAGAAGACTCGTGACGAAGCTTCTTGATCCGAATCCGAATACCCGAATCACCATTGACAAGGTCATGGATTCCACTTGGTTCAAGAAACCCGCAGCGAGGTCCAAAAACGAACCAATCACCACAACAACCACTGAAGCAGAGGCTGAAGATCTCGATTTCTCGGTGCACAAGTCGAAAGAAGAGAGTGAGACGCTAAACGCGTTTCATATAATCGCGTTATCCGAAGGGTTTGATCTCTCGCCTTTGTTTGAAGAGAAGAAGAAACAAGAGAAGAGAGAGATGAGATTCGCGACTTCTCGGCCTGCGAGCAGCGTGATATCGAGCTTGGAAGAAGCGGCGAAAGTTGGGAATAAGTTTGATGTGAGGAAGAGTGAGAGTAGAGTGAGGATAGAAGGGAAACAGAATGGCCGGAAAGGGAAATTAGCGGTGGAAGCGGAGATATTCGCGGTGGCTCCCTCGTTCGTTGTCGTGGAGGTGAAGAAAGATCATGGAGACACTCTTGAGTACAACAACTTTTGCAGTACTGCTCTTAGACCAGCTCTCAAGGACATTTTCTGGACTTCTACACCAGCTTGATCCTTAAAATCATCATCAATTTCAATTCATGTGTTTTTATATTCATGTGTGTGTAATATATTTTGTTTGGATTCTAGATTCGATTTCGTGATTCTTGTTCTTGATTCTTAATGTGTATCGTTTGGATCGTCAAAAAAGTGAGTCTTTTTGTGTGTTTTTGGGTCGTTGCCGATTTGTATCGTCACCAAGCAAAAGAGTGTTTGTGTGGTGTTTGTGAGAGTGTTCGTGTGGTTTAGAATGTTGTCTTAAAGATTCCAATATTAATAAATGATGTTATTTATGACTCTTTAAGAATGTTCAAGAGTATTAGCAAGTCATAGAAGTCTAGAGAGAGAGAGAAGCTCTCGTTCTTCTGCCGGCACTATAGTACCTTCTCGAGATTTGGTGATTTGGATTCGGCGATCGGCGGCTTCCATGGCGTCGACACCGGATTCCGTGTTTTCTTTATCTACTTTGTCGCAGTTTTAAAGTTTCCCGGTTCCTTCCGGTGGCTTCATGAAGAGCATGGTTATGGCTGAGGTTTGAAGTGGCTACGGCGTCGTGGTGATGAGGATTTTCAGATTCGTCTCGGTCTCGTGCGGAGGTACTTGAAGGGTTGGAACAGATCATCAAAGCGAGGGATCCAGCTATGCCGGATCTTTGATTACCTTCTTTGGCTCTGATCTGGATCCTTTCTCGTGAGTGGTGGCCGGAGTTTGGTATCCGTGGCTGGGAAGTGAGCTGGAAACGCATGGGTTTTGTTGAAAGACATAGCTGGTTCGTGTTCTTCTCTGTATCTAGCTTCGGGATGTTTAGCTTGAGATCGATCGGTTCGATTCCTTCCATAACCTTTGTCTAGGCTCAGTTTCTTATTAAATCATCGGTTTGGTTTTGCTGATATCAGTATATATTTTAAGAGATGGGGAGTATCCGGTTTCAGCCTTTGCTTGGATTGTTTGGCTAGTTTTTTGTACTTCGTTGGTTATCTAGTATTCGTAGCTTTCCGATATTTAGGAGTCTGGGTTGATCTTGCTAGTTTTCGGTGTAGGTGTGCGCGAAATTGTTTGTCTAGGGTGAATAATCTTCGATTAGCTTTTCTTTAAGTTGTTGAATCTTATTCGGGATCTTTCCACCGCCTTTTTAGCTTAGTCAATAATCAGTTTTCACCTGTAGTCTTCCGTAGTCAGTTTTTGTAAGGCTAACCTCGTGTGGAGATGCAAAGTTCTAGATTTAGACTTTTTGGGTGGAGATTAGGTGGGTAGGAGTTAAGGTTCTCGACTGTGATTATTTGTTCTGGTTTTTCGTCGTATTTGGGTTTTTGGTTCACGGTATCTCCTTTCCCTACGTTTACTTGTGAGCTTTGTAGTCCCGCGTCTACTGCTCTTTCCGCGCTCCCCGAGGTTTTCTTTTATGTTCCTGAGTCATGTGTTAGATATGAATTGTAGATAATCGTAATGTTGTAATGTTTAGTGTCTGTTATTTTGTACTCTTTCGGGATTTGTTTCCTATTTATCATTCGGGTAATGTATATTCCCATTAAATTTTTGGGCTGTCTTTCCGGTAAACTTTCGGAATTTGGTTACCCGTAAAACTCTCGGATTTTGTTTATGGTTTAACTTGAGTTGTTTTCGAAATTGTATTTTTCAGTGTATTTTTGGATGTGTAATAAAAAAAAAAACGGTGAAAACAAAAAAAAGAATGTTCAAGAGTCAGTTTTTATGCATTCTCAATGTCATTTTTATTTGTCTTTTGCACGTCTCTTACATAGGAATGATTAGGACATCATCTTTTCCAACTCTCTTTTTGTTTTGTGAAGATTAGTGCTGTTTATTTTGTTTTTGGGGTCCAATTTATAATGTCCTATTGATTCATTCACTCTTTAAGATTCATGTGGTATATTGATGTGTGTCGACATAACTCTTTTTAATTTGTCTACTTAAAGTTGTCTACTTAATTAACTTTATCGAGTCTTCTACCCTATGTACACATTACAAATATCAATAACTTTTGCGATTGGATTAGCTCAAACGTGGTATCGTATGATTAGTGATAAGATTTTTTCCCCCATCAAATATGATTGGGATAAGTATTAGTTGATTTGTTGAAGATAAAAAATAGCGGAGTAGAAAAGAAGATGGATTCTAGTATATGATAAGTGATACGTTCCAATTTACCTTTACTATAGAGCGAATATTCAATAGGCGATCGAAATTTTAAATTTGTAAAGCCTCAAATAAAATCACAAGTGCATGGTACACCGAGATAGTATTTAAGAGTCGATTTCAAGAGACTAAAACTTGCACACTAAAGATGCGAGAAACAAACTAATCTATAGCAAATATTTTGGTTTTTTGTTGTTTAAAATGCTAAGAAATGCAAAAACTAAAATGCAAGAAGTAAAACAAAGAAAAAAAATTGGACCTTGAACTAAACTATCATGAGAATGGATTAACAATCAAACAATGATGCAAAAAAATTAATTAAGCACTATCCTAGACAATGGAATATTCATTCTTTAGGTTAATCCACGCCAATGGTAAAAATCCCCTTTCTCTAATCACATTCAAGATCCGATGTTAGGCATTTCATCTCAATGATTAGACAAGCATTAATATACTCCCATTTTCGTCACAAGAGTTCATAGAACCAAGGTCAAGTAGCTATGTGACTCAAGCTCACAAAAAGTTTGGTTTAAACATTTCCACAAACACCTCTCGGGTGTGAAAATGCCTAAAGATCTAGATTTTGAGTGATCAAGTCAAAACTAGCATTAAGAACAACCTAAGTGAAGGATTTAACAAGGATCAACCATAATAATCATCATCTAACTATCAAAACATCATAATCTAGCACAACTCATGGTCCAACAAAAGATAAAACATGGACCATCGGCAAAGAAAATTGATTTGGAATGACTAATGACTAATTAATAATGCTAGAACAAACAAGCATGCTCAATTCCATGATCAAGATTTTGATTAAGATTTTGATTAGTTAAATTAACAAACAAGCATATGTATATATATATATATATATATATATATTGTATATATTTGGGATTTCTCTAAAAAATTTGATCACTTAACCTGTATTTGAGTATTTTTCAGTTTTCTCAAACAAAAATCTATAATTATCAAACATATATTGTAATGTAAAGTGATGGACTACCATTCGGAGTTGATAGTTCAACTGGTGAATCAACTGGCCATCTAAAACATAGTATTTTATGGTCTCGAATTTGAACATCGGAAACAGAATTCTGGTTTTGAAAAGAGTGGTTTCTGATCTAATTACCAAATTTAAACTCTGGTTTTCCCTAAGATTAGTTGAGTAGTACAATGAAAGGTCATTACAATTTGAAAAGAGTGGTTTCTGATCTAATTACCAAATCACTAGCGCTCATACTACTCTCTGTTTTGGTGGAAAATGGTAATGATCGTTTGCTAATGCTGTCTTTGCCTTGAGGTTTGAATGTAACGGAAAATCAATTTGAGGTATTGGAATGATCTGTCTCTTCTTGATTTGTAGATGGATAGTGAATTGTCTCTAATAACAATTCTCTTATAAAAATTTTGATTTGGTTCTGGTTGTTGTCTTCTCTTTTTTTTTTCCATTTATTTTTGTTTAAATGGCTTAGATGCATAATTTGTTCTAACCTCATCAAAGTATGTTGTTGTAGATCATGTCTCGGGAAGAATTTTTGCGTTTTGTTGCACAGAATCCAGTCGGTGATAGTGATGGGACACCGAATTATGTTCAAGATCTTTATGAGGGATTTGAGATGTATTTGGCTCAGAAAAACCTCGCCAGCAGCAGCGGTGCACAACAGCCAACCACTTCCACGCCTCATACAGAGGGATCAGCATCAATCCCTCGGATGACTGTCGAGGATCTTCTCATGGCTCCTGGACGCACAAGCCTTACCACTATCGATCCCGAACGAAAGGGAAGAAATACTTGGTAAATGTAGCATTCTTCGCTTCATATATAAGTTTCATTCTTTACTTACGTCTCTTTTATTAAAAACCACTTCTTTATTATTTTATTTTTTTGTAATTTACATTTCCAACTCTATTAACAGATCATGCAATATTTGTTTCATATATTTTGTTTCCTCTTAATATTGTAGGTTCAAGTATGATAAACGTGAAATTAACAAGGCAATTTTGAAGATGCTCAGATCTGATCTTCCGGGGGCATATCCATCATATAATCATCTCCCGAGTGATGTGAAAACACGATGGTTCCGAGCGTTTGCGGTAATTTAATTTATGCTAGTCATTTTATTTTATAATAATTATATATTTATTCATAGTTATGTTTTTTTGCAGCAACAATTTAATTGGGAACCGAGCATTACGAAAACCGTAAGGGCTGCTTTCGAGAAAAAAGTGCAGAAATCATTCTCCAACAACTTGTGTGAATGGAAGGATAGATGGAAGCTCAATAAAGATCCCCCGGTATCCATGTCAAATACAACATGGGCCGCTTACATCAAGATGTGGCAAGACGATAAAGTAAAAGCAACGGCTGACAAAAATTCTAAAAACCGAAGAAGCGAGCGGGGTGGTCATGGGATTGCAGTACACAACACCGGTTCGAAAACCTACGAAAGGCGCAAAGACGAATTGGTAAATTTTTACGTTATGTTTAATTTTAATTTTTCCTAACATTCTAAACTTTCTCGTTTCTATTTACTATTAGACGGTTGAAAATGGTGGAGAAGAGCCTCATATGTTGCTATTGATCGAGGATATACATCGAAGTAGAAAGACAGGTGAAATTTCCGACAAGAGAATAAAACGCGTTGTGGAGACATGCAAAGAAAAGATTGATGACCAACTATCTCAAGGTGGATTGATTCAGTCAAACCAACTTACCCAAGCCGAGATCAATGCTGTAGTACAAATGGTAAGTTAATTCTTGTATTCAATTGTTTAAATTTTTGATACGTATAGTACAATTTTAATAATATGTTTTTTATTTTTCAGGAAACACCCGTGATTAAAGGCCGCCGTTTAGGGTTTGGTACACTACCTGACCCAGGTCAAGAAGCAACTTCTTCAGCTACTTTTTCTTCTAACTCGGACCTAGAGATGCAATTGAGGATGGCAAACGAGAATATTGCGACGTTAAAGAAAGACAAGGCCGAGAAAGACAAGACAATCAAATATTTGGAAGACTTGGCGAGGAAAGTTGTCGACAAGTTTCCAGATTTGTACTCTCCACAAGACGAAGATGAAGACGAAACTCAAGAGTAGATACATTTCATTTCCGTTTTGCATTTCATGTTTATTTTTAAATTTTAGACCTTTATTTTTATTTTATGTTTTAGACAATTTAAATGTTTAAAATTTCAGAACCTATTAACATTTTAATTTTACTATTTTGTATTTGAAATTCGTTTTAAAAAATAATTTTAAATAAAAAACATTATTTTTCCGACCACTTATTTGGTTGGAAACGCGTCACGAATGTGGTCGGAAATCCGTCGGTAAACTGTCGTCGGAAATTCGTCAAGATATTATGGTCGGAAATCAGTTGGAATAAACTGGTTGGAACATCGTCGAAATTTAGTCGGTAATTTTCCGACCACTTACTGACGACTATTTCCGACCACTTAAATGGTTGGAAATTACCGACCAATGTCCGACTAAATTAAGTTTCCGACGAAGCTTTCCTGACGACTATTAGGTGGTTGGAAATTCGTCGGAAAGGCGGGTTTCCAACCACTTTCCGACTGAAATAGTCGTCGGAAACGGGCCTATTTCTTGTAGTGGAAGAAACTAGAATCCATATAATCCGTTCTGATTTCCGGCACGAAAAGATTATGGATCTTGCCTCGAAAATCCTAGAATATAAAACAAAAATGAGGCACCCAATTAGAAACATGTTTGAAGTTGTGGTTTACCTAAGTTCTTTTTTCCTATAGAAATTGTGGTGATAGCGTACTCTTAACTATTTTCTACAGCTTTGTTATACATGCACTATCATCATCATCATCATCCCCCTATACAAATCATCGAGGCTTCTCACGTATTCATCAAGTGCAAGTCGGGTATACCGACCTTTTAACAGAAAATGGAATGATAGGTTTATTTTTTGAACTTTTAAGGGAAAAATAATGTTATATAGTCGAATAGGGTGACATTGATTGATCGATTGGTATAAGATTCCACATGGGTTTTAATTATATGTTTTATACTTTTGGTTATTTTTAATAATATGAGACATGATCACGAAGATATTGGCTTTGGTTGTGTCCTCAGAACTCGAAAAGCTACAATATGCATGTGACAACCGTTGATCTTTGTCCATGTGGTTTCTTATCCGATCTTCTTGGAATTGAGACGATCCATAATAACAAGATGGAAGGTTTAGATTTTTCAAAAAAAAAAAAAAAAATGAAGATTTAGAACAAATAAATCATATGGAACGAAAGGAATAAATATAGTTAATGCTGAATAAGTAGATCTGGTTCAACAAATGATGTGGAATAAAAGTTAAATGATGACATTAGAAAATATAGTGTGGCTATAATAGTTATCCAAGTTTTACTATATTTTTATGGTGCATCGATTATTTATTTTCTTCCTCATCGTCACGAACGGCCGAGGGAAATCTCCTCCAAAAAAATAAGAGTCTTATACAATTCATACACACATTTTTCAGGTTTTGACCCGAATTATCATACGATGGCGATATTACTATTACAAACCATTAGAATACAATTTTTTTACCTGTTGGAATGGACTAAATAACATTTTCTCAAATGTAATTGTATTCTACGACTTTGAATTGTGTACACTCTTAAAACATATTCCCTTTGTTTCTAATTATTGGATGTTTTAGAGTTTTCACATATATTAAGAAAAAAATTAATACTTAATTATAAATGCATTATTTTGTGCTAAACAATTTTTTATAATTCTAAGCAAATAAAAATTTAATAAAATCAATTATTTTAATTATTATGTTTTGAAATCTACAATTCATCATTATTACTTTATAAAAAATACAATGAAAAAGTAAAAAATCTATCTTTGGAACAATTAAAAAATGTAAAAAATTATTTTTTTTTTAAATGGAGGGAATATATATTAACTTAAAGTTTTGATTCTGAAATTGAGTTGGATCCAAAAGTTTTTAATTCAAAAGGATAGATTAACACAACTACTAACAAATAACATCAATTGGATTACTCATTAATTTGGTTTCAAAAAACTGTTTGAGTATGATAAATTTAAGAAGTATATTGATGATGTATGATTTATGTTTTCTATTTCAGGTTTGAGGTCAGAATTTTCATTTTTGGGATTTGCAATTGTATAAACTATATTGAAACTAGCAAATCGATTTGGTATGAATTTGATTAAAATTCAAGTTTTGTTTTCTATATAAAATTATATATTTTGAAAAAATTTGACCAAAAAAAAAGTTTTGTCTAAAGTTGTTAAGTTTTATGGGTTTCCACTCAAAATCAATTGGTAATGAGTGGAGAGAATTGGCCCAAATCTCTTATATACTAGTCAAGTATTTTTCCATCTTTCCGATGCAGGATCTTTTCTCTACACGTCCCCTCGAGATAATGAATCTTTGACGTGTGTCAGTTTTTACCTTATGACACAATGATCTTGCTGCAAGTGCACAACGATCAATTGTAGTACTTAAGGATCAAATCCAAGGAAACCAGAGTGTACAATAATAATCTTGAACTAAGAATTCAGTTAAGTATGCAAGTAAGAGGGTTTTTGGGGTTTTTTGATGCAAATAATAAAAAGCAATAAAAATAAATGCATTGTAAAGCAATATAATTAAAACGTTAGGCATTCAGGATCTTCTTAGGGTTTCAGCGTTCGAATTATTCAGGTTCTATTTCTAGAGGCAATTGAAGCCGGCTAGGGCATATCCCAATAGATTTAGGAGATAATATTCAAAATAAGGAAAATTACCTGTTTTTAGGGACCCGATCAATCGATCACCTCCCTGCGATCAATCGATCGCACATCCGCATCCTGCGACTGCTTCAGTTTGGAGACTGCACGACCTGCCTTTACTAAATTATGCATAACGTGAGATCGCACCGTTGGATTTTCAGGATCTGATATTCGAATTTAATATAACACTCCCAGCTATCTCGTGGTAAACTTTTAGCTTGACCCAATGGTGGAAAGGTCTCCATATGATGCTAAACATTTGATGCTTAGAATAAAATACTTGTTTTGCATCATTTTGGCCCAAATTGCTCTAATTTCCTGTAAAGACTATAAAAACTACAAAAACACTAAAAACACCAATAAAATGCCAAAATCAAGTAGTTGTTTTATTAAAAACATATTGAATTACCTGTAATGCAAATTGAATTACCTCCAATTTCCTTTAAAGACTATATACATTTTTGTATATATTTATACGGTTTGAAAAATTAATTTTTTCGTCGATTGTATATTTTAAAATTATTTGGTTTAAAAATGTTTAATATTACAGTTTAAATGAACAAAATCTTGAAACACACAAAATACCAATGTGTAAGACCGCTAAAATCCGAAAATGAAAAATGCGATTAAAAAATAACAAGACTTTGAAAACAATTTCGAAAATAAAACGTGAAGGCGAGAATTTATCTCTTTCCTTAACTTCATAAATCTCCCGTAGTGTGACGGATATTAACCATTTTTGAATTCCAGGATACAATTATGTGAGACCGTTTCACGAAACTCGAAAACGGAATCTACGAACTAAATATCTACGAAATACTCTCGAGACTTACTTTTTTGGAAAAGAAGAGAAGAGAGATTGCTGGAAATTCTTGTGAGTTGTGAATGTTTGAGTGTGTGTCTTGGAGAAGTAAGGGAGTATGCATTTTATAGGCTTCTCCCAAACATGAATTATGGACACATTTAACACAATAATTTTGACTCAATAAAGCCAAATCATGGCATTAACACACGTCTGTTTCATAGTTCTTCTTAGCCAAGTTTAAAAGAAAATATTTTAGCATATCTTGACAATTAAAGTCAATCGATGGTGTAATGGCAATAGATGCCAATGTTTTATTTTTGGAAATATCAAAAGATATTTTTGTTTTTTGTGTTAAACATAGTTAACCACAAAAGTAAGATGAATTTGGTCCATTAGATTTATGATCCATTTACCAAATCCAAATCCATATCTTAATTCCAAATTATTTGGCAAGACTTATTTATCTCAATTACATCATAGTGTAATAATAAGGTTTTAAGTTGTCTTGCTCTGTTCCATTTTGAGAGATTAGATTACGCGCTAGAAAGCTAGGCTTCATCAGAAGACAAAAACCCGATCACTGGCTCACATCAGCAATTGAGGGATCGAAACTCGATAGAATTCCCCACCCAAGCTTCTTGATTGACAGAATAATACGCATAAACCTTGTTACTTGAGATTTCTCCATGAGCCCAATGACTCATTTCTTATTCACATTCATTCAATTTTTGACAAAATAATGAAGTCTTAAAAGGCTTTTAAAAATTGATCCAACAATCCCCCACATGAATAGAAATGGCTCTAAATAAATGAAGACTCGACATACTCGAATGACTCTACTGACTAGACTGACAAGACTGACTAGACTAGACAGACGGACTTTCCGAGAGTATAAGCAAAAAATTACTATGTCTGAGATGGTTGCATTTTTTAACTTTGAACCACTCATTGTTAATATCTGTCGGGTTTAATTGGCCAGATGGTGAACATGATGTCTTGAACCATCCGGATTTTTATGTAAATCTAGACAACAGCCATAATCCAGTTTCATTTTCTCGTAGAACTTAGTTCTCTATTGTGTTCATTGTGGCCTTGAATATGCTGATATCATGAGTGAATTCAGAGAATATAGCATTTCGTTTATTCTCATAGAAACGGCATTTTCGCACTCATTAGGTGATATGTCATTAGACTTTGTTTTATGAAGTTTCCTGTAATACTTCACGAATATATCAAAGTTATGGTGGATATCATTAAAAGCAACGCTTATCCTTTTCTATACAGGAAGCACTGTATATCATCTTAGGAACTGGGTAATTTTCAGTGCTTGTAAGTAGAGTTAGCTTGAATTAGTTGTCTCTTTGAACCTACATCGTGGGATCTCTAGTTATAGTAGGTGGAGTTTCCATCAAAACTTCCTCTTAAGTAATAGGCTTTAAACCCATTCCTTTCGATGATTGAACCACTTGATGTCTTGGCAAGCCTTTAGTAAACGGATCAGCTAGATTATCTGCCGATTTTATATAGTGTACTGTGATTACACCAGTTGATATCAAATTTCTAATGGTTTTATGTCGTCGTCTGATATGACGAGATTTACCATTGTAAAGAGTATTCAGTGCCCGTGCCATAGCCGATTGACTATCACAGTGTACACGTAGTGCCGGAACTGGTTTCTCCCACATGGGGAAAAAATTACGAAGCCATTCTGCTTCTTCTGCAGCTTTGTCTAACGCTATGAATTCAGATTCCATGGTTGATCTAGCTAACAGAGTTTGTTTGGAAGATTTCCAGAACACTGCTGCACCGCCTAGAGTAAAGATATATCCACTTGTGGATTTAGAGTTTCTGGAGTCAGATATCCAGTTTGCATCAATGTATCCTTCCAAAACTACCGGATCTTTACCATAGTGCAAGCCATAGTTTTTAGTGTATCGTAAGTAGTTTAAAACTCTTGTTATGGCTTTCCAGTGTTGTTTGCCTGGATACTTGTGTAGCGGCTCAGTACATTGACTGCGTGTACCAGATCAGGTAGAGTACAATTGGTTAAGTACATCAGACTACCGATAACCCGAGCATACTCCACTTGTTGAACTGCTTCACCCGTATTTTTTGACAAGGTAAGTTGCAAGTCTAAAGGAGTTTTTGCCGTCCCACTAGAGTGGCTTTTGAACCTCTCTAGGATTTTTCGGCATAATGATCTTGAGACAGAGTTATTCCGTCAAAATTTCTTATGATTTTTATCCCTAGAATGACATCTGCTAGACCCATGTCTTTCATGTCAAACTGTCCACTAAACATGTTCTTAGTTTGTTGGATAATATCTTTGTTGCTGCCAATAATGAGCATATCATCTACAGATAGACAAAGCAAATTGTACGCACTGTGAGTAATTTTGATGTATATGCATTTATCACATTCGTTGATGTGGAATCCATTTGACATCATTACATTGTCAAACTTTTCATGCCATTGTTTTGGGGCTTGTTTAAGTCCATATAAAAACTTCACAAGTCGACAGACTTTGTGTTCTTGTCCGGGGACTACAAAACCTTCGGGTTGTTTCATATAAATCTCCTCTTCTAAATCATCGTTAAGAAAAGTAGTTTTTACAGCCATCTGGTGGATTTCGAGGTCTCGTAATGCTGCAATTCCTATCAACATTTGAATTGAAGTTATTCTCGTTACCGGAAAATAGGTATCGAAAAAATTCTGACCTTCTTTTTGTCGGAATCCTTGTACCACAAGGCGAGCCTTGTACTTATCAATTATGCCATCGGTTTTCAATTTTGTTTTGAAAATCCATCTACACCCAAGCAGTTTAAAACCTGGTGGTAACTCGGTTAACTCATAAGTATGATGTTGCATAATCGAGTCCATTTTACTATTGACGGCTTCCTTCCAATAAGGTGTGTCTGGTGTAGACATGGTTTCAGTGTATGTTCTTGGTTCATTCTCGAGGAGAAAGACCATTAAGAAATCTTCACCGAAATATTTTTCCTTACGAGCTCTTTTGCTACGTCTAGATTCATCTTCCACTTCTTCAATATCATTAGATTATGTCCCAGAAGTGCTTGCCTCATTTATAGAGGTAGTTGCGTCTCTTTCTTCTCCAGTTTTCTTTGAACCTTGTTTATCCTTACAAGGAAACACGTGTTCGAAGAAAGATGCATTTCGTGATTCCATGATTGTGTTGGCATGGATATCTGGTACGTCTGGTTTATGGACCAGAAACCTATAAGCACTACTATTGTGTGCATATCCGATGAATATATAATCCACGGTTTTAGGTCCGATTGCGACCTTTTTAGGAGGTGGTACTGCGAATTTTGCTAGGCACTCCCACACTTTGAGGTATTTGTACGAAGGTACATTACGTTTCCAAAGTTCATATGGCGTTTTGCCAGAAACTTTGTGCGGTATTTTATTAAAGTTATAGTTTGTGGTGAGCGAAACT
Source organism: Pseudoturritis turrita (assembly GCA_900406555.1). Classification (NCBI taxonomy): domain Eukaryota; kingdom Viridiplantae; phylum Streptophyta; class Magnoliopsida; order Brassicales; family Brassicaceae; genus Pseudoturritis; species Pseudoturritis turrita. The sequence continues at coordinate 1,155,954 of OVBL01001030.1, read as the reverse complement.
TCCCCCCCCCCCCCACAGATTCTGAGTTAACCCATATTCCTGTAACATTGAGTTCATCATCTCTTTTAGAGTACGAGTTTTTTGTTACGCACCTCCATTAGATTATGGTGAGTAGGGAGCAGTGGTTTGATGGATAATGCATTTTTCAACACAAAATGCATTAAAAGGTCCATCATATTCACCTCTTCTATCACTTCTAACTATTTTAATAGTTTTTCCAAGTTGGTTTTCAACTTCGGTATTGTATTCTTTGAATTTCTCCAAGACTTCTTCTTTGTTACAAAATACTATTTACCGTCTCTTATTTGTACAAAATTTAAGTCGTACAAATCTGTGTGTATTAAACCAAGAGGTTCGGTTGTTCGTTCAACATGAGGTGATGGTGTTTTTGTAAGTTTTGCTTGTACACAAATTTCACATTTGTCTTTGTTTATTTTGCATTTCGGAATTAGGTTCAAATTAATTAATCTTTCTATAGATTTATAATTCACATGTCCTAATCGTTCATGTCAAATATTAAATGACTCAGTCAAATAAGCAACTTGTTTCTTTTTCATTGAAACTTTGGATGTGATTACATTATTAGTTCTAAGGACTGTCATTACACACATTTTGACTAGTCCTCCTTTTTCGTAACCTTTTCCAACAAAAATACCATGCTTCTTAATGATCAGCTTGTCGGACTTGTAGTTGATGGCAAATCCATGCTTGTCCAATACGGTCCCGGAGATCAAGTTCTTCCTCATGTCTGGCACATGTTTCACGTTGTTCAGAGTGAGATCATTACCAGAAGTCATCTTCAACACGACTTTGCATGTGTCTTCAATCTTGGAGTGAGACACATTCCCCATCATGAGTTGAGCATCAATCTTGCTCTTTTGATAGGTGCTAAACATCTCCCTATCAATGCAGATGTGGGTAGTGGCGCCAGTGTCATACCACCATTCCTTAGGGTTTTCTTCAGCCATATTTGCTTCTGTGACCACCGCACACATGTCAACTTCGGTCAGGTTTGCTTGCGCTTTCCCCTTAGCCTTACTGTGACATTCGGATGCCAAGTGGCCCTTCTTGTTACAGTAGGTGCACTTCCCTGCGAACTTCTTCGGGAAGGCCGACTTCTTGAAGGTCGTGGATGTCTGAGGAGGGATCTTGTTTGGCACAGATTAGTTGGGAACAAATTTGTCTTTTCCCTTCCTCTTGTACTATGCTACATTAGCATCATGAGTGAAATTCGTGTTGGATCTTCGTTTGAACGACTCATTTTGCAGCCTGGATATCAAGTTTGACAAAGTCAAAGCCTTTTGATTGTGGTTGAGATAGTTTTTGAAGTCCACCCAACAAGCCAAAGCTCGTGGATCAGTATTATTGAAAGGCAAAATTGGTTTCACCTCGGTGAGATACTTTTCTAATTTTAGTGTGGTTAAAAAGAAATGCTTTTTTTTCTGCCACGACTTGAAATTGGTCCCATCGAACTTGTCTGGAGTGATAGCACTCAACATAGAGGGGCTTGCAGTGGAAGACCATTCCCAATTTGGGGCGTCAATGCACTGGATCCATTGCCCGAGAGAACGTTGTCATCACTGGTAGTCATTTTTTATCTGTATCAGAAAGATAAACAGAATCAATAATAGAGATAAAATAAAGTGATAGCTTTAAAGCTTTAAAATCACTAAATAATTATCTGAAAAAATTTCTTGAATTCAATTTTCAGAAAAATTTCAGAATTTAATTTTCAGAAAAAATTTCCGAATAAATATCTAGAATCATTTCTAAAAATATATTTTCAGAAAATTTTCTAAACAATGTTTCGCGAAACTCGCCAAAAGGCCTTAACGGAAATTATATTAAGAATGTTATAAATTAAAAAAAATTCAGATCAAAGATTGAAACCTTCCGCGAAATCGTTATAAAATGTTTGCAGAACTGTTTGAGAGAAAAAATAATAATAATAATAATAAGAAAAAAAAAATTTCCTTTTTAAAAACTGTTTTTTTTAAATCAACGAATCAAAGAGATCGCAAATCCAAAAATGATTAAATTAAGTATTTCAGAAACTATAAAAATTGGAAAACAGCGTATTAAAGAACACGAAAAGAATCGATTTTTTTTAGAAGATGAAGACAGAGCCTTGTTCTTATTGTTGATAAACAATTAACAAAACCAAAAACAAACCGGAGCCTTTAAACCGGATAAACCAGGTCAAAACAAGAAATCCTTTTGCAAAAGAAAAACGTTCACGTAACTTACAAAATCAAGCCACGTTAATTTTTTTACCGCAATTCTCAATCCAATTATAGCGATAGGCTAGAAACAAATTTATTGAGTTAAGATTGTAGGACCGCTAAAATCCAAAAATAAAATATGTGATTAAAAAATAACAAAACTTTGAAAATAATTTCGAAAACAAAACGTGAAGACGAGAATTTATCTATTTCCTTAACTCAATAAATTTTCCATGGTGTGACAGATATTAAAGATTTTTGAATCCCAGGATACAATCATGTGAGACCGTTTTACGACACTCGAGAATGGAATCTACGAACTAAATATCTACGAAATACTCTCGAGATTTACTTTTTGAAAAAGAAGAGAAGAGACATTGCTGAAAAATTTTGTGAGTTGTGAATGTCTGAATGTGTGTCTTGGAGAAATAAGGAAATGTGCCTTTATAGACTTTTCCCAAGCATAAATTATGGACACATTTAACACAATGATTTTGACTCAATAAAGCCAAATCATGGGATTAACACACGTCCGTTGCATAGTTCTTCTTAGCCAAGTTTAAAAGAAAATGTTTTAGCATATTTTGATAATTAAAGTCAATCAATGGTGTAATGGTAATAGATGTCAACGTTCTATTTTTGGAATTATCAAAAGATATTTTATGTTTTTGTGTTAAACATAGTTAACCACAAAACTAAGATGAATTTGGTCCATTAGATTTATGATCTATTTATCAAATCTAAATCCATATCTTAATTTCAAATTATTTGGCAAAACTTATTTTATCTCAATTACATCGTAGTGTAATAATAAGATTTTAAACTTTGTTACTTGAGATTTCTCTATGAACCCAATTACTCATTTTTTATTCACATTCATTCAATTTTTGACAAAAGAATGAAGTCTTAAAAGACTTTTAAAAATTGATCTAATACAATGATAAATAGTTAAATCAATTTTATAGAATTTTTTTATCTCATATATACATTACCATGTGTTATTAGAATTTAGGGTGTTATTTGTATAAATAAATAAATAAAACCTCCATCGTATATATCAATCAGTCTGATATGTATGTGATACATTTTTGTTGTTCATCGGATTGACACAATTCAAGTTGCATGTTGGTAAAGTAGATATTTATCCCCAAAACAAAAGGTTGGTAAAGTAGAAAGGGAAGACTAAGATTTCGTAATACAGAGAGAGAAAAAAAAACAAAATAATTACTTCAGTTAACCGAACTGAACTGAACCAGTTTTTTCGGTTATTGGTTAACCGAAATATTTTTAGAGGGTTATCAAAATTAACCGAATGAAAACTCGGTTTGGTCCGGTTCGGTTATCGGTTAATTCGGTTTTGAATTTTATAACCGAAATTAACCCTTTTTCTTAAATTCGGTTAAAATTAAATTCGGATATTTCGGTTAAATTCGGATAATTCGATTCAGTCAAAATCGGGTATTGGTAAAAACCGATCTAATTTTGGTAAAAATCAGTCTAATTTTGGTATAATCCGGTTATTTAAAAAAATAATTATCCGAAAAACCGATCGGTTCAATCCGAACTGAACCAAAATTTTCAGATAACCGAATCCAATTAAAATTTGTACCGATTGGTTCAGCTATAGGAACCGAAACCGAACCAAAAACCAAAATTCTCGGTTTGTCTCAGTTCAGTTCAATCGATTCGAATCAAAATCTCAGCCCTAGAACAAATGGAGTTTTTGTTCTATGATTGTGCCTCGGTGTAACACTTTCGCAACTTGCCAATTTATTAAACTTTTCATAAATATCTTTGGAAATATTACAAGGAAGATGATAGAGAAGGAAATTTGTTTAGATTAGTAGTGGTCGATATCACTTTTAACTTTATTTATATAATTACATTGGTCAGGCTGTTAAACATATGCATGTGGGATTAAGTCACAAGCCTGCTATATTATGATTTAAATAGTGATAGCAATTCACTAAAAACAAGAATAATTTATGTACATATATATGATAGATCCAAAAAGTTATAATACTTTACCTTTCTTTTAAAATGGGTTATCAAACATAAACCACAAAGCATATCGCTTCTTTTTGACGATACGATATGTTCATATCTTACTTTCTTCAATATTAATTATCAAATATCAAAAAGTTGTAAAGAAAAATAGGAACGAATACAGCTAATTATTTAGAGTCTTTCTTCACAATTTTTAATATTTACATGAGTGTTTTTTTATTGGGATTTCACCATGGAAAGTATTTTATAAAAATTAGAGTCCAAACCATTAGTAATTACTAATTATCATCAATAATTTATTGAAAATTTAAACGAGAAATATGGTGGAAGCTTTTTTAGTTCATTTGATTAATAATTTATTAATACTTATATACCATAAAGTATGGAGTTCAAATTTCGGAAAATAATAATTTATGCAAATTAATGAAGGCAAAAATTACATGAAGTTTTTAGCGTAGTGCAAATACAACTGTTTGTCGTGGTTCTGAATATTTGTTGTGGTCTCCGTATTTTAAAATTAAAATTACTTGTTATTGATGTATTTATTTTCATAATTTGTAATAATTAATATTCAGATGTTAAAAAAAAAAAAAGGAACATGTGCAAACCTTTAAAGAAAAGGTTAGAAAAAATATTCGAAATTGTTGGATGAAATAAATTAATCAACTGGTCAGTATTTGACAGTTGTCAAAAAGTTGCTGACAAAGTTTGGATAGTAATCGAAAAGAATTAGACAATGGTTGAAGGGTATTTGGTCAGGAAGTTCTTTAGAACCGACTAAAACCTTTTTACCACCGAAGACCCATCAAAAACAACAAAAAATCTTAAGTCTTTTACAAAGTTGGGTCGGTTACTATTGGGAAGTCATAATCCAAAGAAAGAAGGATATGAATCATAGCAACCTAGTCACGAGAAATAAGAAACTCGCTAACAGATCGTTATAATCCTACATGAATTAGAATTTGGCAAAGTCCTATAAATAAAGAAGTTCTGAAACGTAGAGAACCACGAGACAATTGAGTAAAAAATTCTAAGATCTATATTCTCATTGCTTCGACTGATAATAACGGCGATTCCGCAACCACTTCTTAGAACCAACGATTGAGATAACAACAACTATCTTTCAACAACTAAATTTTCAGACGATTATATTTTTATACAACCAACATCTAGTCGCTGACAAAATCTCTGACTAGTTGTTAATTCGTTGTAAATTTAGACGGTTGTAGTCAAAACTTATTGACCAATAAAATATCTATTTTCTTGTCATTCTGTTATTTTAATTCGAATCTGTTAAAAAAAATTCAAACAGAAACCAGTAATTTAGGTTTGACAATATATAATTAAAAAAAAAATTTGAATAGTCAATTAGCTGCAAATTTTAAATGAATACTGAACATATTCGTCGACGAAATAAAATAAAAAATTCTGTAACACATATATGACTTAAACCAAAACTTTACTAAATTTAACCGGACAAAACTAGAACCGGTTTCAATTCAATTCGTATATTTTTTATAACCGCAAAATTTCAAGCATGAGAACATCCAAACAAAAACCAAGTCAGAATTTTAATCTAGTACCGGTTAGAACGTAACATCACCTTTCTACGGAATGCAAGAAATCTTGAATTGTGTTTTTATTAAAAAGGTGACCAATTAGTTTAGTATTATTTATTGATGCTTATTTAATATGTGGTATTAATGGAAACTTCAATTAATTTGTCTGGTGACAAATATTTATGAGCATACAAACATGGTTTCTTGTTAAGTTTCAATTAATTAAGTACTTGGAATAATAGTTTGGTGAGAGTTAGGGACCCTAGAGTCAACGTCGAGTAAATGAGATTTTCTCAGTTCCATTTTAATTGATGTTTAAAGTTTTTGCTTACAAAAATTATTTAATTTTTTATTTTGTTAAAATAAAACATGTTATATCATCAACTCTAAAACAATTCAACCAATTAAAAAATAATCTGCATAATTCAAACAGTAAAAAAAAAAACATAATTAATTTTGCATAAAAACTTGAAAATATCAATTAAAATGACAAAATCTCTAAAATATCAAATAAAAAGAAACGGAGGAAATAGTTATTTAATTTTCCGAAAAAAAGAAAAAAAAAAAGAAATACAACTTTGATTTTGGATTCTACGATGTGTCCGTTAAATTTTTAAAAATCCACCTAAATAAGCTTATTTTAGGTTCACTTTTAAAAACGTTTGTTGACTATCTCTCAACTAAAAATCCGCCAATTTTTTTTTTCGAACTGGTTCATTCCTAAGATTAGTTGGACAATTTATATTATTTGTGGTAATTGTGGTTGAACAGTGTTCTAATCCTGGAATTCGGTCTAATGTTAATTCGGATCACAAAAAAAAACAAACAAACAGAAGTCCAAAATCCAGTTATAAAAAAAAGATCATTGCAAAATTAACTCAAAAGAAAATGTCAAATGCAAAACTAGTGAGGCTGGTTTTGTTTAAAAGCTAAACAACAAACGTGGGATACACTAGTGATATAAATAGCTTCGTTAAGCGGTTTTCTAAAGTAGGGAGTGAGAGTGTGAGACTGGTGTCAAATTGGGCCTTCAAGAAGATGTGATGACATATCCATATTTGAGCCCAAATATTGGGATAGAATCTAACTGGTCTAGCTTGAGCCAATTTCAGATGCTTTTTAATTGGATCTTTCACGGTTGTATGGTTGAAGAGATCACCAATAAGCAACATACAATCGAGTATCGACCGAATAATTTATGTAGTATGAGCCCTGCATATTATTTTGTTTCATATATTCTACAAAATGGGTTTGTTTGATCTCTTGATCCTAGTGTGTATTACATTAACATGTGCTTATTTTGAAAGGAAACAATTTGTGAAAAAAAACTCAAAGTAATCCAAGTTTGTAAAATAACCTATCACTACCACCTCAGTAAATTGCACAATAAACCTTCCAACTAATATAACACTCGCAAACCCCAATAGTAACACTACAATTAAAATTTGGGTTAAATTTCAAACTTTTTGGCTCTTTTTTTTTACCATTTTAGGAAAAGTTGACACGGTTTAAGAAGAATCAAATTGGTTAAAGATTCATGTTTATCGAGTAAGTTTGACTTTGGATCTGGATTTCAAATTCGCTTATGGTTTATGATTTGTTTGTAGGTTTTAAGATTGTACATGGATTTCTCTAAGAACCGACCTTGTCTCCTCACTTGTTTTTTTTAACCCTAGAACATCTCTAACCTTACACCAAATCTCATTTTGATGTAAAATTTTCTTCAATCCAACACCAAACTCATTTTTTTCACCATATTTGGTGTAAAAAATGAGTTTACACCATTTTGGTGTTGAACTTTTTTTATTTATAAAAATATTCTTCAAATTTCAAATTATTTTAAAATTGATTATTATAAAGATCAAAAAAATTAATAGATAAATTTTAGATTATGAAATTTATGTACAAAGAGATAAATTATATACACTTTTAAACTTTTTCATTATTTCAAAATTTTATATAAATCATACTTTTTGTTGTAGGTACTTGAAATTTAAGTTGCAAAATAACATAAATCTAACAAAAAATATAATGACATAGATTGATAATAAATTTAAAAATACATAAAGTACCGAAATTAAAGTTAAACAACATCAATTAAATTAAATTTTGTGGAAATTTTAATAAAAGTAAAATAGTTAAGATCAATTCGTAAATTTTAAAAATATGGTGCATTATTAACAATTAATAAAGAAATTGAAAATAATATTCTCTTTTGGTGTAAAAAAATGGTGTAATACATTGGAGTAAAACCCATCACCATTTTGGAGTTACACCATTTTGATGTAAAAAATGGTGTAATACATTGGAGATGCTCTTAATGTCGAATCGCATTTCATGTCCCTATATAAACATAACTTACGTCCTGTAATTCATAAACTTTTATCCGGATTTAAATTTGTGTATCACTTTAAATATATATATATATATATTGTTTGGGAAAAAAGTATTCGATTCGTTGAAGAGCTACGGAAAACAAAGAATCAAAGATCTATTTTTATTAATCTCTTGATGAAACAACAAACGAAGATCGAGACACAACAAATATCTAGGCTAATGTAGCTGCGAGAAACTCGATCGTCGTTCATCTCTTGTTCTTCGCATTTGCTTTGTGAATGTCCTTTCTCCTTTACTCTCGTACCCTATTTATAAGGTTTTATGTCTTCATCCTAGGTCCCTTAGAACTAGAAATTTAGTTACATCATTATCTCCTTTTTCTTCTTGGATTAGGTAGATACGAATCTATCTGTATCTCCTTTTCCTCTATTGACATGTAGATATGATATTATCCGTATCTGCTTTTTCTCTTTCATCCCACATTGGATTATGAGTTTTTTTATTGGGTTTAGCCCAATGATTAAATATTTTCCACTCTCTATTTTAAGAATTTAGAGAGTAGATAACAATTTTTACCATTTCATGAAATACGTTGGAGTCAAACTAAAGCTTTATCCTTAATTGCTCTTCGCCATTTTTGGCCTTTGAGTCTTATTGCCATTGTTTAGTATTGTTGTGACTTTACATCGAAGAGAAGCTTTCTTCTAGCGTGGGTGAGCTTAAATCTGAGCAGGAGTTGGTTGATCGCTTGAAGCGAGATCTCACTATCGAGAATACGTTGGCAGTCGCAGCTAATTCAACGGTTGCTTCCCAGCAACAAGGAGAGTGGTCGCCTAACCACCTTGAGCAGATTATATGCGGTTTGAGTATCAAGATTGCAAATCTGGAGAAAGATAAATTTCCAATTGCGTAGGAAACCGTGTCTCTTATGGCATATAATAGTAGCCTGAAAGATGAGATGAATTTTGTCTTTGATGGAGCGGCCATTATAGCACGATGGGGGATCATGCAAAAGTGGATGCACAAACAGACTCATAAGTGGAATCCGGTTGATGCTGAGAAACAATATCGAGTTGTAAAGAATGCACAAGCGAGGCTCAATGAGTTACACCCACCTGTTTTTGAAGACTTTGGCTGCTCGTTGAAGACTCGACTGATAAGGCTAATGTCTCTGAGCACGTTGTTGTTGATCGCGCCACTATTGCGCATGCGTCTGGTACACCATGATTGGCCAGTTTTTTCCTTAGAGTCTAGCTCTCTTTTAGGAGTTCCATGAGTTGAGTGAGATACACTTTTTGTGATACTCATATAAAATGACGCTAAGTAGATGCAGTTGCTTTATTTTGTGATGTTTGGATTTATGTGTATTGAAACAAAATATTTTTTTACCTTGTTAGTTGATTTTTCTTGGCAATTCTCTTTTTCGACTTTGTCGTTTTTCCTTGTAAGCGAGTCATCTTGCTTGAAAATGATATTTTCATTAAGATTTTATCATATTTCTTGAGAGACATGTCGTCTGATTTAGTCTGCTTTTTTTTAAGAAGTAGCTCCAACATTATGGAGGCTGCTTTTTATGGAAAAGTAGTTACGATATTCTAGAATATGCTCTTTTTATGGAAAAACAGCTATGAACTTCTAGAATCTGCTTTTTCTATCGAAAAGTAGCTATAAATTATGGAGTCTGTTTTTCCTAAAACAGCTACAACTTTTGAAGTTTGATTTATTTTTTTATTGGGTTTATCCCAATGAACCTTAATGTCGAATCGCATTTTATGTCCCTATATAAACATAACTTACGTCCTATAATTCCAAAACTTTTATCCGATTTCAAATTTGTGTTTCACTTTTAGAAAAAACTAATAATATATAAATATATTTATATTTATATTTAATAAAATAATTACTTTATTTGATTTTAAATATAAACATAATAGTTTAAATATATAATCACAAAAATAAACAAAAATGTTTTACATTTGCAAATAAAAACATATTACTATTTTTCATTGTATAAGTAACATAAAATATAGTGAACTGTACAAACAACTGAACAAGCAAGTTTTTTTTTTTTTTTGATAACGGTTTTCGATTGAATAAAAGAATGAATACATAGTTTATGAACCAAAAGAGCCTTACAAAAGAAGAAGCAAGACGAACCTCATCAAAAATACTTTGTGGGTAGTCGGAAAAACCATATTAAGGGGAAGAGATCAGAAGAGTTGAGTTGTTCATGTGCCTTGGGATTGTGGATGAGAAGTAGTAAACCAATTCTGCAAAAGTTGAGAAGCCAATGTCGGGTTGGTGGTTCTGAATGAGGATGCTTTGTTTTTGATAGTTCGGTCGATGATGCTGAAAATTTGTGCTTCATTCAGAAATTTGCCTGAGTGAAGACGATGATTCCTTTCTCTCCACAACTCATAGATGGATGTCTGCCAAGCAAGAAGAAGAAAGTCCTTTTTGATACGTTGGGGTGCAGGAACAGACAAGTAGTTGATGATATACATCCATTGGTAAGGAGCAACCTGAATAGAAAGCCTTGATGTAGCGGAAGTTCACACTTATCTGGAGTAAGCACATTCGAAGAAAAAATGGTTTCTTGATTTCGTAAAACACCGCAAAGAAGACATAAAGGATTGACATGGAGTCCCCAATTTATCATACGATCACGGGTCGGATTCCTATCTAAAACAAACAGTCAAGCCATGAATTTCTGACGTGGGATGCCTCTTTGATGCCATACAGATTTGAACCGTGGTACCAAGGCAGCATGCAGTCTGAATTTGTCCCAAAATTTGGAGCTAACAAACGAATCATAGGCAATTCCATCAATAGACCAAACCAGTTTATCCTCAACATGCAGTCTGAACAAGCAAGTTATAGACACACATGATACAATTTCAGCTTGGTTAGTCAACTCAAATATTTCTACTTACTGATATGTCAGGAATTCCAAATTAGGATTGGATTCGGGTTAATACAACTTATAACATTAATAAAAAGTGATATTTTCAAAAATAAACAGAAAAATATATTTTTGAAAAGTAATGTCATAAAAATGTATTTCTTTTATTCCCATATATATAAATTTATAAACAAGAGTATAAGGTTCTATATAAAATTTTGTTCTCGTTTTATTCAGAAACAATATATTCTCCGTCTCCACTAATAAAATCAATCTCTTTTGTCTGTAAACCTAACCAACACATCGTTGATGTGAGCACTGAATTTCGTTCAATTCAGATCACACCGAAAAGATAAAGATTCGGTAACGAAGTTTTGATTTGTATGCGAAAATTAACGTTAAAAATGCTAAATCAAAATAGAGCTATTTTATTATGATCAATTTTAGAGCGGTTGCATAATGTCTATTTCCTACTCTCTTCTCTTCCTGTTTATAGTGTCTCTCCTAGTACTCAAAAATATTATGCTTTTATTACATTATTTATTGTCATAATTCGTTATTATTTTGCATTGACTCGACCGTTTCAATCTTATATTTTTCAAATTGGTTTGAAGCGATCGGAACGATCTGAATAAACTGGAAGAGCTAAGCGAACTGAGTGAGCTGAAAAAGTTAAGCGAACTGAACGACCTGAATGAACAGAAAGAACTAAGCGAAGTGAGTGAGGTGAGAGAGCAAAACGAACTTAGTATATAGTATATTCACTGACTACCAGACTTAACGCAATTCGGAGTGAATTGAATGAATTACGAATAATTTCTTCATTGCGGACCGGGAATTAACCCTTTCCAAACTGACGATCAGTATTCTCCGAACCGAAGACTTGATCTTTCTTTCAATTTCTTTTCTTTTTGATTTTATTGAGCCTTTTTCTTGGGCCACTCCGAACATGTTTGTTAAATTATATATAGAGTTAGACATACCACGAGAGAAGAGGTACAACATGTTTGTGAAAGAAAAAAAGGGAAATAAAAAAACGTGGACAAATGAGATGTAGATAAGTGTTGAATCTAAAGTTATTAAAAACAAAAGAAAGTGAAATAGCTTTTGAGTTTGCATAGGTTTTTGGAACTCGAGATGTCCCTAACTAGTTTTCTTCTTTCCCATCATCATCCATCATTTTTTCCATATATATACGTACAACTCCAAAATTTATTTTCCTAAGTGAAGACAAATTTTATCACGTGCAAAAGAATCCAAGGAGTACTTGTGTTATTGATTCACTGCATAATGTTTATAGAAGCATCTCTAATCCAGTGGTTAAAAAAATTTTCAATTTGTCTACAGGTTTTACAAATTATTACAATTTTTAAAGTATTTGTCCAAGTTGCTCAAAAAAAAAAGTATTTGTCCTTTTTTTATTCGTATATTAAAATTATTTTGGAATCAATTATCTATTCAAAGAAACTTTTGTGGAATCCTGATATCTATTATGTTCCATCGCACAACTGATCATATTTGATTAAATTTCAAAAATAAAATTGTACCATATCGTTAATTATAGAATTTTTTATTTTAGATGAAAAATATATAATTATTTATTTTATATGGTTTTATGGCTCGATCAATCAAATTAGATTATTATGAAAGTTTGCTTTAGTTAACCACAAGTCATGCAGTGTACTATGTACTTTAGTAATGTACTGGTCTCGTTATAGCTGTTATTGTTTTTTTTGGATAAAATTATAGCTGTTATTGTTTCTAGTCGACAAAATGATTAATCAAGTTCGTTGATCGAAATCTATAATTTAAGCAATGGTTAGTACAAGAACTTTGTCACTTGATTTGATGGTGTAGTTTTATATTTCCAACATTTTTATTTTTTACCACTTTTATCTCCTCTACATTAATACGAAAAAGGAAAAGAATTAGAGTTCTACAATTTGACGAAAAATGAAAAGCATTAAAAAAAATGTCAACTTATACAATTTTGGCAAACAAAAGATAAAATAAATTATATATATATTATTTTTTGGATAAGAATATAAATTATATTAACACTAAAATTTACGTAAAAACTATAGAAGTTGTTGGTGTAATTAAAAAAATGTTATCAGCCATTTTACCTTTTATCTACAATATTATTTGATTATTAGATCGTGATATAAATTACAAATAATGATATATAATTTATAATAACAATGCTAAAACTTTAAAATACATGATTTAGTTTTTAAGACATGAAATCATGACATACTATTTAAACCACAACATATATGCAAACTTTTGAAAAAATCCACTTAAAAAAATAGAAAGATTACTTGTAATGTTGAAAATATTTACTATTTTAGCATTTCTAACTCCACTTTATTTTTTATTTCAAATTTTATTTTAAAGTAAAATTTTCTTTGATCTTATTATATTTTCAATAAATGTATATAATTACTCTATATTTGAAATAATCATATTTATTACTCCATTTTTACTTATTATTCTATTATAAAGTGAAAATAGTGTGTAATTGGATTGGAGTAACACCAATTTCATTTTGAAATTACTCTATTTAGAATAAAAATAGAGTAATGGATTAGAACTGTTCTTAATAATACAAATTTTGAAACCTACGAAGATTAGGATATAGACCTGAACTTCGAAGTTATAAAATAAATATATATAATACATGAAATATATTGATTGTTAAAAGTGTTGACCAAAAAAAAAAAGACTGATCATTATAACAAAATGAGGTTGGAAAAAAAACTATTGCCAAACGCGTACAATTGAGAAACTACGTTACACAAAAAATGTATATCGACATTCACACATTATAAGATAATTATTTGACCGGAATAGAGGAGATGTAAATGTAAAAATAAATAACTATTTTAATATTTTTAGATCCTAAAAAGATTTTTCAAAAAGACAAGTTGAAAAATGGTTAATTTATCATATGGTCCAAATTAATTATATATCATCTACATGGTCAAAAATCAAAATAAAGGATTTGGCAATCTCACATTCCACATTTCACATTCTACATAGACGATAATATTTCTGATGATTTCTTTTTAAGAATTGATAGAATAGGATTAAGACTTATTTATATTTTCTGTGCAGAAATAAATGTTTACCATTTTTCATTGTTTTTAGTTTTCAAAAGATTCAAATTTATAAATTCTATTAAAAAAAAGTTATTCGAGAATGATATGTAATTTTGAGTGAAAGGAGATCTTTACTACTTCTCCCTCAAGCCAATTAAGTATTATTTTTTTTGCTTTATTAGTAGATAGTAGTTACTACAATGTACCAATGATCCAATTCCATTAATCATTTCAGTTTGAAATATCCTTTTAATTAAAAAAAAATCTGAGTTAGTGGAAGTGTTTTTTCAATAGCATCAAATTCACCTGACGTAATTAATTAGTTAAGATAATAAATATACTAATAGACAATTAAAAAAAAAACTCATCATGATAAATGTCTAAAAAGGAAATTCGAAACCTGACCCAATCAAGAAAGGACAAAACTTAAAATAGTTATGTCAGAAACGCTGTGTACACAGTGTAATTTGTTCTTTTATGGTGAATTTCTTTTTCAATAACCCACTTTAGATATTTTAAACCAAAATGGCCTTTAATTGATAAACCGACAGAAGCGGATAAAAGCTAAAACGAATATTACGCCATTCTCAATTTTTTTTTTTAATGTTATCTAGCAAGTAGTAATTGTTCTTTTCTTCTTCTTGATCTTTTAATCCTTGCTTAACTTTCTTGCCTGAAGTGTCATCCTTTTTTGTGTAAATCATAGAACTTATTTTCATTTTGCAGCCAAACAAAAGTAATCTTCTACAATATTCATACAATAAGGATTAAGGAATACAAAAAGTTATATATATATCAAGGGTTACAAATTGGTATTCCTTTATGGTTTCTGTTTGTGCGGAGTAGTACTTTTGATTTCGCAGAGCGGCATCCATGAACCATATATTTTCAGTTAGTAAAAATTATGAGTTTGGTTGGTAATGATAACCTTTAATCACCACGGTTAAAATTTAATCGTTTTGAAAGTTACCAATCAAACAAATGGATGGATGAACCGATTGTTGGATATTTGAAATCACAATCATGCCCAACAACCCGGATGAGAATCCAACATGCGAGAGCCCAATCCATTGTGTCGTTTCTAAATTTGAGATCGAATAACTATCTTTTCATTTTTTTAAAGAATAAATCAAATACTTATTCCGTGTTTAATTTTAGAATATTCTCAACGAAAATGAAAAACATTAAATGCTAATCCGTAGAAAATAATGATATCTGATATTCGGATGGATGACCAAGTTTCTTAAACTCTTATATAAAGCGGTTATGGGTAAGATTCACAAATTATCCCAAATCCCATATCCAAATGCCATACAGCTGAGAACAAGAGCAATCTCAAATTATTTTCGTCTTTCACTCATAATTAGGGTTTAGCATCGCAAAAACTCTATTTTTAGAAAGGTTCGACATACTGCCAAAAAAAATTATTCTGAACTGGTGTATGTTTTTACTATGACCGAGAAGCGTTTCTTAAGCGAGTCCAACTAATAGCTTAACGATAATATGTTAAATACACGCCTCACCAGTTTCATTCTCTTGAACGTGTAGACGGTGGTCCTTTTTCAGAAAAACCGTGGTCAAAAATATATTTTTATGAACTGGTATATGTTGTAATAAATAATTAGAGCTGGGCACGGAGCGGATATCCGGAAAAAATACAGTATTTGTGATCCGATTTGTTTTTGTCGGATATTTAGTTTTCCGATTTGCTTTGCTCCGAAAAGTTTCAGATATCCGAAATTGCGGATATCCAAATTTTTTTCGGATATTTGCGGATATCCGGATATTCGCGGATATCCGTTTTAGACCCAAAAAAATAATCAAAACACCATATTTTTAAAAAAAAAATTTCGTTTTAATATAATATTTAAACTAACTAGTAAATAAATATATTAAATTACATAATTTTATCCGATATAATTAAATAAAAATAAAGTGGAAGATTAAGATGGTGAAAAATGAAACATGTGTTTTTTATTTTAAAAAAATAAATCTATTTTCAATTAAAAGCTAGTATCTATCTACCTATTCTTACTATAAATATTTCGCCAAATGTATTTAAAAAGTCTAAAAATGCAAATATACGTTATAAACCTATCATATTATATGTATATATAAGTAATATACGGATCGGAGCGAATATTCGGATTTTTAAAATTAGTATTTGTGATTTGCTCCACTTTAGGCGGATACTAGATTTTACTATTTGCTCCGCTTTGATTTATAACGGATATCCGAATTTTTCGGATCGAATCGGAACGAATACCGAATCGGAGCGAATCTAGCGAATAATTTGCCCAGCCCTATGTTGTATCATGGGAGCTAATCACGTGACTGAGAAAATTTATTTAAGCGGGGTTCAATAAATATAGCTTAACAATAGTATGTTAAACACACGTCTCAACAATCTATCAATCTCTCTAACCTAAAGACGATGGTCCGTTTTCCAAAAAGACTGACGAACAAGAAGTCCTGGCGAAGTGTATATTACAAACTAAATCCAAACCTATAAGGTCTATACCCGAAGCATTACACCCTGCAAATGGAAGCGCCAAACCAACACCGGTTAGACAGAGATTGGAAGAGGCGGCTAGCACCAATCAAAAACATTTTTTGAACTGTTATCTTCAACTACATAGTCATTTTCTACCGTTTTTTCTCTAATCATATTCTTTCTAACCGCTCTACATTTTTTTCTCTAATCGCATTCTTTCTAACCGCCTTCTTAACACACTAAAAAAACTCTTCAATCGCGTAGCCAAAGCATTTGAACCTCGTGCTTATAGAATGAATGGTATAGCTCAAATTAATAGGGAAGAAAAGTAGGTCTGAATTCATGTGGACATAGTATAGTAGTCACACATAAGACTTTTTCGTCGGCTGTGTTACACACGCGCCACCCTTTGAAAACCCGGTTTAAATTGAAGACCCAATCTGTTCCAGATTTGACCCACCAGGTGGTGGTCTCCTGTCCACTCACCATTCGACACGTCTGAAATCCTCTTAACAAAGATCATTTCCATTTTGGAAAGAAAAAACAAAAATTAAAGAAAAGAAAGAAAAACCACAATCTCCGCAATCTTGGAGACCCGTTCTCTCTCCTATCTCCACCTTTCTCTCTCTCTATATATACATTATACAGACTGTTTCGCCATTACAGGCTATGCAAAGAAGAAAGAAAACGATACTCATCAAAGAACGATCAGATCTCTGAGAATATTGAAAGTTCTCGAGTATTCATTAGGGTTTGGATGGAGAGATCTGTGAGAGATAGTAAAGGGAGAAGAAAGATGAGTCCTTGCATTGAAAATCCATGTGGGTTTATTCAATTAGTTGTTAAGAAGACAGAGAAGGAGTTGATTGAAGAAATGCAACAGAGAAAACTGACAGAAGAGAGTGAGCACATGCAGGCACTGTTATGTGTCCATAACTTTGCGTGTGCGTGCTCACCTCTCTTTCTGTCAGTTGCCTACCTCTCGCTTTCTCTCTCCTCTCTCTCTCTCTCTCTCTCAAATTTTCTTAAGACATTTCACTTGTTCTTATCATCTCTTTTGTTGTGCACTTGACTGGTGAGTGATGTGGATAAGACTCATACCCTTTCATTTTCATTTCGCTATGTGTAGTGTTGATAGATATTATTTACTTTCATAAGCATGTTTGTTCTCAAGCAGTTTGGTGGAGAAAAGCTCGGATTTTTATATTTGGGTTTATGATTAAATTTATGATTTCTTCTAGTGGATCTAGGAAAAGCGCGAGCTTTGATGATCATGAAACCTCCACCGGTACACATTCTTCTCAAAGATTTAATTAAACTATTGATTGTCTCTTTGTCTTTTTTTTTTTTTTAATGTAATCTGAGTTTTGTTTTTTTGTTTGGTTTAAGAATCTGCATGTTGAAATTCCCTGATGATCTTTAACAGGTACATGCAAATGAAACCTCTCTGATTATGTTTTCTTCTTCTATCATCCTTTTTTTTTTTCAGAAACTAGTTGTGGTTTTCAGGTTTCACCAGAAGCCATAAATGATGGATTTTGTAGAATTGATGATCTTTTGTCTGGTTCTATTTCATGTACACAGTTTTAGTGGAAATAGGAAATTTTCTGTGAGTAAGTTGGTAATGAAATCACTGAATCCAGCTGTTTGTTTTCTTTAAAAGTATTTGATCTATAATTTCCTTTTATGTGTTAGGTTTGTACGGATTAATGCAAGTTGGTGCATTGAAGTCCATCTTGGAATGTGATCCTGTAGTAGGTAGAGAAGAGATTTCACTTAGCTTGATTTCTTTGCAAGTGGTGATCCCAAAAAAACAAAAAAGAAGCTTGAACCCTATACCTAATGCTTCAAGTTTCTTCATTTTTGCTTCTGAATTTGCTAGGAAACTGATGTTATTTTCTATGGTGCCAAAGGAGGTTACAAATGTTATTTTCTACTGAATTTGTTTATCTTCTGCTGCCAAAGGAGGTTAAAAGCTGTTATTTTCTACTGAAATGATTGATCTAGTTAAGTTTCGGAATTTGACTATATTTCATCTGATGATATTCTTGCTGGTTTGATCTTTTTTTTATTGTGCTGCCCAAGCTTAATGTTTCTGTCTTTTGATGAGATTTTATCAAAATCAAATGCTTTGTAATTGGATGCCTGTTTTGGAGTTATTTTGTCTAGTCTGCTTTGATTACTAAATGCATTATAATGGGTTTAGGCAAAGGCATGAGTTGGTGTCTTTTAAAAGAAATGTTGGTTTTATGTTGTTTCCATGAATGAGCAACAAAAGTAAGGAGCTGTTGGTAATTTTGTGTCAACCATTCAAGTAAGAAAAGTCTTTGAGTTATGTTTGATGAAATCAAATTGTGAAATGGTTTACCGGTACTGGTGTCTAATGTGCTTCAGCTTGAATCCATAAACGAAGTCATGAAATAGATAACAGCGGAGGCGGATAAATGTTTTAAAATGCTGAGTTTCCTACTGAAATGGTTGATCTTAAGTTGCCTAATTGACGATATCTCATCTGATGTTATTCTTTGTTGGTTTGATCTTTAGCTGTTTTCTAAGCTTATTCTTAGTGTCTTCGAAGAAGTTATTGTCAATATCAAGTGCTTTATAATCGGATGCCTAGTTTTGCAATGATTATGTCTAGTCTGGTTTGATTACAAAATTCCCTATAATTAATGGGGTTTAAGTAGGCAGCGGTGTTTTTTGTTACCATGAATGAGTAACCAGGGTTCTTTCAATCATATTCACAATATACATCGAAAAGAAAGGAGGTTTTGCTATTTTTGTGTCAAACATTCAAGTCCACAAAGTCCTTGTATTGTGTCTGATGGAATCAAATTGCAAATTTTGGTTAATTACCAGTATTGGAGTCTAAAGTGCTTAACCTTGAAATCAATATATGAAGTCACAAGACAGATACCAAATGGAGACGCATAGACTTTCCATGTACATCACAGCCTTAGTGTTATCCCCAGCTTATTTCCCTTATAGCCTGATGAGAAGTCATGCATATATAAAATGATCTATATATAACACAAACGTGGGAAATTTCATTTACTTATGTTGGTTTAGGCTATTGTGATGACTGTTTTGTTTCTACAGTTCTTCATGGGCTATTCAGATATTCTTCAATTTAATCGGTAAGTTCAAATGAGCATTAAACTTTAGATTCTGTGACAAAGAGATGATTCTGTTCATAAACCGTTTGAACGATTCTAATTATAGTATCTTGATTTGATTTAGAGTTTCATATTCTCACAACCAGGGATTCAATGTAGAGGCAGACTTAATCATGATATAATGTGACGTACCATCTGATATGCTAGGCTATATATGATGTCTTCCGTTTTTTGCATGTGCAATTTAGCTAGCTATACTGATAATTTGATAGGTAATCTAAAACAAAGAGAAACGTATTATAATGATGAAGGGCATTTGTAAGCTTTTAGGTTACTCTAAAGACAATACCATGTTATAAATCAATTTAGATTTGATAAAAGCTGGACTGGACGTGATGGTTTAATGGATTTAATAACTAATGGTTGGGAAGCCAGAGACAATACCATGTTAGAAAAAAGTGTCATTGATTGCCTTGTTTAATCCTTCTTGTGCAAGTGAGTTTATTATAGTTGAACAGGATCCTGTTTTGTGGATTTGT
This sequence comes from Pseudoturritis turrita, assembly GCA_900406555.1. NCBI lineage: Eukaryota > Viridiplantae > Streptophyta > Magnoliopsida > Brassicales > Brassicaceae > Pseudoturritis > Pseudoturritis turrita. The sequence goes on along the minus strand of OVBL01001030.1, from coordinate 1,135,677 downwards.
ACATTGTCATCACCAAAAGACATTTGCAACAAAAAAACAACCCGGTAAAGCTATAATAATAACCTGTTTTTGTGTTTCTTGCTTTTGAACGAGGAGGAGATCAATATCAAGTGGGAAGATAATTCAAGGATAAACTTCAATGTTCGAAGTGTAGCAGTCAGGTAATTGATAATTTATGTAAGCATAGAGTACTGGCCAATTTAATAAGAGATTTCTAGCTCGATGATCATGGAGAAACATTTATTTGATTAGCTGCGTTTGCTTCCATTTTGCATTATGTGTTTGTCATTGTTCAATCGTTTTAATTATTGGATTTCTCAAGCATGGTGGATTCAGCAGGTTTGTTGACTTGAAGCTGAAGATTGGCAAAATCACATCACACATGCATCAGGTTCGTCAACCTTTCTTCATCTCATCTCTCTGCATATGATATAAACAGGGAACATTTATGAGGTATTATTCAATTTATTCTCTACTTTTGTGTACTTAGAACTTGATTCATGTCGATGGTGTCAAACAGAAGCTGTGTGTGTCATGCTCTATAATTGATTTGTCTCCCATTTTCCTTCACAAGCATATTAACAATTGGAGAATAATCTGCACTTTATGCTACAACCTGTAGTTGAACTTATGGACTGTCTTTGCTAACTCACTAACCATGACTCAATTAAATCATCTTATGAGTTACATCGCTGAAATAGCCCGTAGTTCTAAGGCCTAGATTAGCTAGCATCTACTGGTTTCATGTATTGGTATTTGTTTTATTTGGATTTGCCATTTGACTGGACTCATACAAGATTGAGGAAAAGTGGCTTTTTCTTCTTATCCTAGATACTTCACTGTTATTATTTTTGCCCTAGGTCCACAAATCAAAACCATTTCATGCTTTTACTCTAATGTTTGCCTTTGAGACAACAGATTTTAAAGGGGTGTCTAAATTGTTATCTAAAAATTTATTTTGGTCTGAGATTTTTTTTTTTTTTTTGCATATCAATCATGTTGGGTTTATCATCTTTCATTAAAGCAAGAGATGTGACTGACTGTTGGGTCTCAGCGAAGTGATGATACTGCAAAATCTATTATGAGAGTGCTTCATCAACGATCCAATCCCCGGAAACAGCAGAAGGTCTAATCCTCGTATTTCTTGATGTTGAGGTTTTAAATGGAGGCAAATTTCATGGAAACATCAGAAGCAAGATGGTGCCTGGAGAAGCCGTTCTCGACACAATCAAGTCTACTGTCTTAGTAACCAATATTTTAGAGCTGAGTATAATATTTTTACCTTAGTTTAGATTTAGGTGTCAAGGTGATTATCTACTTTGAACCAGTAGACATGATTTCGCTTTGAATCGATGCTCTAAAAGAAGTAAGTCATCCATTAGTAAGGAGTAAGGACTAATTAGATGGTGTCAATAGTTTTTGTGTTATACACATTGTGTTGCAAGAACTAGACTATATACTATGTTCTCTTCACCTAGAAATTAAAACTTTTGCGCTTTTCCCGAAAGTTGCTCTTATAGAATTGTGGATTTATGGATTGCCCTTACCTATAAATCTTCAAATCAAGAGATCAGGTGTTGAACTGAACAAATAATCACCAAACCAGATGTTAATCCGTATGGCGGCATATAAAACCAATCCTCTGAAGTCGGTAGATGTAATGCGAACTGGTAGATAGGCCTGAACATTAAGGGTATTGGGTCGGGTAATAGCGGGTAAGGGTCGGGTACGGATAGTTCGGGTATCTAAAACTATTATCCAAAGTGTACCCGTAAAAATAAGGGTCGGGTAATTCGGGTATCGGGTAGGGTAAAGGTAATTTGGGTACTTAAAATCACTACCCGATTAATACCCGAACTTTCAATAAAACGGGTAATGTTCGGGTAATTCGAGTAATCCGGATAATTTAGTATTTAGATTAATATTTTTAAAACAAACACAATAAAAATTAAGAAACAGTCTTCGTAACGCCAACGTTGCAGATACATATATAAGTTGATTTTTACAAGACTCCTGCATAATTTGGATGCTGGGTTTATCATCTTTCATTAAAGCAAGAGATGTGACTGACTGTTAGGTCTCAGCGAAGAGATGATACTGCAAAATCTATTATGAGAGTGCTTCATCAACAATCCAATCCCCGGAAACAGCAGAAGGTCTAATCCTCGTACCTAAAATCACTACCCGATTAATACCCGAACTTTCAATAAAACGGGTAATGTTCGGGTAATTCGAGTAATCCGGATAATTTAGTATTTAGATTAATATTTTTAAAACAAACACAATAAAAATTAAGAAATAGTCTTCGTAACACCAACGTTGCAGATACATATATAAGTTGATTTTTACAAAACTCCTGCATAATTTGGATACCTAAGTTGATTTAGCTTTAGGAAATTTAGCTAATATTTAACTAATTATATTAAATTTTAATTTTTAAAATTTTCAATTACCCAAACGGGTAATTGGGTACCCTAAATAATTACCCGACCGTTACCTTTATCCGTCAAAATAAATTATCACTATCCAAACAGGTTTTGTCGCTTACTCTTACCCGAAAACTTAGGGTAATTTGAGACGGATAAGGGTTGGATCAGGGTACCCGACCCAAAATGTGCAGGCCTACTGGTAGTCAACTTAGGCCACTTGACCAATTTTTAGAATGGAGGTTTTGAGTGTATCTTTGATAATTTTTTCACCAATTTAAGGCCATTGAGGAAATGGTTCAAAACCTTAAGTAAGAGCCGAGTAGTTTAATTTTGAAGCTCCGGCTACAATCATACTGTAATATGTAAAAAAATTGTAAAAAATCTCAAAAACGAAAGGGTGTGGTGTATTGGTGTGGAGTTAGTAGCCACCCACTCGTTGAGTCAAAGTGTGTCCCACAGTCCTTTCTTTGAAAGCCTAATACTTCCAAACCTCGCCGTGATTCCTTTTCCCATTTGCTTTTGCTCAAAATAAAATTCTAATAAACCATGAAGTCAAAACTCTAAACTCATACCAAAACAATAAAAATAAAAAGAGAAGAATTTTGTTAACAGTCTAATCTGTTTTAGAGCAAATACAATAACTGATTGACTTTTAGTTTACTCTACACAAGTTGTCAATTTTATGCTATTTGAGAGTATTGAAAATGAGATAAAACTTTACCAATTTAATGTACTAAGCTGATATCCGAAAATTCATAATTCAATATTTGTGATTTGTAAGTAAATGTTAAATTTTAGTATTTATTTTGTTCCGTAAATTGAATCGAATACTACAAATATTTTATCAGCCCTAGATTGCAGTTATAGGATGTAGTAACTTTATAAACCAAAAAAACACATTGCAAATATTAGATTAACACAAAAAGAGAAAACATGAGTGTGCCATTTGGGTGGTTTGGAGTAGGTAAAAGAAAGAACCTAAGCCGCAAATACGGTGTCGTATTCCAAAACGCAACCACATTCTTTTCCTGACTTTGACCAAACAAAAACACCTATCCACTTTTATCTGTCTCTTGTTTGTTTCCCACTTCTGCCTAGCCCCCCCAAAAAACGGAAAATCAAACGGCCGTTATCACGGCTTGGAAACGGAAGGAGCGTCTTTAACGGTGACCAACGACGAACCGTTACCGTTAACAATTGTTGTAGTGGCTTTGTTGGTCGACTGGACGGAGAGGTTAGGAGACAAAGGAACGCCGGCATCTTTAACGGCGGAGATCAAAGTGTTACGAGAAGGACACGTGGCGGTGGAGATGGTGGTGGCTAAGGAGATGGGCATGAGACAAAGACCTTTGCCTTGTAGGTACTGCATCGCCGATCCCATGTCCTCTTCCATTAGCTTTGCCACTTGGTGCTCCGTCATCTTCGCCGCCGTCTGGTTCTCGGCGGAGGATGAGGATGTGTTCTCGTGGGACCCACCACCGGCATCCTTGAAAAAAATTAAAATTTTAGAAAAGAAAATTAAAAAAACATGAAAAGCAATGCCCTAAAGTGAATGATCTAGAAATTGAACGTTTTTTGGCTTTTGTTGGAGAGTGAGAAAATAAGTGAAAATCGGCACGCGTGCCCTGCCTTTTTTTAAAAAAGAAAATCGCATTTTTTAGTTTGTCGTTTACTCTTTTTGGAAAACTTTTTAATTGTTTTACAAAGTCGAAACCAAAACTACTTTCAATTTTGTCTTCTTCTTTAACCAAAACATTTTTTCATAGTTTAAAAATTTATTTAGTTTAACAAAAATCTATTTCTATTCTATATTTTTTGTAGTGATTACGTCATCCTTATCACCATGTAAGAAAAGGATTAGAACGTGCGAATGATAAGATATGACTTAAATGAAAATCTAAATAATATTTTATCTATGTGATTCTTTATGTACGTCCATCAACTTTAACAATAATTAGAAATAAGAAAAAAAAAGTTGAAATTACCTCAGAGATATGAGAAGAAACAGAAGCAGCACCTCCCAATCTACTCATGCTTAGCACCTACATACATAATTTCAAATTAAAAGGGTTAGTAAGTTCACCGGTCCATTATTATTTAACTTAACTATACTTTTTACTTATATGACGTGATTACAAGTTTTAACTACCCAAAAGATAAATAATTACAGAAAAAAGGGAGAGGGAGCATAAGGAATTCTAGTTGCAGAGGCCCATATTCGATTTACATATTGTAATGTCAACTCCAAGAAGCTTCCATTATTATAACAAAAACACATTTTAAAATAAAAAATAATTAGAGAGAGAGAGAGATTCACCTTGACTTGGAGCTGTAAGAACTTGACATAATCGATAATCTCATCGAGCATTGATGCTTTGTCTGTCTGTTAATTATTTTTTATTTAACAATTAAAAAAACTTATTAGTACATCTGTTTTATTACTATTTATTATTTCTTATTTTAATCCAATAGGTGTTAATTAGGTAATCAGTGTTTAATCATTTGATTGTACAAAAGTCCAAAGCTCTATGTAAACCTACTAAACTAAGTAGTACCATTTGTGGTCCAAACTATCAACTCCAAGACCTAAAACACATCAGTGTGTGATTCATGTGATTAACACATTATTTAATTTTGGGATAATATTTTTAAAAAAGGACATGGATGATCGAAATTCCGATTAATGACGATTCAAATCATGTAATTACGATTCATCAACTAATATCAGTAATAGACGATTTTTAAAAAACTAAAAAAAAAAAAAAAAGAGAGGATTAAGTTTTACCTTATTGCCATTAGGGACAAGTTCTTGAAGAGATTTCATTCTTTCCGCTATTCTCTCTCTCCGTAACTGTTCCATAAATTTCGAAAAATTTCAATAATCACCCCAAAAGTATATTTTCAGACTTTTACAACCCACGATTTTCTCGGTAACCGAAAGCGAATAATGAGGAAAAAAATAAAAAGAGAAAAATCAAACCCGTTCGGCGATACTGTGAGGATCAGTGGCTTGACCTCTCCTAGCTCGAACTTTAGGCTTATTCTGCGGCGGCGCCGCCGTACCTCCGGTGGCGGTTGATGCCGTCGCCTGCGATTGCGATTGCGTCTGATTCATCAATCCTCCTCCCGATCCCTAATTTTTGATTTGCGTTTGCCCTCAATTAATAGTATTCGAAAAATAAAGCAGAGGAAAACGAGAGAGAGAAAGGGGATTTTCAAACCTGAGGGAGGTGGAAAGGGAGAGATCCGGCGGAGAAGCCATTGAAGAGAGCTTCGTTCGGATGATGGTGATGATTAGACAAAGGCATCATCGTGATCTGATTTCTGGAATCGACGTCGTGATGGTGAAATCCAGCGACGGCGGAATCGGAAGTTGGCGGAGGAGGAGGAGCGTCGTCGAGGACGGAGGAAGGCCAAGGAGTGGAGGAGAAGATGTGGTGGAGGAAGTCGTCGTGGTCGAAAGTCGCAGGAGATTGGAGATGAGGAGAAGAAGAAGAAGAAGAAGGGGTTAAAAGAGAGGAATTCATGGCTTCTCTGCTTCTTCTTTCCGATTTCCCAAAACTCTGAGATTTTGAGTGACAAAAATTTATTGAAATGTTTTGAGGTTTATAAGGGCTTTATGGTGTTTTTTATGGAGGGATGAGGATGATAATATTTGAAATTTATAGGGTTATAAAAGTAAATATATGTTGTTAGTGTATCTTCCTCCTTACTTTCCGTATTTTTTGTTTGGCTGTTTATTTTCATTTCTTGATTTTTTTTTAATTGCCCAAAAAAAACATTTCATCATTCATTTCAACGATCACGATTTCTTCGATTTTAAAATTATTTCTTGTTAATACTTATTTTTGACAATTTTGTAGTAACTTCAATTCAATAGAAAAAGATTCATACTCGGATTGAAAACTGAAAGGAATCAAAATAATTAGTTTGGAATTGGTTGCACTAACTTCACTCAAATTTTTATCAAGAGAACAAAACTTCACTCAGATTATTTATAAATTTTTAATTATTTAATTGTATTTCTGTAAAGCATGTATTTTTAAATAGCGTATATTATAAATTTTCAAAAAAAATTTAGGATATAATATTATCTTCAAACATTTTGAAAAACTTAAGTTTTGGATGGAGAATCTTATTTTAACCAAAAAAAAAAAATTTGGATGGAAATAATTTTAAAAATAAATTGTGACGGATTTTTTGGTTTTCGGTTTTTGGTTTGACAAATTTTTTTTTTTTTTTTGTAGTTGGGGTTTTGTATTCTAATGATTTGTATTAGTATCGACATAGTCTCATAACTCATGTTTAAACATGAGTGTGAGTTGTAGACTAGAAAAAAAAATTATTTACAATTAGAGTATTAATTGGGTTGTTATATTTAACATAAATTTGTAGAGTTTTTTTATATAACTATTCCTATAAGACATATAATTGTGAGATAGAACATAATAATTTTAAATGAAAAACTGGAATGTGTTTTTGTCCGTTGGAGTTTGGAAAACATATATCAGGTTACCATTTGGTAAAAATATAGTTGGGTAACCACAGAGTAGTGGTATAGTGACAAAGTTGGAGTATTGAAGGAGTGTTTTGCAAGTCTAAAGCTAGGGATCAAATTGCATCAGCTTTATATCTCTATTGTTGACATTGTTTTATTGTTGTAGATATCTTATGCGATGAAAATATTCAATATATATATGGATGAATGTTTAAAATTAGTTCAAAAGTGCAATTGTCTACAAGATAACCCGGAATCGACTCTTTTAGCAATGACAACTATTTAAACATATAAAACTTAGACATGTAATGTAAATGCATAAAATTATATAATTCTATTCGATTATGTAGATTCATCAATGATGCTCTCTGGTACATGATACTTTTCTCTCGACTGTTCCTTTACGATTTGTCCCCAAGATCACAAACATCCTATCCCCCATAGACGATACTCATGTGCTAAGAATAAATATCCACAAAAGGCCACTTCTAAATAGATGAGTATATATTTTTTGTTTTGAAATCAATATGATACTTTATCCGAGACAACTGTTATTTACCATCGATCTAATTAGTTTATCCTCTTAAACAAGGATAAAACAAAATATCATCATCATCATAATCATCATCATTACCATCATTCATCATCATCATCACCATCATTATCTTTATTTAAATCGTTTACAGTCGTCAACCAAAATTAAAATCACAGTGAGAAAATTATCAAATTGTAGTCTCTCAACTAACATGATAAATCTTTAACTACTAGATCACCATGAATTGGTTACTTAACATTTGAGAATTGTTGTTTTTTTATAATATTTTTTATTCTTATTTTAAAAGAGAATTTTTTTTATCATATGTACTTTTCCATATAACATGTTCATCATCGTCATAACTCATTTATAATAATATTAAATAGAACATTTTCAAAAATTATAAATTTACGTGCCTACTAAGTTTCACTAATGGATTATTTGGTATTCTTTTGTCATTTGTTAATATAACATTAACATTTTTTTTCATTTACCTAAATAAAAAATATTTATTTTTATCATTTCGTACATTTTTTAAAATGGAATATGTCTAACAAGGTTTTTTAAGACTTAGTTGAAAAGGCTAAGTAAACAATAGAATCATGCATATGATTAAGCACATGGGACATTCTGAGTTTTGCACAAACTCACAAGAGGTAGAGATGGGATTTAATACACTTCCCATTTATTAATGGCAAATGTTGGTAAGCATTGATGTACTACGCAACACACAGAGAGAGAAAGATCATCTCATTACATAAAATTAATGCAATAATTTTTTTGTTTGTGCTTAATTAATAGTGTATACTAAAATATTAAATTAAGGGGTATAAAATAAGTTATTATTCATGAGAGTCTAAATATTCATACATAAGTAAAAAACTTAAATCGTCCGATATCTAAACTCGGCGTGGTTTCGGCATTTCATTATACATACTAGATTATGACTCACATGCTACGCGGACTTTCATAATATCTTTATCTATATCTGATAAAAACAAAGGAAAACATCTTTTATAACCAAATAAATTTAATAAAGATAAACTTCATAAAAATATAAGAAATATAAGTTAAAACTTATTAATGTAAATATTTAGATTCTGATTGGTTACTCGCACACTTATTTTAGATTTTGATTAGTAGCTCTTTTAAAATTAGATTTCAAATTATGCACTTCATCTCGCAATACAATTTATACTTCTTCCATCATAATTAAACCGGATTTATACTCCATGCACTCTATATCAATCAATAAAAACCAAAATTTTCATATCAAAATAATATATGCATAATGCATTCTATCAAATTTATGGCTTTATATATCATTAATATTAAACAAAGGGTTAAAAACAAATTAACAAAACATTATTAGTAAAAAATATTAACAAATTTATATTAAAATTAAAATTTTGACACATGTCGTAATCTGATGAATAAATTTTGTATCATATATCTCACTAATATTTTTAGAAATTGGAAATAATAAGTCATATTTTCTTTTTCTTTAGTTTTTTGGCTTATTATTTCTTTTTAATTATCTAATAATATGCTTTTTTTTTGTTTTTGAGCAGTTATTTATTGTTACTTGCACTACAATTTGATATAAGAAATAAATAATATAGAAAAGAAATTTTATATTTTTTTATATCAGTACATTGACACGTGTCACAATCTAAATTATAATTTTGCTTTCTTGTTATATTCACATCTAACTTTATATAATAAGTTAATAAAGTCCAGTAATGACCCATTTTATTATGAAAATTATTCCAACAGTAACTGCGAACATAAAGTCAAAAAAGAAAACTCTTATAAAATATTAACTAAAACATACATTTCAACATATTTATTTAAAAAATGAATAGTTAAATGACAATAGTTTAGTTCCATATTTTTTTAAAAAAGGGTTTAAGTTTTAAGTCGTTAGTTTGGATTTATTATTTTATAATTTTAATTGAAACAATAATAGTTTTTATTTTGTAATTTTAGTTTAGTAAAAAATGTAATTTTTGAATTCTTACGAGGACAAAAATGCCTAATATATTTATGTGTATGATAAAAAAAAAAAGCAGGATCAAAGTGAAAAAATGTTAAAAAAACAAGTAAACAATAACATTTACATAAATGTATGAAAAAGCAGATATAAAGCAAAAACAAAGCAAAAATAAAGCAAAAACAAAGCAAAAATATTGGTTAAAAATGAATTTTTTTTTTCAAAAGCTCATTAAAAATTGCTGTAGAAATCACGGGTTCTTCAGTTGATATCTACTTTTTAATTTTATTTTTCGTGCTGCAGTTTTAATTTTTTTGACCAAAGCTTGATTGGTAAAATTATTATGGCTGTAAAAAAATGTAAAAGTTGTTATAGTTAGTGACTTAAAATTTAAAGTGTATTGCAAAGTATCGCAAAAGGAGCAGGGGAAATGCCAAATAGTTTTTACAAACACAAAAGCGAAACATGCAATGCACCATACTCACAACGGGGTCCTTCTCTTTCACCGTTTCAGGTAAATCTGGGGACAATTTGGTGATTTTCGGTGTGGAGTACACTATCATTGTCAGTGAAATATGTGGTGGCAACTGACTTAAACATCGCTTTGGTTCACTTTCAATTTTGATTTCCCGATGGAGTTCAATTTAAACATCGCTTTGGTGTATCTGCAAACTTCAGGAATCCTAATAGGTTCATGAAAGTAAGTTTTGAGAAGCTTGCAATATAACTTTTCTTCCATGAAAACATGATTGCGGTCCAAGGACTCCAACCGTTCCCGCATAGAAAACATGAGACGAGGTTAGGAACCCATCTGACTCTCGAGCTTGGAATTAAAAGGATGTGATTGAGCTGAAGAAACAGGTGCAGAACGACCAGATCAAAATCGAGGTCAGAGTTACCTCCAAAATCAGAACTAGTTTGGAGATCTTTCACTATGCGTATATGTTGTTCGGGAGTTGCAAGATTGAGATGACCATTCCACCAACCGAAATCATGTTTCTAGTTATCGTAAGATGACAAAAAGCTGAAGAGATTGCATGATATATACTTCACGTTTGTAATAAGAGTAGTTAGTTTGGATTGTATAAGTAATTTGCGAGTGGCACGTTGGTTTGTGTTATGTATTGGCACTTTGCTTTGCATTAATAACTAACATTATGAACTGAGATTGTTGCAGTATTAATCACAGTTAAATAACTTCAAACATATCTCTTTCGATTGCTGTATTGGTCACTAGGAATAAACTTTGTTATATCGATCATCATCATGAATGTCATTGGAACCATGGACCTAGTGATATATCCATTGTACATTACCGCATTAATGGATATGTATGCTTTGTGTTTTCGCCGCATGACATGCTTTGTTTCTGTTTCATGACATGAAATACTAATTTGGTTGCAGCTAACAAAGAAAAAGAGATTTTGATAGGCAATAGAATTGGTATAAGTAACATTCGATCGGGTTGAACTATGAATGACTTATGAAAGCTCAAATTATTCAAAATTAAACGAAGGATACAGTATTGTAAATTTATAACCCCGAAAATGGAATACAACAAGAGCGAAGACAAATGATAAAACATGAAGCTGTTCTTTGAGCTTGATAAGATTCAGACAAAAAAAATAGCTTCACACAGTCATTGTATTATATGGCTGAAAAGGAGATAAGTACCATGTCTTAATCTCATATTCCCCAAGCTCAATAGTTGCTATGTTCTTCACTTTTATGAACTCCTCATGTTCAAGCAAACTTGCGGCATCCAGCTCTTCATGATCATGCACACACGTTGAAAAATATCAGAGTATAGCCTTTCACACTGTGCACTAAACCACAACAATTTTTTACTAAGCTAGACAATCAGTTACCTCCACATGTGTCTCATCAATCTTTCGTTTCTTGCTTGGTGTCATCTTCAAGCTGGTTATCTATTTTACCACAGACAAACTAATATGTTCATTGTGACATATGGAAACTAAAGCTCAAGAATTTGAAGAATCTTCAACTTTTTCATATAAGGCGCACTCTACGGAATCAAAGTCAAGTTGATATAACTTAATCCATTCATCCGCGAGTCTAATATAATGGCCCAAGAATGCAATTGCTTTCCCAAGGACAAATAAAACAGAGCTTAGTGTGAACTTGTCTCATTCAAATCCGCAAAAAAATATGATTGCTTCCCTAGGAAATCCCATTTGCATACATCGAGTAATCATTAATGTCCAAGTAACAACATTTAGTTCAGACATTTGATCAAACACTTTATACGCATTCTCAAGATTGTTCTCCCCTTTCACAAACATATCGATCAAAGAACAACCTACACATACATCAGATTCAAAATGCCCAGTCTTCACCAAAAACCCTAAAATCACTCTACCAACCGAAACATATTCTGAATTCGAGCAAGCTCGGATCACCTCTGTGTAACAATAATCGTTTGGCACCAAACTCAACTCCAAAAACCCAACAAACAGTTTCATTGTATCGATTTCTCTTCAATTATTACCAAAACAAGCCATAATAACACTCCACGAAACAACATCTCCCTTACCACATCTCCCCATGGTCTCACACACATCTGATTTTTGAGGTTGGAATCGCATATCCGCAATTGGTTGTCGTATGATTGTGGTTCGACGCCGGTGATATTCGTCGTCTCTAGGGTGGATTTTTTCTCATACGGATAAAAACATAATTTGTAAAGTAATTGAGACAATTAAAAAATATTATCAGTATACAAATTTTATTTTATTTATCGTAAGTTTTTGTGGTTTCAGAAATTTCATAACAACTAATAAGATAATCTAACATTTTGGTTTCAGTATTTTCAGCCGTAAGAAATATCCCAAGCATTTCAATTCAACTATGCATTTTTTTACAGTCTCATTATGCTCTTCTTTGCTTGTGTGTCTCTTCTTTTCGTATAAATGCAATGATGTTTCTGTAAAAAGAAACGTTTAATTTTAGTGATAGTAATTACTTTTTAACCAGAATAAATATTCAAACATTGCTTTGTAAGCTTCATCATTCTCTTTGAGACAATACCTTTGCCGAATGTAACGTTACAAGTTTTGCCATATGGAGAAGAGATAACAAAATCAACAATGGCGTATGTTGTCATTTGTGCTTTTATACATATTGGTAAATGTATATCAAAGTATCAATTCAAGCAAAATGTGTTTTCATAAAAAATTTGTTAGGATCTTTGTATTACTTGATTATTAATTTGAATTTTTGTGTGTTTGAAATATTGTTATACGAATTTTTTTGGGATAGAATTTACAATTTCTCTAAACGGTAAATAATAGAAAGCTAATAGAACCAGAATTTGTTACTTTTGAAATCGTACAAAGTCAGAAATTATAGTAGATGATGATCTTCAATAGCATTTCATATGCTAGATCGGTGATTGTCTTTGAAGATGGTTAAATATTAAGTGTAGTTTGACCTGAATCAAATATGATGTCTCATTACTGTTGTGGAGATGGTAAAATTTGTAAATCGAGTAACACATCAGATGCAAATGGACTAGAAACATAAATTTTAATTCAATTAGAGTAGTTTAACATGAAATTTTAATTCAATCGAGCAACACATCTAAAACTTCCCCATCTAACATAAAAAGTCATCGATGAAATTTATATGATTACTACAAGTCATCGATGAAACAACGAAAAATAAATATGTCTCACAAAATTTTGTCTAAGCGATTTTTGTTATTGATCCAGATTTTTTTATTTTGTAACGAAGTTAATAAATATGAAAATATGGTAAGTGGCCTAAAAGTAGAAGAACCAGTTTCAACCAAAATAATGCCCTGAATCCTTTCAGTACATAAGAGCATTGAATCAATGTCTTAAGTGGCTTAAAGGATAGTCGCCAAACCAGATTTACAACATTTGAGTGCCAAATATTGAACCCAGATTTCTGAGGGAGGAGCTTCTTTTGAAACATACCTCTAACATTTTTTGGATAATGACTCAATTCGAAATATTATTTAGTATGCTCTCTTCCTTCATGTCTTATGTCAAAACTTTTTCTTTCAACTCCATGATGCTTTATTTTCCCCTATCTCCAAAAATGAATTCGGTAGATAAATAAGAACTAAGTTCAGAACCTATTTTCGTCATCATTGTACCATTGCTACTTCTTCTTTTACTTCAAGCAATAGTTTAACATCGATTTTTCTGTTGTTGATGATAAGAAAATGAGCATTCGAGTCTCGTTTTATGCAATTTAAAATAAAAACAAACAGTTGAACAAACCCATCTTGTCCTTGGAATCGAGAAATCTCTTCAACATCTTATGGATCAATCATTAATTACATGCAAAGACGTACAAGCTCATGATATCATTTTGCAGATGTGAAATATTACATGTCCCTCCAGAGAAATAGTGGTGAAAGTTGTTCCATGCCATTTGTTCCGTTCTCATGCACATGTTAACACCTAACCTCATCACTATTTTCATGTAAAAAAAGCAATCGACATTGTGAAAGAGTAACACTTTTCCAGAATTGGAAGACTTACCACCACATATACTTACTTATAACTGATTAAATTTTATAGGGAAATTACCATAAAAAACCTCTAATATTGTATAATTATGACATAAAGGATGTGGGAGCGGAGGCATAAGGGTACAAAGGTTTCACCAGCGGCTAAACCTGATGGTGTTGATGATTGTCGATGGCTGGATTTCCGGTGGCGGCTTCAGAAATAAAAATCGATGCAATTCCCACTTGAAATTGGCAGACAATTCGATCATAAAAATTAAAAGAATAACAAAACAGCATCCCGCTACCCATAGTTCTAATACCAATTCACAGTAGATCACAATATGGAGTCAGATCAGCCCCTACTAATGAGAAGGCGTTCCTCGAAGTTAGGATTGATTTTTTAGGCTCATATTCAGTCGGAATAGTTTAGTTAAGACTTTGCCGGTGACTCTCTCATTTCTTTGAGACAAACCTCTCACTTCATAATTCTTTCTTATCGCACTATGGGCTTTGATGCTTACGCAAACCTTTCCTACCTCCTTTGGGAGTTCACTTCAGATTCCAAATAGCTACAGAAAAAGAATCCAATAAAATTAAGAATTCCTAAACCTAGAACCCAAAAACTTTAAAATAGCATATCGTCGCAAGTTTATCCTTGAAGGGAATGGACAGCCTCCAAAGCGATTAGAAGGTTGTCGTGCTCATGGACAATCACCCTGAGGAAAACAAACACCACCATTGTTGAAACCACACCAAGAAATGCCTTTACCTTTGGCGGCTGACGGCGTTTCCATGTAAGCAAAAATCATATCTATGGTGAGGACAACAGACAAAAAGCGAAGCAGTTTACAACCAATGATCCATTTACAGAGAAAAGCTACAGTCGATTGGGAGTGGAAGAGGCGAGAACAGAAACTCCATTAATTTAATTTTGCGGCTGCTTTCGATGAAGTATTAAACCCTAGTGAAAGTTGAAGCAAAGAATAACGGCTGAGGATAAAGAGAAAGACGTTTGATTTTCTTTCACTTCACGAAAATTAGTGTGCCTACGTGTCTAAGACGGAGCTTTATCATTGGTTCTTCAAATAATGACATTGCCACGTGTCACACTCTCCTTTGCTGACGTGGCGCTCAACTGGATAGAGTTGGCCTTCTTTTATATTATAGATTGGACCTAATATTATATGCACTAAGTGAGAAATTTAACAAGTATTTTTGGCATGCGTACTAAACTAACTCGTTTTGCCAAAAAAAAATCAAATCTAAAATATGATGATGAATCAGAAATGTAGTGATGTAAGCATGTAACAATTGTGATGTATATATACAAAAATAATGGGGGTTAACGATCCCAAATCAATAGTAAATACACACATTTAGCAATTTTCAGTTCTTAACAATAAATCATTTTTGTATATATTGTGTATGCAAATATATTTTTGTTTTTAACGTCTGATTTATTCATTAATTTAAAATCAGATACATGAGTTGATACATCTATAATACATCAAAAATATACAAATTCAAATACATATAAATAAATACATAATTAATCATAACAATAAACGATGGAAAAGTTAATTTACATAATCGAAAGCTTTATTCTCTAACGTATTAACAAATCAGTTATTTTCTTTCTTCAGAATCCCCAATCTGATGAGATTGTCATTTTTGGTTATCATTTTTTGGAAAAAACTTTATAATCATTTAAAGTTGTCGATGATTCTCGGTATCTTTTCTTTCATTGATTCGTTGCTTTCCCGTAAACTTAATTTTTCAAGATCTCATATTCTCCAAGCAATACACAAAATACTCTTTAGATTTTATTCAATCCCTTCACCAGAGCGGTATCAGGGATGCCAGACATCATCGTAAAACTCTTCACGAATATAACATGCTCGACATGGGGAAACCATAAAACCGATCCACTCCAACGAACCATAAATAAACCATCTCCACTATCGGAGAATATTGCCGGAAACGAAAGCATTTCCAATCAAAGACATCATCTCTAACCGAATGCAAGTGCTTTTGATCCGCTGTCGATTTCATTTGGATTGAAATTAGGTATGACAGACTCATAGCCTAGTGAACCACCATCATTGGTGCGAACCCCGTCATAATCATCGCTACGAGAAAGATGAATTAAACAACACAATGTGGAAACCGTTGTATAAAAAGCCAAACCCATGGCCAAATCAATCATCAGAACCATCCTATGGAATTCTAACTTGTAGAAATACCGCCAAAGATCGACGAAAATAAAGTCTGGAACCGGAGAAGGACCGTCGCAAACGGAAAAGGCAGTCGCCAATAACCGTCCTCTGCTGACCAGTATTTTTGTATGCGAACTATTTATGTTTTACAAATTATTATGTAAAACGTGAGACTAAAACCACTAGCATTGGTATAGTTAACCGAGTAATTTCGTATACATTCATTTGCGTGCATCAACTTGGTAGATTCTTCAATAACTTTTGTGGTTATGTATTGACTTACAAATCAAAGAGATCTAGTTACATATACAAAATACCTAATCACAAAAAATGTAGTCTAACAGGAAGAAAGAAAGTTTACCTTCCACCTCGGTTCATAAAAACCATGGAGTTATCCTCAAATGGTTTTACCACGAGATATTTGCAAGTTGGGCTGCCTTCCAGTAGATATTAATAAACAATGATTTATAAGAATTTTTTTTGTTAAAGGATATTCAAGTTAATTAAAAGCAAAATAACGGTTACAAACTATGATTTTTTGGGCCATATGGTTTAGAAAAAAAGTTTAAAGAGAAAAGGGATTAAATATATACTTAAGCAACGACATAAGCTCAAAAAGAAAAAGAAAGAGAGGTAGAAGAAATTTGTCCAATAGAGAACACTAACGGTGGTTTCCACGATTTTTTTAGCTTCCACGACCGCGATTTCCGCATCTAACAACTGTTATCCGTTGTATTTTTTAGATTTTTTTAGTTGATTTGATTGATCTATCACGCAAGATCTTTTGAATAGTGATCATAAAAAAATTGAGATGAATCAAAGAGCTTTTGACGCTCAAGTCACAAGTTTGAATTAATCAAATACATCATAAATTGCCATCAAACTCAAAGTTCCTTTCTCATATTAAATAATTTAGTTTTAAAAACATGTTAAATAATGTTCTAATTGACTTAAATTAGTACTTTAAATTAATGTATACTGTTTAAAGTCTATTCGAGTGAGCAGAAGAATGTCACTGATTAGATACATAACTAGATTTATATTTCGCGTGTTGTGCGTGATTTTAATTTTAAACTGCTAACAATACGAATAATTGAATATAAATATAATCAAAAAGATAAATTTATATATATACATGGATTTTACCAAGCAATATACAACATAGATACTGTCGAGAATCATTTTTTAATTTGAAAAACAATGAATCGCTAAGTGTCACGTGGTAACAAAAGTAAGTTATGAACCTCATGGGAAGAGGACACGGTCTCGGTGACCATCCCAAGATCCTTTATCTCGGAGAAAGTTCTTTGCATACTCAAGTCTCAAAATGACATCTCCCAAGAAATTTTTATGTTGACCATTGACCCATCGTAATATCATTAAATGCTGATGCGGACATCTCAGAACCCCACATCAAATCGAAATGTGCCAAATATGAACTATTGTTTACTTCAAAGGCATGAACGAAATACTCATGCTGTTAGAATGAGTTTGGTGATGATGCTTTATCCATCGAAATAAGTGCAGTGTGCGATAAGATAAATTTTCGATTCAGTCATGAATGTCTCTATCCCATCTTACTTACCACACTTACATTCTGAACTTTAAACCCGATAACCCGGTCCAATAATCTGTGTCATGTATTTTATGAAAATTAATTCATTTCAGACAATGAATGAGATATAAAAAATTTTACGTTAGTCTTGTGCACATATCTTTCCGAGATTTGGTCAAATTCTTTTCGACCACTTTTTCACTAACATTTCTTTCGTTATATTCCAATACGGATTCGTTCGCCTCCCTAAATCTTCTTTTGTTTCGCCTCCCTATATTATTATTACCAAGAAAATACTTCATAATCTTGTATTTACTATTTTTATTCATTTGTTTATTTATTTACTTATTTTCGTTTTTAATCTAATTTTAATCTCTAGTAATTATAAATAACAATAAATATAAATAAACATTTACTATAAATTTTAATGTAAATTTTTTTCTTGATGACGTGGACATCCTAGATAGAGATAGAACTCCCTAATTATACATATGATTTTGAGAAGATCCAAACAATTTAGATTAGAGTTTGCCACACACAAAATACGAGAAATGGGGGAATTCGTATATATAAATAGAAATAAAAATATTCTCATATTTCCCATTTTTATTGGTATCGTATTTTTTAAAAATAACAAAAATATAGTAATGTTCAACCACTAATTTCATTATCTACGACAAGTTTTCATATTTTTTGAGAAATTACTATAAAAAATTTTGAATTTGTCATTTTTTTCAATTTAAACATCTATTTTTTTACGTTTTCAGAACAAACCTCCAACTTTTCAATTTTTTCCAACTTAAACATCCAACTTTTTGTGTTTCCAGAATAAACTTTCAACTCAATTATTTTTCTGAAATAAACTTCTAAGTGACCAAAAATGTATGCTTTCAAAGGTTGACCAACGGTCAATGACAACTCCGTTAAACACCAATAACGCCTGTTATAGCTTTTGATTATTTTTTGTAAAGTTTATGGTCTTGGTTTGTTATCTTTTATTGCTTTGTTTGTATATTATAATAAAAAATATATTATAATCACAATATCCATAATTCGTAACTCAATTAAAAAGCGACTGTCGTTAATTTTCTTTTAACAGATATTAAGAATGTTTAATAGAGTTGTCGTTGATCGTTGGTCAATTTTCGATCGCACATACTTTTAGTCTATTAGAAATTTATTTCAGAAGAATAATTGAGTTGGAAGTTTGTTCTGAAAATACAAAAAATTGGATATTTAAATTGAAAAAAAAATTATAATTTTTTTTATGGTAATTTCCCTATTTCTTTTTATCTCACTGGCTGGTCCTTTACCCCTCTACGTTTCTTCTTATTCAATTGATAAACCATCGGCTAAGGAAATACATGTACCTCGGTTATAGAAAACCAGGAATATACGTCAAAACCCAAAAATTCGGTTAATTTAAACCAAAAAGATACTCGGCTCGGGTTACAGATAAACCAGAATAAACCTAACCGCCTCGTTAAACCCAACCTCCTCTTTGATTAAAAAATGAGAACAAAAGAAGCTTAAACCCTTCTTGTTCCTCCGCCGCGTTCGTACTCGAGCAAGACAAGCTTTTTCGATTTTTCCTCTTAAAGACCAATCTTGGCTCTGTCTGATTTCGTTTCTAAACGTAAGTTTACTTTTTGTTGTTTTCAATTCCAAGGTTTGTGTGGATTCTCAAATTGCAGCTTCTTAGCAAGTAAATTTAAGTAATTTGATTGATAAAAACCTAATTGCCTACCGTTGCTCGTAGAAGCTGCTTTACCTTGTGTAGAGTTTTGGAATTGATAATTTACTGTTTTGGTGATTGATGTTTAGGAAAGGCGTAACCTTTGCTTGCGTCGAGTTTGATCGTGGTGAGGTTGAAACCGTAACAGTTTGCACACTCTTTGAATCATGGCGACTCCGGCTGATGCTCGGGCTGTCAAGTCGCTCAATAATTCCGAAGGGCGTAAGAAATTTGTGGTGCGTGTTCTCGTTCTGCTTCGAAACCTTCCTCTACAACTATCTTGTTGATATTTTTTTTTCGATTACCTGTCATAGTGTGCAATGTTTCACCGTTTTAGTTAGCTCAATTATCAGTTTCCTTTGTGCTCTCTAATATGGCCGTTTGTGGTTTATTACTTCTGGATGCAGTTCAAAAATTTCTCTCAGAGAATCAATGACATTGACATCAACGTGTTTAGGAGCCTTGATAAGGTGAAGGAGGAGCCTTCAGAGCGATCCTCCTTTTTCAGAGACTGCCTCGTAGAGTGGAGGGTATGTTTTTTTATTTTCTTGCCTTAGAGCTCTTTCTAAAGTTTCAATATTTTTCTTCTGGTCTTGGACGGTTGTACCGTACTTACTATGCTGGCTTCAGGTTAAGATTCTTAAGTAAATCAATTATAGTCTTTAGTAAGGCGTGCTTAGTTTAATTTTGCTTTATTACCAGCTAGAAGTTGCAGTAATTGAAACATGAAAATTAATGGCAGTTTTAGTGATTGTGTGAACTTGAAATTCAAACCTCACGGCTATACAAAGAATGTTGGTACTCTGTTTTCTTGTTAGTTTGTTCTATAGGCATCTAGGGTGACCAAAGAAACATTATCTCTGAATATATTGTTGATGTCTGACGCGGAAGCTGCAATGTATATGATGAACTAGCGGGGTTGTTGCTTTGTATATATTTAAGTCTTCTTGGTGCTCAATCGCACTTACACAGACGTTTCAGCGAGATATTAAATTTGGTTCACTTTGCTGGTTTAATGCAGGAACTGAATACAGCTGAAGATTTCATTTTATTTTATGAAGAAATGTTGCCATTTGTTCAGAATCTGCCTTTGGTTATTTTGCAAAAAGAATTAATCTTCTCAAAACTTGTCTCTCGATTACAAATGAAAGCAAGATTGTCTCTGGAACCCATTCTCAGGTTTGCTAATTTCTGCTCATTCTTTTAGCCTTGAACCATCTGCCACTGGATCAATGCTATGATCCGACTTTGTTTCTTCACTTTTTCCATTTCTGAGAGCATGCACTTTTGTAATCTTCTTCTGCATAGAATTGAACGATTTTTTTTTGCAGGTTGATTGCTGCTTTATCAAGAGATCTCTTGGAGGACTTTCTTCCGTGAGTTTTCTTAAACTCTTTATTCTTTCTAAAACTGTTTAGGATTAATTTTTCTTGTCAGTGTCAATGCTGCTGCACCCTTCTATTGTTAGAGGAATCCAGACATTGTACGTAGTATACTCTGAAAACATAGTATTCCCTTATGAGGCTTACTGGAAGCAAATGTTTTTAAAATGCTAATGAATTGCTTTAAGATGTCGTGGAACTCTGGAAAATCTAGTTTTTTAAATCCGTTTCCTTGTCATCTGAGAACTGATTTAGTTTTTGCCGTACTGAATAGCTTACAACGTGGTAACACAAAATTTTCCCTTCCTTTCCTTGCATACAGTGGCCAGAAAGAGTTGCTAACTTGAATTTTGATTACTGTCGTCTCACATGTATACATGACAGTGCTAGACCACTAGCAAGTCATTTTTCCTATTGACTGATATTTGGCAGATTGTTTGACTTTCTTCTAAGGGTCAAGTGCTCGAGCTTCACTTGCGATTTCTTTGATCAAATCTTGTCTATGTTCTAACCAATTTCTTTTGTATTTTTCTTGGCTAGCTTCCTACCACGAATTGTGAACTCCTTAGTGACTCTCCTAAAAGAAGGTGCCCAGAAAGAGCCGGAGATTATTGAGCAGGTTCTATAACATATTGTACACTCAGGAAAATACTTAATTTTATATGTTCTTTTTGCTGAATTTTGGTCCTTTTTTTCGTGCAGATATTCTTATCATGGTCTTACATACTGGTGAACCTGCAGAAGTATCTCATATGCGACATCGAAGGTATTCTCAGGTTAGTAAAGTAAAGACTTTCAATCTAATCTAGAATGTCTGTTTGCTGTGATGGATCTGATTATTGCACATCGTCTTTCTTTTACTTACTGGATCAAGGGTGCCAGAAAAATTAATTAATTTGTTGTTATCATCCTTGAAAGACAAAACATGGCTATCACATGCTGTAAATGTTGTTAAATATAATTATTTATGGTTTTCTTCATCTTATAGATTTAATTTTTGTTTTATATTTAATTGCTATGCTGAAGGGATACATTGGAATTGAGGTATCACCCCAAAGACTATATCAATGAATTTATGTCAGAGTCCATGTCATTTTTGTTGAGGAATGCACCGGATGAGCAACGTGAAAAAGGTGATAAATTGCTTGTCATTTATTTTTCCATGTCGATGTTAGGGACATTCCAGTTGATTCTCTTCTCCTAAACATTACAGGGATCAAGAGGATCCTTTCCGAGGTTGCACATCCACCAAAAACAGCTGGAGGAGTTGGTTTACTATATTATGCTATGAGGGGTACCTATGGAAATCTCCATTCAAAAGCTGGGAGAGTTTTAAGGTTCTTGCTGAAAGATTCAACATTATCTTTTTGTGATAATTCTCCTCAAGGCAAGTTCCCTTTCTAAAGAGATGTTAAGAGTATTTCATTTAGAAGTGTATTTCATCTAGAAGTCCTGTGTGGTTGATTTAGCTTTCTCTTGATTTATTTCTTAGTGGAGAGGGGTAATATTTAGAGAATGGGAAGTAGCATCATAGAGTTTTCTTATATCTGTGTATCCATTTCTATTAAGGTCGCCCTTGATGAATTTAGGAATAAATGGTTTAAGACGTGTTTTCTACTGTTTGGTGTATAGTTTAGAGCCAACGCTTATCAACTTTTTTTCCTTTTTTTCTTTATAGAAATCGATGCTAGTATATTGGTGGGAGGTGAGAATCTTTGTTAACTGCTTTTATTTTCTTACCGGAGGCGATAAATTCTTCTTCTCCGTAGAGGCTGTTAATAATTTAAAGAAAAAATCTGGAATAATATACCCTGAATCTGCTTTACACGGTTTTGAATCTTATTTCCTTTCTTCTTATCATGATTGGATCTTGTATCGCATTGCAGGCCCGGATACAGTCGTGGAAGTTGTGAGTTCGACTTTGCAGAGATTATGCGAGGATTTTGAAACAAAAGAATTAAGTGTTATGTGGATATGCTTGTATCAGGAAATAAACGAATCAATCTTAAACAAAAACTCAGTTCATTTAAGGCGACTGTTGAGTGTGCTTACTGCAGTTGTTAGGATCGAGAAAGGTCTCAAGGTTTATGGTGAGTGATTGAGTGATTCAATTGCTGACTTGCATCTCTCTGTCACCCTCTTCTTATTGTATTCTGTTTTGGCTGCACTGGCAACATACATTCGCATGACTGTATTGACAATTTAAGTTACTGTCACTGTGTAACAGATTACCCATCTTTGATTGGACTTGTGAGCCTCATTGTGTCAACTTTTGTGGCTTCTTCTGAGACCGCTGTAGAAGGGGATAACATATCTGCTGTCCTTGATGAAGTTCTGCAATTGATATTATGCTCAATAAACAGACTCAATGAAATGGAAAATGTTGCTTCGCAATGGGCTCCGATTTTTGCCTTGAAGAGTTCAAGGTATTGTCTACTCTTTATCTGTTTTATTCAACGTTCTTTTTTTCTTGACATTGCTCATGTCTATTTTCAGTTTGCTGAGTTTTTTGCGGGAGTTGCTACAGAAGGATCAATCAGTAGTGAAAGCCTTTACAAATAATATATTAAGGCAAGACTCATATCATAGTTTTTTCATTACCTCTTTGGTTTTCCTATCTCCGTGTCTTAGCAACTAAATTCTATTTTGCAGTGCAATCAACAATATGATTTGGGAGTCTTCCGAGGAAGTTATTCCTCTGTTACTAACATTGTGTGAGAGACAACAAACAAGTCACGACAGGGTGAACATCGTAGATCAAACATTTGAGAGTAGATACGAGAGAATTCACGAGTTCTTGGAAGAAAATATTAAGAAGGTTCGGCAGAATATAGAGAATACTGGATTAGCTCAAATTGATGAGGCCGAGTTGGCTGCCGCTTGGGGAGTCGTCAACTGTTATCCTTATTTTAAAGTGGATTCATCATTACTGATTTGCTTTAAGAAAACTCTCAGACAGCATTTGGCAGTGTCGGATGGTAAGTATCACTGCATGATTCACTCTTTTTTTTGCATGTTACTTTATTTTTGTCGTTTGCTGTTTTTTCCTCGAAGATGCCACTCAATTTATGTGCTTGATCAGTGTCGTCTGATGATCAGACACATGAAGGTTCCACTATACAGAATCCTAAATAGTTCTCATATGCTATTTTTCAGTGTCTTTGCCGTGATATTTCTTTCATTGAACTGCTGTTCAGAGGAAACTGAATTGTTCTTGAATGTGATTTTATGTCCTGGAGTTTATCGTAACATCTTATATATGCGACGTTCTTTTCAGTAGACACTTTTAGTGCCCAAGAATTGATGTGGCAGAGCTTACTTGGTACTGCTTTGAGGTCATGTCACAAACTGCCGAGAAGAATCAACCACAGTGATCTAGAGGAAGCTTTGTCTTTTGCTAAAGATTACAAGTCATGTGTACACGTGTTGTCCCCAGTGGCAGATTTTTTGGATTTAATGCACAGGTGAGATTGTCTGTTTTGGTAGTTATTCAGCTATTTCTACATGTTTGATGACTCTGTGACGGTAGGCTGATCCATTTCCCTGTATTAAATTGTAGGCCTGCATTAGCTAATGACGACAGTTCTAATGCATATCCAGAACTTCAAGCAAAAAAGGCCGAAGATGCTTTTGACATATTTTCGGAAAATTTGCGTCACCCAAACAAAGACATCCGTCTAATGACTCTGAGGATTTTGTGCCATTTTGAAACTTTGTCGTCTGACCCTTCTTTTGAAGAGCATCCTCCTAAGAGGAAAATGAAAACTGAAGAGACTAAAAAATCTCTTCCTAAAGGGAATGTGAGTAGATATCCTTTGTTCTGTATTCTATAAGCTTTTTCCCTCAAGCAGATTCTTTACTAGCAGCTGTGACTGTATAACTGTCGCCTCTGCTCTCTATCATGTTACCACTACTTTCTTAAAATTTTCCTTCTAAATACCAGGTTCTTCAGTTATTACGCTCAGTCGAAGAGACTGCTCCCACAGTGGATACTGGTCGGATGTTGGTCAGTTTGATCTCTAGAATACAAATGGATCTCTCCGCTGGCAGGATACATGTGGCATATGTGCAGCTAGTACTGAATGGGATGATGGGACTATTTCATAATAGATATCTTGATTTGTGGGGTCCAGCATCTGAGTGTCTTGCGGTTCTTCTGAGGAATCACACAAGAGCTGTGTGGAGTGATTTTGTTTGTTATTTGGACCAGTGGCAACTAAAATTTGAATCACTCCACAATCATAGTGAGAATGCGAATCACAGCATGGCAGAGAGGCATACTGGTAGGTTTTGACCATTTAAGCATATATCTATTTCATTCGCTCATATAATGAGTTTGTTGGTTCTTCCCGTTTAAAATATCATATCCCAATTTTGTTGCTCCTGTTTTAATATGTACTACATCTCTATCTTATTCTTTCATACCATCTTCTCTTGCTTATAGTCTGATGAATATATGTTATTCTTTTCAATCTACAGATCTGATTGGCCGTTTTAATTCATTTCTCTTTCCGCCGTCTGATAGCACACCTACAGCAACGGTGGTATCTCAGTTGCTCCAGACCTTACAAAAAGTTTCCGCTATTTCTCAGTCTCGGGCTTCTGAAATTCTCCCTTTGTTATTAAAATTTCTGGGATACAACAGCGAAAATCCTGTGAGGTAACCATGTCTCTGTATTTGTTCTTCTTAAGAGTAATTTTATTCAACTGTTGTCACCATTTTTTTCTCTACGTTTCAGTGTCGGCTTATTTAATGGCGGAGTTTGCAATGGAGAGGATTGGAAGAGGGTTCTTATACAATGGTTGACTTTACTGAAATTGATGAAGAATCCTAGGTCGTTTCGTTATAGTCAATTTATAAACGACGTTCTGCAGAATAGGTTGGCGAAACTACTCACTTTTATAATCCACTTTTCTTTTGAATCTCCTGGAGTAAGAACTTTCCTTCCCGGTACAGAATTAAAGAATTTCATTGACCTCTGCATGTGGTTTGTGTTTTTTAAAATATATTTTCCAGGTTCCTGGACGATAATGATGCTGAAATACAAACCAATGTTCTAGAGTGCCTTCTGTTGTCAAATGACTTCTTACTCCCACACCGCCAGCATTTGTTGAATTTGATCAAACCAAAAGAATTGAGAGAAGAACTCACGACCTGGAACTTGTCAGAAAACATTGAAGAAGCTCATAGATCTCATCTTGTTTCTCTTGTAATTCGCATCCTTATGCCAAAAGTTAGGACATTAAAGAATTTGGCTTCACGGAAGGTACATATTACTTACTTATTTTAGTTTGCTTCACTATGCCAATGCTGTTTTCATTTGGGTCCTGACAAGTTGTCTTTGTTTTTCTTGTCAGCATACAAGTATTCGTCACCGGAAGGCAGTTCTTTGCTTTATATCTCAGCTGGATGTTAATGAACTTGCCCTGTTCTTTGCATTGTTGATAAAGCCTTTGAACATCATATCAGAGGAAACAATGGACTTGTTCTGGAGTTCGGGCAAAAGTTCTCTGGTTTTTTTCCAAAAGTCGAATTTCCTGAAACATTTCACCGTTGATGCTATTTCGACATTATCCAGGAATCAGAAATCTGGGTTTCTTCATGTCATCCAACATATCCTTGAAGTCTTTGATGAACTCCGTGTCCGACCTTTTCTAGACTTTTTGATGGGATGTGTTGTCCGGCTATTGGTAAACTATGCTCCAAATATTGATGAAGAAAGGAACATTGAATCATTGGCACTAAGAAATGGCACCACTGCCCCATCAACTTCAGATGATAAAGAGAATGTTTCAATAAATCATGACCAGGTATAATGGTCATCGGTGTTGTTTGCTCTCTCTCTCTCTCTCTCTCTCTCTCTCTCTCTCTCTCTTTCTCTCTCTCTCTAAAGTTGTATGTAGGATATCCATGCAAACAAACCATTATTTTTTCTCCCGTTTCCTTTCTCTGGAATTCTTGTCTTGTCTGACATTTTTTTCCGGTTTTCATGTAGGCTGGCACTGCTTTGACGCAGTTTAAAGAATTGAGATCCTTGTGTATGAAAATTATTGCTCATGTTCTTGATAAATACGAGGATTGTGATCTTGGTTCTGAGTTCTGGGACCTCTTCTTTTCGGCAGTAAATCCGTTAATTAAGAGTTTCAAGCAGGAGGGTTCTAGTAGTGAGAAACCAAGTTCTTTGTTCTCATGCTTCTTGTCAATGAGCAAAAGCCGCAATCTAGTGACTCTCTTATGTCGGGAAGAATCTCTTGTTCCAGACATTTTTTCAATTCTAACAGTCACCACAGCTTCAGAAGCTATAAAGTCTTCTGCCTTGAAGTTCATAGAGAATCTGCTTTGTTTTGACAATGAGTTGGATGAGGATGACAGTATGATCAAAGGATTCTTAGATCCGTATATAGAGGCACTGATTAACAGCTTGCATTCTCTTTTCATTGGAGATATTTTGAAAAGGTCAGGACTCTTGTAAATTGACGGACTCAGGTTATTTCCTCTTGTTTCTATATTTTTTAACTGTTATATATGTCCAGGAAATCAGTCAAGTATCATGGGGAAAGAGAGATTAAGATTGTTAAGCTATTGTCAAAGCACATGCGAGATCGCTCTCGTGTTATGAAGTATTTGGATGTCTTGCTTTCATTCCTGGATAAAAGTGTGAAAGATTCTGGTATGGTTACTCTCGTTTCTTTTCTTGGTAAAACTTATAATATTGCGTCTCTTGTATGTGATTGTCTTATTTCTTTTACAGAGATTCGTCGTGAGGCTTTGCTAGCCATTCAGGACATCATATCGTTGCTTGGGACTGAGAATACCACCAAAATTATAAATGTCGTCTCTCCGCTACTTGTTGACGCTGAACTTAACGTTAGATTGTGCCTTTGTGACCTTCTTGAATCTCTTGCAAAACTCGACTTTTCTCTGGATGATGTGGTAAGTGTCAAGTCCCTATTTAAGACCGAGTCATTTCCGTCTCTTGCTTTTGCTTTTGCAATGGTAACGAACAATTGGTTTCCAACCTACAGGCAAAGCGCATCTGCGATATGAATGCTATCTCAGCCATGGAAGTTGATGACCTTGACTATGAAAAGATAGTTGATGCTTATGTGGAGATTAATGCGGATTTCTTTGATAAATCCTCGGAGCAGCACACGATGATCATACTCTCACAGAGTATATACAACTTATCATCAGAATCCATTATGTTAAAGGGAAGCGCACAGAAGCTCTTGTCTTCGTTCATTGATTTTTCAGCTTCAATACTTTGCCGAGAGGCTTCAGCTCACTCTGACTTTGGCAAAGAGGTCAAAATAGCAGATGCGAGCTGGACAGGAGATCGTATACTGTACATTTTGAGAAATTTTATTTTGAAACACATTGGTGATGCAATAAACAGAGGAGGCATTATAATAAAGGTACAGTAACCCTTCTAAATTATGTAGAAAAGATGATCAGAAAGACATTAGCTGTGGGGGAGGTTTAGTAACTGAACAAATTTATGGTGTTGCTTATGGTTAGATTACTGTCTTTGCACTGACAATTCTCTGCAACGAATTTTTCTGTCACAGGAGTGGATTCTTTTGATACGCGAAATGGTGACAAAACTCCCAGATGCCGGAAATCTTTCTGCATTCAGACCTTTATGCTCTGAAGATGAGAATGTAGATTTTTTTAAATCCATTGTTCACATTCAGGTAAGTCATTTTATCACATGATTCGTTTAGTCCACAATTTGTACTCATGCTGTGGTGAGAATCAAAGTCCATATGATAACCATAACCACACAGGAACCTATACCACCTGATTTTGTTTTGTTCTTGCTTTTCACTCTTTGAATTCAAGTTGATAGGTTTGTTGAGACCTTATTATACCCATAGATAGCAGCGTATAGCTTATGAAGATGGTAGAAACCTTACGATGATTGATTTCCTCACACTTTCTTGCAGGCACACCGTAGAGCGAGGGCAATTTCACGTTTCGCAAATGTGGTCGAAGATAGCAGTCTGCCTGAGGTGATCTCTTTTGAGTTTCTTAAATTTCTAAATGCTACTGCTGTACTGTCACACTTATGACCAAATGTTGGTGTTGCAGGGAGTAGTGAGAAAACTTTTGGTCTCGGTCTTTTTCAACATGTTGCTCGATGGACAAGATGGAAAAGATAATAATGTCCGGAATGCATGCACAGAGGCCCTTGCATCTGTGTCTGCACATCTGAGTTGGAAGTCGTACTATGCTCTATTGAATCGGTGTTTCCGTGAGATGAACAAGCATACCAAAAAGGGAAAACTTCTCCTGCGGCTTATCTGCTTGATTTTGGATAAATTTCATTTTACAAAAGATGGTTACACGCAGGAGGTTGAGGAGATTAGGACTTGCCTTCAGAAAACTGTGTTCCCGAAGATGCAGAAGTTGATGAATTCTGATTCTGATAATGTTAATGTTAGTAGCAGTGTGGCTGCGCTGAAGGTTCTAAAGCTGCTCCCCGAAGATGTATTGGACTCAAATCTATCCTCTATAATTCATAAAATTGCCACTTTTTTGAAGAATCGATTGGAGAGCACACGTGATGACGCAAGATTGGCTCTGGCTGCTTGTTTGAAGGAACTAGGGCTGGAGTACTTGCAAGTTGTTGTCAACATTTTACGTGCTATCTTAAAACGAGGATCTGAGGTGCATGTGCTGGGATACACTGTCAATTTTATCTTATCAAAGTGCCTGTCCAAATCTACATGTGGGAAGTTAGATCATTGTTTGGTTGATCTCCTTGCTGTGGTGGAAACCGATATCCTTGGAGAGGTTGCTGAACAGAAAGAGGTGGAAAAATTCGCATTCAAAATGAAAGAAACAAGAAAATGCAAGTCATTTGAGACTCTGAAATTGATTGCTGAAAATGTAACGTTCAGAAGCCATGCATTGAAGTTACTTTCTCCGGTCATTGCTCAGTTGCAGCGGCATCTAACTCCAAAGATCAAATCTAATCTGGAGAAAATGTTAAAACAAATTGCAGCTGGTATTGAAGGCAATCCATCTGTTGATCAAGGAGATCTTTTTGTTTTTATTTATGGCCGTGTTGATGATGGTATTAACAACAGGAGTGGTCTTGGAGATCAAATGTCTTCTGCACCATCCAACAAGAAAAGGAAATCAAGAGATCTGCAAGAGACTGCTGGGTTGATTTCGGGTGCTAAGTCATGTCCACATCTTATAACCGTCTTTGCTCTGGAATTATTGCATAACAGATTGAAGACAATGAAACTTGACAATACTAACAATGAGCTGCTGTCAAAGTTGGATCCATTTGTCAAATTACTTGCTGGATGCTTGAGTTCTAAATATGAAGATATCGTATCTTCAGCTCTTAGATGTTTCACTTCATTAATAAGGTTTCCACTGCCTTCCCTCATGTCTGAAGCAGATGAAGTGAAAACAGCATTGTTAACCATTGCTCAGTCTGTTGTGAGTTCCAGCAGTCCTCTTGTGCAGTCATGCCTTAAGCTGTTAACAACGCTTCTCGGCAATAAAAAGATAACTTTATCATCTGAGCAGTTGAAATTGTTAATTCAGTTCCCCATGTTTGTTGATCTGGAGTCCAATCCATCCTTTGTTGCTCTTTCACTCCTCAAGGCCATTGTGAAACGGAAGCTTGTAGTTCCAGAGATATATGACATTGCAATTCAGGTTTCAGAGTTGATGGTAAAAAGTCAGTTGGAATCAATCCGCACGAAATGCAAACAGATACTGTTGCAGTTTTTGGTCCACTATACACTTTCCGAGAAACGTTTAGAGCAACATGTGAACTTTCTGCTGGAAAATCTGAGGTATGTATGTGCACTAGCTATGAATTGAATTTGGCTCTTATTTTTCCAATAGTAATTGAATTTGTCTTCCAGGTATGAACATCCAACTGGAAGAGAAGCAGTCCTTGACATGCTTCATGCGCTAATCTTGAAATTTTCAGATCCTAATCTCGGCAAGCAGTCAGTTCTTGACCAGCAGTCGAAAACATTGTTTGTTCAGCTTGCTCTTTGTTTGGCTAATGATAATGATAAAGAAGTGCGGTCCCGGATTGGTGCTCTGATAGAACTTCTGCTAGGGCGCATTGGTAAAGATCAAGTTGGTACCAGTCTCTCGTACTGTCTGTGTTGGTATAAGCAGGAGAACTTACGGGCTGCCGCAGCACAGGTAATTGAACTCGTATCTTGACAATACTTAGATGTCAGACAGACAGTAGAAAGTAGGAACTTTATATATCTAAATATGGAAAAAACAGGAGTAACAAGTGGTGTTTCCTGAAAGTTTTTTTCTTGTAATTGCAGGATTTGATAACTTTACTTGCTTCTTATGAATGTATGGCTTGTAGCATCTTCACAAAGTTTGGTTTTGTTCATAGTGCATGTAGGCACCTTTTGTAGTATGTTCATTGCTTCTTCCGGAATTTTAACTCACCGTTGGATGCCATGCAGGTGTTGGGATTTATTATCGACGCCATGAAGAAAACATTTCGGAAGCATATCTACAGTACATTGCAGGATGCTAAAACGATTTTGGAGTCTGCTGTCAGTGCTTCCAGCTTACAGTTGCAAGATACTGCTGAGGAAGCCAGTATTCCTTTCTGGAAGGAAGCATACTACTCACTGGTTATGATAGAGAAGATGCTCGAGCAATTTCCTGATTTAACATTCGGAAAAGATTTAGAGGTATGCATTCAGTCGTATGATGCTAACTCTAGACTTCTGAGAAGTATTTGCATCTTGAAGCTAGGATATATATTAGCTTTTCATAGTCATAATTTTTGTCCAGTTGTCAAGAATATAGGACCATTGATCTGGGTTGTTGTTGTATCTTGAAATAGATGGTCTAGCAAGAAAAATTACTGCTTTAGCTTATCAGCGTAAATCACTGCTTAGGACTTAGTTGGGATAATTGTTTTCTGAGCCTAAAAGTTTTCTCAGTTCACAGTGCTGCAATCATTTTTCCTTCTTTGATGATTCGATGTTGATTTTTTCTCTCTTTTGAAAGAATTAACATAATTTTGTTCTTATCGCACCTCATTTTTTTTGTGACATATTTTTTCAGGATATTTGGATAATGGTGTTTAAGTTCTTGTTGCACCCACACGCATGGTTGCGAAATAAATCCTGCCGCCTCCTGAATCATTATTTTAAGGCATTAGCTGGGAGGAAAAGAGCAAAATCTCAGACATTAGTAGCCAATTCTCTTCTGGAGAAGCTAAGTAGCCTGTTCATGGTGGCTGTTTCTCTTTGCTTCCAGTTAAAGGAGCAACCCACTACTGGAAATGTCGATGCCGATCTCCTCAGAGCAAATATTGTTTTTGCAGTTTCTAGTCTTCATTCTCTGATTGGACAATCTGATCAACCAACCCACAATGGGTTCTGGTCTAGTCTTGGCAAGGATGAGCAAGTGGTGTTTCTCAAAGCCTTTGAAGTGCTTGATTCAGGGAAAGGAAGGTCTACTTTTCTGGCTCTTACCTCAGGGAAACGTACTGAGAATGGTGAAGGGGATGATGCGAATGATTTAAGAAATGTATTGATCGGAAGTTTGCTCAAAAGAATGGGGAAGCTTGCTCTTGATATGGAGCCTGTTCAGGTTTGCGTCTTCGCTCTTCTGATCAAACCTTAGCTTTTGCAGGCTTTAAATTAACTTACCTATTTTATGTTTGCTTGGGATCGGCAGATGAGAATTGTGTTCAACGTTTATAAAGCCTTTGCCTCTCAAATGCATCAAGAAGAATGTCGTTTATATGCCTTCAAAATTCTGCTTCCATTGTACAAAGTTTGTGAAGGATTTACCGGAAATATCATCTCAGGTATTATAAGTTTTTTTTGTGTCTTTCCCTCTTCCTATTCGTTTTCCGTGTCACAAATCTAACAGAGTTAAAATCACGTATGGCTTTATCAGATGAGTTGAAACAGCTAGCAGAAGAGGTACGAGACAGAATAAGAGACAAGACCTTAGGCAACCAAATCTTTGTGGAAATCTACAATGAAATAAGGAAAAGTTTGAAAACGAAAAGGGAGAAGAGAAAGCGAGAAGAGAAGCTAATGGCAGTGGTGAATCCGGAGAGAAACGCCAAGAGGAAACTGAGGTTAGCTTCAAAGAATAAAGCAAAC
Organism: Pseudoturritis turrita; assembly: GCA_900406555.1. NCBI lineage: Eukaryota > Viridiplantae > Streptophyta > Magnoliopsida > Brassicales > Brassicaceae > Pseudoturritis > Pseudoturritis turrita. The sequence continues at coordinate 1,102,701 of OVBL01001030.1, read as the reverse complement.
AAGAAAAGGAGAATGACGAGCATGAAATTGTCTAGATGGGCATGCTCTTGAGTCAGTCTTGAAACTCTCCCTTGTTTTATGTCATCCATCCATTTTTGCTAAGCTTATAGAAACAAGAGATATATCACATTTTGAGTCTATATTTCAATTAGAACAATCTAGTAAAACTTCTCAAGCATTTTTGATCCATTTTATCTAAAAGACTTGAGTTACAAAGGAGATTTATGGGCAGAGGTTTAAGATATGGTTTTCAATATGTTGTGACAAAAAAAAAAGAGATTTAAAAGCGAAAGCAACTTCAAACTTATCGTGACAATTTTGAGTTTTTTGTTCCATTAAGAAATAATGAGTCAGTGACATGACATTTTCATCATCATCATCATTCATGGTCATTTTTGCAGTCTCTTTACTACCACTAAAAAAAGGAACCTTAAAACCATTATTTCATTTTCTTTTGAGTATTCATCTCAGAAGCAATCTCTGTCGGAGAATTGAGAAAAAGTCATGACGCAATCGTCATGGGTTTGCACAATCTTCATCCAAATATCTCTCTGTCTCGTCGTCTATGTGTCTCTGCATTTGGGTCATCCCTTCTTCTTCTCTAGTGACGATGGTGACAATGCCGGAGTTTTAGATCTTCATTTCATCTCCGTCGCCGGAGGTTTCAGATCGCTTCACCGGCAGACCCGCCTCCTCCGACTGGTCTGTTTCCCATCTTCTTTCAAGATAAAGTTTTGTTCTTTATAGAATTTTTACCCTCCCATGATCGAAAATTTGACCTTTTAATGATCAAACTCTTGTTTCCCTATTCGAAATTCAAGGCCTCTACTTGTTAAGTAGTTGATTTTTAAGGACAAAAGATAACATTTTTCCTTGGTAGGTAAGCGATTATTATTGTACTTATTTTTGTTACTGTTCGATCGATGAAGATGGAGAGAGTAGCAGAAACTTATAAGGCAAAATTTGTGGTGAGCACAAGTGAACATGGAGAAGAAGATCCACTCCTGCAAAATGTGAGCTCTCAAGCTTATTAATCTTCGACTTTGGGTTATTTGTTATTATGCCTCCTTGAATTATAGTAGATCCACAAAAAAGGTTCTGATCTCTTTTGTTCAGACAGTTACTATGAATAATGAGTGTACCGATCTTTTTGCAGGCTACTCGAATGTCTTCTTCACTCAAGCTTCCATGGTAATTTGATCCTGTGAAATAGACCCTTTTGAGTTACTTCAACGAGAAGACTGATCAATGTGATGCATTTTAGGTACACTACAAAGAAAGGATCTGGCAATTTCAGAGAGCACATCAAATTGCCTTTTGGTGGATCCTTGGATGTTGTTTTCGTATTCACTGGCTCGTTACAGCAGGTAGGATCAGTTTGTTTCTGTGAAATTTGATGGAAATATTGTTAGGCTTTTCTTCTGATCTCATTGTTTCCTTTGTCTGATTGATTGAAACTGAAGGAAGTGCTCCGTGGAGCACTGAATGGCTCGATGATCAGTCGATTGAAAGGGCTGACAACGATTTTAAAAGCTGCAGGTGGAGACTGGTAAGTTGGCTGTTCAGCTCATGGACTCTCTTGATCTCTCAAGAACTTGTAGAAAATACCGCAACAAGTTCTGTCATTATTTGGTGACCTAATTTGCTCTATGCTCTCCAAAACCAGTCCGTATAATTGGTTCCAGGGATTAAACAATCTATAGTCGTTCTTGATTCAGGCGCATTGTAGTTGGATCAGACCCGTTACTCGCCTATACACTAAGTAAGGAACCAGAGGAAGCCAAGGGAGTTGCGAGGACATTTCATCAAATCATGACCAAATACAGAGTGGTAAGACATTGAATATCCCATCGCATTCCTGATAAATTTTGCGTTAGTCCAATGAGATGGAAAACATCAAGTATATGAATAATCTGAGAGGAGAAACTTTGATGATACAAGAACTTATATATAAGCGAGAAAGACTGCACCAGCGGAGTGAGCGACAAGAGCTTCACTTGCATAACGGTTCCTAATCAATCGCAGAACCGAGGTCCAACCAATGATGTTAAGAGGTAACAATGACATTATAATCATACACTATGAAAGCTCAATCTCAGTGTCTGAGAAAAATGCATTTTTTCTATGTCAGAGAAATGGAAGACGGGTTTCTTCTTCACAGAGTTAGCTTCTCAGAGTTTGTAAGTAGTTTCTTCTACAAAATTCTCTCTTTTTGTTAAGATATGTTTTCAAGACAAACAAAAACATAACAAAAGTGAAATCTTTGTTTATCATGAACAGGTTACTTATACTATAAACTCATCAGGACAAGTCATTGACACAAGATTAGTTAAGCAAAAGGGCAAAGAGACCATCTAAAGACTACTTCATTTTGTTTTTGGTTTTTACTCCATTGTTGTAAACTGTGTAAAAAGCACAAACATTTTTGTATCCTTCCTCTAATGACCGAAATACCCTTTCGCCAGTCCGAGTCTCAGGTCAATCGGTGGAGGGTGAAACTGGAAATTGGAAGCTGGTGCCAAACAAATGGGTACTATAAATTTCCCCAAAAAGGATTGATCTTTAGGGTTTTTACTCTCATTAGTTTAAGTATGAGGTTCTGCTCCCGGAAAATTTCGATTCGGCGGCCGTATTTGGCCTCGCCGTCGTATTCTTCCGGTGGAAGCGGATGCCGATGATTTCAAATCTTTATAGACGAACCACTTTTTCGAGTGGTGATGAATCATTCAATCTATCTCCTCCGTCGCCTCCACCACCATCTTCTTCCCTTTGCTGCTTACTACTTCCATGGATCTCTTTTTTCGTCTTTTTTTTTGGGTTAAACTCTTCTTCTTCTTCTTCTTCTTCTTCTTCGGAGACTATGATGATTCTTAAGAAGTCAGTAGACCAGACATTATGGTAAAACCTCTCTTTCATGGCGGGGCTATAAGGAAAAAAAAAACACTTTTTTTTCTTTGTTAGCAGCCATGGCGGAAGAGTTTGTTTTCCTCTAAATCTGTCTGAGAAAAGGCGAATCTGAGTCCTCCCCTGTTGCATGCAAAGATTTTTATTAAAGTTTTTTGAGTAGTAAAAATTTCCCATTTCATCATCTCATCTTTTACAGGACAAAGATAATGGGACTGAGTTTTCTTTGAAATGGGTTTTTGTCTTCAAGAGTTTTTAGTCCTACAATCACTTGATGTGTGCAATGGGCATATGATTATTTTCAGATGAGTGTTGCCAAGAAAGGATTTCAGAACCTAAACCCAAACAAGATACAATTAAAAAGTTTATAGAATGGAAAGAGGGAACTTTATCATCCTTATTGCTACTTCTAGTTAATTTAGCTATTGTGAAAGCTTTCACAGCATTATTGGTTGCTTAAAACGTTAATTGTGGGCCCAAAACCTTGCTTTTAATTGAGAGAACGAATGAAACAAGAAATGGAAGCACTTAACTTTTTACTGGAAATCTGTTTATTCAAGAATCTGATTTTGTGGGCAATTGTGAAAAACGGTGAGTTGGTTTCTAATTTGGCAATAAACTTGCTTAGTGGTCCGATGATCTTCCTATTCTCAGAACCTCATTGGTATTCTCAGCGTCCAAAGATTCTTCTCTTGATACTATTGTTCATGACACTCACTTGCAACAATCCATATTTTCAGAACTTAATGTGTATAACTGGATTTTAGAAAGAACAAAATATAAATATATACATCCACTTGTATGAGGTCTCCTCAGTTGATTGTTACTCTGTTTTTGTGTTAGCATCACTCTTGAGAGAGACGGAGAATCATGAAAAGTTGCTGGAAAAGGACAAAAACATTTTCCTCCACAAGCTCCAAAAGAGTTTTACCTGTGAAACCAAAAGCTGACGCAGACACAAGACCAAAGACATATCTTCTTATATATCAGTCAATTGAAAGGGCTGACAACGATTCTAAAAGCAGCAGATGGTGACTGGTAAGTCAGCTGTTCAGCTCATAGACTCTCTTGATCTCTCAACAACTTGTAGAAAATACCACAACGAGTTGTGTCATTATTTTGTGACCCAATTTGCCCTATGCTCTCCAAAATCAGTCCATATAGTCGGTCCCATGGATTAAAAATCTATAGTCGTTCTTGATACAGGCGCATTGTAGTTGGACTTGGATCAGACTCGTTACTCGCCTATACTCTAACTGAGGAAGCCAAGGGAGGTGCAAGCTCATTTCATCAAACCATGACCAAATACGGAGTGGTAAGACATTGAATATCCCATCGCAATCCCGAGAAATTTTATCTACGCATCTAATCCAATAAGATGGAAAACATCAAGTATATAAGAATAATCTGAGAGGAGAAACTTTGATGATACAAGAACTTATATATAAGCGAGAAAGACTGCACCAGCGACAAGAGCTTCACTTGCATTGTGGTTCCTAACCCATCAGAGAACCAAGGTTCAACAAATGATCTCTTATGACATTATAATCATAAACTGTGACAGCTCCAATCTCTATGTTGAGAAAAATGCTTATTTTTTATGTCAGCGAAATCGAATATGGGTTTCTTATTTTTCTATGTCGAGAAAAATGCTTATTTTTTTATGTCACAAACAGGTTACTTCTACTATCAACAAATCAGGACAAGTCATTGACACAAGATTAGTTAAGCAGAAAGGCAAGAGACGATAAGACTTCATTTTTCTTTTGGTTTTTACTCATTGTTGTAAACTGTGTAAAGCACAGACATTTTTTTGTTCTTTCTCTAATTACCGAAATACCCTTTAGCCAGTCTGAGTCTCAGGTCAATCGTTGGAGGGTGAGACTGGAAATTGCAAGCTGCAAAAAAAAAGGGTACTATAAATTTCCCAAAAAGGAGTGATTTTTAGGTTTTTCCCGTCTCTCATTAGTTTAAGTATGAGGTTCTGCTCCCGGAGGGTTTCGATCCGGCGGTCGTATTTGGCCTCGCCGTCGTTTTCTTCCGGTGGAAGCGGATGCCGATGATTTCAAATCTTTATAGACGAACCACTGCTCCCGGAGTGGTGATGAATCATTCAATCTATCTCCTCCATCGCCACCACCACCACCTCCTCTGTCTTCCTCGTTTATTATATATTATTTCCATTGGATCTCTTTCTTTTCTTCTTCTTTTTTTGCGTTAAACTCTCTTCTTCTACTTCGGAGACTATGATGATTCTTAAGAAGTCAATAGACCAGACTTTGTGGTAACACCTCTTTCATGGCGGGGCTAGAAAAAAAAAAGGCTGTCTTTTTATTCTGTTAGCAGCCATGCCAGAAGAGTTTTATCCTCTAATTTGTCTGAGAAAAGGCGAATCTGAGTCTTCCTTAAAAAAAAAGCTTCGCCGTTCTCTTTATCCACTAGTTATGTAAAATCTTCGTCTCTTTCTCATCTTGCCAGAGATGACTGTGGTTTTTTTCATGAAGCTAAGGATTTTAGGGTTGAGTTTGGGGTGTGGAGATCTCTAGATCTGGCTCCGATAGGTTCGTTTCCGGCGGATCCGGTGTCCACGGAAGCTTACCAACAATTTCCGGCTACAGCAAAGCCTGATTCGAATTTTCCAGCCATGACTCTTTTTGTTTTCTCCTTCGTTGTGTTTCGGTGAAGGTGCTTTGAAGAGGCAGTGAGAGGATTGGTGGTTTGGTGAACATCGGACTTGATGCGAGGCTGTGGCAACGTGGCTGTCGTGTTTGGTTCGGCTTCTCTAGGGATGGGCAAAATTCCCGAACCAAACCGAATAACGTAATTTGGTTCGGATTTAGATAATCCAAATAACCCAAACGGATCCATCATTAGACTTATTTGGTATTTGATTCGGTTCGGTTTTTAACTGAATACCAAATTATCCAATCGACATTAAAATACATATCACTATTAGAATTTCTTATATTTATAGTTAATTGGTTTTAGATTAATATTCATAATTTCATTAGTTTTATACTTTTGAGACTTGCAGTTTTGATTTTTCGTTTGCTCTTTTTCTAACGTTGTTGTTTTGTTTCTGACGAACAAACCTAACGCTAGTATTTATGGCGAGTGAAAATAAAAAATAAAATATTTAAGAATAGAAAATACGAGGATATTTATTTATTTTAAAAGAATTTAAACGTTGGATTTTTATTTGTTTTTAAACATTGGATTTTCTATTGTGAATGTGTGTTTTTTAAATAGAAAAGCAACTAAAATTTGTTCAATAAAATAAACAAAAATTAATTGGTTAATTGCTTCCAAAATCCGAACCAAACCGAATCAAACCGAATTAAAAGCAAATTCTAAATAGAACTTATTTTTTTAAAACCGAAAAAACCAAAACCCGAATAACCCGAACTGAACCAAACCGATTAACCGAATGCTCACCCTAGGCTTCTCTCTCCCTGTCTTTTCTGTATTTTTAGCTATTTCGATTTGCCTTGGTCGGTTAGGGGTGGTCAAACTTTAAGTTATGGGTTAGGTTTAGATTATTTAGATTAAGAAATATTACGAATTTAATCTCAAATAAAATTTGATACAAGTTTTTAAGATTTTAGATCGGACTTAAGTTGTTAAGATCAAAAATAATTTGACCAAATTAAACATAAATATAATTTTATTTGGGTTGTTTAGGTTTTAGATTGGAATTAGTTAAATTGATTTTTTTGTTTTAAATGACAATAACATCTAAAATAATGTTTTAACGCAAATTTTGTAAATAAATTAATAGTAAATTACTAATTTTAATTAAGCAATTTTATATTTATATTAAATTATTTATTAATATAATTTATATAAGATATTTTTAGGTTTTATTTGAGTCTTTTAATTATCTAAAGACCGATCTAAATAATGGAAGTTCAAATTAATATTTAATATTAGACATAAATTGTTTTTGTATAAATTTATATCCAAAATAATCCGAGTTTCTTAGATTGGATTGGATTGGGTTGGGTTGACCGAATTGGCCATTTTTATTATATGCTTTTGGTTCTAGATTTGGATTTTGTAACTTCAATTTCTTTTCGTGGTTTCTCTCTTGGTCTTAATCGGATCGCATCTTTCATTTTTTAATCTTTTTGAAGTTTTGGTGAATCGATTAAGCGGCTACTTTAGCTTCCCCACTCGAAATAAATATCAAGTTTGGTCGATTAATTTGTTGCGATATATTCGACTTTGGCTTCTTTTTACCGGTCGTTTGTCGATTTAGTATCGATATATTCGGCCTTGGCTTCTTTTCAACGATCCTTGTTCTTTGGAGGATCTCTTTATCCCTTGTAAAGAACGCAATTGTTCAAATTTTTGAAGGCTATACACAACAAGAGAGGACATGAAGAATTATAACTGTGGTTAGGTATTGGCGTATCTCTGGCAATGTCTGATCAGTTTTTACTCTTGGGTTGAATTGGTTAAATGGATTGAATGTTATAGTTAGCTTAAATCTCATCATAGCACGTTAGTTTTAATCTTGTTTAATAGCGTTTGTTGGTGAGAAGAAAGGTGGAGATGATGTTCGACGAAGAGAGAAGAAAGGTGGTTGAGGTTTTAATATCATTGCACGATTCAAATCGGTCATTGAAATTTCAATCGTTGTTGCACCACCATAAAAGCAGCGGCTCGGAATCCCATATTGTTCAGTTTGGCAATCCTTAAAGCTCATGCTAGATCTCGAAGACGTGATGTCGCTGTTATTCACGTCTCTGTGTCAAGTTGTACTAAGTATTACCGAGTTTAGAATTTCAGAAAATTTGAAATTCAGAAATACAAAAATCTAGAAATCTATTCGCGAGTGTCATGATAGCGGCTATTGCATGGACAAAAGGATACATGTCTATATCAAAACACTTGCAACTACAACTTTTTCTTCCACGAAATAAATCTTGCCATCGCGACTAATGACATTGCATTCATGCTCATTCACCGTTCAAGTGCGTTGCAACTTGACATCTATCGTGTAATTCGTTCTCCACAAAAACACCAGTTTCTGTGCCTTCGATTCATTAATAAATTTTTTCCTATGTTTGTTAAATTATTCAGCCAATTTTGCAACAATCGCATCAATTATAGGTAGTAAATAATACTTTTTGTGTTCTGAAAAATTCTGTTCATAGATTCTACACAATTAGTAGTGTCTATGTTGTACAGTTCTCTTTGAAAATAATACCTTGCCCATTTTGCTTCCTCTACACTTGTATTTAAATACTCCAGTTTACCTTTTCTTAAAATCACCAGACTATTTTTGGAACTGGACTTTTGTATAAATTTGAGCGCACTTTTTGAATTTTATTGCAATTGTATATTTGTTGACATTAGAAATTTTTGTTCTCATATTTTGGGACAAATTAAATATACAATACCCATGCCGAGAGTTCGGGTACACCTCACTATCCGATATAATAATTTTTAGCGTATTGAAAATTTTCGTCCAGCTTGCATTTTTCTCACCATCAACTAAACCAAATGCAATGAAATAATGGTGACGATTAAGATCCCGGGCTGTGACAAAAATTAGCAAACCACCATGTAGTTTTAAGAAAAGTTGCGTCCACAATTAGAACTTTTCTCATCGTTTCAAATTCCTCAATGAAAGCTCCCAAAAAAATTTCTTCATCCAATATCAAACTTGTTTTCTGGTTAGGATTCATCTTTTCTAATATGTACAAATAAGAATATATCATTTTATATTTTTCTTTTTGATTACCACACACATCATTAACATCTTGGTTTTTCTCCTTCATTGCGGTAGAGTATAACACTTTCACACCAAACCTTTGAACCAAATTGATGAGATGTTTATGAGCTGGGATGGCGAATTAACATGAATAATCTTCATGCAAGATAGATGTATGTATCTTGGTGTATACTCTACACGAGAAATAATTTGAATTTTTAAGCTTTGCAACTCGTAAATCTCAATTACACTCTTATTTTGCTTCATGACTTTTTACTACGTATAGCTTCGAATCCGACTTGATTGTAGCGATTTCAAAACAATTATGATATGAAACTCTCTCAACTAAATCTTACACTGCCTGCTTACTTTCTAATTTTTGACTTAATTTCATACTCATACAATTTTTCCATCAGCAAGTGCGCAATTTATTCATGCATACCAGAGCTATCCAGACCATTATCCACATGGTTATTCACATCATTATGTGATACATTCTAACCATGTGGAAAAATCCGTGGATAACAGTGTGGATAGCTCTGGTATGCATAAATAAATTGAGATTTCACTTGTTGAACAAGAATATTAGTTTGTAGATGGATGAGATGATGATACAGGTCTGGAATTAGGTCAAGGATTTCGAAGTATGCAGGGAGTTTAAGTTTTAGTTTAGAGAGATTGACATTAGAAACGTTTTGCGGTCGCTACAGTCAAGTCGGAGTCGAAGCTATATATGGTAAAATCTCGTGAAGGAAAAGAATGTCGTAATTGGTATTTACGAGTTGCGAAGATTGTTTCTCGATTAGAGTATACATCAAGATGCATACATGCACTATGCATCTATTTTGCATGAAAATTATCTATTTCAATTCACCATCTAATTTGGTTAAAAGATGATTTTGTATGAAAGTGTCATGCTCTATAGCAATGAGGGGGGGGGAAGTTGTTAATGATGTATATGGTAATCTAGAAGAAAATTATAAGATATACTTTTATTTGTACATGTTAAGAAAAAGTGTGTTTGTAAAAAACAAGTTTAGTATTGGATGATGAAAAAGTTCAAGTACATATTCGTCGTTGTGGAAGCTTGTATTGAAGAGATTGAAGCTATGAGACAAGTTTTCAGTGTGGATGCAATTTTTTTTAAGACTGTACATAGTGGTGTGCTAATTTTTGCCACAACTCAGGATCATAATCGTCCCTATTATCTCATGGTATTTGGTGTAATTGATCGTGAGAAAGATGCAAATTGGATGTGGTTTTTCATACGTTGAAAACCATTAATACAGAATGGACATAAATTGGTTTTTATTGCTGACATAAATCCAAGCTTCATCAAATTAATATGAGGTGTACTCGAGCTTTCAGCATGGGTATTGTATATTTCATTTGTCATAGAATGTGAAAACAAAAGTTTTTAATGTCAACAAAGATACATTTGCAATAAAATTCAAGAAATGCGTTCATATTAACAACAAAAACGAAAACGAAGAGGGCCAAAGTATCGAAACTTAGATTAAGGGTATTTTTTTGTAATTCACAAATAACTATAAGGGTATTTTTGTCTTTTACAGCTTTAATCACAACAATTTCGATCGCACCGCTAAATTTCTCTGGCGTCTAAAAATTTGAGATGCAGAACGCAGCGTTTGGACGCAGGAGGCTGCAGCGGGTAAACGAACAGCGTTTGGACGCATGTCGCAGCCATAGCCTCCTGCGTCAGGCAAACGAACAACACCATCTTCTTATTTATTGTCTTAAAGTGTTTGAGTTGTTCTTCTTTTAGAGAGAGGAAGAGGGAGAGAGATGGAGAGAATGTCTGCTTTGTTATGTCTTGTGTTCCCGTTCTTCACTTTTTTTGCAGATGCAATCTATCTTCCACGGTTCCTACCATTTTTTATCTTTCAGACAAAACACGAAGCCCTCGAAGCCAAAGAGTTACCCTTCCACTTTCAGACTCGATATTTCCCTCAGAAATCTTGACAACTTTAGTTTCCAACCAAAGAGCTACATAATATTTCCCTCATCAGCAGCCGTTTCTGGCGCAAAGGTGGCCCCATCTTCGTCTACGCAGGCAATGAAGCTGATATCGAATGGTTTGCTTCCAATACCGGTTTCATGTCGGACATTGCTCCCAAGTTCCAGGCTCTTCTTGTCTTTATCGAAGTAAAAGCTTTTTCAAAATCACCTAAATTCATCTCTTGGTGCTGAAGAATCTAACTTAAAACGCTAATGCTGGTGTGTTTGTCTGGTTTTTCTAAATTCTTGCAGCATAGATTCTATGGAGAGTCGAAGCCGCACAAATTGGCCAAGACAATGGGACCTGAACTCACAGCAAGCGTTGGCTGATTACGGAATCTTGATAAGAAGCTTGAAACAGAATCTATCGTCTTAGGCATCTCCTGTTGTAGTCTTTGGTGGCTCTTATGGTGGAAGTAAGCTCTCACAATTCTAGTGAATTGTTCACTTCTTATTATTACACATTGGTTCTTATAAACTCTCTTCTGTTGTACTCTATTTCCTGAGACAGTGCTTGCAGCGTGGTTCAGGCTAAAGTATCCGCATATAGCAATCGGCCCATTAGCATCCTCTGCTCCGATTCTGCAGTTTGATAAGATTGTTCCATCTTCAAGCTTTTTACGACACTGTTTCTCAGGATTTCAAGGTGTGGTATGTTTATAACAGGGTTGGTAATAATAGTATATTCAATGAGGAGCTTCTCATGCCTCTTATTACGAGCAGGACGTGAGTGTTAACTGTTTTGAAGTCATCAACAGAAGCTGGGGAGAACTGAATGCTTTCCTTACCATGAAAGATGGCAGACAAGAACTCAGCAAAAAGTTCAGAACTTGCAAGTAAAAATCTAATCTTCGAGCTCTCTAACCTATGTTGTTTCATTCTCTAATCTTTAACAATCGCAGGGATCTTAAATTTTTCGCTTCGTGGCTAGAGTCAGCCTTTGTTGACACAGCCGTGGTTAATTACCCAACCGCAACAAATTTCATGGCTCCACTGCCTGCTTATCCAGTGGTTATACTACAACTATTCAGGTTCAGAGAATTGCTTCGATATAGAAAACTATATTGATCCTCATGGACTCAACGGTTGGGGATGGCAGGTATTCATGAGTCTTAACGTTTTCTCTGTTTCTTCTTTTATTAGATTAACAGTTCACAAGGAAAACAAAATCTGTTATTGAACTTACTAATGGATCAATGCGACTTCCGGATGAAATAAAGGCGTGCACAGAGATGGTGATGCCAATGAGCCGCTCGAAGCAGAGCATGTTTCTACCATTCGAAAATGATGACAATGGAGAGCAAGAATTTTGTATGTTGGCATACGGTGTCAAGCCTCGACCACACTGGATCACTACCGAATATGGTGGACAGGTCAGTTTCATTGTTTTCTCTTCTCTTCTACAGATAACAGGCCTAAAGCTTTTGATCAGAGTCTTATGTTATCACAGAGAATAGAGATGGTGTTGAAAAGATTTGGTAGCAACATTATATTCTCCAATGGCATGCAAGATCCATGGAGCCGAGGAGGGTGAGTCCCTCATCCCATCTTCCATGTCAATATATAATCTTCTAGAACACGGATTTGATGTTATCGGGTTTTTCAGGGTTCTGAAGAACATATCGAGCAGCATCATTGCGCTTGTGACCAAGAAAGGTTTAACATTTGTGAAATTTATGGACCTCTGTTATAAATAAAGACAATCTGAAACATTGTTTTGTTTTTGAAGCAGGAGCTCACCATACCGATCTCAGGGCTGCGACAAAAGACGACCCCGACTGGCTGAAACAACAGAGGAGGCAAGAAGTTGCTATTATAGAGAAATGGATCAGCGAGTATTACAATGATTTGAGACAAGAAGAGCAAGACTGAGTAAAAGGACCAAAAACACCATTAGAACATTGTCTGATTCTCAGTGTGTGTGTGTAATGAGGTCCAAAAAGTAAAAACTAATCGATAAATAAAAGAGCTTTCGTATGAATTTGGATTTCGATACCAACAGAAGCTACAGTCAGGGGCAATTTCTGAATCAAATGAAAGTATAGTGCCATTTAAGAAGATTATGGAATTCAAAGGGTAAAATCGTAAATTATCCAAAAGTATAGCGCCTTTTCGAAAAGATTATGAATTTTAAAACCTTAAATTAGAGAAATGCACCACCGACATTTGGACCGGACCCATTGTGAAACGCCGTCGTTGTTGGCACCTTCCTTCATTAGTTTTTCCGCGTTTGGCACATCAACACTTTTAGCTGTGTAGTAGTCTTTCCACACTAATCGCCATTGTTGCTCTGCACTTCGACTCTGATTCGTTCGATTGAGCATTTTTTGTTCTTACCCAGCGATGGCTCGTCGGTCTGGAGATTGCATGAGATGTCTGGTGATTTTCGCGATTGTATCTGCTTTAGTTGTGTGTGGACCTGCTCTTTATTGGAAATTCAACAAGGGTTTCGTTGGATCCACTCGTAGTAACTCTGTTTGTCCTCCTTGTGTCTGTAATTGCCCACCTCCTCTCTCTCTCCTCGAGATTGCCCCTGGTACAGCTACCCTTTTCTGATTGGATCTAGATGTTCCTCGTTTTGTGTTCGTAATTTCTTGTGACATTTAGTTCCTTTTAGAGTAATGATGAGAATGTTGAGGTGCCCTTTTCCCCGAATTTCGATTTGGTGGAATTTATTTGGATCTTGCTCTGAAGCATCTGATTTTGTCTGGTTTCAATATTAGATCTTTCAATCAAGCTGTCTCTTTTGGGTTTATTCTTTTTGTTGTCTAAGCAGTAAGAACAAATCTCGACTTGTATATTGTTTAACAAGTTGGATTTTTTTTTTTCTTTTGCAGGGCTTGCAAATCTCTCTATTACAGGTTAGATCTCGATTCTGAGCTTGACGCCTGTCTTGTTTCCTTTACTCATTTCTGTCAAGTTTCAAATATGGTTTGATGGTTATTGAGGAGCTTTCATTTCTGTCTAGGGAAGTAGTTTGGTCCTCCTAATTTCCTACTGTTTTCCAAATTCTTTATCTTTCTGATGTTCTCTGAGTCTAGGATCTTACAAGCTATACGAAGAACCCGAAAATTTTGATGAATCAATAGCCATTTTCCATCCCAATAGAGGCTTGATGGCAGAACAGGGCTTGTCATTTTTTTTCAGTGTTACTCTGATTGTTATCTGTGATCAGGCTCGGACACTTTACCTTGTCCTTTCCGCATCATGATGCATTTCGTTTTTCTGATATGGAACATATAGCTGCTCTTGTATTCTCCTGTGAAGACGTTCCTTCTTTGGTGTTTGATACCAGAAAATGAATTCTGACTTGTGTTGTGAACAGATTGTGGAAGTGACGATCCAGACCTCAAACAGGAGATGGAGAAGCAGTTTGTGGACCTTCTGACCGAGGAGCTGAAGTTGCAAGAAGCAGTTGCAGATGAGCATAGCCGTCATATGAATGTTACCCTTGCAGAAGCTAAAAGGGTTGCATCTCAGTACCAAAAGGAGGCTGAGAAGTGCAATGCCGCCACTGAGATTTGTGAATCAGCTAGAGAGAGAGCTGAAGCTTTGTTGATCAAGGAGAGGAAGATCACTTCTTTGTGGGAGAAGAGAGCTCGGCAATCAGGTTGGGAAGGTGAGTAAACTGATTGCACTTCTCAGTCTACCCTGACGAGTTTTTCTCTGAGAAACCGATTTTTCACAACTCACTCAAGAAAAGGGAATTGTTTATTTGTCAAGGCAAAGACCTATCTTCCACGTTCTTCGTATATGTAGTATTTTTGTTTTGCCCTTGGATCGGAATGTAGCTAAAGAAAGGCTTGGCCTTGTATTGACTTTCCTTCATATATAATTGTCCATTTCACTACCACTAAGTTTCACTTGCTTCTCTTGTTATATAAGACGTTGGTTCTGTTTTTTATGGTTCATGTTCATCGACAACCCAGAACCATCACATTCGCAGTAGCATAGAGCCAAAGCAAAGAGTGAGCTTGGTACCTAAGATCAAAGCTAAACAAACACGAGCTTTCTAAACTTGGGTTATCTTGGGTTTGTTGAATGTTACATCTCACTGAGACAGAAAAGTCTGTGAATGCCTGTCTGTGATATATCATGGCTTAGGCGAAGCACAAGCGGATCAGGAGTCACTTGGACTCTGTTTTCTTCTTTGTTTAAAAAACTAACAAAGACTTTTTCAGACGTGAAGAAACAGGAGAGTTTGTGAACAGAGAGAAGAGCTAAGAAGAGACAAAAAGTGGAGAAGTCAAATGCACTTAGGTTGACATAATTATGATCGCACCAGGTATCACGCGGTTTCGGTTTTCAATAGTCCTTCATTCACAAAAACAGCTGTATTCATTTCTATTTTTTTAGCGTCAGAGGGACATAATCCATAAAAGCTTTAGATCTATTATTAAAAGACAGATCTAGGTTCAGTGACTTTTGCAAACCGTACACTCCATGTGGGTTGTAAAGAAAAAGATCCATAAAGCAAAGATAGCTTTGAGACTTTGGTTCTAGATTCAACTAATCTCTGTTTCTACTTCTTCTGTGTTCTTCTGTGGAGCTTCCTTTGTGTAGGACTTGTGCTCTTTTCTCCTACTTAGGAAAGTTCATTAAATTTGTATCTCTCTTGGCACAGAGATTGATAAGCTATTACTTTAAATGGAAAGTTCGTTGAACAAGAGAGGACATGGACACAATCAGGAGTATACAGATAACTTGCCAGAATCAAAGAGACGGAAGCTTCCTGCTTTGGCAAGGTAGATCATATATTACATGTGTATGTGTTGTAAATTCGATTGTTTTGGCTGTGATTCTGAACTATTTGTGGATTGGAGCGTGGCTTTGTTAAGAGATGTTCCTTAGTTACACTGCCCAAAAAGCATTATACTGTGAAAATGTCTTGATTTTCAAATTCTTGATAGTCTTGCTTAGTCTTGCAAGGTCATCAAATTTTCTCAGACGATGATGTATGAAAATAAAAACTGTTTTACAGTGTCACCGTGGAAGCTGTCAAGGTAGATAGTCTTCAGAGGCTATGCTCGTCTTTGGAACCATTATTCCGCAGAATTGTGAGTTAATATCCTATTTCAAATTTTTATTTCCCCATAGACCAAATCTTTAGAAGCGTGTGGGAGTTTTAAACTTGATTATGGCGTGGACCAATGGACAGGTCAGTGAAGAGGTGGAACGTGCCTTATCGAGTTTGGAGAACTCGAAAGCAACTTCAAGGTATTTTCTCTGGTTATATACTATTTCCTTTCCTGGTATAGTTCCATGATCGTTACAGAATTTTGAGTTTTCAGGTCTCTAGAACCAAAGAAGATTCAAGGCCCTGATGGAAGAAATCTGCAAATTCACTTTAGAACACGAATGCCTCCTCATTTATTCACAGGTGGGAAAGTCGAGGGAGAGCAAGGCTCAGCCATTCATGTGGTTCTAATAGATGCAAACACCGGAAATGTAGTCCAAACAGGAGAAGAATCGAGGACAAAGCTGAATATTGTCGTGTTAGATGGAGACTTCAATGACGAAGATGATGAAGATTGGACGAGAGAGCATTTTGAGAGCTTTGAAGTGAAAGAACGCGAAGGGAAACGTCCCATCTTGACTGGTGACAGACATGTGATACTTAAAGAAGGTGTAGGAATTCTTGGAGAACTTACTTTCACCGACAATTCGAGCTGGATTAGGAGCAGAAAGTTTAGGCTTGGTATTAAGGCTGCATTGGGGATTCACATCCGTGAAGCTAAAACAGAGCCATTTGCTGTTAAAGATCATAGAGGAGAACGTGAGTTTCTTAATACTTTGGATTGACTTGAGAAGCAGAGAGAGATAGAGTTTCTTGTACTGTTTCTCTGAATCTTGCCTTTTCGTTGGCGGTGTCTTTTTTTCAGTATACAAGAAGCATTATCCACCGGCTTTACATGATGAAGTCTGGAGATTAAATAGAATAGCAAAAGATGGAGCGCTACACAAGAAGCTACTGAAATCTAACATAGGGACTGTTGAAGACTTCCTTCGAATTCTTGTGAAGGATCCGCAGAAGCTAAGAAGCGTATGTGGATCGTTAATATGTGAACATCTACACAAGAAGTTGTTTCTTGATTTATATCCGTGGTGTGTGTTTGCAGTTACTTGGGAGTGGAATGTCAAATAGAATGTGGGAAAGCACGGTGGAGCACGCAAAGACCTGTGTATTAGGTGGGAAACTTTACGTCTATTACACAGAGCAGACGCATAATACAGGCGTTGTCTTCAATCATATATATGAATTCCGAGGCCTAATTGCCAATGGCCACTTCTCATCTCTGGAATCTCTTAACCATGACCAAAAGGTACGTCATTTCTCTGTAAAGCTAGCTTCTTTCTTCCTCTTCCCTATAGAATCTGCAGTCTCTTAAGATCATATTCAAAAAGTGATGTAAAGATTTGAACTTTTTTGGTAAATCAACAGATTTCTGCAGGCATTTTGGTGAAGACGGCTTATGAGAACTGGCATAAAGCAGTTGAGTATGATGGTAAGCCGTTGAATTGTTTACCAGTCACTAAGAAGGAAATAAAAAGCTTGCCGGAGCCAAAAATGGCCACTGCGCAAACAACTCAGAAGCATCAAATGCAGCAGAAGACTCTGCAATGTCATCAGACTGCGAATAGCTACTCATCGACTCCTCAGCATCCAATAGAGTATTCTTTTGTGCAACAAACTTGCAATAAATTATGAGACTACACACCAATGGAGAGTTCTTTGGTTTCAGGCTCGTACAATGGAGGCCTTGAAGATGTTTTCACAGAGGAAATCCGGGTGAGGAGTTCAGAGATGCTTGAGACCGATGATATGCAGAAATTGCTCAAGACATTTGGGATGTCAGGCGGGTTTGGTCATTCCGATGAGTCCTGCTACGGTTTCAGTGATCAGTTTGAAGCTCAGATCGATAAGGGTTATGGAAGGGAACGAGGTAGAGGCTCAGGGAAAGCTGTGGTGGGATGGCTTAAACTTAAAGCTGTGGTGGGATGGCTTAAACTTAAAGCTGCATTGAGATGGGTATCTTTATACGCAAGAGAGCAGCAGAAAGGAGGCCTTAAATTGTAGAGATCGACTAAGAAACTATAAAGTTTCTGGGAGCTTTTTGTGAAAACTTGAAGCAATTGCTTGTCCCGGTTTAGCAATTACTATAAACTCAAGAGTTCATCTTCTGGATGAGCAAGGGAGAAAGAAAAAAATCAATCTAAGGTCTAGAGTAAGAGGACTTTTGCATTGTAATGCTTTTATGTGTTTGCCTTTTTGGTATTATGATGATCATATTTTCACATTCTATTGCTTATTTGTCTCGCTAAGGAACACTGAATAGCTCGAGGAAAATGCTGATTACATCTTTTCACTGTTAGCTTCTCCTACAAGTAACGATGTGTTACAAAAACCCCAAACTTGATGCTACATTACATTTTTGTTTTATACAGGAGATCGAACATCGAGCAAATACCCAAGAACAGAGCTACATTCTACAGTAAACACCTCCCCAGATCCATCTTTGTTCCGCCAGTGTCTGTAACCCTGTGTTTAGCATTGGTTTTGATCACATGAGGAAATGACTCTGCACAAGCTTTTGAGTTAAGACCTAAGAGATCGAAATGAGCATATTCCTGAGTGTTCTTAGTTGAAAGCACATCCGATGCAAAGGTTCTGATTCTTGCTACTACCTCCATAAAACCATCCTACCTTTTGCCAAATCTCAAGCACCGATTGTGCTTATTCTCTGTGATACTAGGCTCATTCGTTGGTTGTTTGGGTGATGGATTGGTTAAAGAGAGTTTCTCCATTGCGTTTACGAACTTGCGCAAGTGCCTAATGTACTCGGGATAAGTCTCGAGGTTGCAATGTCCTCCTCCTTTCACCCATAACGGATCATACTTCTCCTTCGCCAGCTCCCACAATCGCTTCCCGTGAGACAAATCCACAATCTCATCATTCGTGCCCTACACAGGTCATTTACAAATCAATCAGCACCAAGACAGACAAATCCACAAGATTACTAACAGTTGATAAAGCTTACATACATGTATTACAAGAACTTGAGAGTTGACATGGCGAATCTTGTCTATGTTCTGCAGCAAAGACATAACAAAGGGATGAGACAAGAAGAGAGTACCAAAAAAGACACATCTTTTGTGTTTAACTTACTTTGTAAATATCGAACCAGAGTGTCATTTTGACAGGATACAAGACTCTAATGCCAGAGAGAATGGCGCTGTGAAGAACAACTCCCCTCAGCCTCTTCAACCGAGAAGCCATGTGCAACGTTGGTCCGCTTCCTACAGACTGTCCGTACAGAATCAGCTCTTCTTGTTTGATCCCATAATCGCTCCTCAAGCAATTGTACACTGCCTCAATGTCATAATATGTGTTGAACTCAGACGGCTATAAATAACACCAAATTAACAAGAATTTAAGTCAGAGAAACAAACAAACAAACATCTGAAAAATCACATTTCAAGTTTGAAAGTTGAATGATTTCTCTTTGTTTACCTTTCCTGTTGAAGCTCCATAGCCTGAATAATCATAACTGTTTCAATGTCATCAAAAATGTAAGAATCTAACAAAACCCATAAAAGTTCAGTTTTTTTTTATAATTTAATCATACCTCATGATGTTGACGCGGAGATGAGCACGGAGCTCCATGAAGAGCTCAACCATTTGGCCAAGATCAGCTGCGTTGCCATGTGAATAGAGAAGCGTGAATCTCGCAAAAGGGTGTCTCCAGAACGTGGCTACGACTTTGTTACCGGACTTTGTGGTTAGCTGGTTGACTTCCATGTTCTTGTCCGGCGACACTCCGGCGAAGACCAGCTTCCCGGTCTCCTCATCCTTCGTTACGCCGTATGTTGCCGGCTCCGGCGGAAAGAAGGCGAACTTAGCCGCCACATTCGATGTCACATTCCCCATTTAGAAAAAGAAAAAAAAAGACAACTTTCAATGAAGAGAAGGAGAAAACACACAAACCCCAAAATCTTCCCCTGTCTCTCTCTCTCTCTCTTTCTCTCTCTCTGTCTAAGAAAAGAATAAAAAAAAAATTGTTTTTTTGTTTTTTGTTTGGTGGGTTTGTGGTAAACTTGTTGAGAGGTAAATTGGAGGGAAGAGAATGGAGAGAAGGTGGTGGTGGTGGTGGTGGTGGAGGAGAGAAGATGGGATCCGAACTTGGCGGGTGAAAGAAGAAGATGAGCTGTATCATGAAGAAACCAACTTCTTTGTTTTTTTTTAAGGGGTTTTTATAGAATAATAAGTTAAATATGCATTAATCTTTTAGATTTTTCTTAGGATTTAACAGATTAGGCTATGAGAAATTCAAAATAGAAATAGTAGTGACATACCCTTCTTGAAACTCGTGCATAGTTTCATAATTCTGATGGCGTAATACAAAGATTCTTTTTTTTCTTTGGGGGGGTCAAAAAGAAATTCTGTTTTAGGTAAAGTAACTAAAATATTGGGTAAGCTTTTTTAATTTGTGTTCATCTTTTCATTTGTTATAACTAATTTTGGTCGTAGACAATAAAAAAAAAAAATTAGTGGTAACCGAGATGTGTTTATAATATAGAACTATAGTTAAAAAATATATATATATTTAAAAATAACTTAATCGATCATAAAAAATTGCCAAATACAAACGATTATAAAATATTAAATGTATTTAATTATTGTATAGAAATGTGAAAATATATTATATTTTGAAAAAAAAATCTATAAAAAACATATATTTGAAATCAGAGGAAATATAATTAAATTATAATAATTTTGATTTAAACTGTTTGGTTTATTATTTTGTACTTTATTTGATTTTTCTTTGAAAGCAGAATCAAAATGAAGATTGATAACCAAAAGTCATCCGAACAAACCCTAATAAATTTTAGTCAACACACAGAAAAACTAATTAAAATTAAATTTCCCATCTAATGATATCACCGGATGATATCCATTTTTCACACTTACTTACTAACTTTTACTAAACCCTTTCGCATTGAAATTTTAGTCAAATAAAATGGACTTACTTTTAAATAAATGTATTTAGACATGTTTATTTGTGTCTGGAAATCAGATTTACCATTTAGAATGATCTTTTTCTTTTCTTACTCAGCTCTAAACAAAATTTCACACATGTCTATAAGTTTATTTTATCATGCTTGCGTCTTGAAATAAGAGTTACACATAAGAATGAAGGGATAGGATTTGGTCAAAGGCTGCAAGTGATGGCTTTAATGAAATTGCTGTCAGAGAGAGAGTCAGACATTCCTCCAAGTATGTCTATTTTTCTCTTGAACCTAAATTATGTTTAATACTACTAGTCCTGTTTTTTTTTTTTGGGTCACGTTTTCACTTTACAATATCTTGTCCCAATAATTTTAAGAGGTAATTGCATTGGATAACTATTAAAAAAAATTATAATTAAAAACTAATCAAAAATCTTTCTATGTGGTATAATTCTAATCACTAGTTTTAGGGATTTTGGTTAGTTTTAAATTTTTTTTTTATGGTTATCCCACACAATCATTTTAATTTTAAAGTATATAAAAAAAAAAAAAAAGGAGACATTTTCCAGTTTGGACAAGTATGCTTTAAATTTCTGACACTATTCTGTGTGCTTTGGACTTTGTCAGCTTCAGATTTTGACCAAAACTATTAGCAAATGGTGTAAAAAAACTAATGATACAATTAATTTATTGATTTGCTTACAAAATAATGATTATATTTGAGGTTTTAATTGGGCAATGGACCGTGAAATCCGCCATAATAATTGGGGTAATTACAGTAAATATCTATTGCAGACCGTTCGTTGTAGATAACTTTTTCTACAAAGGAATATAACTGATCCGCTTAAGAGGTCGTCTACTATAAAAAATGCTAGGATAGTGCATTTTATCATTATATTTGCATATGCATGCATGATTGATATAGCATATACCTATACGTTTTTGTATATGCATGCATGATTGATATAGCATATATACATTTTTGCATATGCATGCATGATTGATATATACATCATATGACATATATACGTTTTTGCATATGCATGCCTAATTGATGTAGCTATATATATATATATATATATATATCGTTATATATATATATATATATCGTATACGTGTATATCCTAATCCTACATACAATTCTTACACATGTGTGTAAATCTGTTGTTTAGGTCTATAGTTTGATGCCTTTTTTTTTACGGCTACAGTTTGCCTTTAGTACAAAAAAAAACTATAGTTCGATGAGATCTCTAATTAATATACATATTGCCGATGTTAAAAAAAAAAAAAAAATATATATATATATATATATATATACACATATTGCATCCTTTGTGTGGCATTACGTTTTTTTTTTAATATAATAAAAGAATTACTTTATAGACCCCTCAACCCAATTTACCCAGCTAATTTTTTTTATCTAACCACATTGTGACATTTCAACAACATATTTCTTTTTCAATTTATAATGTTCAGTGATTAACAAATATAAACTGTGGATAAGTGAAAGATAGCATTTTAGCTTCTTGTTAATCAAAACCTTGTAACATTTGCATGGTCAGCTTTTTAAGACATTCTGGTTGGTCCAAAAGAGAGTAAAGTGTCTTCGGTCAACAAAGGCATGAGAGTTTTTTGTGCGGAAGTTTGAGCTCTTAAATCTTAATCATCACCGGCAAAAAAAAAAAAAAAAAAAAAATCAATCATCAAATCAACCATAAGAAAAGGAAAAAAAAGCAAAAGGTAAGTAAAAAGTGACGAGACTTGTAATTCCTTCACTACTTTTTGTTTTTAATATTTGTAAATTTTGAATATTTGATGTACTAAAGATGAAGATAAACATAAGATATGTAACTTACCATATTGAAGATTACAACTTCACAAGCAAGCATAAACCCAAAACCCAAAGGGCTTCTTTTGTAGGTTTGTTTATTGTGTATACATGACAAAGTAATGTTTGAGAGAGCCAACAGATTATAATAATCTCTCAATTCTGTCACCAAAAATTCAACAAAAAAAAAGGACAAAAAATAGCCTGTGTTCCTCTTATGTGTCTATATGAAAGTAAAATAAAGCTGAAGAATGGTTTGTGTGATAGAAACTCAGAAATCAAGTGGAGGGTTTCAATGGTGGATACTACTTAATGACGTTTCATCTCCTGGAAAATGTTGGAAACTCTCGGAGACAGTCTTGGAAGGAACTTAAACAGCTGCATAAGATCAAAAATGAAAATTTTAATTGCAGAAAGAGATTATGAGCAAAGAAGAAGAAACAGAGGAGAGACACAAAAAGCAAAAAGAGGATATAAAAGGAGCAAAGAAGATACCCAGAGCTTAACACAAGCGTCCATAACAACGGGAACGAGGCAGATAAAAATGGTAATAGTAGACTGCTCAGCTTCAAGACCATAATGTTCCATTATTATCTCTAACAATGTCTCCCATCCAGATTCAGAATGGTACCTTCAAAAAGAATCATTAAGTTATATATACCTTCTTTGCACAACGGGCAATTGATTAGAGTCGATCTATCGCTAATATCAGTTATTGGGACCGTGACAACTTTGATTTTAACATTTGTTATGAGCTCTATTTTTCGTGTTTGCTCTTTATGAAAGCAAAGATTTTGACACTTACCCCAAGAAAATGTCGGTGATAAGGATGATGAGAAATGCCTTTCCCGTGTCTGAAATGTTGTTTATGATCTTATATCCCGTAAATTTCAACAATGCTACCTGAAAAAAGTACATGAAGTAACCGTAAAAGGCACATGTTAACAGCTAGTAGCTCAAAAAGAGACTTAAAATGTCATTTTAGGTCGGTTAATTTCCTGGTTGTGGAAACAGAAACTTACTCTTCCCTGATTGGCGTACAAAAGAACGAAAAGCGAGATCCCAAACACCATATCAGACCATATGTTGGCAAATGCTTTCCGGTTCTCTAATCTCCACTCATCTCGCAGCTCCAAGCTGTTGAAGAAACCAAAGGTAGGAACAAAAACAATCACAGTGAGGCTATGCATGGAAATTAACTATCTGGTATACAGACTAATATAAGTTTTCAACACTTAAACATCAAAAGAAACAAAAAAATGTGGTGTTGAGTCTTACGCTTTACCCCGCAACTCCCACCATAACTCATCGTCAGAAAGAGCCGGAGATTTGCCAATCTCGACTTCAAGACGGTACCTAGCTTTTTCTCTATTCAGTTCCTTCACCATCTCTAGCTTCTGATTTCGTCTCACATCAAGTGCCTGGGCAGCAAGTGGTACAGTATTCACATATCTGTAAGTAAAGGCAGACTAAATAATCAGACTGGGGACTAACACAATGTAAATAGAGACATAATCTGGAGAAATTAACAGTAAAAATGAAGAAATCACCTCTCCAAAAAGGGCATAAGTACATAATCATGGGCTAAAAAGTCCAATGCCCATGGTATGAGGATCAATACCGCCAAAAATTTTGCCTGCAAAAAGTTACAATGTCAATGAGCGTTGATCAGTCTTCTGGAAGAACATTACAGCCAACAACACATGCAACAAGAATCATATAAATCAATGGCAAGGAATAAGATAAAAAAGAAGAAGCTATGTTGCATAGTGAAATTGTCTCATAACTCACCGATTTTGAAGATGCATAACGAAAAACACGGTCTTCGTATAAGATATCTTCCTCTTCTACTCCTAAAACCATATCCCTCACCATTTTAACTAACCCTCTCTCTGGAATAGCCAATTCATCGAGCTCTGATTCGGTTTCATTTCCCTCTCTGCTACCTGCAGAGTCTCGGCTCCAAGACTCAACTAAACTATCATCTGAATCAACAATCCAATCCTCCCATTTCTTGCTCACATCATCATTATCCCCAATCTCCTCCTCACCTTCCCGTAGCTCCACAATGGCTTCAGCTCGTCTCTTCCAAGTCTCGAATTTCTCTTCATCAGACATCTCATCATCCTTTGCAAGCTCAGATGTCTCATCAACAATATTGTCGTCCCTCAAACCAAGCCAATTCCCATCATCATCAAAGAAAAACCTCTGCCACCAGCTTCTTCTCTTCTTATTACCCGTATGACTGTTCTTCTTCTTCTCCGCACTGGTAACAAATCTCCAAAGCCCCTTTCTTCTCTTACCCCGAAACGATATCGAGTAACAGGGCTTATGACGAAGATAAGATGATGATGAATCAGGAACTGGGTTTTGGCTATTGAATGATAAGCAGTGGCATAAGACCATTGACGAGCTCATCAAGGACATGAATCAAACCCAACATTGTTCGGACTTTAATTTAAGGTAACAAAACAGATTCTTCAACGAAACCCAGACAAACCAGCATGTTTCTTAGTAAATTCGACAACTTTACAAGTTCTAAAACACGGAATTCAGTGAAGAAGACGAAGGTCTGAGCGGATCAGTGTTAGGGTTTTTCCCAGAAAGTTACCGAGAGAGAGAAGCAAACCTCAGTTGTTGCGAGAGGAAGTGGACGATGATTTGATAAAGCCACTCTCTTTTTTTGTTATCTTCTTCAGATTAAGCAAGTGGAATATCTGTTATCCATAAGATTGTTTTTTGGTCCAAATATTTTTATGGAAAATTGACTAAATAACCCCAAAAAAAATTAGACTTCAAATCTAACCAAAATTCCTACGTGGCACAATCCTAACCACTCATTCATTCCAGGATTTTTGGTTAGATTTTATATATATATATTTTTTTTTTTTTTGCTACCTATCAAATTAACCCATATTTTTACATTAAAAAAAAAACTCTTTTTTTTAGTCAAAATCAAAATTGTTGTTTTTGATAACACTATAACACACTTTTTAGGTGTTTTATTTCACTGAATGCACTTTTAGTTGCAGTAGCTATGAAGCCCGTATTTACAACTTACTTTGTTTGATTCAAATTTGCCATGTTGCACTAAGTTACTTACGGAAGTATGCATGCAGTCCGGAAACTCAATCTATCGAATTCACTCGCTTCTTTGCGCGTTGGAACCAATAAAACAAATACTTGACCCATCATATCATTCGAAGACCTCCATTTAAGTGGTTCTCGCTTTTTTTTGTTCCTGTTCCTAACTCCTCTCCGGGAGTCAATAGTTCAACATTTAGGTTGTAACATATTGAAAAACAACTATCTGAACTTCACTATGCTCGCTACCAACATATTGACCTACGGCACCGAAGGAAAGCACCGCTTCTAGCTCGCTTTGTCCATGGAATCTGCTCTTTTTGTTGTTTATTATGACTAAAATACCCCAATTCAGACTTCAACAAATATATGTTATTAGTTAAGAAGAGGAAAAAAAAAAAAGAGGAAAATCTAGTTAGATTACAAAAGATCTGGACCTTCTATCTAATATGAGATGAGAGAACAAATAAAACAAATCTCATCTCCAATCTTACCTTCCTCGTCTAAAATTTTCCTTTCTCTACTCCCTCTCTCTCTCTCGTGAGCCGCTGATGTGAAACACGACGGAGAAGGAGCTCAACAAAGACAAAGACGAAGAAGAGCTTGATCCACCGTCTCGTGTATCTATCGCGCCGTATAACTCGCCGCGTCGGAGACCTCTAGCAAACTTGGCACAGAGTTTCTTTGGAATCAAATTCTGTCTTTGAAAGTGGAGATTTCTATGGAATTTTGTGGTTTGGGTTTCGCCTCTCTCTGATTTTTTATAGAATGTCTTTTTGTATTTTTTCAGATTGAATTGGTGTTTTGGTAATCCGATTTGAAGGAATTAAATCGGGTAGCATAAATTTTCGATTGAGTTTTTTCAGTATTGTTTATGCTTGATGCTTGTTCTTAAGGCCTTAGTTCATCAATAGGGTTTCAATAACATTATACATTCTATATTTGATTTTTGTTAGGGCTTACGAATTTTGCAATAATTTTGATCTAAAGTTCAATTCGTCGATCTAATATGGGGTGATTGGCTTTGTGGCTGTTAAGGCTGTAGGCCATTTGACAGTTCTCACAATTTTTTTTTATCCAATCAGATTTTTGGTTCATTTTTCTATTTTTAAGTCTTTAAAGTGACCTCTTTTTTTTTCTTCAACTTTCCTTTGTTTTTTCTAAAGCGTGAGTAGAGAGACTTTAAAAATAAAAAACTTAAAAACTTTGTTTATTTTCTTCCCCAATATGATTAAAATCTATATATAAATCTATATACAATTTCTTTTAATTAATTAATCATTATTATTTTTTCTCTTTCTTTTAAGATCCATTTTGTTGGTATGTCAATTAATTAATTAATTAATCATTTTCTTGTTCATTATGCCAATTATACTTCTCCAAAATTGTTTTGTTACTGTTATTTTCTACTTTATAGGGATAAATATTTACCCTGAACAAGAGTAAACATTCAAAGTAATCTCTAGTCAATAGTTCAACGGTTAAGCTCTCAATTATTGAAAACAACTTTTTTAAAAAGATTCGAACACTATTTTTAGAATATCATTAAAGATTATAAATACAATGATAAAGATAAGAAATATTACTCAAGCAAAAGTTTTACTGGTTTTTTTTTAATGTTTTTTCACTTTTTGTGTAAATAATTCTATTTCCTATTTTGTATTACATTGTATTGATTTTTAAAAGAATTTGTTCTTACAGAAAATGGCATCATTATCATCTTCTCGTAAGGTAATCTAAGAACAAATATAACATTTATTAAAAATATTTATGTATTATGTTATACTAATATATGTGTCTTTATGTCAATAGAAAAAGATCACATGGACCGATAATAACACTCATACCTTACTTGATATTTTCATAATTTACATTTTTAATATAAAATTATAATATTTAAAATAACAGCAACAATTTCTACAGTTTTTACTACCAATCAGACTTTGTTAATATTCAAAAATAACAGTCACAGTTTTTACAGCCATTTTCTTCTACAGCCAAAAGCCTACAGCAACAGTTTACAGCCACAATTCTTACCAATCGGCCCCTAAGTAAGTAATTGTCTTAGTTTATTACCTTCGTTGCAATCTCCAAATTGTGTTTAATGGGAGCAACAGAGGTATGAACAACAAATTACTGACCATTTTGTATTGTCTATATAGATAAAGTATTTTGTTAATAACTTTGCAATTTTGTTTCTCATCTCCATGGTCATTCTTCTCATATATGTTTGGCAATGTAATATGTTTCAAAATTGCAATGTAATTGAGATGCTATCAAACATGTTTTCCTGGTGTTTTGCCTTTGTAAACTATTCAAATTGTATCCGCGATAACTTGACCACTAAAAATAGTTTACGGTAACTTGTACACAAAAATCTGACCACGAAAAATTGTTTCCAATGTCATTTGTACACAAAAATCTGACCACGAACATATAATATCAAAATGCTCAAACTGTATACTAAAAATACAAGGATCAAAAAAGAACAATCTAAGAACAATTTGACCACGAACATAAAAGAGAATCTGACCATTTTTGTGCCTTAGTTTGATTAACAGTCTCGATGATTCATTTTTGTTGTTCTGTAACAATGGACCATCAACTCTGAATATTATTGTGTAGTTTAAGATTAAAGAATGAGTTTTGGGTTGATATGATCTTTGGGTGATCCTTTTAGATGTTGCCTTGGTTTGGTGTGGTTACATTATTCATATGGATGATAGAAATGGTCATGGTTATCCATATGGACAAATATAAAATGGTCATAGTTTTATGGTTAAAAGAGAATGGTCAAAACAAGTCTTTGGAATTTGGACAATAGTATCATGTCCACGATCACTTATAGAGTGTAAAATGTTTTTCTTGTCCAAAAAGTCTTTATTATCATGTCCATAATCACCTATACATTAGTGTCTTTAGATTTTTCACCTAAATCAAAAGTAATCTAAAAAATGCGTTACCAAATAAAGACAAGAAACAAAATGTATTACATGAATTGCAGTGAATTACCAATGATGGGATCTTGTGAAAGAAATTGGTCATGAGGTGAGACTGAGAGGGTTCCATCGGGTCGGTTTGAGGGAACATAATTTGGAAGCAAAATACACGAACACTGCAATACTAACGATTCCGGATAACACCGGCTCAAGCTTCTCCGAAGAAGTCGCAGATTTGGCCATCGGTTTTTTCATCGATGTTAACCGACGCGTTCTCGTCGTCGATCGGTTTGATTAAGACTCCAAGAACATGTGGATCTTGAATTTGTTAAGGCTTTTTCACGGTTAATGGAGAAGAAAAATTCGGTTTATTGTATAGGTAATGGAATACAGAGCTATATGAGAGAAGCATATACATGTTCTTCTCGAAAACGTAAGAAGTCTGATGGTTTTTTTGTTTTTTTTCATGCTTAAATTTAGTAATCTAGGTTAAAGGGGTTGAGTTTAGTCAGGGGTAGAAAAGTAATTCATATAAGAAAAAGTGCTTAGTAGCCGGAAGTGTCTTTAATTTTAATTGTGAAATGTTAAAAAAAAAAAAAATAGGGTTGGAGTGTAATTGTTCCCGTTTTTAATTGGCTTAAATTGAGATACTGTTTATTTTCAATAAGCAATTTCCCACTTTCTTCTAAAGATTTGTGTTATGGAGACGTTGCATCGAGTAGAAACACTACTTTCTGGGCTCCATCATCACCATCGTACTAACTCCAAGAGAAACAGAGTATCCAGATCTGTCAATGTCTTTAACTCGAGGAATCATGAAAACCCAAGAAAGTAAAGCTTCGGTCTAAGTAACTCGTTGGGTTTTGCTCTCTTTTTTGTTTCAGGCATTTTCACGAACACTTTCTGTGCAATTTATAAAACGTTTTGCAGGTGTCAGTGTTTTGATCTCTACGACCAATTGGTTCCATACAAGAAAGCTTGGTCATGGCAGAAAAGCATTGTCGAGGAGAAAAAGGCATTGATTGATAGAAACCAAGACTGCCCAGATACAGTGATTTTATTACAACACTCTCCTGTTTACACAATGGGAACTGCAAGCTCAGAGGAGTATATCAATTTCGACATAAAGAATGCTCCTTTCGATGTGTATCGAACTGAGCGTGGCGGTGAAGTCACTTACCATGGCCCTGGTCAGGTATTATAATTGTCAACAAATACATTTTGAAAGTTTCTTTGTTCTCTTATGGCTTCTTCAAGCTAAAGAATTGCCAGTGAATGTGATATGTTTGAAATTGTAGCTGGTTATGTATCCTATAATCAATCTTCGAAATCACGAGATGGATCTTCATTGGTACCTCAGGATGCTTGAAGAGATAGTCATCCGTGTGCTTTCCTCGAGTTTCTCCATCAAAGCTTCCCGTCTTGATGGTTTAACTGGAGTTTGGGTCGGTATGTCTCAATTCTCAACATTGTTTTTTTAAGATTCTTCGCGTGTTTTGATCTCTTTTGGATGATTTTATTAGTTAAGTAAAATAGATTTCGAGCAAATGGTATATTATAGGCAACCAAAAAGTGGCGGCGATAGGTATTCGTGTGTCGAAATGGATAGCATATCATGGTCTAGCTCTTAATGTCACAACAGATCTGACACCATTCAACCGGATAGTTCCATGTGGGATTAGAGACCGACAAGTTGGAAGCATAAAGGGCTTGCTTGAGAATGGAGAACACGGAAAGGTCGATGATTTGAGGTTGATAGATATAGCTCATGTGTCTTTACTAAAGGAATTCTCTGAAGTTTTCCAGCTTGAAGTTGAAAAGCAAACAGTTCCAGATCATAATATTCTGAAAGCTGAACCTTTCAAAAAATTGGAGTGCTAAAAGGAAGGTCTTATTGGTAGAACAAAATCCTTGCAATCTCTACAAATGTTAAAGAGTCGCTATACCATTCTTGTAAACCCTTGAACATAGAGATTTTATCTACATAAAATGTTTTATTGGCTGTTTGCGACATTGTCTGCTTCTTGTAGATGTTTGTGTGAGATTGGTCTCTCTACTTCTCTCTTGCATTGTAAAGATGCGTGAGACGCTTGAAAAGAAGTGCATGTGTGGAGGATTCATGAAACCCAAGGCAAGGAAACTACTCATAAATTGATAAAAAAATGCCTGATAGAAACTCAGATACATGGAAGACGACAAGAGTTGATAGAAGAGATACTTCAAAAGGCCTAATTACCAAAACCAAGTTTACAAAAGCCAGCCAAAAAACCCAGAAGCCAGAGTTTTTGGAAGAAGGGTTTAAGACATTGCAAGTTTCTGAAATATTCTTCCCACTTCTGGGTCTCTTTGGTACTGAAGAGTCACCGTATCTGCGAACCCAAATGGTTACTCGCATAGGATTCCATCCTTCGAGCCCTTTAAGAAGAGATATAAAGATCGTTTGTGTCTGAGATTTTCCAAAAAGCATTCTTGCGTGCGCTGCATTTAGTCATTTGCTGCAATTGAAGGCCAAGCTTATGCGTTAAAGAGAGAAGGGTAGCAATAACAGTATCCCAGTAATGATGAATTCAAATCTGGATCTTTTGAATTAAATGAGTTTCTCCAGTAGAGATATCTACCATAACTAGCTGATATTACTCTTATGTGTACCTGTCCTTTTGCAGTTTCAACTGTTTGCCAGTCTGCTGATGGAGATCCATGTGCTATGTATGCAATCATCAACAGTCCCTTTGCGGTCCATCTAGGTGATAGTAGAAGATTCTCCAACGGAAGTACAAGATTATGCTTTAGTGCCTTGTGTAATTAAGTACATTATTGCACAATTAAAATGATGTGATCCTTGGTTTTGTTTCTGATCCCAGAAGATTTGCAGGCCATCTTACCTTTTTTAGCTCTTTCCAATTTCTATAGTTTGAATCATTCTTTCCATTTCAATGTTGCTAGGCTTTGTTCCTCGGATCACAGGAATACAACAAGTGGCTCAGGTTCCAGGAAAAGCTTTCACTTGAGGCATCCTCTTACTCCTCACATGACTTGGATCAAATGTTTCCATAAAGGGATGAAATTAATGCTTTCACCGGTTTTCTGGCTAACACATGGAAGATAACTGAAACTCTAGCTAGCTTTGGATTGATCGGATGGTATCTTCAGAAACTACGGTGGTTGTTACGCGTGTCTCAACTTGGAAATAAAACGGACATATGACTTAAAACAAAACGTAGGTTCTTCCTCTCCTTTTTACTTTCTTTTTGCGGTGTCTCTCCTTTAAGAAACGTATGCTTGACAGATAAATTGGCTTTTACCTTGTCAGTCGATCCCCGCGGATGGAACTCTCGAGGACTCTGCTACGCTGGCACAACCACAGTTTCTTCATTGCCACGTGCTGTTGATAAACATCGCGTGCCTCTCCATTTCATCTCCACCTGCTCCATAGTTCGACACAAATGTTCTCTCTGCCTTCGATACCCTTACTTTTCAGTTTCCACCGTCCCTATACTCGTGCATAAAACTGTTAAACACTGCTCTGAAAAATCTGCTTCTATTATGGATATGATGCCTCCCTCTCCTCCTAAATCTCCCTTTCTTAGCTCTTCGCTCGAAGAAGCTCATGAAGATCGAAGATTTAAATGCTATAGGGGTGTCCGAAAGAGGGCGTGGGGAAAGTGGGTGTCTGAAATCAGAGTTCCAAGGAGTGGAAGACGAATATGGCTAGGTTCATATGATGCTCCAGAGAAGGCAGCCCGAGCCTATGATGCTGCTTTGTTCTGCATTAGAGGTGAAAGGGGAGTTTTCAATTTTCCCACTGATAAAAAGCCGCAGCTTCCGGAAGGTTCTGTCCGGCCTCTGTCCAAGCATGACATACAGACAATAGCAACGAACTATGCTTCATCAGTTGTGTCTGTGCCTTCCCATACCACCACAATCCCGTTAACAGCTCATGTTCCCTGCCAGATTCCTGCTTCCCCTGATGTATCTGTTTCTACTGAGATTATAGAGATGGCCAATGAACATTATCTCCCAGTCGACGCAACTGCAGAATCGATATTCTCAGTAGAAGACTTACAACTGGACAATTTCCTCATGATGGACATTGACTGGATAAACAATCTAGTCTGATCATGCGCTACTTGCAGTTACTTTTAGCTTTAATATGGTTCAACTACCAGTTACCTGCGTCTCTTTAGCTGCTTCTTGTAAGGGTATACTTGCATCCTTGTCTTTGAACTTGTTTCGTTTAGCATGCAGTTTGTTGTTTCTGTTTTGCATGTGTATTCTCTTTTTTTTCTCTACTGGACTTCATGAGATGATTAGGAGTTGGCATCCGATCCAACCTAAATCTTCTGTTGCCTGTTTGAGGCATTTGTTTTCCATATCATTCTCACATGATCTGCCTCTCCTTTTTCTACACTTCTCCAATTACCAACCTCTGCATAAGCCGTACATTATCAGCCTATGACTCAAAATCAACTTATCGATATTATGGAACACTATGCCAGCATATACTTGTACTATGCTACATGTTGTTTTCTTATGTCCTCAAATACATCTTCAACCTAACCAATGCTTGAAAGGGTGTATCTACTGATTTATGCACCTTGTACTTGCACAACTACATGAGACCAGCCGATAAAACCACAAAACAATTTTTTCTGACTTCTCTTGAAAGGTCCAAGCACTTTAATAGGCCATAACATGCAGGGTAAACCCAAAAAGTTTTATGGGAAAAAAACTCCGTAAATCAGTTCCCCTTGCTAAAGCTATAACCAAGCTTCTGTATTTGTTCTCCAGTTTCGCATTGCTTTTGGTTTTCTTTCTGAGTTACTCAAATCTCATCATCACCAATATTGATGATGGTCATGATTATCAACAAGAAAGATATTGCATGGTAGTGTGTGTTAGTCCCCCTGCAAGAAAGAGATAAACAGCACTGATGAGCTCATGGTTCTGATGAAACCACAAAAATACATTAAATTACCTTCAGGGTTCAGAAATTGCAGGTCTCGATTACGGTCTCTCTTTCACATCCATATTAGTTGCGTTCTCCTGTTATCTCATAAGATATTTCCTCCTGTGTTAAGTGGAGCATATGTGTCATTTGAGGGTACCTTAGCATATTATCACATCAACAAAGAATCACTTACCAAAGTCTCAGATTGGTTCCAGAATGAGAGACACATCATAGCAGAGATCATAATCTCATTAAATGATCATGTTGGCAGCCCTCACAGATATGTTAATGTCGCCAAGCGACAACAAATGCATGAAATAGGATCTGTGGTCATGTGACATTTACACTCTTGTAAACCAAGTTCAGCAAAGAATTATGAATCAGTGATGCTACCTTTTGAACTGGAGGAAAAGAACAGTGCTTAGATAGAATCTTCATATAGGACGCCGAGATTTTCCTTGGCAATCTACAGTCTGCAATTCAGAATTCAATTTTACTGAATCCGTAGGATTTTTTCAGTCCCCGTCTCTGCATAATCCTCCTCACTTCTTCTGCACCATAGCAATTACCAGATTCTGTGTGAATCTTGCTAAGCAATACATAATTGGCTGGATTGTCAGGTTCAGATTTCATTAGCTCGTTTGCAATAATTTTTCCCGCAACATCAAGCCTGTCATGAATCTCGCAAGCAGATAGCAGAGAACTCCATATTCTTGCACTTGGATTCATGGGCATATTTCTTACGGCCTCAAAGGCATCGTCGATATTCCCAGACCTTCCAAGAAGATTGATATAGCAAGCATAGTGCTCCAATGTGAGTGGCATTTGGTAAGTTTTGCCAGCTTGCGTGAATATGGTTTGAGCTTCTTCTACCAGGCCAGCATGGTTGCAAGCCGATAAAACTGCAAGAAATGCCATTGCATCTGCTTCCTCTCCACTTTTTATAATCCCTTGAAATATTTCTAAAGCTTCTGAACCATACCCATGAAGACCGTATGCATTTATCATTGAGCTCCATGACACAAGATCTTTCTCATTAAGTTCATCAAATACTTTACGCGCTGCAAGAAGACTGCCACACTTTGCATACATATCTATGAGGGCGTTGCCCAACAAGATATTTGACATGACGCCACATTTCAGGATGTGAGAATGGATTCTAGATGCAAAACTCAATGATTCCGAATGTGTGCAAGCTGACACAACAGCCAACAGAGTAACCGAGTTGGGTTCAGTTTCTTCTTTTCTCATTTGACTTAACAGATTCATAGCTTCGGAGCAGTCTCCAGTCTCGGCATAGCCACCAATCATTGAACTCCACATTACAACATCTCTCACTTTTGATTCTTCAAATAGTAACCTAGAGAGACTTACATTACCACATCTGCAGTACATGGTCATAAGAGCAGCAGTTAACCGATCATCTGAATGGAATCCATGACGAAAAGAAAATCCATGAATCTCCTTCACCAGCCTTAAGCCAGAACCAAATTCTACAAATGCAGGTAGAATAGACATCAGTGTGACACGATTGGGCCTCAAGTTTTCTCTCTGCATTGCTAGAAACAAACCAATACCCATTTCATAATTATGATTTGCAACACAACCCGAGATCATGGCGGTCCATGAGACCTCATTCTTCACCTCCATTTGATCAAACACATGGAAGGCCGCTGCTGGATCATCAAACTTTAAGTACATATCAACCAATGCCGTTGATAAGAGCACTGATCCCTGCATCCTCTCATCAACAAGAAAAAGAGCATGAAGCATTCTTGCTACCTTACTGCCGCTTCCCATGCGAGTGCAGAGAGCCAATACAGACGCAACCAGCTCGGACTTCGGAACAAGACCATCAGAATACATCTCCTTGAGCACCTTTAACGCTTTATACAACAACCCATCATGGCAATAACAACTGACTATGGAGCAATAGCTAACAGTATCTCTTTGAAGCATTTCATCGAATACCTTGCGTGCGGAGTATGTACTAGAGAGTTTCGCGTACATGGAGATGAGAGAATTGGAAACAACGGTATCACGATCAGCGCCGGACTTGAGACAAAGGCAATGAAGCTGTGAGCCATGTAAGAAAGGTTCGTGCTGTTGAAAAGAGCAAGCTTTGATGACAGAAGGAAGAATCGCTGTGAAGCCATCAGTGCCTAAAGGATGAATCTTTTGCTTGTATAGTCTCAATGCTTCACCGTGGAGTTGTTCCGACACCAATCCTTTCAGCTTATTGCCGAGCTCCAAGTTTAGGCGGGAAGAGAAAGATCTTGCCATTACAAGACGGTTAACGCACCATCTCATACGAAACATACGATACAAATTACAAAATATGATTAGTTTTTCTCTTTTTCTGAATAAATACTTAAAATATAATATGATATTATAATCTTTATTTGTGTTCTATTAGAAAGAAGCACCCATGGCCTAATGGATAAGGCGCTTGACTTCTAATCAAGCGATTGTGGGTTCGAGTCCCACTGGGTGTGTTCTTAATTTCTTGTCTACCTACTTTACTTTTTTTACAAAGTGAATTTATGATTCATAAATCTTTACTAATTTTTTTTCAAATTCTCTGAGTCGGACTAATCACATATATGTTTTTTTTTCAGCATGAGCAACTTATTTGAATTGTATTTATCCATCCTCGTGATTATCACAAATATTGTATTCTGATTTTGTTACATGAGGATAAATATAATTTTGATTTTGGCGGAAGTTGGATTTTTTAGGTCTCTTTGATATACATTTCTATTAGGTTTTTCATGAGTTTGATTGTATTTTAGGAGAGGTTATTTGGTAGATTCAGTTTCTATGGTTGGTTTTTTAGTTTCTTTTTCGAATTCGATTTCATTAGCCTTTAAACCTTGTTTTGTGTTTTAATAAATTTTTATTTATCTTTTTTTTTATGCATAGTTTAAACTCCGAAATTTTTTGGTAGTCCGCCAATTTAATTTCCGTAACTGTGATCTTTAGTCGTCAGTATTTCATCAAAAGTTAATATTAATATTTAATTCGTAAGGAAAAAAAATTACTTCCAATTTCGAGGCAGAAAATAATAAACTTTCTAATGCCAAAAAAAGAAAAAGAAAAAAATAAGAGAATAGATTTGTAGCCCAATAATGGTGGGAAATTGTGGGCTAGTAAAGGGCCCAATCCTGGAAAACTTTATACAGAAGCACGTGGGGATCACGTGCGTTCACGTCGAGGTGGCTGTACCGGTGGATCTCGAATTTCTCCCCCTTTCCCCTTTGGCTTCTCGAAGGAGAAGAAAAGTGTCGCAGAGAGAAAGAGAGAAGAAGAAGCCAAATCATCGCCAGTTGTTCTGTTCTTCGAGATATTCAAATCCTCCGTCTCTAGAGATTTCCAGATCAAGATAATCAGGCAAGTGGCCGATTCTCGGATCCCGAGTCAACCAATTTCTGGTTTCTTCAAGTCTTCATGTTCTGATGATCGATTGTTTGATTTCGCAGTGGTTTCGGTAAATTTTGGTTGCGGTGGTGGTGGTAGTGGGAAGGTGATAGGATAATGGCTCAGGAGCAGGAAGGAGCGGTGGTTGAGACCGGTGAGCAGAATGATTCCGCCGTCTCTGCGGTGGCCGCAACCGCAAACGCAACATCCGATAGCGTGACGAAGAAGCGAAAGGGATTCTTCTCTCGTTTATGGAACGGGATATTTAGGGTTAGAGGTGACGATTTCGAGAAGAGACTTCAATACATCTCGAGGGAAGAAGCGACTGTTTTGTCTAGGATGAAGCGCAGATCGATTACATGGAGGAAACTCACTAGAAATCTCATTGTTTCCTCCGTGATATTTGAGGTCAGCAATTTTTCTTCCAGTTGATTGTGAATTAGAATTTTCATGTTTTAGTTAGTTTCTGGTGAAAATGTGCCCACTTGGGTAAATTTGCTTCCTTTCAGATAATTGCTGTGGGTTATGCGATCATGACAACCAGAACGGAAGATTTGGATTGGAAAATGAGGAGTTTCCGGATCTTGCCAATGTTTCTCTTACCTGCTGTGTCTGCTCTTGCTTATTCCTCAATCGTCAGCTTCTCAAAGATGTGTGAGTCTTTTCGTTTAGATGCTCATTTCATGTAAGATGTTGGGTTTTTCTCGTAGCTTCAGTGTTTCTAATCGTTTCTCTGCGTAAAAATGGTTGTATAGTTGATCGCAGAGATCAAAAGACTTTGGAAAAGCTTCGAGCAGAAAGGTTGGCTAAAATCAATGAGCTTAAAGAAAGGACCAATTATTACACCACACAACAACTTATTCAGGTGAGATAGTAGTCTTGAACATAGAGAATTTTGTGAGTGCGGCTAGTATACACAACAGTATCTTGGATTCTATTAGGGTTCTGCTGTTTTATCATTACTTTTGTATCATGATTTGCTGCCGTTTCTTTCTTCCTCGTATTAATTTGATCAAGTACCCATGCGTTAAATGCTTACTGGATAGTTAATATGTGTTCAAAGTTTGTTTGCCATATTTGGGATAATGGCGATTATGAATAGAGATAGTGTGACAATTGGAATTCCTGAAT
Organism: Pseudoturritis turrita; assembly: GCA_900406555.1. Taxonomy (NCBI): domain Eukaryota; kingdom Viridiplantae; phylum Streptophyta; class Magnoliopsida; order Brassicales; family Brassicaceae; genus Pseudoturritis; species Pseudoturritis turrita. The sequence continues at coordinate 1,064,704 of OVBL01001030.1, read as the reverse complement.
AAAACGAGAAAAAGATATAAACTAGTTGTTTCGAAAGTACTTCTTGTACGTGTGGCATAGCCGTGCAATATGTTCAAATAATCTAAAGAAAGGCATATGAATGCCTGTCACTGTGACTTGAGGTCTTTTATAGCTTACCACTGCAACTAGAGCTGGTGCTAACATGGGACTTTTTGATGCAGAGATATGACCCCGATCCAGCTGCAAAAGCTGCTGCTGCAACTGTCCTGGCATCCAAATTGGGTGCTGATTCAGGCTTGAAAGTATTTTTAGGAGATGAATCCCAACTCGATCCATCCTCGGGAAAGAGCAATGACATGGAAGTTAACCAATCACGAGGGCTGAGGAATCGAAGACAACCAAATACTAGACCCCACAGTTCTGGGAGCACTTCAGCACACCATTCTGATGATGAGTCTCACCATTCTGGGACTAGCGAGAGATTTCCAGGCACCGCAGAGCAAAACCAGCAGATGTTGGTTGAGCATTACAGTCCTCAGGGATATGCGGCTCACGATGGCAGTTGGATCTCACGTATCGCAGCTCTCCTCGTGGGCGAAGATCCCACACAATCATTCGCACTCATTTGTGGAAACTGTCATATGCATAACGGTGAATGAATCTCTAAGCATCATTCTTTACCTGAGTCTTCTATTTTATATTCTAGTTTCTAACATAATTTTGTAATGTGTTTTATGTTATTGCTTAGGACTTGCTCGGAAAGAGGACTTCGCATACATTACATATTATTGCCCTCACTGTAACGCTCTGAACAAACCGAAGCATTCAGAGGAGAACCCACTTATTCCTCCTGTTTCCGCTTCACTGCTCACAGACTCGCCGGCATTGATTGAAACCAGCGAAGTGGTAAATAGCAGCAGCTCCAGTAGTGAACGTGGGAATAGCCCCACTCCAGAAATAAAGGAGGAAGCTCCTGTGACTACTGAGACTGGGACACCGAGCTGAGGAAGATCCACTGAGCTAAAGAAGAAGGCTTTCTTGAGTTTGTGCTACAGAGAGAGAGATATTTTGTGTGAGTTTGTGGATCGGAATACTCGTTCAGGTAATTTTATGCTATGAATTGCAAATATCTGAAGCTGATTACAGTTTTGATTCTGGTTTGTTTCTATACAAGAAGACGATAGGGTTTTGGTGGGTAAATATACGATTCTTATGTCGTAAACGATGATTTTATACGTTTTTTGGGGTTTGAATCTTTTTAATTCTCTTTACATTTACAGATTGTCTGTGTTTTTGATAATTTGGATCATTTTTTTTATTTTAATACTATCTATGAGCTACAGTTTCTTCTATTTAGTTTACTTTCTTCAAACTTGAATTTAAAATTATGGACGGTGTTCAATGTTTTTGGTATGAATGCGACTTTTGCAAGAGATACTATATTCCGTAGTTAATTACCAAACTTCTTTTTATTTTGCTATCTCCACTTTAAAAGTTTTAAACTTTCCACCATATTTAAACCAAAAGAAAAGCTTTCCGTCATATTGTTGATCTGAGCAAGAAAAAGGAAGAGATGCAGCAATAAAATATTCAAAGATGAAGACACCATTAGTCGAAGCAACTTTATCCTCCGTCTCCACTTACAAAGGCCGTCTCGTCTGCTAAAATAGTGAGGAACAAACTCAGGAAGATCAAATTTGCTTTTGAGTATAGAAACATGAGCTACAAAAATACAAATTTCTGCTCTGCTCTTCTTGATTCTCTTCAATGCATATATGTGAATTGTTCTTGTAGTTGAGAGCAATTAAACAATTTGTAAATTATTGAATGTTTTTAGAAGACTATATCAAATGAGATGGGTTTCATTTTAGAGCTTTCAGAATCAAGCACCAATATCATTTTATTCAAGAGCTATAAAGTAGATAATTAATTTAGAGGATTTCAGATGCAGCAGTAAACCCTGATGAGCCTTGGTCAGAGTCAGAGCCCTACGGCTACAATGACTACTACAATGCTTGAGAGAGTCATATGCATCATAACGGTGAATAATCTCTAACCATCATTAGTTACGTGTTTCTAAACAACCAGACAATAGTGTTTCGGTGAGTAAAATATACAATTCTAAAATCGTAAACACGTTTAAATCTTTTTTAAAACGTGTTTAAATCTTTTTTAATTCTCTTTTAATATACTATGAGCTACAATTTCCTAGTTTTATTTGATTTTCTTCAAACTTGAATTTAAAATTATTTACGGTGTTCCATGTTTTGTGTGTGTTTGCCAGTTCATAATATGAATCTGACTTTTGCAAGAAACTGCATGTGCAAGAGTGATACTTTTTTTTGTATTTTTAAAGATGAATTAACACCATTGGGCGATGTTTTAAAGATGAATCAACACCATTGGGCGATGGAACATTATTATCCTCTGTCTCCACTTACAAAAGCCTTCTGCTTTAGCAATTAACAAACTCAGGAAGATCAAAATTTGCTTTTGAGTACAGAAACATGATCAGCTACAATAATACAAATTTCTGCTCTCTCTTCTTGATTCTCTTCAAGCTTCTACTTTTGCTCATCTTTTATTCTGCAGATCTCCCTGCTTCAATCTCTTGTCCAAGTGAATGTGGAGGAATCGAGATCCCATACCCTTTTGGAATCGGAAAGGATTGCTATCTCGAGAAGTCTTACGAAATCGAATGTCGTCGTAAAACCGCTACTTCAAGAAAGCTCGTCCCTTTCCTTCCATCAATTAGCAAAGAAGTTGTGAGTATCTCTTCTTTTTTTGAAGACCGTTCTTATACTTCTGGATCATTCGGGCAAATTCGTGTCCGAAACCTGATTACATCAAAGGGATGTTCCACCGATGGAAATGATTCCGGACCAACAATGGACTTGACGGGTAGCCCTTTTTTCGCCGAGGCCGTAAACAGCCTCGTAGCGGTTGGTTGCAACAGCAAGGTGTCGTTGACGAATATAAAACCGAGCATGGTGGGATGCGAGTTGAATTGCAATGGAAGTAAAGAGTCGTATGGCAATAGCGTCCCTTTTCTCGACAAAACGGGTTGCTCAAGCAAGGCCTTGTCCTATACTAGCAGTGATTGTACGTATAACAAGCCGGAAGATTCAGGATGCGATGGTAACGGATGTTGTCAGGCAAATCTACCTTACGAGCCTCAACAAGTTATTGGTATCAGAATAGAGAGCAATGATGGAAACTCGACTACAAGAAGAGAAGGTTGTAGAGTCGCCTTCTTGACAGATGAAGTTTATACTATATCGAATGCAAGCAAACCTCGAGAGTTATTTGCTAAGGGATATGCTACGGTTAGTCTAGGATGGGTCATCCAGACGAACAATAGATCTTTCCTAAACTCCTTGGCTTGCACAAACAAAAAAGAATACAATAACGCTTCTTACTCTGTTCAGCGCAAAACAAAGTGTATATGCGACGAAGTGTTTATTTCTGAGATCGGTTATGCAAACTGTGGATGCAACTCTGGTTACACAGGTAACGCCTATATTGTCGACGGATGCCAAGGTATGTTCCTTTCTTATTTTTGTGCAAGTATTTTTGAGCATGGCCGGCCCTAAGCCCAAATATTTGCGGCAGTCGGTTCTGTCTATAAAACGGTCCCTTTTTTAATGAAAATATGCAAAACAACCATTTTTCATGATCTTTCAAATCCAGATATTGATGAATGTAAAAACGAACCCAGATATTGTGGAGGAAGAGACACTTGTGTGAATACTCTAGGAGACTTTCATTGTGTTGGGGATAAGACTAAAGCAATACTGATAGGTAAACCACCGATTTTTTCCTCTAAGTTTAATCGCAAAATTGAATGCCTTTATAAGCAAGCATGATCAAACCTATCATATTTTTTGTGCGTTTGCAGGATTGGGTGCGGGTTTTGGTGTCTTAGTCGTAGTCGGTGGAGTATGGTGGTTGAGAAAATTTCTAATAAAAAGAAGGATGACAAAGAGGAAGAAGAAGTTCTTTAAACGTAACGGGGGACTACTGTTGCAACAAGAATTAAACACAAGAGAAGGCAATGTCGAAAAGACAAGAATCTTTAGCTCGAGAGAGCTGGAGAAAGCCACCGAAAACTTCAGCGAAAACAGAGTTCTTGGACAGGGTGGTCAAGGTACCGTGTACAAGGGTATGCTCGTGGATGGTAGAACCGTTGCAGTCAAGAAATCCAAAGTTATAGATGAAGACAAACTACAAGAGTTCATCAACGAGGTCGTGATTCTCTCCCAGATCAACCATAGACACGTCGTCAAACTCTTGGGATGTTGTCTTGAGACAGAAGTTCCTATTCTGGTTTACGAGTTTATAATCAACGGAAACCTCTTCCAGCATATCCATGAAGAATCTGATGATTACACTATGATATGGAATATGCGTCTACGCATTGCTGTGGATATCGCAGGAGCTCTTTCTTATCTTCATTCTTCTGCAAGTTCTCCAATTTACCACAGAGATATCAAGTCAACAAACATATTACTAGACGAGAAGTACCGAGCCAAGCTGGCTGATTTCGGAACATCAAGGTCAGTAACCATAGATCAAACTCACTGGACAACGGTTATTTCAGGTACGGTTGGGTATGTGGATCCCGAGTACTACCGGTCAAGCAAATATACCGAGAAGAGTGACGTTTATAGCTTTGGAGTTGTTCTCGCGGAACTTATTTCTGGAAATAAGCCTGTCATAACCGTACCAAACACTCAAGAAGTAATAAGTTTGGTAGAGCATTTCAGAGTTGCCATGAAGGAGAAGAGATTTTCCGATATTATGGATGCTCGAATAAGAGATGATTGCAAACCGGAACAAGTAATGGCAGTGGCGAATCTGGCGATGAAATGTTTGAGCTCGAAAGGAAAGAATCGTCCCAACATGAGAGAAGTTTTTACCGAGTTGGAGAGGATATCTACTTCTCCAGAGGATTTACAGATGCAGATTCGGATTGAAGAAGAAGAATACGAAGACGAAGAAGAAGAAGAAGAAGTAGTTATGAAGATAATAAACAGAAGCGATTCTTGGAGCATTGGTGTTACTGCTCCAGTTGTGGCTTCATCTTCTTCTTGTTCAGATATTGAACCATTGTTTCCTCCTCTCACATGGTGACTTAATCAGATTAGATTAAAGTAATGGTTGAATAAATTTGACGATCTTCTTAAAAGGTGTGGGGGTAATAATGTTAATTAAGATGTATGTTGTAAGCCTGTGTTTCCACTTAGGATTGACCGTAATTTAATTAACACATGGATTTGTATTTATGCTTGTGTTTGAGAATAATACGTTTTTCTAATTATATGTTCACATTTGTAATTGTGGCGACACAAAATTTAACGTAGACTCCCGTCAACTTTATGTTATGGCCTTTAGGGCTTCTCGACAACCTAGAAACCCTAATTTAATGATAAGAACTCGATCTCTTTATTGATAAACAAAAGGATTACAATTGATAACAAATCTTAAGATACACAGTTTCGAGGTCCCAAATCTCAGATTCCTTGAATCTAGACCTTAGCCAAAACTAGCATAAGACTCTAAACAAAACAGAGGGTCCTATTTATACCATATGCCCTTTAACAGCCACCAATACACTGAATGAACCAATCCTGAGCTGCCACGTTAGCTTCCTCTGCTTTCTTCTCTCTTTTCTTCTTGCGATAGGAGGCTCTCCACGGCTTATCATTTAAGCCTGTTAATTCTCCAGTGGTAGTCTTGGAGAGAAAAGGCAGATCAAGGGTTGAAACAAAAAATGGCGTTGGCTGTTCTTCGATCTTGCGTTATGTCAAGATTATTAACAAGTGGTGTGTATTGTCGGAAGAAACCAGAGTTCAAAGTTAAACCAGAGCTTACCTGATGCGTCAAGTTCGAGGTCCGCCCGTTGTTACAATCCATATTTACCTTTGGCCGAAATAAATACTATTTGATATTGATTTTCATGATTACCATGATGATGGTGAGGAGGATGATGACGAGAGGAAAGAGTTAGTGCTTGATCATGGTGACTCAATCAGATTAAAGTAATGATGGATAAACTTGATAATCTTGTTAAAATGTTAGGGTAATAAATGTGTTAAGATGTATTCCCTCCATTCCAAAAAAGAAAGATCTTTTACCAAAAAAAATTGTCCCGTTTTCTATGCATTTTTATCATTTAATGGTAATAAATTATAACTTTCAAAAAAATTATTGAAATATTATTGGTTGAAAGTTTTTGAAAGCTGTTTATTGTAAAATTATAATGGAACATTATGAGAGAGATAATCTACATAATTACAAAGATACTTTTTATATTCTATAGAAACTTCTTAATGTGTGAAACCTCTAAAAACAATTTTTTTTTGGAACAGAGGGAGTATGTTATAAATATGAATTTCCGTTTATGAATATAATTGACCGTAAATTAATTAACACATGTTTTAAATGCCGGAAAGAATCTTCTTTCATAAGTAACATTTTTGAATCTTGTTGCAACAAATTCTTAAAACTATAGGGTTTGTACAAATCCTCTGAATGTATATAGCATGCATTTGTTTCATCAACGCGGTTTTTATATTCTACTTGTTTCATTGGTGTAGCTCTAATATAATTATTTTTGCTAAGAAGAATATTTTGTCTTATGCGATATATCCTTCAACGTGTGGAGTATATTGCGCTTTCACATGATTTCAAGAGTGCATGGATTAGATTGGAATTTTTTGAATGTTAGTGTTATATTTTGGGTAGAATGCTACTCCAATACAACACGATGAGTAAGGATTAGAATTGTAATCTAGTAATATTCCAGGTTGCTAAAGTGTTTGACTGATTCGTTTAATGCCAAGACTAATTCCGAAAACATTAAAATATGGGTTTTTATAGAATATAGAAAATATCTTTGTAATTATATAGATTATCTCTCTCTTAACTCATGTATATATGATTTCCCTTAATGTATATCCTTGTAGTTGTATATAATCAGAGCATTGCTCTATCAATAATATCATTCAATTCCATATTCTAATAGTCTTTCGTCAGTTAAAGCGTCTACAGTAGTCAACCATGATTGAAATAGCAGTAAGCGAACTTTAACTTTGGTCTTTCAGCTACCATGGTGAATCTTCAACCACTAGACCACTATGAATTAGTTTAATGATTATATGGTTTTGTCTAAATGAAACTACATCATTGATATATAATAAACTACTATATATATATATATATGTTTTATTTTTTAGCAGCTAAGTATATCATAATGTACGTTAACAAAAGAAAGAAGAAAAAAATGTATATCATCATGTACAAAGGCGATTATAATGTTCAAATAGCATTGATATAACTAATACACACTGACATGATTTGCAAACCTACGATTTTTTTTCTATCTTCGTTTGGGATGAAGAGAACAAAATCTGCAATATTATAAAGCGATTGACTTATGCGATATATCCTTCAACGGCATTTCGAGAAGATGAAGAGAATGGGTGAATATCAGGGTTGATGAAGAGGTGAGAGCAAATGTGTGCAATAATAACTTTTGCAATAACCGTGGCATCACCAAAATTACTAAAAAAACTGATGTGGCATCTTATGGAGAAAGCCCTTATGTTTTCATATAGTAGATTTTGAATCTTTTGCAATAAATTCTTAAAACTATAGGGTTTGTACAAATCCCATGAATGTATATAGCATGCATTTGTTTCATCAACGCAATTTTTATATTCTACTTGTTTCATTGGTGGAGCTCTAATATAATTATTTTTGCTGAGAAGAATATTTTGTCTTCTTCTACCTCCTTTCTTCGTAGTTTCTGTTTTACATATATATAAACCAGAATCATGAAACACAATGATTCTGACCCAGAGGATCATAGAATATACTCAATATAGTACAGTAAAGAAGTAAACCAAGATCCAAATGTAAGTATGATCTTAAGAAGCAGGTTAGCTAGGTAATAAAAACATCCAGATCGATTAAAATCTGAATTGGAGCATCAATTGCAGCAAATGGGGAAAGAAAACGGTCCAAAAAGCAAAAGTATGCATCAAGGAAAAATCAAGCAACTCAGAGATCTACGGGTAGGTACGGGAGGATCCAACATGTGTTTATAGAAATGGAAACATCCCCTAAGGCAAAACAAACATATCTGTTTCATTCAATCACTAAATTCTTCTCCTAAGGCAAGATTTGTTTTCATAATCTTGTTTTTTTTATTTTGACATCGAATGGTTATTCTATTAATCAAACTTGAGGTGGTGTGAATTACCGATAAAATTGACATTGGAAATATGAGACCTAACTAAACGGGCTAGATAATTTACTTGAAGCGTGAAAACTCAAAAGATATGGGCAATCTTAAAAGAGGGAGAAAAGATCTGAAAACACGTAAATTCTTTGAGTTCTGTAGAGAATTTTGGCTACTATTCCGGTTTGTCAATCATCCTAAGCACATCTTGACAATCATATCCAAACGACGGTTGTGGGGTTTTGATAATCTTGTAAAGATGTATGTTTTTGTGACAAAAAAAAAAGAAAAAGAAAAATGATGTATGTTTTTTTTGTTCACATTTGTTTTTGTAAATTAACTGTGGTGATTAGGCCTGGGCATTCGGTTTTTCGGTTTATTCGAGTAGAGAAAATTCTACCGAAAATAACCGAAATTTTTTTCGGTTTGGTTATCGGTTCGGTTAGTGTATTTTTTTTAACCGAACTTTTTAATATTTTGTTTAAAATGGGGTAAAATTCGATAATTTCGGATATATTCGGGTAATTCGGTTCAATTCAGTTCAGTTCGGAATTTAAAAAATATAACTGAATTTTGGTCTAAATTGTGGGATAATTCGGGTTTTTTTTTTAACAAAAAGGGAAAACTGATCGGTTCGTCAAACCGAACCGAGAACCGAATAAATTTTAAATTTGTGCCGATTGGTTTGACTAAGTTAACCGAACCAGAACCAAAAACTGAAATTTTCGGTTCGGCTCGGTTCAATTCGGTCCGTTGCATCTGGTCTCGTTTTTGGCGTCGCTTCCTTCGTCACCACAAGGTTAGTGTGCTCTCTTCGGTTTTTAACTTCGGTTTCGGTTTTGCAATTCGGTTTTTTTGGTTTTGTTCGGTTCTGATATTTGGTTTGAACTTTTGCTTATCGAAGCAGATCCATTTTTTCCATCGGTTCGGAATTGGTTTAAGTAAAAACAAAGGAATGTTAAAAAAATTCAGATACATTTGAATTTAAAATAGAGAATCAATTGTTAATAAATTTGTATTGGATTTTAATTTCGGTTGAGAATTTCCGGTTCAATATAAAGAAATTGGTTTGTTTTATGTTTTCCGGTAACAGATGTTGTGAGGTTAGACTACCTAACGAGCCTCAACAAGTTATTGGTATCAGAATAGAGAGCAATGATGGAAACTCGACTACAAGAAGAGAAGGTTGTAGAGTCGCCTTCTTAACAGATGAAGTCTACACTTTGTTGAATACCACCAAAGCACAAGAGTTATTTGCTAAGGGATATGCTACGATTACTCTAGGTTGGGTAATCCAGACGACGAATAATTCCTTCCTCAACTCCGACTCTGTTGCACCTGAAGTCAAGTGTACATGCGGAAAAAGCACCATTTCTGAGATTAGCTATGCAAATTGTGAATGCAACAAAGGTTACAGTGGTAACCCATATATTCCGGACGGATGCGGAGGTCAGTAATATGTTCTTCCTTATGCTCTCCTTTTTGGTTTGTGTGTGTGCTAAGCATTAGTTGAGTTTTTGACAAATCATCTCTAGATGTTATAATTATAAGAAATTCTTCATCATTTGATTATAACATCATCATCTTTCTCAAATCCAGATATTGATGAATGTAATATCAAACCCGAAGTATGTGGAAAAGGAGGCACTTGTGTGAATGCTCTTGGAGGCTATCAATGCGTGGGTGATAAAACTAAAGCAATAGTGATAGGTAAATCACTGAGTTTTCCTCAACATGGGTCATAAATTTAAAGCTTTCATAAGCAATTGATGATCGACCAGTAATATTTGTGTGCGGTTTGTAGGGGTGGGTGCATGTTTTGGTGTCTTAGTCTTAATCGGTGGACTATGGGGGTTGAGAAAATTACTAATAAAGAGGAAGAAGAAGTTCTTCAAACGTAACGGGGGCATACTGTTGCAACAAGAATTGAACACAAGAGAAGGCAATGTCGAAAAGGCAAGACTCTTTAGCTCGAGAGAGCTGGAAAAAGCTACCGAAAACAGAATTCTTGGACAGGGAGGTCAAGGTACCGTGTACAAGGGTATGCTCGTGGATGGTAGAACTGTTGCAGTCAAGAAATCCAAAGTTATAGATGAAGACAAACTACAAGAGTTCATCAACGAGGTCGTGATTCTCTCCCAGATCAACCATAGACACGTCGTCAAACTCTTGGGATGTTGTCTTGAGACAGAAGTTCCTATTCTGGTTTACGAGTTTATCCTCAACGGAAACCTCTTCAAGCATATCCATGAAGAATCTGATGATTACTCTATGATATGGGGAATGCGTCTACGCATTGCTGTGGATATTGCAGGAGCTCTTTCTTATCTTCACTCTTCTGAAAATTCTCCAATTTATCACAGAGATATCAAGTCAACAAACATATTGCTAGACGAGAAGTACCGAGCCAAGGTGGCTGATTTCGGGACATCAAGGTCAGTAACCATAGATCAAACTCACTGGACAACGGTTATTTCAGGTACGGTTGGGTATGTGGATCCAGAGTATGACCAGTCCAGCCAACTTACCGAGAAGAGTGACGTTTATAGCTTTGGAGTTGTTCTCGCGGAACTTATTACTGGAGATAAACCTGTCATAACCGTACCAAACACTCAAGTAATAAGAAGTTTGGCAGAGCATTTCAGAGTTGCCATGAAAGAGAAGAGATTTTCCGACATTATGGATGCTCGAATAAGAGATGATTGCAAACCGGAATAAGTAATGGCAGTGGCAAATCTGGCGATGAAATGTTTGAGCTCGAAAGGACGGAATCGTCCGAACATGAGAGAAGTTTTTACCGAGTTGGAGAGGATATCTACTTCTCCAGAGGATTTACAGATGCAGATTCGGATTGAAGAAGAAGACGAAGAAGAAGAAGTTGTTGTGAAGATAATAAACAGAAGCGATTCTTGGAGCATTTGTGTTAGTGCTCAAGTTGTGGCTTCTTCATCTTCTTCTTCTTCAGATGTTGAACCATTGTTTCCTCGTCTCACATGGTGACTCAATCATATTAAAGTAAATGGTGAATTTTTTTTGTAAATTCTTCTTGTAGTTGATGCATATATGTGAATTCTTCTTGTAGTTGAGAGCAATTAAACAGTTTGTAAATTATTGAATGTTTTTAGAAGACTAGATTAAATGAGATGGGTTTTCATTTTAGAACTTTCAGAATCAAACACCAATATCATTTTATTCAAGAGCTATGAAAAAGGTAATTAATTTAGATGCAGCAGTAAACCCTGATGAGCCTTGGTCAGAGTCAGAGCCTTACGGCTACAATGACTACTACAATGCTTGAGAGAGTCATATGCATCATAACGGTGAATAATCTCTAACCATCATTAGTTACATGTTTCTATACAACCAGACAATAGTGTTTTGGTGGGTAAAATATACAACTCTAAAATCGTAAACACGTTTAATCTTTTTTAATTCTCTTTTAAAACGTGTTTAAATCTTTTTTAAATCTCTTTAATATACTATGAGCTACAGTTTCCTAGTTTTAGTTTAATTTTCTTCAAACTTGAATTTCAAATTATTGACGGTGTTCCATGTTTTTTGTGTGTTTGCTAGTTCATAATATGAATGTGACTTTTGCAAGAAACTGCATGCGCAAGAGTGTACCTTTTTTGTATTTTAGCTTTCTTTCCATATTGTTGATCTGATGGACAAAAAAAAAGAAAATGGTCAAAAGAAAATGATGGCAATAAAAAAATGAGAAGTTTACTCAAATGCTAATATTTCATTATTATTCAAACATCTGTATCTGTTTTATCCTTATTTTTTTTAACACAAAAATGTATTTACGAAACTGCCATTAATGAATTTCTAAAAAAAATGAAAAGTCTACCGTTCTAATGATGGTATATTTATTTAATGATCGGTAGACTTAATTCAAATCCGTAGATTTAGTCCATGAATAGTAGACTTAATATTCAAATGGTAGATTTATTCTATAAACTTATTTTTATTTGGTGGTAGAGATGTTTGGGAGTGGTAGACTTATATTGTGAGTGGTAGAGTTAACGCCAACGGTGGTAGATTTGTTTTCGAGTGGTAAACTTAGTAGTTGAATGGTAGATTTATCTCGTAGATTTATTATTGAGTGGTAGATTTATTTTGTTTGACGATAGACTAAATATTTGTGGTAAACTTAAATTCATGGGAGGTAGACTTACACGTGTTTTGGATCGTAGACTTATTTATAGTGGTGGCAGATTTATAATATGTCGTAGACTTATTATTGACGCGGTAGAGTTATTCAATCTTTCGAGTTTACTAAAACAACCTTCAGTTGGTAAATTTATTAGTTACTACGACGGTAAATTTAATATGGTCTTACATACAATGATGGTAGACTTGTATGCTTACATACAATGATGGTAGATTTGTATGCTTACATACAATGATGATAGATTTGTATACTGACATACAATGATGGTAGACTTGTATGTTTATATACAATGATGGTAGACTTGTATTTAAATACAATGACTTTCTAACGCAAATGCCAGTCGCAAACGTCGTTCGATATACAAGTCTACCATCATTTAGAAAACAAGTCTACCATCATTTAGAAAACAAATCTACCATGATTTCAAAAGCAAATGCAAGCGTCAATTGCAAATGCATATTACAAATGCCAGTCGCAAACGCTGATTACAAATGCCAGTCGCACATGCCAATCGCAAACGCTAATTACAAACGCTAATTACAAACGCTAGTCGCAAACGCTAATCGTCAATCACAAACGCCATTTATAAATAGTGTTTGCTAAAAAAAAATTTTGTTTTTAATTAAGTTTTTATTAATATATATATATATATATATATTTTTTTTTTAATATTTTTTTTTTGAAATATCAATGGTATTTTCGTTATTAAAAAGAAAAAAGAGGTTTAAAGGTTTTATCAACTTTTGAGCAAACCCATTTTCTCCTAAAGTTGTTTTAGTAATTACGGGACTTTTCAAAGTTGTTTGAGTAATTATTCCTAAAAAAAGTTTAAAAGATGAATTAACACCATTAGGCGATGGAACTTTATTATCCTCTGTCTCCACTTACAAAAGCCTTCTGCTTTAGCAATTAACAAACTCAGGAAGATCAAAATTTGCTTTTGAGTACAGAAACATGATCAGCTACAATAATACAAATTTCTGCTCTCTCTTCTTGATTCTCTTCAAGCTGCTACTTTTGCTCATCTTTTATTCTGCAGATCTCCCTGCTTCAATCTCTTGTCCAAGTGAATGTGGAGGAATCGAGATCCCATACCCTTTTGGAATCGGAAAGGATTGCTATCTCGAGAAGTCTTACGAAATCGAATGTCGTAAAACCGCTACTTCAAGAAAGCCCGTCCCTTTCCTTCCATCAATTAGCAGAGAAGTTGTGAATATCTCTCTTCCTATTGAAGACCGTTCTTATATTCCGGAACCATTTCGGTTAGTTCGTTATCTATTATTTGGGATAGTTCGTGTCAGAAACCCGATAACATCAAAGGGATGTTCCACCGATGGAAAGGATTCCGGATCAACAATGAACTTGACGAGTAGCCCTTTTTTCGTTGGCTACACAAACAGCCTCGTAGCGGTTGGTTGCAACAGCAAGGTGTCGTTAACGAATATAAAGCCGAGCATGGTGGGATGCGAGGTGAATTGCAATGCAAGTAAAGAGTCGCATGGCAATAGCGTCCCTTTTCTCGACGAAACGGGTTGCTCAAGCATGGCCTTGCCCTATACTAGCATTGATTGTACGTATAACAAGCCGGAAGATTCAGGATGCGATGGTAACCGATGTTGTCAGGCAAATCTACCTTACGAGCCTCAACAAGTTATTGGTATCAGAATAGAGAGCAATGATGGAAACTCGACGACAAGAAGAGAAGATTGTAGAGTCGCCTTCTTGACAGATGAAGTCTACACTAAATCGAATGCGAGCAAACCTCGAGAGTTATTCGCTAAGGGATATGCTACGGTTAGTCTAGGATGGGTCATCCAGACGAACAATAGATCTTTCCTAAACTCCTTGGCTTGCACAAACAAAAATGAATACAATGATGCTTCTCGCTCTGTTCAGCGCAAAACAAAGTGTATATGCGACAAGGGCACCATTTCTGGGATCAGTTATGCAAACTGTGGATGCACCTCTGGTTACAAAGGTAACGCCTATATTGTGGACGATTGTGCAGGTCAGAATATGATCCTTTCTTACGCTTTTGAGCTTGACACATTATCTCTAGATGTTATATAATCGTATGATTTTTGTCATCATCTAATTATGCTTTCATGATTTTCAAATCCAGATATTAATGAATGTAAAAGCATACCCGAAGCATGTGGAAACGGAAACACTTGTGAGAATACTCTGGGAGATTTTGATTGTGTTAGGGATAAGACTAAAGCAATAATAATAGGTAAATTACTGAGTTTTCCTCTAAGTTCAATCGCAAAATTTAAAGCCTTCATAAGCTAGCATGATCAACCTATCGTATTCTTGTGCGGTTTGCAGGGGTGGGTGCAGGTTTGGGTGTCTTAGTCCTAGTCGCTATAGTATGGTGGTTGAGAAAATTTCAAATAAAGAGAAGGGAAACAAAGAGGAAGAAGAAGTTCTTTAAACGTAACGGGGGACTACTGTTGCAACAAGAGTTAAACACAAGAGAAGGAAATGTCGAAAAGACAAGAATTTTTAGCTCAAGAGAGCTGGAGAAAGCCACCGAAAACTTCAGCGAAAACAGAGTTCTTGGACAGGGTGGTCAAGGTACCGTGTACAAGGGTATGCTCGTGGATGGTAGAACCGTTGCAGTCAAGAAATCCAAAGTTATAGATGAAGACAAACTACAAGAGTTCATCAATGAGGTCGTGATTCTCTCCCAGATCAACCATAGACACGTCGTCAAACTCTTGGGATGTTGTCTTGAGACAGAAGTTCCTATTCTGGTTTACGAGTTTATAATCAACGGAAACCTCTTCCAGCATATCCATGAAGAATCTGATGATTACTCTATGGTATGGAATATGCGTTTACGCATTGCTGTGGATATCGCAGGAGCTCTTTCTTATCTTCATTCTTCTGCAAGTTCTCCAATTTACCACAGAGATATCAAGTCAACAAACATATTACTAGACGAGAAGTACCGAGCCAAGCTGGCTGATTTCGGAACATCAAGGTCAGTAACCATAGATCAAACTCACTGGACAACGGTTATTTCAGGTACGGTTGGGTATGTGGATCCCGAGTACTACCGGTCAAGCAAATATACCGAGAAGAGTGACGTTTATAGCTTTGGAGTTGTTCTCGTGGAACTTATTTCTGGTAATAAGCCTGTCATAACCGTACCAAACACTCAAGAAGTAATAAGTTTGGCAGAACATTTCAGAGTTGCCATGAAGGAGAAGAGATTTTCCGATATTATGGATGCTCGAATAAGAGATGATTGCAAACCGGAACAAGTAAGGGCAGTGGCGAATCTGGCGATGAAATGTTTGAGCTCGAAAGGAAGGAATCGTCCCAACATGAGAGAAGTTTTTACCGAGTTGGAGAGGATATCTACTTCTCCAGAGGATTTACAGATGCAGATTCGGATTGAAGAAGAAGAAGAAGAAGAAGAAGAAGAAGAAGAAGAAGAAGACGAAGAAGAAGAAGAAGAAGACGAAGAAGAAGTTGTTATGAAAATAATAAACAGAAGCGATTCTTGGACCATTGGTGTTAGCGCTCCAGTTGTGGCTTCATCTTCTTCTTCTTCAGATGTTGAACCATTGTTTCCTCGTCTCACATGGTGACTCAATCAGATTAAAGTGAATAAATTTGATAATCTTGTTATTAAAATGTTTGTGTAATAAATGTGTTAAGATGTGTGTAATAAGTCTGAGTTTCCGACCGTAGATTAACTTAAGACATGTTTTTGTATCATTTATGCTTCTGTTTGAGATTTTTTTTTTTTTTTTTTCATCTGGTCTGATTTTATAATAAAAGAGCAAAAAAAAGTTCAGTACAAAAACCCTAAGGCTACAACAAGATTGTAGCTCCGAGCATATCAGTAATTACATCCAAAAATTCCAAAGCCAAAGCCGAACACAAAGGACTCACCAGCAGAGCCTAGCCCCTATGTACCCAAAAAATATCTAACAAAGGCAAAAAAATGGCAGCCAAGGCTAACCAAAGACAGAAGACAACCTTTTCTCATCATCAAAGAACTCCTTTAACCACACGGGAGAGCTTGAGCAACATAAGACTGAAATCTGTTGCCAATAATTACACTTTGGGCGATGAGAAAAGCCCTTCTGTTGGTATCCATTACCTCCGCTTCTACTCTCCAATCTTCAAAAGAAACCAAAACCTTAAGCATCTCGTTAGCCTGAAACTGAAAGTTAGGCCAAACTTTAGGTCTGAGCAAAACCCCCTAACAGCTCCACGGCTTCAAAAGAAAATATGATCTTATTGAGCTTATGACTAAACATGCTCTCTGCAGCCTAAACAAAACTCAGAAATTTCCCTTCCTGTAGAGATCTGATATTAGAGAATGCTCTTCTACTATGCATCAACACCCTTCCATTGCATCTCTAAGAACCCATGAGAACCCACCTAGTTTGTTCCTTTTTGACCAGGCAAAACCAATGTTGCATTTGAACCATGGATCAGGTGGTCTCTTCACGTTCTTTTTAACTTTCCCTAGATATGAATTCATCATAGATTCCAGAGCAGAAACCTGCACCTGAGCTTGGAACCATAGATCAGACTCTTCTTTAATCTTCATGATCGTCACCGTAGGAAAGAAACTCTTGCCTTCAAAGAAGAAATTGTTTCTATTCTTCCAAAGCATCCAAACAATCCATGGAAAACTTCTTCTGATCTTTGAGGGAATCTTAAAATTCTTCTCCATTTTCAGAAGAAAGTACATGTTTGAGAAAAGAGATACCTCATCAAATCCACCATCTGGGGATGGAAAGTTAGATAGAGCCCATACCTGCCTTGCTAATGAACAAGAGAACAATACATGGTTAATAGTCTCTGTTTTCAGTCCACATGATTGGCATCTAGGATCAACTTTCAATCCTCTGGACTGCAATCTTTCAGGCACCGAGATAGCTCCATTCAAAGCCCTCCAAAAAAAGGATCTGATTTTAGGAGAAGTTTTGAAGGACCAAACCTTTGTTTTTAAGTCATTGACAGAAGGCAACATCTCTGCTTCTCTAATTAACACAGCCTTGGTTAACTGATTAAAAAACTTATAACCAGACCTCACATAGTATTCTCCACTTTTGTTGTGTTACCAGCACCAAAAGTCATCTCTTCCTACCACAGGTATGTTAGCTAAGATAATCTTCTTGTCCCTCTGATAGAAAAGAGTCTCAACTTTATCATACTTCCAATCTCTTTTTGGCACATCTATCATGTCACTAACCATCATATTTAGATCTATTCTAACATTCCTAATCAAGGAACACACATCACTTTATCAAAAAGCCATGGGCCAATCCAAACTCTTGATGATCTTTCATTTCCAACCAGTTTCTTCAGGCCTTTCTGTAGTAGATCTTTTCCATGCAAAATACTTTTCCAAACATATGAGGGTCTGTTACCCAACCAAGCCAACAGAAAACCAACAGATTCACAGTATCTACTCACCATCACCCTAGAGAATAAACAATCTGGATATTGTAAAATTCTCCATGCCTGTTTAGCCTAAAGAGCCTGGTTGAAACCTTGAATGTCACGGAACCCAAGCCCTCCTTGTTCCTTTGAAAGACATAGTTTCTCCCAACTGACCCAATGTATCTTCTTTTTATGTTCTAAAGATTGCCACAAAAAATCAGCCATTGCCCCAGTTATCTTCTCACAAGTTGTTTTTGGCTATTTGAAACAGGTCATTGCATAAACTGGTAATGCTATGACCACAACTTTAAGTAGGATTTCCTTCCCTCCTAGAGATAATGTTCTTGCAAACCAACCAGAAAATTTGGATTTGAGTCTATCAAAAATATGATCTAGCATTTGAACTTTGGACCCACTGAAACATTCTGGAAGACCAAGATACTTACTTGCTCCTCCTTCATTCAAGATTCCAGTCAACCTTCTAATAGACTCCTTTAAGCCCTCATCAACCTTTGCTCCAAAAGTAATTGATGACTTATTAATGTTTATCCTCTGCCCTGTAACATCACCATACTCTTTGAGGATCTTCTGTAGAACTCCAGCCTGAGAAACACTAGCTTTGCAGATGAAAAGCTATCATCTGCAAACAGGAGATGATGCACCATAGGACCTGCTGAAAAAAACTAAATGCCTTCAAAAGAACCCTCCAAAGCAGCCTTGTTTAGCATGTGAGTAAGCCCTTCAGTACACATCACAAACAGGAAGGGGGAATGAGGATCCCCTCGCCTCAGTCCTCTCTCAGGTGTGATTAAACCAAAAGGTTTATCATTTATCAAAACAGAGTAAGTAACAGAAGTAACACAAGTCATTACCCAGCTAATCCATTCCTGATGAAACCTTAGAGCCATTAGCAGATCATGAATGTACCTACATTCCACTCTATCATAAGCTTTTGACATATCAGACTTGATGGCCATATACTCAGAAGATATGCGTCCTCAAAACATGAACCAATTCATGGGCCACCATAATGTTGTCTGATATTTGTCTTTCTACCACAAAGGCTGACTGTGTTGGAGAGACAATCTGATGCAGGAAAGGTTGCAGTCTTGTTACCATAATCTTTGAAATGATCTTGTACAGAACTAGACACGGACTTATGGGCCTCATATCTGTCATCTCTCTTAGTTGAATCACCTTAGGAAGCAAGCAAAGATGAGTATAATTCCATTCTTTTGGAAAAATACCAGTTTGGAAGAAAAGTTTAACTTCTTTAATCACTTGAAGCCCAACCACATTCCAGTACTTTTGAAAGAACAATCATGTCATCCCATCAGCTCCAGGAGCATTTGCAGGTTTGATGGAAAACACAGCCTCTTTAACCTCTTCATCAGAAACCCTTCTTATCATAGAAACATTCATGGCCTGAGTAACTTTTGGGGTAAAGCCAACAAATAGATCTGCAAAGTTAGTCGGATCAGACGATTTAAAAAGTTCCTTGAAGTACTGAGCAGGGGATGTAGCTGCTTCTGATCTTTGAACTTTGCCATTAGGATTAACGAGAAAATCTATCCTCTTTCTTTTCCTATTTGCCTTTACAGAAGCATCGAAAAATTGAGTATTTTGGTCACCTTCTACTAACCATCTTTCATCACTCTTTTGACTTCAGTATGATTCTTCTTCTTTATACGCATTCATCAGCTTGCCTTTCAAAAACCAAGTATGTTGCAAGTCAGGTAAAACTGCATATTGTTCTACTTCCAATGCTTGTTGAATCTGGATCAGATTATCTCTTGAGTTCATGTTATTCTCCTTCTTCCACTTACTTAGTGCTTTTTTGCAGGCTCTCAACTTCTCTGAAACAGTCCCCTCTCTTCCATGGTAACCATGAGCCCATGCTTTCTCAATTGCCTGCTTCACATTAGGTTTATTCAAAAACCTCTTATCAAACCTGAAGCTACTTCTACTGAAGATAGAAACTTAACCACTGGTCTATGATCAGACTCTCTCTTCTCCAAAAAAAACTTGATTAGACACATGAAATATGTTAAACCACTTTTTATTCCCAAAACATCTATCTAACTTGCACTGAATCTATTTCTTATATCTCATGCCACTCCAAATAAAATCATTCCCAAAAAAAAGTAAATCAGCCATTTCACAAACTCTAATCATGTCACCAAAAAGCACAAAAAAACTTTCACTTCTTCTAAGACCACCAATTTCCTCTCGTTACGAAGAATTTTGTTAAAATAGACCAACTATCTTTCCTATTAATTACCTATACGCATTAACCTTTCCTTCTGTTTGAGATTATGTTTTTGTAAAAATATATGCTGACATTTGTTTCTGTAAATTAACTGTGGTGACCAAAAATTTACTGCGAGTCGAGAAACACACGTGGAAGACCATCAACGTCTCTTCGGAGCTCATCCATCAATGGCGGATAGAGATTCATGGGTCACTGTGCTTTTGAC
This sequence comes from Pseudoturritis turrita, assembly GCA_900406555.1. NCBI lineage: Eukaryota > Viridiplantae > Streptophyta > Magnoliopsida > Brassicales > Brassicaceae > Pseudoturritis > Pseudoturritis turrita. The sequence goes on along the minus strand of OVBL01001030.1, from coordinate 1,044,435 downwards.
ACACACTCAGAGAACTCAACTGATCACTCGACGACGATGATCTTTGAAGAGCGAAGCGATAAGGCTCTTGTTGTAACACGGACCAATCTTTAAGAATTAGGGTTTCTTCATTTTCTGACCCTTTTTTGGTTCCTTAGTTCTCCAAGAGCAACGTTAATGGAAATTGGGATTCACAACGGATGGAAAACTTCGGTAACTTCAGAAAGCCCAAGAATATTCCTGGGTTTGCCCAGATCTTACCCTAACACTATCCCCAGGTTTTTATACTTTGTTAATTTATCTTCTTCTTTTTCTGGTTTATTTGATTTGATAAGCCAATAGCTCTGTTTCAGGAAGAGAATCCATGTGGGTAGTAATGTTCATAGTGGCAAGAGAGCAGTGGTAATTTCTAGTTCGAAGAAAGCTAATCTCTCTGCTTCGAGGAAACAGAGAATTAAGCTACAGATTAATGGAGAAAAGAAGCTTACTTTCAGTGAGTTTTTGAAACACCCATCTGGCATGGAAGCTGTAATCAACGCTAAGGCTTTGCAGAGTTATCATTTAGTTGATGATAATGATAATACCTACAGGTTCCTTCTTTAAGACACTGAAAGTTCTTTCTCTTATTTTTCAGTTTCTACTTACTTGTCTGGCAAAAAGATCTTTATTTGCATATCTTGTAAGGATTTTCATCGATTTAGTGTTACATGTAGCCTCTTAGTTTGCTCGGTGGCTGCGGAAATTTCAATGTCTCTGAAACTGTTAAGAGGGGAAATGTAGTACAAGTATCATAAAGAGTGTATCTCTAAGTATGAACATAGGTTTTGTTAATTGATATCGAATCACAAGCTTGTGAGATGTTTTCTAATCTGTTAGCTAAATTATTATGGACATATGCTTTTTATCTGGAAAGGGAGATAGTAAATCTTCAACTTACAGTGCAGATGTACATTGCCAAAAGTTCAATTAATGAGCTTTGAAGTTTCTCCAGTACTGGTTTTGAGGGTCACTCCAACACAGGAAGATTGTACAGTGGAGCTGCTTTCATGCAAGGTTGAATGAAGAAGACCTACGTTCCGGTTTTTATCAAATATTTCTGTTGTTTTCTTTATGCTGATGAATGTTTTGAATCGATGTCTTGCAGTTGGAGGGGTCGGAGTTGTTGGAGAAGCAAAGTGAAAGGTTTTTGGGTAACTTTCGTCTTGTCAAAGCATTTGAAAGTATCACTGTTAATCCAAGGTCTTCTAAAGTTGATGCAAATGTTTTTCCATCTTTGGTTCGCAGCGAATATGACAAATTGTATGACTTGGAACATGGAAAATCCAGAGCCATTTTTGGAGGTTGACGTGAAATTGAATGTCGATCTAGAGGTTGTGTTTCTTTCGATCAGTTTCTTTCGTTCGTTCATAACTTCATTCTCTTACGGTCCTCTGTAGCTGCACTGCACAGTGATAGGTCTTCTGCGATCCATCATTGTGTGGATAGGTCATATCGACTTATGACTCATGCAGTTGTATATATGAATAAACTTTGTGGTGTTCATAAAAACCTCCTTTGTTCATGGCAGATCTCAACGCGGCCATTCACAATGCTTCCAGTATCAGCTGTTGAGGTTCCTGGAAATCTGTAAGTAGACATTATTCTTCACTCTACCTTGCTGCTTCATGGCTCCAAATGTTGAGCAATGTTTATATTTTGATATGATGATGACAGAGTGATGCAAACACTGGTAGATACACTGGTTCCTCTTCTGCTTCAGCAATTACTCAAAGATTACGACGAATGGATTCAAAAACAGCAACAAAACTCCCTATAAAAACAATGTATTGTAAACCTGTTACCGATGTTTTGTCAAATGGAAGCTGGGAGATTTGTTGTTTTGTTTTGGCCATTTGAGATAACATGTGTATTAGACACAGCTCTGTACTAAAAGGAAAAGAGGTAATGCTATTACTGCAAAAGTACTAACATTAATAAGGTCAAAAGAGATTTGATTCACTTGTAAACTTTGGTCTTTCTGATCGCATAAAAATACAGCACACTGAGATTACATCGCTTCATCATAAGTCTAAGTCTCTCTCCTCTGTATCCTAAACCCTAAAGGCCGACCCAGTAGGATCGGCCATTGGTGTTGTGCATCGGAGATGGAGTAGGCGAAGACACCGACCATTCATACCAAACCTGAACCCGAAAATCAGAGGATCAATAATGGTTCTCGAGACAAAAAGAGTTAGTTGTGTAGAATCATTGTGGTTTTAACATTTTTTTACCTTCGAGGAACCACAACACCTCCAAAAGTGTACTTCTAATGGAGAATCAGGGTGAACCTCTACAGGCTTCCTCAATGGAAAAAAGATAGGGAACCTGCCAAAAGGTAACACAATATTATATCGGTTTTCTTTTTCATTCTTTTTGAGCAAGAGGTTCGATAGGAGAGACCGATTCAACTATTTAACGCCATATTTAAACATTAGGCATTTAGGCCATTACCAGCTGAACATGTTTGGTGTTGCTGTCGTAGGCTCGATCCCAAGATGGACATCTTTATAAAGCACGGAATCAAAATAGCCAGCGAATCCTGTTTTTGTTGAGTTGTGTATGATCACAGTAGATTCAGTTTCAGATTAGGATGGAAATAATAACTCCCATTTTAACTGACAAAAGACTAGAAAAGCTAGTACCATGCACCAAGGCTGAGCCAGCGTCACTTGGTAGATTGAAACGAAGCTTTTTGTAGCGTTGGTTGTTGGATTTTGTTGAGAAGTTTGGATGAGTAAATGTGAAAACCTAATTAAGACCAAAACAGAACACCTGAGACCGAGAAATCAACAAGACTTGCATAAATATATTCAAAGTCGCTTTAAGCAATCCTGAAGACAGAGAGCTGCTCACAGATTGGGAAGGAGCAAGTCTAGCTACACTGTGCAGTTTGACGACATAAGCAGTTTCAAAGTGCGCAAGATCTTTATGAGCCTTAACCTGCCAAATAGTGTAAAAGACTCAGCTGAACCGAAAATTCTTGTGAGAGAGTACACAGCAAAAACGAGAAGAACCTACGTCATTGTAAAGCTTCGAAGCTGTTACAGGTTGTATGAAACTTGTATACCTAAAAAGTAATGATGATGGTACCCGAGTTAGAGAAACAGAAGAACAGATGTAATGTCCTTCAAGCTTTAAAACTGGCCAAGCAATCATTAGAGCATAGTTTTCTTATGGAAATTCGACTAAGCGAAGAAGTACACATACGAGGATGGTATTGAAATTCCATCTGGCTTCAGAAACCTTTGGGCTCCATCAAGACACTCAGGAGAGAGTTCATTGTCTCCAAAAGAACCCAGTAGTTCGCTAACCTGAAGAACAGAGGCAAGCGAGAATTAGATGAACTGTATAATGTCGGTATGAGTAATAGCTACCAAAATCTGTACATACTGACCAATATATCCGCTTGCTCAGGAGCACTCCAAAAACGCATGTCACACGATATTATTGTAACAATGCCTTCCCATCCTTCCATCTTAACCAAATTCTGTCAGAAAGTACAGCAACGCTCTATGAGTTAATTAAAAACTGTGCCGCACGTCCGAAATAAATCACCAGAAAATTTAGCCATGTTTAAACTGACTCCGTTGCTGACAACTCACATGGAGCGTTACAACTGCATTAGGATTTTTTTCTACGGCATAAACTTTCAACTTGCGATCAGTTTCTTCAGCTGCCTGGGAAAGGAAACCAATGAACACAATAGGTTAAGAAAAAATGAATTTCAAAGTCTCCTTGTGATCAGCATGGAATTGCATCAGAACTTTACCTGCAACGATGCCCTCACAAGGGGTCCTCTTCCTGCTCCCACAACCATCAATACCTACAGACTATCACTTTAGTACTATCGAAGTATTTTATAAGGTTACCAAAAACAAAACTTAAAAGAAAATGCCACTTTGTAAGCTATAAAGCAAAACATTGACATGTGACATACAGTAGTTATCTCGGACGCTTTTTCATCAGGGACCCTATCGACCAAAGCTTTGGCAACTGCCCTTTGATACTACCAACACAAAGATTGGTAAAAGTTAGGCATGACATAAAAGACCAACCACGCAAAAATATTGGTATGATACTGAATTGTATAACAAAATTCATCCATCGGTCTCCTCCCTTCTGCTAACCGAAGCAGAAATAGAAGAAGGGTAGCCCAGAAAACAGAGGTGTTAAATTTAAGATGCGAAGGAAATAAAACTAGCATACGCAACATACTTGGATGTATTTAACAGAGTCTCTCTCAAACGTCTCATAGGTTTGGGCTTCGAGGTTATCCATCAGAGGCTGTATTTAAAAAACAGTAGAAGCTCTTTACAGTAAGAATATAGCAATTTTATGACAGAGTAAGGTATTATGATGAACGGATGGAAATCAGTAGTACTTATGAAGAGAGACTAACCTGCAGGGGTGCCTGCAAAAAATCCCTGTAGCCAAGCTGTAAAAAAAAAAAAGAGAACTGTCAGAATTGAGTTTGGTCTGCCTGCTTGCATCTCTGGTGATAAATAAAAATAGAGAGAACTGAGACAAAGGATCAAACAAACGACCTCTATGCGTTCCTGTTCAGGAAGTGATTCCATTTTTTGGAATAGATAAGCAACATAGTCCAAATATGACCGCAGGGGATGCCTCTGCGTACCTGAGAACCAAAACATTTGGGAACTTGTCAAAAGACAACGTTATATACAAACTATTTAGCTCAAAACATTGAACGGCTATTCTTAGAAAAGATGCCCATTATAAATTGAACTGCAAAAAAAACGCCCAGAGGATAACAGCTAATTGTCAGCGGACAAAAGAAAATAAATACAGAAAAATTACCCTCAGTGTTAGAATCAAAAGCCTTTGGAAGATTATGAACAGGCTTTCCAGAAACTACAACCTGCAATACAAGATTGATGATAATGAGCCCTAGGATGAGAGAAATAGATATCTATTTTCTGAATCAAAAAGAGGATTCTTATCACAGAATGACAAATAATTATAAAAAAGCTGATCACATAAAGAGCCAAATTCTTGGGATTTAATTTAGTGTTCTACATATCAAAGACTGTGATATTTATTACCTGGACAGCATGATCAAAAAATCCTGCTATTAGCTTTTGGTGGCGTTTTGACAAGCAAGGATAACCCCGAGCATTTGTTAAGAAAGACTGCACACCCAAATTATAAGCATTTTGTGAATCACATGACTTCAAAATCGAATTTTTAACCATGTGGTAAAAAGGTGAGGCACTTACATCAGTGCTTATTATGGCTGCTCTCACAGACTCTCCCATCCAGCGTCCTAGTGAAGTTTCAGAGGGTAGCGTACTCCTAGATAAAGGAAATGGTGTTATGTTTGTGGAGGGGAAAAAGAGTTCACATTAACAAAACCAATCAAGAGTTTCTCTCAACTCACAGAACATCAAGAGCAACAGACAGCTTACTGTCATGCTCACAAAGAAGACGGAACGAATTCCAAAGTTCCCAGGAATCATTCTGCATAGAAGCGGGTATATATTAAAGTCATTATGACAACAAAAAACATGAAAAGATAGGGATGTTCATTTGTATTTATAGGTTTAAAAGGCCTATAAACACAAGCAGCCTCAAAAATCTGAGAAGGCACAAAAAGTAAGAACAAATTTAAGTTTGCATCAACTATGAGCCTATGTCTTACCAGATCCTCTGAGGTAGCATCCATTGAATCACCATCAGACTTCACCAGTGGAACCCTCAGCCATAACTTCAAAGCACAATGACATTTAAACAAAACAAAAGAAGGGATAAATTGTTAGAGCTTGATTGAAGATGCTCTTGTAAATAAAAAGCTCATCTGACTGAAAACAAGAAACTCGTAAACCACCTGCAAGTTAGTCAGCCCTTGTAAGATCTGGTTCACACATCTGGCATAATTGGCACACGAAGTCCCTTTAGGAGTAGGAAGAAGGCATGCCTGCAACAAAGAACAAACATTAGCAAGACGCAATTTCTCCTCAAGCATCCAAGAAAACAAAGAGCGGCAAGAAGACAACATGGCATAAATACATGGATTCACAAGCACCTGTAAGGAGAGATGTGTAGCCCAAGCTATTTCTTGCTTCAATGTAGTTTCTGAATCCATTCGCAAGACCTCATCTTCAGAATCCAAGTCAATCCAAGAACTAATTTTTCCTAGAGAATGAAAATTTACCACTAATCAAAAACCCATCATCCATACATAAACCAACACAAAATAACATAGGGAGAAAGAAGCAAAGAGAATCATACCAACGACATGACTACTCCACTGAGAAGGTGCCAAGACTAAGTCAGAGCCAGATACTGGTAGAACCTGAGTATCCAAACCGTTTCCTTCCACCAAGCTCGGCCTATACGACGGATTCATCTGCGTAACAACAACATATCACAAACTCCATTAGAGACATAAAATTTCGAAGCGCCATTTTCAAAGAAATATCAGAAAGAAGCAAACCAGAGGAGCGAGGACATAGTCGAAACCGCCGGTGGAGATGTGGAAGGAGAGGAGAGAAGGAACATCGTCGGAGAAATCAGTCTCAACGCCGCAGTATCTAGACTCGCTCCTCTCCCATCCACCTCTCTCTCCGAGCGGCATCTCTTCTCTCTTCGAGCAAAAATAGGAGTGAAGAAATTGCAGATGCAAATCAAACTTTTCCTCGAGCCGACGACGAAGACGAAAGGGTTTTGGAAGGGTTTAATTTTATTTATTTATGTGCAGTTTATATCGGGCTTTTCTAATGGGCCTTCTGATATGCTATCTCTAGAGACCCATTTAATAGAATAATTCGAAAACATAAGAGATACTGATGAAAAATAAATTATGATATCGTTTTTTCATACCGTTAGTTTTATGATTATCAGATGGTAAAAATTACAATCAAACCCTACATGTATCGAGAGGCATAATAATTAACACCGAGTAAAAAAAAATTCCAAGCGATTTTGATCAAATTAATAAAAAATTTATTGTTTCATAAATAAGATCGGTATGAAGTGAAAAGACCAATTTTTATACAAACTAGGTTTCAATTGGTTGACCAAAAAAAAGGATTTTGATTCTTATTTAGGAAAACAAACCAATATGAGTTTGAGAGATGGCAATGTGAATAACTGGTGGGAGATGGCAAGTGTATCCGACATACATTAGAGGAGCTACAGAGCTTTGGTAATAGAGATTAAAAGATGGAGGAGAGGAAAAAAGACAAATAAGAGGGGTGGAATAAGATGTTGACTTTGATTAAGTACTTGAGGACTGGTATCATTAATCTGCTAATTGCTAAACTTCATATTGAGATAATTTTATTAAACTATTCATATTCTATTTCTTGCATTTAAGCCAATGGTGCACAAAACCTCTTTATAAATGTATGTGACGAGATGTAGGAGTCTCTAGAGAAATAGCATTCCAAGATTTTTTTTAGGCTGGTGATGTTTGATGGTTCTCTTTTCTTTTTTTTTCTTTTCTTTTTTCTTTTTTTTTGGTCAAGCTTTGGTTTTTTTGAAGCAGGTGATGTTTGATGGTTCTCTAAGTACAAATTTTTCAAAGCTAATGATAGTTGGGCCAACTAAGGTTTTTGAATGAATGTTAAACATCTTTTGGATTATCTTCTTTTTCTGCCTCAAGCTTTACTTCTACTGAAAAACGTGTGTCAGTGATGAAGACTCAATGTTAAAATTTGTATGTTTGTATCAGAGTTTTTAAATGGCTAAAGTCGATTAGATATTTTGAAACAATTTTTGATTTATAGTCATAGAAATGGTTCTCTTCGTTTTATATTGTTAAATGAAAATATTCTTTCCACTTCTTATTTTTCATTCTTTGTCAATGAAATATATATACCAAATATAAAAAATATAGTACATATACGGAAAAAAAATTGTGCCTATGCGTAGGTTAGTATATTCTACTTCATCTACGTTGTTTTTCTCAAAAACAAAAATTCCATTTTTTATATTTTTTGAAACAAAAATCTAATAGCAAAATCTGAAAATCAATTCCAAAAACTGAATATATCCCATTCATGGCCACTTTTATTTGTTATTTGGCTGGGCCAATGAGTGTTAAGTCCATCGTGCTGGTTCCGTGCATTCCTGCAATCGAAGGTAAATTTCATACATTTCTAGTAATTATTGGTCATTTGATGCAGATTGCACGCACTCCTTTATAAAACCCTCCCAACATACACAATTATTTTTTTTTTCTTTTATCAAAAACACAAAAGACAAGACAATTGAAATAATGAAACTGTCCTTGTTTCTAACGAAACAAACAAGCTATTAGATTCAAATGCGTTATCAGAGCTTTTTAGTAATTTCATTCACAAAACCCCTATTTCTACACAATGACCGCCGCTGCCGCTTCCGGTAAGTTCTCTCTGTCGAAATGTAGATATATATTTATTAAGATTATGTATTTATATTCATCAATGATTTAAGAAAACTATTTGATAAAAGAATCTGAACATCGTGATTTTTTTTATAGATTATGAAAATCGAATCCAGTTGAAGTGTTATGGGAATTGGAGAATATGCGCCAACGTGGTCTTGGAAATGATTTAGGAGCTAGCATTACTTCTGTTTTGAAGCATTTCAACGAACATTACTATCTGAAGAGGTTGGTTATTTGTGGACATGATGGGCATTTTAGTTCGAAGAAAAGTAGTCCATCTTGACTGTACCTACGACTACATGTCAGTTCCAAAAAGAAAGCTTCGATGCGAGTGCATGGGATATGATTACGAAATTCAGAAATCTGATGGAAGTCCAGAAGATGTATTCACAAGAGTCAAGGAGATATTCGATGTGAAGCTTGTAAGAAAAATGATGATTCACGCTATATAAAATTCTAAGCGCCCTACGGTTATATTGCTAATTACCTCTGACAAAGATTTCAATAATACTATTTCGGATTTAGCGAAGGATGACTACGTTATATTGTTAGCGGTTGATAATACGATTAATGTATTGGTCCGGTCTGGTGCTTGTTGGGAATGGAGTAAGATGGAAGGTAGTACGGAGAAATGCAGGACATCATCATTTTTCATAGTTTGAGTTGATAAGTTTATAGAAAATCTAATTAAACAAATTCATATGTTTGTGTCAGAGTTTTAAAATGGCTAAAGTCGATTAGATATGTTGAAACAATTTTTGATTTATAGTCATAGAAATGTTTCTCTTCGTTTTATATTGTAAAATGAAAATATTCTTTTTACTTCTTATTTTTTCATTCTTTGTCAATGAAATATACCAAATATCAAAAAGCATAGTACATATACGAAAAAATTTCCGCGTATGCTTCACCTAGTGATTCTTAATTTTGGAAGAATTAGTATATTCTACTCCATCTACATTGTTTTTTCTCAAAAACCAAAAATCTATTTTTTATATTTTTTGAAACAAAAATCTAATAGCAAAATCTAAAACTAAAATCTGAAAATCAATTCAAAAAACTGAATATATCCCATTCATGACCACTTTTATTTGTTATTTGGCTGGGCCAATGAGTGCTAAGTCCATCGTGCTGATTCTATCAATTACTGCAATCGAAGGTAAATTTCAAATATCTGTTAGCCATTTCTATATTGGTCCTTTGATGCATATTGCATCTGTTAGCCATTTCTATATGTTAACAGGTGAATCCACATTTTGATTGATTATTGGGTTTTTGATGCAAATGGTGCAACAACCTGACCCAATATTGCTTCAAAAAATCATTGTCTTCTGGGACATGGAGAGCGTTGTTGTACCGAAGAGTTTTGATGCGTTACGTGTTCATTGAGGCTTAAGGAGAGCTTTCAACCTCATTGGATACACGGGTCCTATGACCGTCTATGGGGTTGCAACAACATAAGAAACAATTTATGAAACCACTCGAGAAAGGATCACCATAAACTCATTTTTTTTCTTTTTTCCCTTGAAATACAGAGGTTCGAACATGACCCAACCATGTTTTTTGAAATCATTTTAGTAAAAAAAGCCATGGAGCTATTGAAAGAAAGAGAGGTGCAAACAAGAACAAGAAACTAACAAGAAGCAGAGGAAAATTAAAGACTCTTGCGGGTCTCTTTGTTTTTTTGTCAAATTGTGTTTCTCACCTTCTTTCTATCCTTATCGGGTAATTGAAATCTTGTATTCCCTTCTGTAGCGTGTTCTGATTTTAAATCATCTGTTTTTTTTTTTTTTTCAACTGAATAATCTGTTTATAAGCAAATTTTGTACATTGGAATCAGCATCATTTTTTCTTTATTTATGGGGTGTCTCTGTTTTTTAGTCAAATTGTTACTTATATAGGCCTTTTGATTGTTTGTAGATTCTACCTAGTTTTGGTTTTTGTTTTTCAAAAAACTATTTTTTATCCAATCATGATTTTGAAAAAATAGATTCCCAAATTTTTAGAGAAACTAGTTTTTCCTCATTTTTACTAACTCCTACACAAAAACTAGAATCTCCTTTTTTTGGTTTTTGCCAAGAACTTGCCTAGAGTTTTTATTTTATTTCATACATATATGTTTTTTTTTTTTTTGGCAAAAAACTGGCTATTTTTAGCCATAAAAAAATATTTAAAAGACAAATCTCCACACATCTATTACACACAAACAAATCTCATAAATACTAAATATCTCTACAAATCAAGTTTTTGGAGTTTTTTTGGTAAGTTTAGTTGATTAATTTTGAATTGTTTGCAAAACCGTAATATTTTTAGTAAAATTAATTGAATTTGTTAGTTTATAAAATGTTACATTGTAATTTAATTTGGTATTTTAAAATTTTAACTATTAATTTTATAAGTGATGTACTTTACCATAGGTATGGTATTTTGTTTATGATGTTACATTGTATTTTACTACATAAACATATCTTATAAGTCAATATTTAAAAAATATATATAACCAAAAATCAAAAACTAAATAAAACACCATTCAAGTTTTTGAAAAACTAAAATCTACTGCAAAATCAAAAACCAAAAATTCAAAAACCAAAATCTAAAAATCAAAAACCAAAAATTCAAAATCAAAATCTAAAATCTAAAATCAAAAAACCATACAAATAATCAAGGTCTAAACCACACATTTATTTTTCATCTACTAAATTATTACTTACTAGATTAGGACCCGCGTAATATGCGGAGTTTTAATTATAACTTATTTATAAATGATAAAAAATAAAGTAAAACGTGTCGGTAATCAATTATTCATAAAGATAAAATTTATGAAAATGTAAGAAATATATGTTAAATCTTGTTGATTATGGACCGTTGCGTTTGGTAGCGGTTGGAACAAAACATATTATATGCCGTAAATATATTAGTAAATAAATTAACAAAATATATTAGTAAATAAATTTAAAAGTATTAACAAACCATGTCGTAATTTCATGAATATCAATTTTTTATATGCCGCACTAATACTTTTAGAAATTGGAAATAATTTGTCTTATTTTCTTTTTTTAGTTTTTTTATTTAGTATTCCCTTTTAATTTTTTAATAATATGTTTTATTTTCTTTTTTTGACTATTATTTCATTTTAGTTACACTACAATTATAAATAATTTGTCTAATTTTTCTTTTTTAGTCTTTTTGATTTACTATTTTCTTTTAATTTTTTTTTAATAACATTTCTTATTTTTTTTAGACTATTATTTCCTTTTAGTTACACTACACTTTGATTTAAGAAATAAATAATGTAGAGAAAGAAAATTTATATTTTTATATTAATATATTGACACGTGTCACAATCTCAATTAAAATTAACACATGTCACGATCTGGTGAGTTACAATTTTACCTACGTGTCACACTCACGTTGGGCAAAATTTAAAGTAAAATAGCTTTGATCGATTTGTGGAACTCTTGAATTCATGATTTGCTTGAATGATGTATTTTTTTTCTTTTCTTTCTCGATTAGTTATGACATTTTTTCTTTTTTTGTTTTTAAACGTATTGACATGAAACAAATTTTCTTTTTTAATGATATTTTTTTTTACAAATTTTTCTTTCTACCTTTTTTTAATAACATTTTTTACAAATTTTCCCATTTACCTTTATTTAATGACATTTTTTTTTACAAATTTTTCCAATGATGTATTTTTTTTCCTTTCTTTCTCGATTAGTTATGGCATTTTTCCTTTTTTTGTTTTTAAACGTATTGACATAAAACAAATTTTTCTTCTTTTTTAATGATATTTTTTACAAATTTTCTTTTTTACCTTTTTTTACTGACATTTTTTACAAATTTTCTTTTTACCTTTTTAGTGACATTTTGTTTACAAATTTTCCCTTTTTTTAATGACAATTTTTTTTACAGAAGGACATTGACCTTTTTTTTTACGTTAGGACATTTTTTTTTTGGCGATGATTTATTATATTTTTATATTAATATATTGACACGTGTCACAATCTCAATTAAAATTAACACATGTTACGATCTGGTCAGTTACGATTTTGCTTACGTGTCACACTCACGTTGGGCAAAATTTAAAGTAAAATAGCTTTGATCGATTTGTGGAACTCTCGAATTCATGATTTGCTTGAATGATGTATTTTTTTTTTTCTTTCTCGATTAGTTATGACATTTTTTTTTTTTTTTTTAAACGTATTGACATGAAACAAATTTTTCTTTTTAATGATATTTTTTTTTACAAATTTTTTCTTTTACTTTTTTTTTAATAACATCTTTTGCAAATTTTCCCATTTACTTTATTTAATGATATTTTTTTTTACAAATTTTTCCAATGATTTTTTTTTTTTCCTTTCTTTCTCGATTAGTTATGACATTTTTTATTTTTTTTTGTTTTTAAAACGTATTGACATGAAATAATTTTTTTCTCTTTTTTAATGATATTTTTTACAAATTTTCTCTTTTACCTTTTTTAATGATATTTTTTACAAATTTTTATTTTACCTTTTTGTGACATTTTGTTTACAAATTTTCCCTTTTTTAATGATAATTTTTTTTACAGAAGGACATTGATTTTTTTTTTGTTACGTTAGGACTTTTTTTTTTGCGATGATGTATTTTTTTTTAACTTTTAGATAAAAAAAAAATATTATTTAAATTAAAATTAACTTTATACGTTAGTATATTAACACATGTCATCATCTCAATTAAAATGACACATGTCACGATCTAATGAGTTATAATTTTGAGTGCGTTCTCTAATAAGATATGTCACATGGGATTTTGAATCACGAAACGATTCCGTGTCAAACTGTCAATATTTTGGATATATCTCTTAATTGTGAAGTACGACATTTCTTTACGACAATGGTTATGAGGCCGGCAATTAATCATACCAACATCTGCATGATTCCCAAGATAGACAAGCCACAAACTCTCTCTGACTATCGGCCGATAGGACTTTGCAATGTTCTTTATAAAATTATCTCCAAGCTTATGGTTTTGAGGTTAATTAAAAGGCTCCCTCGATAAGATTGTATCTGAATCTCAGGCTGCCTTTATCCCGGGAAGAATGGTCTCTGATAATATTTTGGTTGCTAATGAACTAATGTACTCACTGAAAGTTCGCAAGCGAGTGTCGAAGACGTATATGGCTGTGAAAACCGATATAAGCAAAGCTTATGACCGTGTTGAATGGGATTTTTTGGAAGCAACGATGAAAGCTTTTGGCTTCTCTCCTACATGGATCGGCTGGATTATGGCAACGGTCAGGACAGTTAGTTATTTGGTTCTGGTTAATGGCACTCCTCGTGGTCATATTACTCCTGAATGCGGCTTACGACAAGGTGATCCGTTGTCACCCTATTTGTTCATCTTGTGTGCTGATATTATGAGTCATCTTCTCCAAGTCAATGCTCAAAAGGGACGGATTCGAGGAATTAAAATCGGCAATGGTGTCCCGGCTATCACACATATGTTGTTTGCGGATGATTCCTTATTCTTTTGTCAAGCCAATGAACGCAATTGTCGAACCCGTAAGGAGGCTTTCCAACTCTATGAACGGTGCTCCGGTCAAAAGATCAACACATCGAAATCTATGATCACTTTTGGATCTCGTATCCCGGGAGATCTACAGAATAAATTAAAACGGGTTAAAAGTGATATGTTCCCTTATATAATTGATCGAGTCAAACAGAGAACTTCATCTTGGAGTGCTAAGTTTTTGTCTCCCGCTGGAAAGGAGATCTTACTAAAATCCATAGCAATGGCTATGCCAGTTTACTCCATGTCTTGTTTTAAACTGCCTCTAGAAGTAGTCTCCGAGTTAACAAGCCTGATGTCACGATTCTGGTGGGAGAATACCCAAGACAAAAAAGGAATCCTGTGGATTGCTTGGTCGAAGCTTCAACTTCCTAAATGCAATGGAGGTCTGGTTTTCCGTGATTTAGAAAAATTCAATGATGCCCTATTGGCTAAACAAGCATGGCGGCTCATTCATCATCCCAATTCTTTGTTTTCTATTTTGGTACTTCAATTGCTCAAACAGGGAGTCAAATTCAATATCAGAACTGGTGAAGATATTCGTGTGTATCAGGATAATTGGCTTCCGTCTTTACCTCCAAAACCAGCTTCTGGGAATACATCCCTAAAAGTCTCTGATTTAATTTGTTCTACTGGGCGTCTGTGTGTTTGGAATGACGATGCTTTAACGCAACATCTTTACGCTGACGACAAGAACATTGCTAAGTCCATTTACTTAGCACAACATAGCTCAAAGGATATGGTGTTTTGGTCCTATTCTCGCGATGGGAACTATTCTGTTCGCTCCGGATATCACTTAGCTATGAATTTGCAAGGTCCTTCGAACCTTGCCCTTCATGGGGACCCATAATTAAAAGCACGAATTTGGACACTTTCGATTTTCAACAGACTCGTGGTGTACCAGAACACGACCAACTTCTTCCGCTTTGGACTTTATGGCGCATTTGGAAGTCTCGAAACTATCTAACTTTTCAAAAGAAGATACCGGAACCTTTAAAACATGTCCAATTTGCTAATGCCCAAGTGAAAGCTTGGTTGGACGCATCACATGTACGTCTTCTTCGCATCAAGCAAGATCTACAAATAATCACTATATCCGAAATTGTGAAGGTGTCACTCTATATTGGGGATCGGCTTGTTTGGGTTACGCTACATCTCCTTTAGAAGCTCAAGGCAAAGCTTTTCTTCACGCTATCCAAAGTAGAAGGTTTATGGGACTTTTGAAAGTGATTGTCAAGGGCTCATTAACTCCATCAAGGGCACATCTCCTGATTTTCAAATACATAATCTCTGCTCGGATATTCGACATTGGGCTTCTTCCTTCCTCTTTCACGATTTCTCTTTCACAAGACGAAGCTTCAAGGGCACATTGTCTCGCACAAAAGGGTCCTCCTACTAATATCTTTTACTCAAGTACTCTTTATCCTCCTCGCTGGTTAACAAAGTCTTTGTATAAAGATTATGTATCCTCACAACTTGCTTATTAATGAAATTTATTTTGTCGAAAAATAAGAGAGCAGCATGGATTATTCTTTTTGTTATTTTTTTCAAAAATAAAAAACTAGACTTTTGGACGCAGAGGCGACTTCGAAAATTTATGTAAGAAAATTAAATTAGCTGTACTCTAAATAAACGAGAGCAAATAACCAATGAAGTTTTTTTTTGCTTTCCGAAATAACAAAAAAAAAAAAAAAATTGGTCATCACTCCAAAAAGAAAAGGCTCATTGATGTCACAACTCACAAAGCAAAACCGATTACGTAATATTTGAACATTTAATTCTCACAGGGTAAAATCATATTTAATTTTATGTTTGAACAATATTAAATCTATTTTCTAAATATTACAAATAGTAAATTAACTAAAAATTAATTTAATGAATCACATGAAATCTCAATATTTACTTAGATGTAAGATTAATGTAAACTAGTTTTTCTATAATGTAAAGTATGTAGTTGACGAAATAATTAGATGTTGTTCTCAAGATTTTAATATTCCTATTTTGTTAATTCATTTTAAATTTGATATCTACTTGGTACACATATACTTAAGAATAGTTATAAAAATATAAATTTAAAAATAGTCATTATATCTTGATATAATTTGAAATCATATCACTCATGCTTTATAATATTATAAATTATAATTACTGATTAATAATTTTCATATATCAAAAACAAAACAAAAATAAGTATTTAATATTATTTGTACAGTTTTTATTTATATAACAAAAATAAGTATTTAATATTTATATATCAAAAACAAAACAAAAACAAAACAAGATAATATTATATCTTGATATAATTTGAAATCATATCACTCGTGCTTTATAATATTATAAACCAAAACGATTCCATTATTTCCCCGACAAAAAAAATATTTTCGCCACAAAAGCAAAATGATTATTTGATTTTTCCGTAAAGCATTTTTGCAATAAAAAAAATATTTTCACCTAAAATATTTTCACCGCTAAAAGTGTATCGACTAGCAAAAAATGGTTTTTTGTAATTTACATACCAAATAAACATTTACACAAATTTTCCGTAAAGAAAAAATATATTTCCAAGATTTACCCGCCAAATATTTCCGCACCAAAAAATGATTCCCTTATTTAAACTGAAAACTTACAAAATATATTATTATTATGGTCAGAGTAAAACTGCCACTCTGTGATTTTTTCATCTAAAAAACAAATTTATTATTTTTTTGATAAATAAAATCGTTTGCTGCAAAAATAAAAAGATTATATGATTTTTTCACGCAAAATATGTTTTCGCGGCCTAAAAGTGACTCTGCAAGTTTTTTACCAAAAAGCATTTGCATAACTTGAAATTGATTTTTTGACTTTTCCACCCAATAACATTTTGACCGCAAAAAAAAAAAAATTTCTCTAATTTTTCTACTAAAAAATGTTTCTGCCGAGAAAAATAAGATTTGTTATTTTTTCCATCATATATATTTCTATATTGCTCCCCTTTTTATATATTTTCTAATTTTACCCTTATTTTACAAAAATTTAAATCAACCAAAAAGAATATATAAACCAACTTCCAAAAATACATGAATTGGTGTGAAGAAATACGAATATAACACATCCTTTACACATTTGCCCCCAAAAAGAAAAAAAACACACCTCCATACACTACCAACTAAGTGTGGTAAAAAAAATTGACTACCAAACTAAATGATTGGAACGACTCGTTCCAATAAAGCAATCCCTAATTTTGTCCCAAGATTAATTATACGTCTTAAATCATTGCAAATTAGTGAAAAACTTTATGTATAAGAAGATTAGACTAAACTCTACTCTTGAAGGTTGGGAATGTCAACTCAAAGTCTATAGAGGTATTTAATTTCATCGCGATCCCAAAAATACATTTCGACGATTTTTTATAAATTTTTATATCGTTTATTTACCACAAAAAGTTTGAGTTTTAGCTTCATAATTTTTTTAGGTCCAAGACTAGTGTTCGGTAAAACATGCAAAGATTAGAATCCAGTTTCATAAGGGTCGACTTCTAGACCCTCTCAAAATTAGCCGCTGTAATCGGATTTCTAAATTTTTGATTTTTATAATTATTCACCTCCAAAAAATTGTTATTTCTAAATTTTTACTATATAATTATGCAAAATTATCTAAATAAAATTAAACCTTTGATTCCAACTATAAAGTTGAGATGAAATTTTGAAGAACCAAACTTTATGAAGTGGATAATTGAAAAAGTCAAAGTTTGAGAGATTCGGTCAGAACGGTTGATTTTGAGGAGATCTAGAACACTCGACCTATTTTATAAACGAACGAGTCTATAAAACATTAAAGAATGTTGCATACGAAACAAAAAATTCCAAAGTTTAAAAGCAGCGAGATAAATAAATTTTAAAATATCCCCTAACTAATATATAGTTGTGGATCTTTATTTTTATACTGATTTTATTTCATTATATTATGTTAAAGGATTTTGGCTATAGTGGTTGCTTTGGTGAACACACCAACGGTGGTTTGCATCTTCTCCATTCCCATCACTACCGAAAACCCACACTTCTCTTCTTTTTTTTTTTGGGTGGTGATAGGTTAATTGTTTTTTAGGTTTCATTTAGTTGAACTTTATTTTATGCTGTTTTTGTGTTGAGATAGTGTTTGAATCTATTTTTTTTTTTTTTTAATGTACATTACAATTTTTTTGAAATTATGACTATGTTGGGTAGAGATTATATGTTAATTGGGTTTAGTACAAATCGACTTAATACAACAAATATAGCAGAACATCTAGGACTGGGCGGATTATGTATGGTCATTAAGGACGGCATGGGAATGTTTGTAATTTAATGGCGTAAGCTTTGTTTGTCACTAGCTAACATTTGTAAAATATAATTATTTATCTATTTCTTAAGACTTAAGTAAAAAATGTGGGTTACCATACTAGTCATTATTTTCCTAATCAGAAGAAAAAAAAATAGAAGAAAACCAAAAACAAGCAGAAGAATAGATTTAAAACCCTTATTATAACCAAATACCAATACGCATATCATTCTCTCAAGCATCAATCTTGAGATTAACATCCCTGGAGGAAGAGTTCCCATCGATGTTTCTGTTTTCAACTTCATCAAAATGGTCTTCGCGGGCGTTATCAGCTAGCATCAGAGCAACCAACCAGAAAAGGCACGAGTCCAATGACACAAAGGCACCTCCACCAAGCAGACCGGTCTTAGCTGTGGGGCAACCGGTCTCTAAATTACGATGAACATTACGGGTCAAGTGAAGTTGCTCTGTAATGGTTGGCCATAGCAACAGAGACAATGCCAGTCCAGATGTTATCCTACAAAACAAAACCATAGGCCACAACA
The DNA here is from genome assembly GCA_900406555.1 of Pseudoturritis turrita. Taxonomy (NCBI): domain Eukaryota; kingdom Viridiplantae; phylum Streptophyta; class Magnoliopsida; order Brassicales; family Brassicaceae; genus Pseudoturritis; species Pseudoturritis turrita. Next base: position 1,025,637 of record OVBL01001030.1, on the reverse strand, counting down.
AACAACTCTTTTCATAGGATCAAAATTCTACACCACCAATGACTGGGGTTTTTGGTACTTGAAACATGTATTGCTAAAACTAAAATGAGAGGATATGCTTACAAGGCAATGTTGAAGAACACAGAGAAGGTGGTGCTTTTGAACAGGACAGAGTTAGGAACAGACTTCCCCTTGTAAGAGATGAACAAGGATTTGTATCCTGCTACAGTGCAGGCAAGGAGAAAGGCAGCAGAAAGGTATCCCAAGGCAACACTTGGATCAGATGGATATTTGCAGATAACTACTCCCTTTCCGTTTATTGGAGTCCCAGACGCGGGCTAAGGTGAAAAACCCAAAGCACAGAAACAAAGCTCACAATCAGATAACAAATATGAATAAGAAAGCCGATTGGAACGATGATAATGTAGTCACTGATGAGGTCAAACGATTATGTAGTATGGTTTCAGTAGACCATCAAATTTAAGATCATCATTAGATGTAATTACAAAGCTGTGACAAAGACTAGTGCTCTCAAGATCACTGTTTAATACAACTCCAACAATTTTGGAGTGATTATCCTGTTATCTAACATCCTCCATTGAGCAACATGAACAAAACATAGCACAAACAACAACCAAAATCATCCTAAACAAACACGAAATCAAGAGTCTATGAACACAAACTTCAAACAATTGGTTTCTCCAGAAGATTGTCCTGTGGTAAGAACAAATCTAACTTCCGGAATTCAGCAACATGAACAAAGGATATGCACAAATAGCAACCAAAAATCATCCCAAACAAACAGGAAATCAATCAGAAGGAGAACACGAACAAAAAAGGTTTGCTTGACTTATTTACCTTCTTGTTCTCCGCGATAACTCCAAGAACAAACGACAAGACGCCAAACGCAGAGACGATCAACGACATCTGTTTCATACTGACCGCCATGTTTTCTCTTCTTCTCCTTCAACCCTATACCCAATCACAGATATATAAAAATTCGATTTCCCCCAAACGAGAAAATTTTCGCCGAAATCGAAATCGACTCTCAAGGAACATCGAAGGCGATTGACGAAAGTAGAAAAGAAACACTCACCGAGACGAAGAATCTGGAGATGGAATTGAGAGAGGTGAAATCGGAGGATATGGTTTGTTTGATGATAACTTCTTCGTCTCCAGTTGCACTGAGAATTTCGGATGAGCCCTAAAAAGTCTCCGCGTGTTGATTTGGGCTCATTAAAGATTCTGTTGACCTTTTAAATTTATTTAATTATTGAATTATAACAAAAAAAGATTCGATATTTATCTTCTTCTTTTTTTTAACATCATCAGATTCGAATTCTTCGGTTGTAAATCAATTTTTTTTTTTTTTTTGGACATCTGATTTGTAAATCATTTTTTTTTTGAAGTTATGATGGAGATAACTACGTCGGTCGTACGGTATATGGTAGTAGATCATTACTTTAAAATTATGATGGATGCTATGAATAGATGACAATATTTGATGCAGATAGGTTTTCATGTTATTGGGCCTATGGCAGGTATCAGCCCAAATTTAATAGGGGTTTTTCTTTCAAATTCATCTCTTGGAGAGATTATTTTGATAAATTTTGAAAAATATCACTTTTAAAAATCTACTTTTTAAAATTGTCACTATTCTAAATTTTTTTAAAATATATCACTAAAATTATATCATTTATTCAAAATATTATTTATGTTAAGGTTAACTATTTTATGTTATGATTTAGTTTTTAGGGTTTAGGGTTTTATTAGGAGTCAAAACCTTTTTTAAGGTTTAGAATTTTAGGATTTCGGGTTTAAAAATCTTTAATAAGTGGTATTTTAAAAAATAGATAATTCATTGTGATATTTTGAAAATTAACACACCAAAAGTGGCATTTTTGAAATTCCCCTTTCCACATGCCTTTAATTTTTTTTTTTTTTTCAATTTCCACCAAATTCATCTATTTCGGTGAAATCGCATTCAACATCTTCTTTGTAAAGAATTTTTCCATCAACCTCTTCTTTTAAAGTATTTTTTAAGAATTCAGTTTTGAAAGCATCAAGAATTAAAAATTCGCTCGTTTTTAATGGTCGAAAAACTAACACTAGCCTCAAACATTATTCTGAATGTGCTCCCGATTAATATCTACGATTTTAGTCGTTTATCGTTTATCTTATCCTTTAATTGCATTTTTTACTTCCACTTTTGTAACAAGTGAAAACTTTTTCGCAAAAAGTTATATGTTTGATTATGTTGTAACCTACTTTTAAATTTTCATATGATTGAGTTGACCCAAAAAAAAATGGCAAGAAAGATTGTGAGCAAATAAGTTTTTTGAAATATGTCGGTCAAAGAAAAAACGATTTCGAATGCTTCACTGGATTTTTAGTAAAAGTTTAATCAGTTTTAAAAGTTGTAAACCCAATTTTTAGGAGTGTTATTCAATGATGGATTTTAATATAGTTTAAATCTAAGTAGGATCCACTGTTATTCAATTAATGATTATAAATCCTATTTTAAAATCGGTGTTATTAGATATGGTATTTGTAAATCATGTCTTAAAGATTTTAAAATCTGGTGTTATTCAATAAAATTTTTTAAATCTATTATTAAAATCCAGTGTTATTAAATATTAAAAGATTCTAGAAATTTTTGTTTTTTAATGGATTTTAAATGACTTATAGATGAAGTTTAATAAACAAATGATTAGAAACAAAATCCAAGATATAATGAAGAGATTTTAGAATCCACATACATAAACTCCATAAAAAAATAAAAATTTTAAGATTTTAAAATCGATGGAATTGACATCAAATGTCATCGTATGTTTAACATCTTTTGTTTTATATATAAAGAAAAAAATGTAATTTTTTTAATCAAGAAAGGGAATCAGGATCGCTGGATGCGTTATCCGGTCGGTGAACGATCGTGAATCACACACAAAAGTAACAATTTCACCGACCAAAATAGGCCATCCCTCGAGCTATACTTGTCCTTGTCACTTTCCTTTTTTTTTCATCTGAATTATTTCATTTTAATGAATGATGCTTTCTAAGTTTTAATCCAGCGAACATAAATCAGATCAAAAACAACCGGTCACTTTCGCTTTTCACTCTTGTTATCATATCCCAAAACAATCAAATATATCGAGTGTGATTAGAAAAATGGCCTTTTGTTGTCTCTTCGAAAAGATGACAGCTCTTCTACTTTCTTCTTACGAGTGGATAAAAATGATTTTGGTTTGACTTATTTGGTTTTTGATTTGGTTAAATGAATTAAATTGAAAATTTTATCCAAAAAACAAAATAATCATAAATGAATCAAATTGAAAATTTTATCCAAAAAAATGAATCAAATTGAAAATAATATAAATTAAAAAAAAAATGATAACATAACCATTGGAAAGACAAATTCCATATTCTTCCGAATTTTTTTATTTATTATTATTTTGTGGTACATGTTAAATCTCACTATCGAGAAATCGAATCGATTTTTCATACCAATTTCTTTTACGAATCGATGTTGTTTATGTTATTTGGTTCTACGTTAGAGGATCCAAAAAATTATATGGAACACCTCAACTATCTGTTGTTGTTGTGGGTTTGTTACATGCTGCAAGAATTGGGTGTTAGCGGTCCCTCCGGTGTGGTGTTCATGAGGACGAATATCTCACTTTTGGGTTCTGCGAGACCTCCTTCTTCCTGTCTTCGGTGGCTCAATGGCGAATCTTCGGTGATGCGAAAACTGCTCTGATCTCTCTCTCTCCGGCGACTGGTTTATTCTTCGACTTTTTCATTTTAGGTTTCTCGTTAGGTTTGATCAGTCCACTTTTTCCGGTCTTCCTTGTTCTGCTCCAACCAATGTTTGGTTTGTTGTCATCCATGTTATGTGTGTGTCATTCCCTTCTGATGCCTCGTGCTTTCCGTTTGTTGGGTTCTGGTTGTACTTCTTGGTACAAGGTTCGGTTATGTTGCTTTAGGGTGTTGCTATTGTGATCTTTTTCTCTGTCATAGGTAACTCTTTTGGTGCATCAGATTATTGGTTCTTCGCTTGCTCGTTGCCTAGTTTTGTGATGTTGTTCACCTCTCTCAAACACGGTTAGTGGATGTGTGATGTCTTTGCGGTTGCCGCTTCTCTTAGTACGTCGACAACTCTCGGCATGTGGTAGTCGTTGGAATCTTTGGAGAGTATCGTTGAGGTGTCCATATTCTATGCCGCGATCGGCGGTTGATAGATTGAAGTCTCTACCTATCTTCTACGAATTGTTGGCGGTTCGAAGTTTCGGAGCAATTCAATATCTTTTTAAGTATTTTTATTGTAAATTTTGTATTCATCTTGTTTTGTCTTAACTTTTAGAATCGTTCTTATTTCATACTTATTTCACTTGTCTTCAATATATAAAGTTTCAAACAAACAAAAAAACTATGTAAGATTCGATTGCAATCTCAAACGTGTAAGAATTAAAAGCATTGCTTGATCGGAGAAATCAAAGATTTGATGTCTTGTTGTTGAGAATGAAGAAAGTCATTGCGAGTCAATGAATGTTGTGTAAAGATTCGATTGTCCACCATTGAACAATCTTTATTTTGTGTAAAGACATTGCAAAGTTCTATTTAAAAGATGCGGAAAAGTGTTCATTGCCTTCTTGAATTGTTCAAATGGAAAATTTAACAAAAACTAGTTTTTAGGCTCAATGGATGTCCTAGTCATATATATTTGTTGTTTAGTGCTTCACTGTTTTTCACAATAACAACTTAAAAAGAAAACTTGCGGCACAAAAAAAAAAAAAAATACAACGAAATAAATCAGATTTGAATCGTAGTATAGCGATATTTGTTTGGTCTAATGGTTAATCAAAAGTTTAATGCTTTTGCATATGGTGTGATATAATAGATTAATGAAATAAAGTTTAATGAACATTTATAGAGTGATTAATGTAGAGTGTTCATTGTATGATCTCATATATTAAGATAAAACTATCAATCGTGAACGTGGTGTATACATAAGTCATAATCATCTAACGATATTTTTATGATCGCAGAGAATCATCCGTTATAAAAAATTTCTATGAAATTGTTCATCGTATTTTTATGCGAGGAGTTATATTCAATTCGTCGTAATTGATAATTTCTATATTTATAATAGATAAAACATAATTTATAACTAGAATTGAATGATTAAGGAAGTGTTATTGAATCAATGATTTAAAGTCAATTCCATCGGTTTTAAAATCTTCAAATTTTTAATTTTTGATGGAGTGTATGTGTGTGAATTCTAAAATCTCTGTAGTATACCTTGGATTTTGTTTCTAATCATTTGTTTATTAAATTTCATCTACAAATCATTTCAAATTCATTAAAAATAAAGATTTCCAAAATCTTTTAATGTTGAATAACACTAAATTTTAATAATAAATTTAAAATTTTTTATTAAATAACACCAGATTTTAAACTCTATTAAAATCACAAATGATAATGTAAGAGATGAAAAAAAGATGGCATATAATATTTTGCAATATTTCGTTTGAAAAAGGTTAGAAAACGTTGGCACCATTATAAATGGGCCGCAAATGGGCTAAGGAAAAAGGAGAGCCGCTTGAAGGAGAATAAATGTTTCTTCACCAACCGTACCTGCCGACCTCTTTTCATTCTGTTTCACTATTTTTTTCACAAAATAAAAGCATATATTTTATTTATTCATATTTCGTATTTCATTCAACTTTTAATTCCAAGAGCACATTACGTAACACTGCTCCTCAGTCTTTCAAAGTTTATTCTTTTTTTGTTCTCTCTTTTTCCCCCTTACACATCTGCTTGACCTCATCCACATGTTCTTGCCTCACATCAAACAATCTTATTTAAGCAGTAGCTAATTTTTTTGTTATTGTCATCTAGTTGTAATATTAAAACGAAGGAAAAATACATAGTACAAAATCTAAACCACAGACAAAAATTTATTGTTAATTGTAGAAGTTACTATTTTAGAAGCTAATCTAACACAGACACAAATTTAATTAACAATTTTAGAAGTTACTATTAAAGTTTAATAGTCCTAATACTTTCTGAATTCTGATGTATTGTTAATTGTAACTGTAGTAAACTCTTAACAATTATAGATATTCTTTTTGTTATAAAATTTACATATTTTGTCGATTAATATAAGGTTAATTAGCTGAATATTATTTTTGAGAGAGATAATTGGGAAAGTAGTAGTTCCATTTTCGGAATTAGGTAAATAGCAGAAAAAAATAAAACTGGACGAAATTATGTATAGTTAACTATATCATATTATTTGTAACTATCTAAAAACATAGTTAACTATTTTCATCGAAACTACCTATTCAATTGATCTCAGAACATAGTTAACTATATCACATTATTTGTAACTATCTAAACACATAGTTAACTATTTTCAGAAAATAGTTACCAATTTAAAAACATAGTTAACTATTTTCAGAGTATAATTATCTAATTTCATGATATAATTGATTACCTCAAAATATTGTTGTAATAGTTATTTATTTAAACAAACATAGTTAACTACGTTCAGAACGTAGTTACTTATTATAGTTTGCATAATGGAAAAATAACATACATAGTTAACTATTATCAGAAACATAGTTATCTATTAATTTTCGAACATAGTTAACAATATCGATTTCCGAACATAGTTAACTATGTTTATGAGTCTTTATTGTTTTTCATTAAAAATAAAATCGGAATTTTAGGTAGACTAAATACTAGTTACTATATTGTTTTATATGATATTAAATAGTTAATTATAAGTATAAAAATTAATATAGAATGCAATTTCTCATTAATATATCATAATGGCCGTATCGTATAAATTAGGGCCTATAAATTATACATTGTGTGGTAGTGTGATTAGCAACAGCTACAAAGTAAGACCAACACCTAATGGAAATCAAAACATTAATGTTTCTCTTTTAGTTTTTTTTTAATTCTTATTTTAAACTTTCATAGTATTATGCTAATCTAATTTAATTTAATTTTTGATTGGGGTACCAATCAAAGCATACACACCTTTCAGACATTGGGACAGACAATAAAAAAAGCCATTTTCGTTTATATTCGATTTCTGCAAAACAAAAAAAAAAAAACATTCTCAAGTCTCGTGCACTTCACCGATTTTAATTCTTCAAACTTCTTCCTCCTTCTTCTCCAAATCCACCCTAGAGGATTTTAAAAAGCAATAAAATATTGTTCCATATCGATGTTTTCGATACTCAGATTATTGAAATAGCCAAAACCCAGTTCTGTTCTTCTTCAAACCGAAGTTTCCCACTTCACTGATTCTTACATCTGAGCTCGTTTTAATCACAAAGTTTCAGATTTTTTGTTGTTTTTATCTTTTGGGTTTTTGGTTTTTGGGTGTTTACGGTTATCTTTCGATTCCGATGTTGTCCAAAGGCGTTTTTGCTGTCTCTTTCGTAATCACTTTGTTGTACGGAAACTTGTTCATCGAAGTTGAAGGGATTGGTGCGAACTGGGGCTCACAAGCGCGTCATCCGCTACCTCCGGCGACGGTGGTGAGGCTTCTCCGGGATAACGGTATCCAAAAGGTGAAACTTTTCGAGGCCGACTCGGAGATTCTCGGAGCTTTAAGTCGGTCGGGGATTCAGGTTATGGTCGGAATCCCTAACGACTTACTTGCTCCTTTAGCCGGAAGCGTTGCAGCCGCAGAGAGATGGGTCTCTCAGAATGTCTCTGCTCATGTCTCCTCCAATGGCGTCGATATCAGGTTTGTGTGTAATATCTCACTGTAAAAGCATATTCTCTTTCTTTGTTTTGATCAAGAGCTTGGGAATAAGTTAAAGCTTCAATCTTTAGATTTTGATTACAGTTGATGAGAAAAAATAGAAACTTTGAAGATAATTTTGATCCTAAGCAAAGAGATTGAAGTTACAAAATGTGTTTGTGTGTGTTTAAATTTAGGTATGTGGCAGTTGGGAATGAGCCTTTCCTAAAGGCATATAACCAAACATTTGAGAGCATAACTCTTCCTGCTCTTCAGAATATACAATCAGCTCTCATCAAAGCCGGTTTAGCGACTCAGGTGAAAGTGACAGTGCCGCTTAACGCGGATGTGTACCAAAGTGCGTCTAATCTTCCTTCGGATGGAGATTTCAGGCCTGATATCCGTGATCTCATGTTAGATATCGTTAAGTATCTGAGTGATAACCAAGCTCCATTCACTATCAACATTTACCCTTTCATCAGTCTCTACAACGACCCGAATTTCCCTGTGGAGTTTGCTTTCTTCGATGGAACAGCTGCTCCTATAAACGACAATGGAAGAATCTATGATAATGTTCTTGATGCAAACTACGATACACTCGTGTGGTCGTTGCAGAAGAATGGGTTCGGGAACTTATCTATTATTGTTGGGGAAGTTGGGTGGCCGACGGATGGAGATAAAAATGCAAACATGCAGTACGCAAGGCGGTACAATCAAGGGTTTATGAACCGTCAAAAGGCTAATAAAGGAACACCTATGAGACCTGGGGCAATGGATGCTTACTTGTTCGGTCTTATCGATGAAGATGCCAAAAGCATTCAGCCCGGAAACTTTGAAAGACATTGGGGGATTTTTTACATTGATGGACAGCCTAAGTATCAGCTCAGTCTTGGCAATGGTAACGGGCTGATCCCGGCAAAGGATGTGCATTATATGGCAAAGAAATGGTGTATTCTTGCGCCAACAGCTAATCTTCAGGATCCTCAATTGGGACCAAGCGTGAGCTACGCTTGTGATCATGCTGATTGCACCAGTCTTGGGTATGGCTCCTCTTGTGGTAACCTGAATTTAGCACAGAATGTTTCGTATGCATTCAATAGCTATTACCAGGTAAGTAATCAGCTCGACAGTGCGTGTAAGTTCCCGGGTCTCTCTGTGGTCAGTACCAGGGATCCTTCTGTTGGGAGTTGCAAATTCAAGATAATGATCAAGTCAGATTCTTCAGCTAGTGAAGCAAGTGCGTCTTTTACACTATCAATGGCACTGTTGCTACTCTTGTCGATGTGTCTGTATTTTCTGTGAATACTGGAGAAAATTTGATGGGTTTGATTATTTCTTTTTTCTTTTGCAAAACTTTGGTGTTTATTGAGAAACTAAAGAAACATTGAGATTTATGTATTACTTACCTGTTTGATCTCTTATTTCTCGAGAGCTGTCTGGTGTTCACGGTCTCTCTTTTGCTTCTCTTGTTTGTACTAACAAAGCTCATAATGACCAAAAATCTCATCTTTCACTATGTGAATTAAGTCGCTAAAGCCACACCTGAATATTCATATACTGTATGTTGAAATCACACAACCTTATCAGTCGAGCAGGTTTGCTGCAAGGCTTCAGTGCTGTGAATCTGTCCACCATTGAACAATCTCTTAAGATTGAGAAACCATTCTGCTTTATTGTTGAATGAGAAACAAGTTACAGACGCTGTACCAAGAGAAATTCCAAACCAAACAACCAAAATACCAAGACCCTAGACAAGTTTCCTACTCTTTCTATTTACACTATGTTTACGGTATGTATGTAAAGGAAATTCCATTGTATTGGATACAACATGATTCCTAGGATGTTACGATTATCTTGGGCAATCTTCGAGTCAGTGAAATATATAAAGGAGAAAATTTGGGGGGGGGGGGGGGGATCTTCAGTGCCGTGAATCATGTCTATTGAACAATCTTGGGTAAAGACATGGGAGAGCACTATTTTAATGTGGAAAAGTGGTCACCGCTTTCTTTGGTTGTTCGAGTGATTAATGTTCAGTCTGCTAGACAAAAAAGGAAGGAAATGGGCATGTGAGCCACTTATAAGTTATAAGTACACACTTTTAGTGTGATAAGGGTTAAGAACGGCGGAGGAAACATCAGAAGTTACCTGATCCGCTGGTTGCAGTCCCGGTTCTATTAAAAAACTCAGTTGATGCTTCTGGAGATATGCTCTTGATCTCATATCTGCCTGCATATAGTAGAGACTGTATACTTAACAACTCTTACTTTCGACTTTTTACAGTAATCTAAAGGATAACTATCGGTTTGTTGGCATATCAAAATGCAGCGCTTACCTGTCTAGTAGGTTCTGGAACCCGGTATTTACAGGTCATCTTGACAATCTTAACCGCAGAGTCAAGTGATATGCGATGGCCAACAGAAACATATATAGGCTTCAGAGAACTCAGAGTTGGCCTAAACCCCTGTTGAAAGAAATTTGTGAAACTTGACCATCAATTCACTTTCTCACAAGAGATTATCAAAACCACACCTAGGGAAATTTTTGTTGGTACCCTGATTAAACACTACTAAGGTATCACCAAAGAGACACAACAGCTTATTGACAGCAAATGTTTAAGCAAAGTTACTTACTACTCCCCATGTCAATCCAGAGTTCCCTACCAAAGTGATAACTTGCTCATGCTCGTTTTCTTTGAGCTGAAGCGACCGTCTAACCTCAGATTGATTCAGACCATCCACATGATGCAGCTGAAATGTTACAGAACCATACATTCCACATTAACAATCAAATGCAACTGCAGGTTAAACAAAAATCATCATAAATTACAGAACTTGAGATTCTGACAAGATCGTACATTCTTTCCGACCCCAATGGTAGGGAGGTGAGCAAGAACACCTAGATGACACGCCAAGCCAAATCCTAAAACACAAATTTAGATCCAACACCATAAATTACAGAGCTTGAGATGCAACAAAAAAAAAACTAAAGGTAAACGAAGAAAGTTTGTGTGTTTATACCTCGTGGATGAAGTATTCCATTCCCATCCACCATCAGTACCTTTGTAAGAGCAAAGCAAGAGACTTTCAGAGAAAGCGAAAACTAAAGACAAATCAAAAGATGCTTTAAGAGTAAGCCAATTGCAAATTGCAGAAACTTATAGAAAACCTCAAAACCTGAGGATAGAAAGGATGCTGATCATCCCTCATGTTTTGTAGAAGCTGCAAGAGAACCGGAGCCTGTAACATGGAAAAAAAATCCAATTTTGGGATCTGAGATACTTAGTGAAGCAAATGAAAACACGAAGAAGAAGGAGAAGGGTACCTCACGAAAGGCGAGAAATCCAGGGACATAAGGAACACGGAGGCGGAGGAAAGAGAAGTCATGGTGGACTACACGCAGAGAAGGTAGCTCGAGAACGACGAGACAAGCGCACGCGACCGAGGAATCTTCCTTGGAAAAGCTCATATCCACACCTCCAACGTACTTAAGCATCTCCGATCCCTGATGCAGCTCCATTGATGAAGGTAACTTCCATGGGAAGTCATCGTAAACGATCAGTTTCTTCTTCAGCCGATCCTGCTCTCTGAAAGAAATCAAACAAAACCCCTAATCGATTTATTTACCCGAAATCAAATCAAAATCGAATGCGACACCTACTCTTTCCAATTCTCGAGGTGATTTCCGGAAGAAGACTCGCTTGAAGCTTCTTCCCCATCCATTTCCGAGAAAGTCCGGTCGCCGGAGAAGATTAGGTAGTGGAGCCCCGGATCCAAAACCGGGTTTAAAAAAACGGCGTCTTAACAATAACAGTACAAGTATGGGCTTATATTGGGCCCATTTTGTGTAGTTAATGGGTTAGGGTTTGTTTGGTGAAAAAACGGGTCGGGTAATAATAATTTTAGTATTGAGTCGGTTTTGCTTTGTCGTCTCCATCTACCACCTCCTCTGCTGCGTTTCCCTCACTGTCCAACTAAAGCTTTTTCGTTTTTTTCTCTTTCAATTTTCTTTTGTTCTCTTCTGTAATACTTAGTTTCTGTGATTGTAACGTCTCGATTGATCGCCGTATCTGGGTTTTTTCTTCGGAAAGAGAGGATATTATGGACGGGCAAGGGCATGATGCGGAGGTCCGTAATCCGACGGTTGAGGGTGAACAATCGGCTGTTGCGGCGGAGGCAACTGCGGAAGCGGCGGAGATGGCGAATTCAACCGGCGGAGCTAATTCTGGAGAAGGAGGACAACAGGAAGGAGAAAACCAGAGCGTGGATGACGAACTTATAGAGAAGGCGCAGAAGCTCATGGAAAAGATCACTTCGGCTGATAATAACCCTAATCCTAAAATCCTTCACGCTCTTAGCCATCTCCTAGAATCTGAGGAGGCTCTGTATGTCGCTTCTTTGCTCACTTTCACTCTTTCTTCTTGGTTTGTTCATTCATAGTTGCCTTTAGCTTGACGCTTGCTTGTAATCGCAGGTTCTTGAAGAAAAATGGGTACTACTCAAACTCTCGCGGTAGTCATAACAGTGGCAAGCTGTGTAATCTCATCCGAGTAAGTTTTTTTTTTTTTTTAATGGATTGCTCATTGCATTTATTGGGTGGGTTTCTTTCTTCTTATTTGGTTACTTGATTTTGCAGGAAAATGATGAGTTCTTTGAATTGATATCCTCAACTTATCTATCTGAGAATGCTTACTCAACCGCGGTAAAGGCAGCCTCTGCAAGGTTGCTAATGAACTGTTCTCTTACTTGGATGGTAAGAATTTTACGACATTCTTGCTCCTTTCCTTTAGGTTTAGCTCTTTTTGGTTGGTTCATGACGCAATCCTTGTTTTTAGTATCCTCATGTTTTCGACGATGCTGTTACGGACAACTTTAAAAATTGGGTCATGGAAGAGGCAGTCAAGTTTCCTGGTGAAGACTCTGGCAGGAAAGAAGCCTCAGATTCTGAAATGTTAAAGACTTATTCTACAGGACTTCTTGCTCTCTCTCTGGTGAGGTATTGATTAAACATTCTCAACTTGTCGTCTCTTTTCCATTTTTGTATATATTTTTTTGGCGCCCACATCTGACATAAAAATATAATCTTTTTGTCTGATCGATGAAAGTCGTGGGCAATTAGTTGAAGAGGTCTTGACATCAGGACTATCTGCTAAGCTTATGCATTATCTTCGAGTACGAGTTATTGGAGAGCCAAGCACAAGCCGTAGAGATGCCCTTCACACAACTGATACTAAGCATGTGTCCTTAAAAACAAAAGAAGAAGGTCGAAGTAGGGTGCGGAAGGTTGTGGATACAGTTGAAGGTGACCATGTTCTTGAGACTGACTCCGGTAGAGAGATGGGACAATCTGATGTACGGTCTGAAGGCGAATTTGAAATTGATGGCAGAGAAAGATGTAATGTTTCAGCTGTTTTTGATTGTAAACTGAAACCTGGAGATGACAATAGTGGAAGAGATGACCCTTCAAGACACAGACTGAACCGATTAAAATCCAGGGGGAGAGGAAGGGTTAACGAAGGTGCAACTGATACAGAAGTTCTCTTGGCATCTCCTAGATCAGGTCGTCTGGTTGTCAGAGATAGGGATCTATCAAAAAATTCAGATGTCAGAAATGCAGAAGATGTGACCATATGTCTGGGGAAAGTGAAGTCTGGTATTATGGAGATAGAAAGAGAGGAGAATGATGAGTGCTTTCAAGGTTGCATAATAGGAACCAAAAACATAACTGAGCTAGTAAAGAGAGCAGTTGTAGCTGCTGAAACTGAAGCTAGAACTGCCCATGCTCCTGATGACGCAGCTAAAGCAGCTGGCGATGCTGCTGCAGAGCTTGTTAAAACTGCTGCTTTGGAGGCATGTATTTATTTTGATTAGCTGTTAGTGATTACATTTCCTTAATGAACCTCTGGTACAGGTCACCTGATACTTATATTGATTGTCTTTCTTTTAAATTATCCAGGAATTCAAGTCTTCTGGCAGTGAAGAAGCTGCTGTGTCTGCTGCTATTCGAGCAGCTGCTACAGTTATAGATGCCGCTGAGGTTTCAAGGTCAGTCATGCTATGCCGTTGTGGATAATATCATTGCTGTTAATTAATTATGGTAGCTTCTATTTATCTCTGGATTGATAGGGATTTTAACTCTTCTATTTGGTTGGTGGCAGAAATCCCACATGTGTTACATCTGATCAGACTGCGGATTTGAATAGTGTGGAAACGAACGCAATTGCGGATGTTGCAGAAGTTTCACTTCCGGATATCGAATTGTTGTCTCAGTTACAAGAAAAATATTGCATCCAGTGCCTTGAGATACTGGGAGAATATGTCGAGGTTCTCGGGCCTGTACTCCATGAAAAAGGTGTTGATGTATGCATTATGCTGCTGGAGCGTACATCCCAACTTGATGATAGTTCTAAACTGTCTCCTTTGTTACCTGATGTCATGAAGTTAATTTGCGCTTTGGCTGCGCACCGGAAGTTTGCTGCAATGTTTGTTGACCGGGGTGGCTTACAAAAATTACTTGCTGTTCCAAGGGTTACTGAGACCTTTTATGGTCTCTCATCTTGCTTATATACCATAGGCTCTCTTCAGGTAATAATAACATCAAAGTTGTACGACTTCTAATGCAATTTTTGTTCACCGGTCATCACTTTGATCAGAAATATCGTTGAATTAGTACAAATCCGGCTTCTTCTTACCTTCAATTTTTTGTTCTCAGGGTATAATGGAGCGTGTCTGTGCACTTCCATCGGATCTCATACATCAAGTGGTTAAATTAGCTATCGAACTTCTAGACTGTTCCCAGGATCAAGCCAGAAAAAATTCAGCCTTATTCTTTGCTGCTGCTTTCGTCTTCAGAGCCATTTTAGATGCATTTGATGCTCATGATAGTTTGCAGAAACTCCTTGCAATTCTTAAAGATGCAGCCTCAGTTAGAACTGGTGCTAATTCTGACCGATCAGCCCCTGAAGTTATGACGTCCTCAGAGAAACAGATGGCTTTTCACACCTGTTTTGCTTTGCGCCAATATTTTAGAGCTCATCTTCTTTTGCTTGTGGATTCCATTCGTCCTAGCAGAAGTGGCCGAGGTGGTGTGCGGAATGTTCCCAATATTAGGGCAGCCTATAAGCCCCTTGACATCAGCAATGAAGCTGTAGATGCTGTCCTCCTTCAGTTACAGAAGGATAGGAAGTTGGGTCCGACCTTCGTGAGAACTCCATGGCCTGCTGTCAATAACTTTTTGGCCTCCTCTGGACATGTTACCATGTTGGAACTATGTCAGGTAAAGCATTTTACTCTCCACAGGTACTTTCTTTTGTCGATCATGTATTTACATTATGGTCACATGCGCAGACTCCACCAGTAGACCGTTATCTGCATGATCTCCTTCAGTATGCTTTTGGTGTTCTTCACATAGTTACATCAATACCTCCTGGCCGCAAAGCAATTGTGAATGCCACACTCAGCAACAATCGTGCTGGCATTGCTGTCATTCTGGATGCAGCAAATATTTCCAACAGCATAGTGGACCCTGAGGTCAGCAGTCTGCTTCTATCCATTATTCATATGGGTTTGGTCTTTCTTCTTATGCTTCTCATTGATACTTGCCTTCTTGTTTTTTTCTTTGTTATTGAAGATCATACAGCCTGCACTAAATGTCCTAATCAGTCTGGTGTGCCCACCACCGTCATTAAGCAATAAGCCGCCTCTTGCACAAAATCATCAACCTGTTCCCGGCCAAGCCCCTGCCCGTCCCTCTACCGATGTTGCTGTAGGTACTCAGTCCATTGGTAATGCTCCTCAAACTCCTGTTGCACCAGCGTCTTCAGGTTTGGTCGGGGATCGAAGAATTTTCTTAGGAGCAGGAACTGGTTCTGCTGGTCTTGCTGCTCAGTTGGAACAGGTTTATCGTCAAGCACGTGAAGCTGTTCGTGCGAATGATGGTATAAAAATTCTCTTAAAACTTCTTCAGCCCAGAATATATGTGAATCCCCCTGCTAGCCCAGATTGTCTACGAGCGCTGGCTTGCAGGGTACTTCTTGGTCTGGCTAGAGACGATACAATTGCACAAATACTGACTAAACTCGAGGTAGAAAAGCAATTTTCTTTCCTCAGTTATCTTCATATTTTTTTTATTTCTGAGAAACATCCGAGTTTAGCAGGCATTGTAGGTGATATATACTGACTTTCCAAGCATGGTTTCTAGGTTGGTAAGAGTTTATCGGAACTAATTCGAGATTCAGGTGGTCAGTCAAGTGGAACAGATCGGGGCAGATGGCAGGCTGAACTTGCTCAGGTGGCGCTTGAGCTAATAGGGGTAATCATCTGAATTAATTTTTTTGTTTAATGTGTCTCTATGTGATTCTTTTTGTGTGCTGCATAATTAATTGGTGTTAATTTTCATTCCTTGTTTCTCTGTTGAAGTTTTGCAGACATTTTCAATTGTGTTTTTATGTGTTTGCAGATAGTGACAAATTCAGGGCATGCGACTACACTAACAGCCAGTGATGCTGCTACTCCAACACTGCGGCGCATTGAAAGAGCTGCCATTGCAGCAGCAACACCTATAACATATGACTCTAAGGAGCTTTTGCTCCTTATCCATGAGCACCTCCAGGCATCAGGTCTTGGTGAAACTGCTTCAGCACTGTTAAAAGAGGCTCAGTTGACTCCTCTCCCTTCGTTGGCTCCCCCTTCTTCTATTGCATATTCCTCTACACAGGAGATGTCTACACCGGTAGCTCAGGAACAGTGGCCCTCTGGCCGTGCTAACAGTGGATTTTTAACCAGCAAACCCAAAGTCTCTGCACATGACGAAGATCCTCATTCTAGATGTAATGCGGCTCTATCTGCCAAGAAGAAATATTTGGCTTCCTCGACACAGGAGACGGCCACGCCAGTAGCACAGCAACAATGGCCCTCTGGCCGTGTTAACTGTGGTTTTTTCCCCAGCAAACCCAAAGTCAATGCACACGAAGAAGATCCTAGTTCCAGAGGTAATGCAGCTCCATCCGCAAAAAAGAAACAGTTGACTTTCTCGCCCAGCTTTAGTTTGCAGTCACGAAAGCAATCTTTCTCCCAGGACACTCAACCTCAGTCTACACAGAGAATAAATAGTAGTTCAAATTCAGATCCTGCTTGTGCAGATACATCAGAATCAGCTGCAGAATTAGATTTGAAGAACGACCTTGATGCCGATGCTCAATTTAAGACCCCTATTTCCTTTCCGAGAAAACGGAAATTGTCCGAGCTTAGAGACCAAGAGCTGTCAGTTTCGGGTAAAAGAATCAATTTGGGCGAGTTGGGACCACGATCTCCAGCTTGTCCAACCACGGCTTCCTTACGTAGGAATTCAACCATTGCGGATGGTTCAGGATTCCAAACACCAGCTTCAGCTTTAGATGTCAACCAATCTGGGAGCTCTAGACTGGGCCAGATGACACCTGCTTCTCAGCTAAGGCTTCCAAGCGATTCCCAGCCTTCAAATCCGGAACGGTTATCACTAGACTCCCTTGTGGTTCAGTATTTGAAGCACCAACACAGGCAGTGCCTGGCTCCAATCACGACTCTGCCCCCTGTGTCTCTCCTACATCCGCATGTCTGTCCTGAACCTAAACGGTTACTTGAAGCTCCACTAAACATCACAGGCCGTCTTGGCACCCGTGAGCTTCAAAGTTTCTACAGTGGAGTCCATGGGAATCGCAGGGACCGTCAATTTGTTTTCAGCAGATTCAAATCTTGGAGATCTTACCGGGATGAGACTGCTCTCTTTACATGCATTGCCCTTCTTGGAGGTACTAATCATCATTTAGCAGTTGGTAGTCATGCTGGAGAGATCAAGATATTCGAAGCTAGCAGCGGTAGCTTGCTTGAGAGTGTCTCAGGTCACCAGGCTCCGGTTACACTTGTTCAGCCATATGTCTCTGGTGATACCCAGTTGTTGCTTTCTTCGAGCTCCAGTGATGTGCAGTTGTGGGACGCGTCTTCTATAACTAATGGGCCTAGACACTCCTTTGATGGATGCAAGGCTGCAAAATTCAGCAACTCTGGGCAACTTTTTGCAGCGCTCTCTTGTGAAGGATCAACAAAAGATGTTCTTGTATATGACGTACAGACCGGCAGATCCTGCGATATGAAACTCACTGACACAGCCACTTCTTCTCGGAGTAATCCCTATTCTCTTGTACACTTCAGCCCTTGTGATACACTAATATTGTGGAATGGTCATCTCTGGGATCGCCGTGTCCCAGGTCATATCCGTCGGTTTGATCAATTTACTGACTATGGCGGCGGTGGTTTTCATCCTTCTCGAAACGAGGTAATGGATTAATCATACTAGTCTTTAATCTGCAGTCTGTTATATGTGATAATACCAAAGCTATGAAACTGTCATTCCTGTTGACCAAACCTGAGAGGCTTGATTAGTGAAAGACTCTCAACTCTCAACTCCCAGCCAAATGCCTAACCAAACCCTAAACAATCTGCCAAGACAGCCTTATAAAACCCATCCCTCACTAATTGCTCCCAAACCAACTCACAACAGCTACATAAACTACTCGGCTAGATATAATATATTATATAGTTAAAAGTTTGAGCAGCTGAACTTCTCAAGTCAGCTAACTGTGTCTTGGCTTATCAATATGTTGCTTCTTATTACAGGTGATCATAAACTCAGAGGTCTGGGATCTGAGGAAATTCAGGCTTCTTCGAAGTGTACCATCACTGGACCAGACAGCTATTACGTTCAACTCCAGGGGAGATGTTATATACGCAATGCTGAGGAGAAACATTGAGGACGTGATGTCTGCTGTTCACACACGGCGTGTGAAGCATCCGTTGTTTGCTGCTTTCCGCACTCTTGATGCGATAAACTATTCAGACATTGCCACTATACCTGTGGACCGTTGTCTTCTCGACTTTGCCACAGAACCAACAGATTCGTTCCTTGGGCTGATCACAATGGAAGATCAAGAAGATATGGTGTCCTCAGCCAGGATGTATGAGATTGGCAGACGGAGACCAACAGATGATGACTCCGATCCCGACGATGATGATGAGACAGAGGATGAAGACGAAGACGACGAAGATGAGGAAGATGACCTGGACCGGATTCTGGGACTAGGTGCAGACGATAGCGACAGTGGAGATGATGACATTAGCAGTGATGACAATGAAGATAGTGCGAGCGATTTGGATGATGAAGAAGGAGAAGATATAATCCTTGGCGCTGGTGATGACTTGATGGGAATGTTTACTGAAGGTGAGGAGGATGAAGACGATGACAATGGCGACGATGATGATGATTCCATGAGCAGTGGCGACGAGGATTTTCCAGACGACATTCATTCTCTCTAAGGTTTTTTTAAATCTGATTTTCTTTTGAGCTCTATATTGATCTGTAAGATGGTTTTTCACTATCCAAAAGTTTTGATGATAAGTAGTTGTATTTTTCTTTTTTAAGTTGCATGTTTATTTGATGATAAATGATTAAAAAAAAGTTGACAGATACATAATCACGGTTTCTCATGTCACACATCATATAAGAGAATCTGTTGGTACACGAATTTAGAAGAGACCATGTGATGAAGATGATGAACATGCATCATCATCATCATTACACATCAAATGCTCCTCTCCCACAGTTGAATGTAAAGGAAAACTAAACCAAACACTTCAGACAGTGACAGTACATGTATGTTTTTTCTTTTTCTTTCTTAATACAAAAATCTAGAAAATCAGTAGTCTAAAATGGTTGGGTTACTTCTCCTATCTTGGGAAAAGAGATACAATCGGATATTATATAGATAGATACACACACACAAACTTACATATATCTAAAAGCCCTTCTTACTTCTCTCTCTCTCTCTCTGTTTTCTCCTTTTAGCCTTTTCCTTGTTTCTTTCCCCTTTTATGTTCTCTTCTTTGTTTATTCCTCTTCTCCTCCTCTCTCTTTCTTCACAACAGATTAGTCGATTGTCATTGGTTGCGTCATGCAACATCTGAAACGGGCTTTTCTCACAGTCGTCATTATCTCAGTCTCAGCCGCCTCGAGAAGATTGACAATCTCTGCAAAACAAGGACGGACTTCAGGGTCTGCATCCCAGCAACGTGTCATGATCTCGCCAAGCACAGGGAGACAATCCGATGGGACCGTTGGACGGACTCCTCGGTTAACCACTGCAAATGCAGCTTGAACCGCCGTCATGTTTTGGAACGGTAACAGACCCGTTATCAACTCCCACAGCACGATTCCAAAACTATACACATCCACTTTTTGAGTGTAGGGTCTGTGCTGGATCATCTCTCTGCGTCAATCAACAGACAGGAATATATAGTCTATATGTAACTTGCAGAGATTTAAGGTTATAAAGGACAAGACAAGGACGGATAATGAATCATATATCAAGAAACTATTCAACTTACGGGGCCATCCATCTGTAAGTTCCAGTCTCTGGAGTCATCCCTTCAGTTTGAACTTCAATTCTCGCAACGCCAAAATCAGCAATTTTGATGGACCGATCAGCTGATATGAGGAGGTTATCTGACTTTAGATCCCGGTGTATAAAGTTGCGCTCATGGACGTACGCCATACCTCTGGCAACATCCAACGCCTGCTTAACAGCCAACTTCAAAGGCACAGCTCGGTTTTGTCTCTTAGTCAAAAACTGTCTAACAGAGCCTCCTTTTGCATATTCAGTCACGATGCACCACACCATCGGTTTAATACACGCGCCGATAAACCTAACGATGTTGGGATGCTTCAAATACGCAAGCATAGAAACCTCCTGCTGAAACTGCTGTTCCAGGGCTTGTGCCTTTTCAGGGCTGTTCTCTGGCCTCTCGAGTAGCTTAATCGCTACATCCTCTCCATTGTAAGTCCCTTTGTATAACTTACCAAAAGCCCCTTGCGCAAAAGCGGGACCCATGTGAAGTTTCCTCAGATCTATTGTCCACTCTTCATAGTTTGCCAGTCCTTCGGTTGGATAGCTACTATCCATCAATGCTTGCGCTAAGGCATCGTCGTTAAGTGCATGTGTAACTTTTCCCGGGCGAAATACGCTTTGCCCAACAGAGAGGGAGTAGACATGGCGCATAGGCTTCAAACCGGGATGGCCAATAAGAGCATCACTAGAACCAACGCTACTGTTATCCACCGACATTGACACAGACCCTCCGGCATTACTTGTCTGCATACTGTCCATGGACATGTTTGTACCCTCTTCACCGAGCTTTTGATAAAAGTCTTGAGTGAAGGCATAGTAATTGTTGTCGTTGTTGTGATTGCCAACAGCAAGCACATCGAACTTTGGTCCCTCAAGCATCCTTTCAAATCTCGTGTTAACGTGTTATGTATGATTTCTCACCACACTGCAAGTCACATGTAGAGATCTCTTTCAATCACTTCAACATGCACCTAAAGCAAAAGAGATACCACATAGTAAAGGAGACAAAATATGAGAAACACAATTTAGATTTTCTGTATTGGTAACTAAAACCCAAATGGCTAATCCGTGCATTCAAAGATCGAGCAATCACTATCATCATAATGGTCTTTCATTTCATTGCACTAAATAAGAAAATGTTACCTCTGAGAGCAAAGCAAGAAGCTAGAAGAAACGAAAGTTTATGTTTGTCAAAACTAAGGATGCTATACACACATCTTTTGCCCTAAAATAGAAACATACATGATTACTAAAAGAATGAAAATTTCGTGAATTAAAGCTGAAACCAGATCCTTTGATACTCAGCTTAAAAGTAGTATCTTCACCATTGAATTACAAATTTCATTTCAAAGAAAAAAAAAACAAAGTTAAGAACAAATGAGGTCGTAGGTGAAAAAAAAACCCACAAAGAAGTTTCATTTACGACAAAACCCACACAGATCCGATGATTGCATGATGAGATAAGGTAGAAGAAGAAATCAGTGTTTTACCTAAAGCTTCATAGGCCCCAAAATCAGTGGATTTGAGAGAGAAGACATGAAAGAAACCAACGAAACCCTTGACTTGTTTAAGTAAAGGATCGAAGACTACAGCGGAAAATCTCCGATGGAGAGAAATCAAAAACCCCACCAAGCAAAGTAGTAAAATCGCAACAAAAAAAAGCTAACTTTTCCGATCAATTTTCAGAGGAAGAAGAACACAGAAAACCTAAAGAAGAGGAGGAGGAGGAAGGAGAAGAGAGCCAGTCGTCGCTTCCCATTTACTTTTCCACACTCCGATTTTCCTCTTCCTTTATTTTTATTTTTTTAATTTAATTGTTTGGTCCGTCCTCTGCTGGCAAATTCGTTTTCTTATTTATTGGGACAGCTTCCGAGCCACACTCTCTTCAATAGCAAGTGTTTCACACGCGCTTCAACATTTGGACGCGTGTCCTAATGATCGCAGTGGATGATTGGTCGGCGTATGAGGCGGCGCGTAGTAGCTTTAAAGCTACGAGCAAACAGTCTTTACTTGTTCACGCTTGTCTTCTCGTAACATTATTATACTTTTTCCGCCTAATTATAAAATTTGATTTGTTTTTTGTCGGGAGATCGATGAGATTGACGGAAGATCAAACAAATCAAGATTAAGGAAATCATAAAAAATTATTACCCCTAATATCACACATATAGATCATTTCTCATTTCGTGGATGGTGTTCTAAAATTACTTTTGAGATTCAATTATTGTTTCATCAGAGAGCTATCGACAAACATCACATTAGTGTTTCGTACGTTCTCATGGTTGTTAATTACATGCAAGTTTATCTATTCATCGAAGCTATATATCTTCAATATCACGAGTTTGAAGTTTCAAAAAGATATTCGAAAATCTTGTTCGAACAAATCACCATAGATATGATTTAGAGAAATCGGAAAAACACTCAACACATGTGTTTAAACATTTTCGTTAAACTACTCTGGTTTTTGTTCAACAAAATCTCCTTAACTCAAAAGTTTCATTGTTTTTTTTCTTTCTTAAAACATTTAACTACCATTATAAATTTTTTTTTATATAATTTAATCGATTTCAATGGACAAGTCTGTTTTTCCGTCGAGCGTAAACTTTATATGAGATTTAATATAATTTGCATAGCTTGGTTTTAATGTTTTCAAACGTTGAAAACAAAAATCTCTTAACTCCATAAGATTGCACATGCATGAAAGAAGTGTTTTTTTTTTTTTTTGATAAAAAGCATGAAATCAAGAAGTGTTTGTTAAAAAAAAAAGTAAGTTAGTTATGTAAAAAAAAAGTGTTTGTTACACTTGCTACGTAATATAGCAAGTGTTTATATCGTTCTTCAACAATAGAAATAATGTTATTGAATTACTCGACAATATATGTAGGGAAAATGATCAGTGTGTGAGCATGCTCATCTGATCTCCATCAAAACTATAAAAAAAAATTATGATGTGGATTCATAAATTAGACAACGTTCATCTTTTTTTTTTTTGTTGTCCACAATAAAAGAAAATCTCTACCACTCATTTACATACCCCAGTTTTGTAAAACTTCCTAAACCCGTAGACGTGGATTTTCGTGCATTGTAGTTGATTAATAAATCACATATACTCTTCTTCAATTGAGTCGGTCATGACACTTTTTTTGTCAAAGATTTGTTTTGTTTTTCCCAACATTTAGTGGAACTTGAACGGAGGAGCCAAGCTTTAACCACTTGGTCTGACCTAGACCAGGCAAGAAAATCAGGATTTTGATCCTCACCAGTGAATCCTTCGATGTTGGGAACTGGAATGGTGGAAGAATAGCGAGTTTAGGTTTTGTACGACCCTACAATTATTTTCAGTACATTTCTGATTCTCTTGTGTGTGACATATTTTCTTGCATGTTTAAAGTGGGTTACTTTGTCTTTCCATTTTCTTGCATGTTTAAAGTGTGTTACTTTGCCTCCACACACCCCTGAACGTGATTGCGATTTAAGCGTGGGAGTGATACATGTTAAGTGTGATGTGATTAATTAAATTTAGGAATGGTGACGCGATTCAAATGCGATGCGATTATCCTATATATTTGAATGGCATAGAGAGCAATTGGAAATCAAAATTACTAAAATACATGTTAAGTGCGATGTGATTAATTAAATTTAGGAATGATGACGTAGTTCAAGTACGATGCGGTTATTCTATATATTTGAATGTCATAGAGAGCAATTGGTAATCAAAATTACTAAAAAGGACAATAGATTTACTATTTGTTGGTAAGCTATGATTGGATCATTACACCGCATCCAAATAGGATTTCCATTCGGGACCCTATCTAAATTGTTTTAAGGGATCTTTCACTAGATTCTGATTCAGTTAGTAGTTTAGACAATGTTCAAAGGTGGCTTTAAGATTAGACTATTAAAAACTTTTTTTTTGTTTCGAATGTAAAAATATACGTACCCGAAAAGATAAGTTCTTATATAATTAGTTCGAAGTAGCTAAAAAAACTTAATATAAGAAGAGGAAAATGACGAAAGCGAGGGAGAGAGAATCCAAAGGACAAGATCAAAAGCGAGGAGTCATTACCACTCTAACCCCACCTTCATCTAGCTTGGACCTTGGATGGTCCTAAGATCATCACCAAGTTCTTGGCGCTTTCTTGAAACATCAGAGGCCTCACATTCACAGGCTCGTTCCAACCAAAATCCATCGATCCAAACAACCTCTTGACATTTCTTAAATTGGTCATTATTAATAATCCATGGATTACTGGCCTTGTCGAATTTCGCATCCTCCTTAATCATTTTCTCCGTGTTTCTTAGCTCCTCCATATACCTTTTGTCATAAGCATTTTTCTTGGCTCTTTTCACAAGTTTTACAATGTCAGAGATCAATGATTCATGGAGCTCTCTCGCTGTTAACTCGATGTACACGTCTATGATTGAAGTTGCCGTCGTAACCCTCGGACAGTGGCGGATCAAGAACATGTCGGATTCTGACAACTATGCCAAGGACAGTAATCCTGTCAAGGTCTAGGTTTAAGCCTCAAGATCTTGATTTCCATACGCAAGCACAAATAATTTCATAAGTAGTGAAACTCTCCTTCGTGAATTCACGTTACCTAACCAAAGTATCTTTAAGCATTTTTATATTCCCTACCTTAATGCTTATTATCTCTGTAACCTGTAAATCCTATGTACACAAACACAAATGAGATATATATATATATAAATCAAAAGTTTAGCACTTTCTAAAATGTGATTTTTTAAAACATATCTCTATCTCTTTTAATAAAATTATTCGAATTAAAAAATATACTCTAAATACAAAATATAAACTCTTAGGTAATATTGTATAACATTCTAATTTCTTAGAAAATTTATTTTAATAAAATTAGCAATGGATATTCTCAAAATTAATAATACCGCACAAAAAAGGTTTTGATACCCTCTCTTAAATTTTGTTAACAAAAGAAAAACATAACTTAAAAACTAACCAAAACTTTCCTATGTGGCAAAATCTTATTCCTTAGATCTAGGGTTTTGGTTAGTTTTTAGATTTTTTTTTTTTTTGATATCCCACAAATTAAACCAACTTTGTGTGGGGTGTATTTTTGTAAATGTTAAACAATAGTGCTATTTTTTAAAAACAAAGCATAAAAGTTTACATTTTTAGAAAAGAAAAAAGTGTGGTATACACTTCTTTTTTAAATTATAGTAAAGTATACTATAGTAAAGTAATTATTTTTTGAACGAGATGTAACTTTTTATTTTTAATATCTTGAGTAAAGCTGAGAAAAATCAATTATCTAAAGCTATGAATCACGGAACTCAAAAACAAAATGTATCATATATATCTATATCCAGTTGTTCATACGATCAAATGATTCTTTACTTTTACCCCAAAAAAATAAAAGAGATTTGTAAACATACCAAAACACTAGTTGGCATATACGACAACAGTGGAGTTGATATGCGAGTTACTCTCCCCATTAAGAACACCGACGTTCACTTGTTCTGTGGATGGGTCTTGGAAGACAGATGATCATACTAGTGGAATGGGATAGGTGCTCCAGTTACAGGATGGAACAACCGACCTGGTAGGTCTCCAGGATAACCGGAGGAGCCTCTCACCACTTTACACTGAGTTACATGGCCTGATATGGGCTATGTAATTCTTGATCCGGAAACGGCGCTACTGTTCCGTTTTTGCAACATATTCCAAACAGTTGATAAGTATGGTGACATCACCGCACGATTGGCCCGATTTTCAACCGGAATTACGCGAACTAGTAATACTTAGAGACTCATTCTCCGAATTCGACCTTATCTACCGGCAACGAAAGAATAATAAGAAAGCGGATTTGCTTGCGAGGACTGCACGTACTAGGAATACAATCTTTTCTTTTATAGGCACTTCTGTTCCTTATTGGTTTCATTATACAGACAATGTATTTATTTAATCGATAACGAAGTGCGTTTTTGAAAAAAAAAAAGCACCTACACCGCCGGTCCACTTAACACAAAGGCCTAGTCCGATATTTGATGCAGCGCATCTTTGATTCGTATGGGCTTTTACTTTGGACTTTTGTTTTATGGATTTGTGCATCAAACATAACGACGTGTGTCTCACACACAACGTTTATGTTTTTCTTTTATCGTGTTTTAGGGTTTTAAAATTTATTATAAATAAACCGTTTAGACCTCATATTGTAGACAATTTTTTGATTGATTAATAACATAGAGATTTTGCCTCTATCTCCCTTGTTTTCGGTAGATCTTGAGAGATTTCAACGAATCTAAGAAGGCTTGGTTTGTTCGGAGATTCTTAGACTAAACGAATAACCTCACGATTATCCTAATTTTCCGGTATTCCTAGAATCAACGGATCACTAGTCCTATCCCTAGAAGCTTCCGCTACGTCAGTTGGTATCAGAGACATCACTTTGATTTCTCAATCAAGGTTCGATTATGTTATTGTTTATCATGTTGTTCGGGAGTATTCATTATCTCATAGATCTATATCTGTTTGCTCCATATGAAAATCTCTGCGAAAAATTCAGAATTTTTTTTGGAGATCGAGTTTTTGATGTTTACGATGATGATGGTGTTCTTATTCAAGAAGAAAACGGCCAAGGCTTATTCGATCTTCAAAAAGAGGAAGACGTGAGAATTGAAGCTTTTCGTTTAGCCCTAGGGGACGATGATCGGTTTGTCCATCCTGATCATGAATCTGAAGTTGAAGAAGAGGAATTCTATCGTGGACTTTATAAATCAGAGGATGCTTACGACTTCATCAGTGAACCCGTCTACGATAGCGATAATTTTCCTCGTGATTTTTTGCGTACAGAGCTGACTACTATGGGGATCCAGTTTGTGATATCTACGAGGACGAAGTTCGAATTGAAGAGGTAAACAGCGACATTGATTTCATTGGATTTCATCAAGGGGAAGACATAAAATTTGGACCAACAGAACGTATCCAAGTCTTCAACACACTCGACGAGAATGAAGATGATACAAATATGGGTCTGGAAAAGCATAATATGAATTATGTTTCATACTTTTTCCATCGACATATCAATAGTGAGCCACCAGATCGTGGTCCAAGCAAAAATTTGTTTCTTTAAAGAGTAAAAGATCTCTACAACGAGATCAATGGAGGAGTGACGCCATTGCTTTGTTCTTTGGTTGGCTGTGAACATGAGTTTCGACGAGAAGGTCGTGCGTTCGTCATCTTCAAGGTGTCAGGTTCGGTGTCACACACAGTGGCTTGTTGTGTCACACACCAGGCGACTGCACCTATATCACACACTGTGTTTGGTTGTGTAATACACTTTGCACCTATATCCGAACAAAAAATGCTAGACTCTATACTTAGTGAGCTTCTTCTTGTGTTTTAAGCAGACCTACCAGATGGAGCACCAAATTATTCACGAAATCTTTTGATATGTTTCATAAGGAAGTTGTTGTCACACAACTTTGCATCTGATGTGTTACTCGCGTCGATCTCCATGTTTAAGTTCTGGGATCATAGATTTTCATCGTCGAAGGAACCTAATGCAGATTTGATGACAGTTTCAGTGGGCATTGTTGTTCAACATCAAGAGATTCAGGATACAGGTTCCAGCAATACAATGTTTTTTTGCTCTCGCTTTATTTTTCATGTTGCTTTTGACGAATCTGTTTTGCAACCACTATCATTCACGTATTTTCCTCTCATCACATGGGTACGAGCAGAAGACATTGGAATTTATTGTTGTGTACGGCACAGACTGGTGATGAACTGGTTTTCATCTATGGGAGAGACCATGTAGTTGTATTCATTGGCATTGTTTGAAGGCGAGGAAGTTTACGAACTGGGATTTTGAAAAAAAAGACCCAATAAGAATTTTATCTTATTGCCAAGGTATATTGAAGCACATGGATCAATTTTATACAAGTTGCGTTGCACTTTATTGTGATAAAAGCAGTGAGGAGTTCATGGCGGCACTGGCCTGTCCTACTCGGTTATGGTCTTGGTTGCTTGCTAACATCGCCAAGTGGGATGATGATTCCATGTTTGCGTACGAAGAAAATCATGATATGATGCCATTAATACGTTACGATGGCAACGTGAAACATGGTGGGAAGAGTAGCTTTGATAACATTACTTTTGCTTACAAACAAATCATGTTGGTGCATGATCAAGCGATACGGCCATCACCACTGCCATTGATCGATGTTGCTCTGTGTCGAGAGATTAAGGACACAATTTTAAGAAATTTGGTGTTGTTCTATTTTTGGTCTACCTTCTACCATGGTTTTCACCGTACGTGTGTGGCGTCACCATTTTTAAATGCCTCCATTTATCCACCCCCATCGACACATGGGATACCTTTTATCACGTGTGTAGCAAAGGGAATTGATGACAATTGCATACATACGAGGCTTGGGGACTTGAAAGAGTTGTTTACTACATTACTTCGTCGAGTGAGCCGTAGTACACGATATGTACCAGTTTTCCTGATTCCTAAGAGTGACATGAAGGCGTTAATGGATTTATTTGACAATGTTATTCATTATTATGCCTTGCCGAGTGACACGATTATTCACTACCACCAAGTCTTTGATCTCTTACAATGTAGGAGTCTCTTCATGGACAGCTCGGAGTGCAAGTTCTGCATCGCTTGGGGCTTGATCTTCCGTGGTGTGGTCTCTCATGTGGGTATTTCAATAGGCTTGATCGAAGTGGATTCTAAGGGAGTGCAGAGTTTTCTTTGTTTTGTCACTTTCTCTCCGTGTATGGTGCCTCATGTTGACTCTTTTGTGAATTTTGTCTTCGTGGGCATGGAGGAATCTAAGTTTGGATCCTACACCAGCATCGCCAACAATCACCATTATTGCACCTTCTGTTGTTGTCCCAGAATGTGTTACACAGCCTGCCTCTGTTATCCCGGAATGTGTTACACAGACTGCCTCTGTTCCAGTGACTATGACAGGCTCAGTTACACATACTACCTCTATGTCACACACGGTTCCATTGTATCTAAGTTTCTCTGGCTACTGTGGGTTCCCACGATTTTTGTGTCTCTTTATCACATGTTCACAACGGGACGGATGTTGTTTTGTCCTTCTATGTTGTTACAAAATGAGTTACCATTCAAAGTTTCTCTGGAGAAAATGGGAGCTGGACGTATCACACCATTGAGATTCTCTTATGACGTCACGAGAGTTCTTCTTAAGGAAGAATTACAATGTCTTGGACATTTGTGGCTCATAAGGCTGTTGCGTTTCTTATGCATACACTCATGGCCGCTCCAGTCTTGTTTCTTCCTACTTTGTCTTTCCCATTTGAGTCTCATTGTAGTGCTTCTAAGCAAGAAATCAGTGATGTATTCTATCGTCACTGGGTATGTTTCTGCCCAGCCAAAGTTGATACATGTTGTCGTGTGGTATTATGTGGTTATTTTGGATCCATACAAGCTGATTTGGATCGTCTTTCTCAATGACATGATGGGCTTTCAAAAGAACTTCAAGCAGAGCTTCCGATCAGTTGTAGTGTTGGCACACGTTCATGTTCAAGCTTACCATATTCCATGTTTGATGCGTGTCGATACGGTAGGGGTGTTTCTTGTTTTGGTTCATTGTGGTTCTCTAATGGCCTTTGTCTTCGATGAAAAAGAGGAAACAAAGTTACCAATTGAGGTTTTTATGAATTTTCTTCAAGCATTCTCGACTGTGTTGATGTTGATCTTCCCGACCTTATCGTTCCTCGTTGAGTTGCATCGTGGAGTTTTAAAGTGGGGAAGAGAAGGTGTTTGTAGTCCACAAGTGGGTTCCAATTACACATCCACGACATTAATTTATTGGAGTAACGTTGCTTGCGAATCAAGCAAGTTGTTGTGTGTCGTTGTAGTCACAGACATAATATCTTTCCACGGATACAACTCATTGCGTTAAAGGAAAAGTGGCATGATAATACTCTTGGAGCTTCCCAACCATCAGTTGTATCATGTTCAACACTCAGCATATCTCAAGACGGCTAATGTATTCAATATCACGTTTCTCGTTACGTTCTTGGCGTTAACGGTGATCCAGATTGGGATTCAACACTTCTCCTACCCGGAAGACCCACTATGAAAAGAAGATTAAATATGCAGTCATCCTACATTGTTTAGATTCGAGGGTGAATCTTTTTCTACCCTGAGGGACCTGATGCAGCGCATCTTTGGTTCGTGTGGGCTTTTACTTTGGGCTTTTGTTTTATGGATTTGTGTATCAAACATAACGACGTGTGTGTCACACACAACATTTATGTTTTCCTTTTATCGTGTTTTAGGGTTTTAAGATTTATTATAAATAAGCCGTTTATGCCTCATATTATAGACAGTTTTTATTGATTAATAACATAGAGCTTTTGCCTATTTCTCCCTTATTTTCGGTAGATCTTGAGAGATCTCAATGAATCTAAGAAGGCTTGGTTTGTTCGGGGATTGTTAGACTAAACGAATAACCTCGCGACTATCCTAGTTTTCCGGTATTCCTAGAATCAACGGATCACTAGTCCTATCCCTAGAAGCTTCCGCTACGTCAGTAATTCACAAACGTAAATGCGGTACGATCGAGGATTCGTGCAAATACTGAATTAAATATACCTGGATATTCTGCAGCGGAAAGATGAACCAAAACGATTCGAAGTTGTTTAGCAATTCAAATGTCGTGTTTCTACTGGCATCCACACGCACACAAACTGTATTGAAATGGGATGCTAGTATCGTAGAGATCTAATCTCAAAATAATATAAAGAATTCTTCTTCTTTTATCAAGGCTACTGTTTTTTCAAAAAATTATATGAAAAGTAAATTTGGTGGAAAGAAAAAAAAAATTATATATATATATAACATAACCAAAATTTCTAAAATGAATGGCTAAGATTTTCCCACATAAAAAAATTTTGATTAGATTTTAATTTTTTTTCTTTTTGATTATCCACCCAATTTTTCCTTATATGAATCGATATTCATATCAATCTCATTAAACATATACATATGCACCCACGTTAACCTAATAAGAAATCATGATCACGTGGGCTTCGGCCATCCCATCCAATTCTCAATTGGATTGTGACTTTCCCATTACGTGTGTATATATACATATATTATTATATTGTTTTATATTATATATATATATATAATTATTTAAATTAAATAATAGTTTAATCCAACTTAAACCTAATTATAATTTGATCCAGTCTGCTTAGATGTATGACTCTGTAAGTTCGTATAATATTAGCAATAGACTCTTAAGTCCATAGATTATAAACGGTCTCTATCAAAATATTACAATCACCTAACATTATACGAATGTCAAACTTCGACAATACAACTTTATCTAGAGTAAAGTACAAATGATTTGCGACATTCCCACCAATCTCCCACTTGTATAGGAATCATTTATTCCGATAATCCTTTTGTCTCTATAT
Source organism: Pseudoturritis turrita (assembly GCA_900406555.1). Lineage (NCBI taxonomy): Eukaryota > Viridiplantae > Streptophyta > Magnoliopsida > Brassicales > Brassicaceae > Pseudoturritis > Pseudoturritis turrita. The sequence continues at coordinate 994,020 of OVBL01001030.1, read as the reverse complement.
CTTGATCTTAGCATAAGACAAGAAACTGTGTCATCCTTATCAAGATATATCACGTTTACCGAACTCCGATTTATACAGATCAAACAAACGACTGACATTCACCTCGTTTGAGCGCGACCACGCATTTTCAGTATCAAATCTTCGATAGGTCCAGAGATATTTATCTCCCTTTATATAGGAGGGACAAATCCTATCTTATTCCATCCCTGATCCTTACACAATTCATAACCCACCCAATCAATGTCTTTATAATCACCTTTTATGGCTGACGTTTGACAAAGTCAAAGTGGACCAGTCCATATGTAAGAAAACATGACGAACTCAGGTCAAAGGACTATACTCTATAGTTGTGATGAGAAACTCTTATGACACTCATATAACAATCTTGTAGAGTTTTTATAGCGGGTCAGTCCAATATTATGTTCTCCAACACATATCTATGTGATTGACTTTAATACTACATATCAATGACTTCACAAAACTTAGTCATCAGTCACCTCACATACTAGTCATCTATAGTTATTAATGTCCCATGATAATAACTTTGACTAGGGACCTCAATAACTTAGGTCATCTTCCACTTATAAGGTTTCATGATCAAGTCACGTACTTGATGGCCTATAAAAATGACATAAATTATTTGGGACAATTATTTAATTATCCAATAATCAAATAATACATGAAATAAATTTCATTAATTTGAAAATAAATTATAATCAAATGTATATATACATGAACATCATATCATAAAGAAAAACCTCCCACTAGAATTAAGATCACATCTTAATAAATCTAATGTCAACTGCAGCAGCATGACTCTCATGCTTTGGCTGCAGAAGAGGTTTAATTGCTTTATTAACTTTCTAATCCAAACAGTCTTCTTAGCTGCTTCAAAAGCAACTAATACTCAACCCCAACTGTTGAGTCTGCCACAGGGTTCTGTTTAGAACAAGGCAAAAGACAAATCCAGATTGTGATCGGAAATCATCTTTGTCTGTCTAAAAGCCAACAGCTGTGTAACCACTCACAACAAGTTCATCACTTCCTCCGTAGACCAAGAATTTATCCTTAGTTCTTCTCAAGTACTTAAGGATGTTCTTGATTACTATCCAGTGACTTTCACCTGGATCAGACTGGTATCCGCTCATCATGCTCAAAACACCTGTAACATCTATGCGAGTGCAGACATGGCATACATGATAGATCCTATGACAGAAGCATATGGAATCTTACTCATGCACTCATCATGTGTTGAAGGACACTGCGTCTTGCTGAGAGTAATGCCATGAGACATTGGTAAAAAGCCTTTCTTGGAATCATGCATATTGAACCTATGCAAGACTTTATCAATATAAGTATCTTGACATAATCCAATAATCTTGTTCAATCTATCCCTATTCTTATTCCAAGAATGTAAGCGGCTTCTCCCATGTCTTTCATTGAAAAACAACTATTTAGCCAAGTCTTAACAGACTGAAGCAAAAGAATGTCATTTCCAATGAGCAGTATGTCATCTACATACAATACCAGAAATGCAACTGCGCTCCCACTATCCTTCTTGTAAACGCACGGCTCTTCTTCGTTTCTAATAAAATCAAACTCTTTGATTGCTTCATTAAAACAAAGACTCCAACTCCGAGATGCTTGCTTCGATCCATAAATGGAACGATGAAGCTTGCATACTTTTCTAGCATTTTCAGGATCTGTGAAACCCTCAAGTTGTGTCATGTACACATCCTCCTCGAGATTTTCATTTATGAAAACTGTTTTCACATCCATCTGCCATATCTCATAATCATAATAAGCAGCAGTTGCTAGGAGAATCCGAATGGACTTAAGTATTGCGACTGGAGAATAGGTTTCATCATAGTCTATACCATGAATTTGCTTGTAACCTTTACCTATTAATCTAGATTTTTATATATGGATATTACCATCCATGTCAATTTTCTTCTTGAAAATCCATTCACACTCAATGACTTTAACACCATCAGGTAAATCTACCAAAGTTCATACTTTATTTTCTAACATGGATTCCATTTCAGATCCAGCGGCTTGTAGCCATTTATCGGAGTCAGACCCCATCATCGCTTCTTCGTAAGACGTAGGTTCATCACTCTCTATAGTTAATATATCATGATGATCTGTCACCCAAACCCCATATCTATCAGGTTCGTGACAAGTCCTTTCGAACCTACATACCTCAGGTTCCACAAGTGTAGATTCTATAACTCTTCGTAAATCTAGTTGATGCTCTTCCTGAGAAGTTGGAGCAATCTCCTGTATATCTCGAATTTTCTCGAGTTGTACTTTACTCCCACTAGTTCCCTTTAAAAGAAATTCTCTTTCTAGAAATGCACCATTCCGAGCAACAAACACTTTGTTTTCGGTAGGGTTATAAAAGTAGTAACCTTTAGTTTCTTTGGGATAACCTACAAAGTAGCATTTATCAGATTTGGGTCCAAACTTATCTGTAAACATACGTTTGACATAAGCATCACATCCCCAAATTTTCAGAAAAATTCGGAACCTTTCCAATCCATATATCATATGGTGTCTTTTCTACTGACTTTGATGAGATCCGGTTGAGCGTAAACGCAACAGTTTCTAGAGCATATCCCCAAAAAGGATAATGGGAGATCTGTGTGACTCATCATTGATCAAACCATATCTAATGAAGTTCGATTTCTCCTTTCAGACACACCATTCCATTGTGGTGTTCCTGGAGGAGTGAGCTGTGAATCAATTCCACACTCTCTGAGATGATCACAAAAACTTGGCTCAAATATTGTCCTCCACGATATGATCGAAGAGATTTAATTATTTTGCCAAGTTGATGTTGTACTTCATTCTGGAACTCCTTGAATTTTTCAAAGGATTCAGATTTATGTTTCATCAGGTAAACATAACCATATCTACTGAAGTCATCAGTAAATGTAATGAAGTACTGGTATTTTACCCTGGCACTTAAGCTCATCGGCCCACGTACATCTGTATGTGTAAGGCCCAACAAGTCGTTAACCCTTTCACTGTGTCCAGTAAATGAAGCTTTAGTCATTTTCCCCAACAAACAAGATTCACATGTCTCATATGATTCATAATCAAATGAGCTCAAAAGTCCATCATTATGAAGCTTCTGAATGTGTTTCTCATTTATATGGCCCAAACAACAATGCCAGAGAAAATTTGGATTTAAGTCATTAGACTTACACCTCTTGGTACGAATGCTATAGACGGGAATGCTTTGGTTTAGAACATAAAGCCCATTCTCTAATGGAGCGCTACTATAAAACATATCATCACGATCAAATGAACAACACTTGTTCTTGATCGAGAATTGAAAACATTACATGTCCAAACATGGGATCGAGATGATATTCTTGTTTATAGCAGGGACATAGTAACAATTATTTAGTTCTAAAATCATGCATGAAGGTAAAGACAATGAATATGTTCCCACAGCTAATGTGTGCTTAATACTGAATTAAATCTAGATCTTAAGTATTTGAATATACCTGGATATTCTGCAGCGGAAAAATGAACCAAAACGATTCGAGGTTGTTTAGCACTTCAAGTGTCGTGCCTCTACTGGTATCCACACGCACACAAATTGAACCGAAACGGAATGCTAATACCGTAGAGATCTAATCTCAAAATAATATAAAGAACTCTTCTTCTTTTATTAGGGTTTATGTTTCTCAAGAGATTATATGAATCGATATTCATATCAATCTCATTAAACATCTATATATATATATATATGCATACCAAAATCTAAAGATAAGTATAGATAGTCAGTCGTATTGACTAAGTTGTATTGACAGACGCTGGTATGGTAATTTTCCAGGTAAAGGGAGCTTAACGGGCCTCTTGCCTCTGAGTGCTCAACCACTGTTAGGAATATTACCTCCCCACGAGAGTCGTGTTGACCGTCTTGTTAACTGACTACTACACCTACCTAAAGAAGCGGAAAAGAATCGCGACTTGCGAATGAAAGAAAGAAATCAGGGTTTATGAAGATGTTGAGAAGCCTAGAAAACTAGAGGATTTTATAGACTCATTTAGAGAGAGAAACTAGAGAGAGGTTGTTATGGAAAATACTTGATGTTATTTCACAAGGGGATACATACATATTTATAGGAGAGGTTTGGTGCGCGCTGACATAGGCGCTTACCTCAGCCTCAGCGATTACATCATCGCTATATCACTCTTACATCACACTCAGCGATTACATCATTATTTATTTATGCGGTTACATCATCGCTACACACTTATTAATAATTTTAGATACATAAACTGACTTACTTAGTGATTCATTTCGTACTCGATTATGTGTTTGTCGCAGCATCCATAATGATCTCCTGGACAGTCGTACATCTTTTCGGGTTCTTCATAGTCTGGCTGTGCTTCCGTGTTGACATCAATGCTGAACATTTTCCCAATCTCGTCAATGTTCATAGTGTCATCGGGGTCATTGGGTTCTTGAGCATCTTGGAAATATTCTGGTGGGCAGGCTTAAGTTGGTGGTTCTTGCTTGACTGTATTCCAACTGGCGGCTGCCATCGCTGTTGCATTTTGACTGGCTATTATTGCTGCCATTGCTGCCCTACTTTCTTGCTTAGTCATGAAGTACTGTAGATCTTCATTGAGGCTCATTTGATAGTCGAGTGGATAATACGACCAATTTGGGTTGAACGGAACAGGGAATGTTTGCCTGGCATTGTTGAGACGAAATGCATGGGTCTGGAAATCTTCATAAGCTTTATTGTCGTTGATGTTGAAATCTGGACGAACTCCTCTCTGATAGTCGTGGTGATGGATGAGCGTAGGTAGTGCGTGGACTTTGTCGGATTTGACGTTGACTTGAACAGGTCTATGGAAGAAGTATATCATATGAGGACTGAAAAAAAGATTTGGACCTCCGTGTTTTTTGAGTTTTTTGAATGGTAGGCCTGTTGCTTTTGCCGATTTTCTTAATTTGCCGCTCCATATGATTAACGGTGCGAACCATGTTAAGAACGTTGAGAGACAATCCTGCTGTCCTTGGTGGGAGCTGACATATTGGTACAGCCACTGTATGTCGAACGTGATACCGATGGTGTAGATCGAGCATAGGTACCAGAGAAAACATAGTACATCTTCTGGTAGGTTCTGATTGTCAATCCTGTAGAGGTGGGCGAACGGGTAGTCGGGGTGGATTCCTAGCGGTGCGATGTAGTGGCAGTTGATTCCATGCCTTGCCAAGATGTTAGATTGGTATAGGAAAATCTTTTGTTTAAGATGCTCGTGTAAGGTCTTTTTGCTGATTAGCTGATGAGCGTCTTCGGGCATGTTGTTGCTGAAGTCGTAGCAACTTTTTTCTGATGAAGAAGAGCTTGCCATCATATTTATTTCTTTTGGCGGGTTTCTACTGAGCATATCAGCAAGGGTATTCTTCGTGCCCTTTAAATAGAAGGATTCGAAGTCGTACTTTGAGAACCATTCGCTCCATCGTAGTAACTGTTGGTGTGGGACCATTTTTTGCTTGAATTGTAACATCTTCGGGAAAGAAGACATATCCATTTCGATGCGAAATTTATGTCCAATCAAATGGAACTCGAACTTCTCAATTGCTTTCTTGACCGCTAAGATTTCTTTGAACGTGGAGTGATAATGGATCTCGGAATCTTTGAAGCGTCCGCTTTTATATCCGCAGATTTGACGTTTTCCATTTATTTCTTCGAATAAAATTGCTCCCCAATATTTGCCACTTGCGTCAGTCTGCAGGATACATGTCCCTAATGAGGGAATCTTTAAAGGTGGTAGCCTCTGTACCTCTAGTTTGAGGCTTCTGACCGCTTCTGTTTGTCGTGTTGCCCATTGTGGTGGATTCTTAGTCAGTATCTTTTGGAGTGGTCGTGTCATCACCGAAAGTTGCGGGATAAAGTCACTTATATAATTGATTACTCCAAGGAATTGCTGAATTTGTCTTTTTGTGAGATTTTCATCTGGAAACTCAAGGAGCGCTGTAGCTAGATGGGCTTGTGGTGCAAATTGTCCATCTTTAATTTGCATGCCAAGGAATTCAATGTTGGACTGGGCTATGGTCATTTTTCGGGCCGATAACATGATTCTTTGTTCCTTGACAATATGTTGTAGCTGTCTGAGAGATTTGATATGCTCTTCTTCGTTTGACGAAAATAGGAGGATGTCGTCGATGTAAATTAAAGCCGTGTGGAGGAGAGGCTTGAATATTCTTAACATCGCTTGTTGAAATAGGGATGGTGCAGTTTTGAGACCAAATGGTAGTACCTTCCATTGGAGATGTCGATTTGGTAGGCAGAATGCCGTTTTGTACCTTTCGTCCGGGTGAACTCCTATTTGCCAAAAGCCCGACTTTAAGTCGAGCTTTGAGAATATCGTTGCGCCTTGAAGCTGTTGAAGAAGGGCCTTCTTGTTAGGTAAAGGGAACTTAACATCTTGCAGATATTGATTCAGGGGCTTGTAGTCAATGACAAGTCTGAGTTTTCCTCTTATTTGTTCGGCGCGATTGTTGACATAAAATGCTTTGCATGCCCATTGCGAATTTTTTGTCTCCACGATTCCTTGATTTACTAGTTGATCACACTCGTCATTGGCTTGCTGCAATAGAGTGGGCGGCATTCCTGCATGAGTCGCCTTTGTTGGGGTAGTGTGAACATTCTCCTTGAATGACAATGAGACGAAGAACTCTGAGTTTAGCCATAATGGATTGGTGCACTTCTGAAGGAAGTCGGTGTGAGAATCTGCACACGACTGTGTCGTGATTTCTTCTTTAATCTTGTTGAATTCTTGGGATGGAAATCCTTCGATTGTAAATAGACGAGGTATAGTCGTGAAGGCTTTGTAGAATGACTTCCATTTTATTCCTCGTGGTTCGATGGATATATCGAAGTATTTCTTTAGCTTGTAATATGTATCCCATCCCAGTATCAAATCTTTGCCGGGCGCAAATGAACCAAGAACTTCTGTTGTTATTTTGCATCTTGGGAAGATCTCTATCGTGATTGGTTTGGACTTGAGCTTGATTGTTAAAGAACCAGAGTTTGCGACTCGAAATTCTTGTTGATGTGGTAACCACATGGATGACGGAAGGATCCTGGGATTCATTATCGTCGTATGAGCTCCTGTGTCGATGAATGCAATAGCATGTACTGGATCTTCCTTTCGCGAGGGATCAAAGATTGTTACCGGCAAGTGTGGTGTTTGTATCCATCATGTTGTGGTATTTCAGAGATTCTGAAACAGCAATTATCGTCTTTTTCTTCGCAAGAAGATTGAGATTCTTCTTCTGAGTCTGAATAGCCACAGATAGCGTCTTTATCATCACTATCATAGGATAATACGGACTCAAGATCATGCTTGTCGAGGTCGAGTTCATGTACAAGGTTGGATATCGAGTTTATGAGATATTGCTTCTTCTTCCGGGATTGATTTGGACAATTCTTTGCGAAGTGGCCATCTTTTCGACAGAGAAAGCATTTTGTCGTTTTCTCAAAACTTTGCTTTTTTCTAAAAAACTGTCGGGGCCTGAATTTGTTGAAGCGCTTTTGGAATGGTTTTCTGAATCGTCGAGGTTTGCTTCTTGAATCACATGAACAATGCGTCTTGGATTTTGAGCATTTGATAGACAGATCTGGTCTGGCACATAGTTTCGATAGTTGCTTCGATTTGTCCATGAATTCCATCCAAAACTCCTTTTGCTTGCAGAGTTTTTCAAGCATTCTGAAGACGTATTGCTGAATTTGGCCAATCGAGACTTCTTCGATTGTTTGGCCTTGGTCTCTCATGTATAACTTAGAGTGTTGACTAAGATAGTCGTCAATGGAGGAGAGATAGACTTGCTTCAGACTTGGATTGTTGAGACCGTTGAGCGCATAATATCGCCGAGTTTGCCGCTCAAAATGCTTTGCCAAATCTCTTTTCTTTAAGGAACAACATTTTGTGGTGTAGAACTCTTCTTGCAGCTGATCCTTGAGATGATTGGGAGTACCAATGAATTCTCGATGAATTTCTCCCAGAAGCAATGTTATTGTTGTTTGATAGAGTTGCTGCAAGAGTCATGACATTCACATTCGATGATATTCCCTTTGAAAAATGGAATATTCGACTTGACGAATTTCATGCATGGATGAATTCCGAAGTCATTACATCTCCGTTAGAGCTTGTAATTCAACACTTTACAGCAAGGCTTTCAGGAGCACTCAAAGAATGGTGGAATTCACTTGGTCAATACAGACAGTAGCAAGTCTATCAAACAACAATAACATTGCTTCTGGGAGAAATTCATCGAGAATTCATTGGTACTCCCAATCATCTCAAGGATCAGCTGCAAGAAGAGTTTTAGACCGTAAAATGTTGTTCCTTAAAGAAAAGAGATTTGGCAAAGCATTTTGAGCGGCAAATTCGGCGATATTATGCGCTCAACGGTCTCAACAATCCAAGTCTGAAGCAAGTATATCTCTCCTCCATTGACGACTATCTTAGTCAACAAACTAAGTTATACATGAGAGACCAAGGCCAAACAATCGAAGAAGTCTCGATTGGCCAAATTCAGCAATACGTCTTCAGAACGCTTGAAAAACTCTGCAAGCAAAAGGAGTTTTGGATGGAATTCATGGACAAATCGAAGCAACTATCGAAACTATGTGCCAGACCAGATCTGTCTATCAAATGCTCAAAATCCAAGACGCATTGTTCATGTGATTCAAGAAGCAAACCTCGACGATTCAGAAAGCCATTCCAAAAGCGCTTCAACAAATTCAGGCCCCGACGGTTTTTTAGAAAAAAGCAAAGTTTTGAGAAAACGACAAAATGCTTTCTCTGTCGAAAAGATGGCCACTTCGCAAAGAATTGTCCAAATCAATCCCGGAAGAAGAAGCAATATCTCATAAACTCGATATCCAACCTTGTACCTGAACTCGACCTCGACAAGCATGATCTTGAGTCCGTATTATCCTATGATAGTGATGATAAAGACGCTATCTGTGGCTATTCAGACTCAGAAGAAGAATCTCAATCTTCTTGCGAAGAAAAAGACGATAATTGCTGTTTCAGAATCTCTGAAATACCACAACATGATGAGATACAAAAACCACACTTGCCGGTAACAATCTTTGATCCCTCGCGAAAGGAAGATCCAGTACATGCTATTGCATTCATCGACACAGGAGCTCATACGACGATAATGAATCCCAGGATCCTTCCGTCATCCATGTGGTTACCACATCAACAAGAATTTCGAGTCGCAAACTCTGGTTCTTTAACAATCAAGCTCAAGTCCAAACCAATCACGATAGAGATCTTCCCAAGATGCAAAATAACAACAGAAGTTCTTGGTTCATTTGCGCCCGGCAAAGATTTGATACTGGGATGGGATACATATTACAAGCTAAAGAAATACTTCGATATATCCATCGAACCACGAGGAATAAAATGGAAGTCATTCTACAAAGCCTTCACGACTATACCTCGTCTATTTACAATCGAAGGATTTCCATCCCAAGAATTCAACAAGATTAAAGAAGAAATCACGACACAGTCGTGTGCAGATTCTCGCACCGACTTCCTTCAGAAGTGCACCAATCCATTATGGCTAAACTCGGAGTTCTTCGTCTCATTGTCATTCAAGGAGAATGTTCACACTACCCCAACAAAGGCGACTCATGCAGGAATGCCGCCCACTCTATTGCAGCAAGCCAATGACGAGTGTGATCAACTAGTAAATCAAGGAATCGTGGAGACAAAAAATTCGCAATGGGCATGCAAAGCATTTTATGTCAACAATCGCGCCGAACAAACAAGAGGAAAACTCAGACTTGTCATTGACTACAAGCCCCTGAATCAATATCTGCAAGATGTTAAGTTCCCTTTACCTAACAAGAAGGCCCTTCTTCAACAGCTTCAAGGCGCAACGATATTCTCAAAGCTCGACTTAAAGTCGGGCTTTTGGCAAATAAGAGTTCACCCGGACGAAAGGTACAAAACGGCATTCTGCCTACCAAATCGACATCTCCAATGGAAGGTACTACCATTTGGTCTCAAAACTGCACTATCCCTATTTCAACAAGCGATGTTAAGAATATTCAAGCCTCTCCTCCACACGGCTTTAATTTACATCGACGTTTTCGTCAAACGAAGAAGAGCATATCAAATCTCTCAGACAGCTACAACATATTGTCAAGGAACAAGGAATCATGTTATCGGCCCGAAAAATGACCATAGCCCAGTCCAACATTGAATTCCTTGGCATGCAAATTAAAGATGGACAATTTGCACCACAAGCCCATCTAGCTACAGCGCTCCTTGAGTTTCCAGATGAAAATCTCACAAAAAGACAAATTCAGCAATTCCTTGGAGTAATCAATTATATAAGTGACTTTATCCCGCAACTTTCGGTGATGACACGACCACTCCAAAAGATACTGACTAAGAATCCACCACAATGGGCAACATGACAAACAGAAGCGGTCAGAAGCCTCAAACTAGAGGTACAGAAGCTACCACCTTTAAAGATTCCCTCATTAGGGACACGTATCCTGCAGACTGACGCAAGTGACAAATATTGGGGAGCAATTTTATTCGAAGAAATAAATGGAAAACGTCAAATCTGCGGATATAAAAACGGACGCTTCAAATATTCCGAGATCCATTATCACTCCACGTTCAAAGAAATCTTAGCGGTCAAGAAAGCAATTGAGAAGTTCGAGTTCCATTTGATTGGACATAAATTTCGCATCGAAATGGATATGTCTTCTTTCCCGAAGATGTTACAATTCAAGCAAAAAAAGGTCCCACACCAACAGTTACTACGATGGAGCGAATGGTTCTCAAAGTACGACTTCGAATCCTTCTATTTAAAGGGCACGAAGAATACCCTTGCTGATATGCTCAGTAGAAACCCGCCAAAAGAAATAAATATGATGGCAAGCTCTTCTTCATCAGAAAAAAGTTGCTACGACTTCAGCAACAACATGCCCGAAGACGCTCATCAGCTAATCAGCAAAAAGACCTTACACGAGCATCTTAAACAAAAGATTTTCCTATACCAATCTAACATCTTGGCAAGGCATGGAATCAACTGCCACTACATCGCACCGCTAGGAATCCACCCCGACTACCCGTTCGCCCACCTCTACAGGATTGACAATCAGAACCTACCAGAAGATGTACTATGTTTTCTCTGGTACCTATTCTCGATCTACACCATCGGTATCACGTTCGACATACAGTGGTTGTACCAATATGTCAACTCCCACCAAGGATAGCAGGATTGTCTCTCAACGTTCTTAACATGGTTTGCACCGTTAATCATATGGAGCGGCAAATTAAGAAAATCGGCAAAAGCAACAGGCCTACCATTCAAGAAACTCAAAAAACACAGAGGTCCAAATCTTTTTTTCAGTCCTCATACGATATACTTCTTCCATAGACCTGTTCAAGTCAATGTCAAATCCGACAAAGTCCACGCACTACCTACGCTCATCCATCACCACGACTATCAGAGAGGAGTTCGTCCAGATTTCAACATCAACGACAATAAAGCTTATGAAGATTTCCAGACCCATGCATTTCGTCTCAACAATGCCAGGCAAACATTCCCTGTTCCGTTCAACCCAAATTGGTCGTATTATCCACTCGACTATCAAATGAGCCTCAATGAAGATCTACAGTACTTCATGACTAAGCAAGAAAGTAGGGCAGCAATGGCAGCAATAATAGCCAGTCAAAATGCAGCAGCGATGGCAGCTGCCAGTTGGAATACAGTCAAGCAAGAACCACCAACTCAAGCCTGCCCACCAGAATATTTCCAAGATGCTCAAGACCCCAATGACCCCGATGACACTATGAACATAGACGAGATTGGGAAAATGTTCAGCATTGATGTCAACACGGAAGCACAGCCAGACTATGAAGAACCCGAAAAGATGTACGACTGTCCAGGAGATCATTACGGATGCTGCGACAAACACATAATCGAGTACGAAATGAATCACTAAGTAAGTCAGTTTATGTATCTAAAATCATGTAAAATTATTAATAAGTGTGTAGCGATGATGTAACCGCATAAATAAATAATGATGTAAGCGATGATGTAATCGCTGAGTGTGATGTAAGAGTGATATAGCGATGATGTAATCGCTGAGGCTGAGGTAAGCGCCTATGTCAGCGCGCACCAAACCTCTCTTATAAATATGTATGTATCCCCTTGTGAAATAACATCAAATATTTTCCATAACAACCTCTCTCTAGTTTCTCTCTCTAAATGAGTCTGTAAAATCTTCTAGTTTTCTAGGCTTCTCAACATCTTCATAAGCCCTGATTTCTTTCTTTCATTCGCAAGTCGCGATTCTTTTCCGCTTCTTTAGGTAGGTGTAGTAGTCAGTTAACACGACGGTCAACACGACTCTCGTGGGGAGGTAATATTCCTAACAGTGGTTGAGCACTCAGAGGCAAGAGGCCCGTTAAGCTCCCTTTACCTGCAAATTACCATACCCGCATCTGTCAATACGACTTAGTCAATACGACTGACTATTTATGCTTATCTTTAGATTTTGTGTATTATCCTATGATAGTGATGACAAAGACGCTATCTGTGGCTACTCAGACTCAGAAGAAGAATCTCAATCTTCTTGCGAAGAAAAAGATGATAATTGCTATTTCAGAATCTCTGAAATACCACAACATGATGAGATACAACCCAATTATGGTTTAATTATTAAACCTAAATATAATTTGATACAGTCTGCTTAGTTGTGTGATCTTGTAGGTTCGTATAATAATAGTAATAGACTCTTAAGTCCATAGATTATAAGCGGTCTCTAACAAAATATTACAACCACCTAACATTATATGAATGTCAAACCTCGACAATACAACTTTATTTAGAGTAAAGTACAAATGATTTCAGGACATTCCCAACACCAAATACAACGATTGTGTACCTAGTGGCAAATAGTTCATATTTTGTATCTTCTCAAACAGATCTCCACTGAAGTTGAGAGCAGTCCTCCTCGTACACCCACCCAGCCAAGCCTTCCCTTTCATGTCCAATTTTGGAATGAAACCTCAGATACAATTACACGGCTTATATATTGTATTTCCAACATACGTGTTTATGGAACAATGGATGTAAGACTCACATGAATTATAGCGATAGTTATAGCAAGAATCGTTGACTAACCATGACAGCTTCCATGACATGTCTTCTAGATTCCACGTGTATAGCTCATAAACCTTTTCTGAGCTGATTGTCAATCTAGAGTGGTTTTTTTAATCCATCATCACGAACAAATCTTGGTTAATCTGGATTATTGCCGGCATGTCTACGAATCGCTTTCCATCCCACATATCGTGGAGTTATCCATCACAATATGTGGGATGGAAAGCGGTTCGGAGACATGCCGGCAGTACTCCAGATTTACCAAGATTTGTTCGCGATGATGGACCAAAAAAACTACTCTAGATTGACAATAAGCTCAGAAGGAGATTATGAGCTATACATGTGGATCCCAGAAAACATGGCATGAAAGCTATCATGGTCACTCAAAGATTCTTGTTATACCTATCACTATAATTCATATGGGTTTTACAGCTATTGTTGCATAAATACGCATATTGGAGATACACTGTATCAGTCGTATAACTGTACCCGAGATTTCATTCCAAAATTGGACAAAAAGAAGAAGGCTTGGCCGAGTGGGTGTATATATCTATATGACGTCCATGCATTGTACAGTGATATACTGTACTATATTTAGTCGATACCGTATTTATAAACGGCAAGAAAAACAAAGAATGCCCATGTATACGATTATCAAATGACAAAGCATATGGCTCCAGCACATACATCGTACGTTTTTCAATGTATACCAAATAAAATGATGTTATTTGGAGTTTTTTAAAAATTAACTAAAATTACATCGTTTGTTTATTTTGTGAGAACATGAGGAATTTTCGAAAAATTAATTAAAACTACATCGTTTGTTTAATTTATACACATAAGAAAATGTAAATGTTTGTCATTTTATTTAATAATTGGTATTGTCATTTTTTTGTTACTTGAAAGAAGTTTTAACTATATCATTTCACTATTTGAGTTAAATTTAGGTTTAATTAGTAGAATAACCCATTTGTGAGAGAAAATTTAGAAAGTAACACGTGGAAAAAATAATTTAGGTAACTAGTAAAGAGAAGAAAATTTTTGACGAAATTGTCCCTACATTAACTATTTTCGAAACATAGTTACATATTCTATTGATCTCAGAACATAGTTAACTACATCGCAATGTTTTTGTAATTATCTAAACATAGTTATCTATTTTCAGAAAATTGTTACCTATTTTTGGAAAATAGCTACCTATTTAAAAATGGGAAATTGCACTCTATATTAGTCTTTACACCTATAATTAACTATCTAACATCATATAAAACATAATATAGTAACTAGCATTTAGCCCACCTAAAATTCCGATTTTACCCTTAATGAAAAACAACAAAGACTCATAAACGTAGTTAACTATGTTCGGAAATCGATATAGTTAACTATGTTCGGAAATTAATAGGTAACTATGTTTCTGATAATAGTTAACTATGTATGTTATTTTTCCATTATGCAAACTATACTAGGTAACTACGTTCTGAACGTAGTTAACTATGTTTGTTTAAATAAATAACTATTACAACAATATTTTCATGTAGTAATTATGTCATGAAATTAGATAACTATGCTCTGAAAATAGTTAACTATGTTTTTAAATTGGTAACTATTTTTTGAAAATAGTTAACTATGTGTTTAGATAGTTAGAAATAATGTGATGTAGTTAACTATGTTCTGAGATCAATTGAATAGGTAGTTTCGATGAAAATAGTTAACTATTTAGATAGTTGCAAATAATATGATATAGTTAACTATACATGGATAATTTCGTCCAGTTTTATTTCTCTCTGCTATTTACCTAATTCCGAAAATGGAACTGCTACTTTCCCAATTATCTCTCTCAAAAGTGATATTCAGCTAATTAACCCTTTAAAAATATAGTAATATTCATAACATAATTATCTACTCTACTAATTTCAGAACATAGTTAACTACATAAAAATGTTGTTGTAATAATTACTTATTTAAATAAACATAGTTACTATTTGTCAATATAAAACAACTATGTGGATATATAGTTTGCTTTATATATAGTTAACTATAAAGTTTACTTATACTAGATATATAAAAAGTTATTTACGTCTACATGCATTTTTAATAGAAATATAGGTAACTACATGTAAATATAACAACTATATTAATGTATAGTTAGCTATAATGTGGGTATATAGTTAAAAAAATATAGTTAACTATATGTATATATAATAAACTACATGAATGTTTAGCTAATACTTTTGAAATATAGATAAACTACATGTAAATATAATCAACTATATTATTATATAGTAAGTTATAATGTGAGTTTATATTTAGAAATATAATTAACTATATATATATTAGTTATTTAGTATATAGTTAGCTATTTTGTTTTCAAAATAAGTGGAAGGTATAATCGAAAATTCACAAAAGAAAAATGTTACTTACTAAATTTCAGATTTTGATATGTTACAAACTTAATTTTATACGCAATTCTTATTATAGAGTCCAATTTCTCTTAAAACTATTCTTTAAATTTTAATTAATCAAGATTTTTTATATATTCATAATAATAATTTTCTTACTATCAATTAAAAAAATATTATGTCATTGTTTATTATAAAGTTTATGATTATTATTTACACTTATATATCTATATATATATATATATATATAACTATTTTTTCATTTACAAAAAATATCTACCGTATATAGTAAACATCTACAAATATACTTCAGCTTCACAAAATCCACAGAATAATGGGACAAGAATCGATATTCTAGGCAGTGAAAATCAAACCGCGAGCTCAAAATTGACAGAGCCAAGAACCATTTTCTTATGCCAAAGAACGACACAAAAAATAAGAGAAGAAAAATTGATAAAGATGAAGAAGGAAGGAAGGAAGACTCACCCGAGAATAAGAAATGCAGCGGAGAGGAAACAGGGAACAAAGCAGATCTGTCAAGAAGAAGATGATAATTGTTCGAAAATGGCATATGGGCCATGAGATGGGAGAGCTCACCTAGGGAATTATGACCATTGGGCCCACAAAAATAAAAATAAAATAAAATTTATATATGTTTGTATTACTTATTTTATTATAATATATCCGATTCAAAATATACATTGTTTTTGTCAAAAGCACGGAGTTTAATAAAATTTGTAATTTTTATTTAATGAGTAGATTTCTTAAACAAAAAATATTATTTAATCAGAGCACTCAATTAAAGCAGTTAAAGTGGAATGCTAAAGGTTACACATTGAACTCCTCTGGGATAACCTCAATTACTTAAAAAAATTGGAGCCAACATTTACTTGAAAAAAGTGGAGTCAACTTTTACATAATTAATTTTAAACTTAAAATTCAAAATTTTACATTGGAACCAAAGTAATACGTTGGTGAATCATTTTATGCTTATGTAAACTTCAAAATAAAAATGATTTCTAAGTTTTTTTACGGTTTTAAATTGTAATTTGAGTATATCGTTGTTTTTAAACGAAGAGAATGAGTTTTTGTTTGATTTAAAAGAAATCCCACCAAAAAAGAAAGTTTTAACAATGACGATGGAGATATTCCAATTGTTCCAGTTTTTTTTTTTTACACTAATCATCTTTTTTACCTCAGCAAATGAGTAAGACACACTGTTTTTGTTTGCATAATGAAATTGGAGTTACTTACTGCTTTAATTTTTCAGTTCCTACTTTTCCTCTTTTTGTTTCACTCAATTAGTCCACATTCTTATATTCTTTGCTTGAGCATAGTTTCTAATTGTTTTAATATTCCAGTTATTTACGCTCTTTTAAAATCAGTTACGATTTTGTTGTTTAAATAGTTTAACGTTATGACAAAAAAATAATTTTAGTAACGTTATGACAAAAAAATAATTTTAGTATTATGCTTCCTCAAATTTTTGTCCTTAGATTCTTTTTTTTAAAACAGAATACGAAGGTGTATCTCAAGATGAACAAAATTCGCGACAAACCAGAAAAAATCTTCAAATGAGGAGCGACGGGAGATTTTCAATGCTTTATTATAGAGGAGTATTGATGGAAAATTGGGAAAAAATATTACCAGAGAAGTTTCTAATCAATTTCCGGTGCCTATATTTACGGTGCAAAGGATTTGGCAAAGAGCAAAAGAAATGACTAATAGTGGAAGAGTGGATGTATCTCAACGAAGATCTATAAATTATGGCCGCAAAAGAATATCGCTTGAGCCAAACCAAATTGCTCAAATTCCACTAAACGAACGAACAACTTTGAGTCGATGTCCATAGCTATGGATATGAGTCTTACAACATTATTTAGACGGAAGAAAGAAAGGTTTATTCGACGTCATACTAGTAGCATCAAGCCTCATCTGAAGGAAGACAATATAAAAGGTAGACTACAATTTTGCATTTCTATGTTGGATAAAAATACTCTACCTCATGAACCAAAGTTTGTTGATATGTACAA
Source organism: Pseudoturritis turrita (assembly GCA_900406555.1). NCBI lineage: Eukaryota > Viridiplantae > Streptophyta > Magnoliopsida > Brassicales > Brassicaceae > Pseudoturritis > Pseudoturritis turrita. The sequence continues at coordinate 976,408 of OVBL01001030.1, read as the reverse complement.
TATGATGCATATCATGAAAAATGGTTCTATATGACGAAGAAGACCGAGAACTATTATTTACTTCCGGTTGAAGAAGAGCCGCGACGTATATGTCAAAGTAAGAATTACATCGGAAAAGTAATTGTTTTAGCTGCGATGGCTCGTCCAAGGTTTGACGAGGACGTACATTTTGAAACGGAGGGAGTATAAGATGTACGCGTTTAACGTAAATATAACATATAGAGAAAATTATAACTCACCGAATCGCGCAATGTGTACATAACACGTGTCAATATAATAATATAGTTTTATTTTGTTAACTAGTTAGATCATAAAAAATAAAATAAAAAATTCTAAAGAAATAATTGAAAATAAAATTAATAAATATTTTAAAGTTTCGAAAACATAAAATCATGAAACAAAAATTGAAAATAAAACTAATAAATATTTTTAAAACGAATATTTGAACATTTAAATTAGTAAATATAAACAAAAAATGTAGAAGAATAGTAAAATAGAAATTTATATGTCGTTAGATTTATTTTCAAAGAAAAATATTTCTATTTCAACGTTTCTAAGTAAAAAAATAAATGAATACATGTTCGAGATAATTTTTTAATAGAATATATGCATTTTAATTGAATATAAATTTAACATATTGTTACTATATAATGGTTTAAAAAATATATGCATTTTAACTAGAATATAAAGTTAACTATATAATAGAATATAAATTTTAACTATATTGTTTGGAGATTTTTTGGTATGTGGGTCCAACCACTAAGGATAAGTTTCATGTGCAGTCAACAAATACGTGAAGGCTGGAAAAACACGATTGTGGGGTATTTTCTGACGGACACTCAAGTAAGATTATAGCAAAAAGAAGAGAAGAAAAGAGACCACATGGTAGAACGTGTAGAGCTAAGAAAGAAGCCAAAAAACGAAGAAAGAAAAAAACAAAGGCGACACCGGGTCGAACGAGGGATGATCTACAGTATATTAGAACGTTTAAGTAGAGAATTTTAAGGATGAGAAAGAGGGAAAACATAGTTATTTCGTGAAGAAATGATCAAAGGTGACCGAAAAAGATGATCCGATATGGGCCGGAAAGATGACCTAGAATGGCCGGAAGAGACTGGGTCTCGAGAGAAATGGGCTTAAGTGTTAAGAGAAAGGAATAGGCTTAGAGATTTTAATCGGAAGCTAAAGTTAAGGTTTTATAGGAAATAACATAGTATTTATAGAGTTTTACCTACCCGGACTAGGATACTGGACTCCGCGTCCATAAGTGGGTCAGATTCGGATCTGCCGATTTGTCTCGGTACGATATATTTGAGTGCTTTTCACCTACCACCTTTGAACTCACGTGCCAGCTGTCCGACAATACGGTCATGTGATGCTGAACTCTGCATTTATTGTACCGGTCGCAGCACTTAACACGGCAGGTCTAACCCCAGGAAACTCCTCGAAATCAGTTTTGTCTGATTTAATCGTTCAGTGGAGCAAATGACACTTACTTTCACCCTATACACGCATAAGGTGAATGCTTTTAATATTTTGATCGAATAATTAATTCAAAAGATATTTAAAATAGTTATAGTTCACGCTTAGAAAGGAAATCCATACATAGCCTGAGTTTCTGATACGAAAACTCAGGCACTGTGTGTCGTTATCCATGTATAACAGCTACATGTACGTGTGACCACTCAGTTCCCGATCCAGATCATTTCCGGTAGCGTGGTCCCATCACCCGAAATGAGGGAAAGTTACAGGTGGTCTTACCCATCAAATTACTTGAACCATTATAGATTTAAGTCCAAATACTCATATGGTCGAACCTAGAATGAATGTCGGTATCAAAAGTTAAAATCTATAGAAGTAACTAATTTTATTTTGCGCAGAACACTAGGAAATATATATCGGTTACTTTGTAATATTGGGTCTATAATGACAAATCTAAAAGTATTGTGTTTAAACGAATAGCAGAAAAAAATGGGATCTATCGGTTGTTTTAGTTTAAACTAGTTGATGGTCCGCACCGTGTGCGGGCATGAGAATTTTCAGAAAAATAAGTTAATATTAGTATTTAATATTCAATTTTATTATTTATAAAAATTAAATACGTGATTGCTAGTTTTTAAACTTATATGCATGTAAAAATGAATATGGGTTGGATAATATTTTTAATATTTCGAGTGTCATCTTGAAAATTAAGGGTTTTCGTTTTGTAACTTTAATATTTGTGTTGAAATAAAACGCAAATGATAGGAAATAAATTAATTCACATACTATTGTAAACTGACAAAATCATGCATAGTAAAAGAGCAGCCTTGAAGTATTTGGTCCAGCACTTCACGCTCACTGGTAGGCTGGATAGGTAAACCTTCAGATTCACTGAAACTCCCGATAAATGATCTCTTCCCACGTTTGGGAATCAATAGATTTTATATTGTTTAATCAATGGACTGTTGATATTTTTTTCTTTTGAGTGCTAAAAAGGCAATTATCATATGCCGTATGTCAATATTAAGACAATAATTACTGGAACTTATGCTTCTATAGGACAAAAAAGAGCGTAAAACCAGGTCACAAAATTTTTTTCTCAAACATAATGCTGAAGAATGTTATAAACCACGTTAGCTAAGAATAAACGGAAAAAAAAAGCAAAACATTATAAAATATATGTACACAACTAAAAAAAAAATCATACCTTGTTAATATGCGAAACCTAGAAAACACAAAACGGAAATCAGAGGTATATAAATCATAAGAAGAAAGAAAATTAATATATACGAAATGAAAAATAGAAATATATATTATACATATATACGAAAAGATCATACCTCGCCGATCGGAGAAACTAATCTGCAAAACATAGAAAACACACGAACAAAAATATATCAATAACGGAACAAAACAGAAACAAATAGACGACGAAAACACTAAAAATATTAAACTATACACATATACGAACAAAAAACGCATAGTTTTTAGCAAAACAGAAATCCTGTAATTATCAACGTGAGGTGAACCTATAGAAATCTGGTAGAGCATATGTGTATAGATTGTGTTTACGATCTTATGTTTTTAATTTGGATTAAAAATGAAGTTTGAATTTTTATTTTTTAAATCAAAAATTGCCTCTTTCTGGTTACGATCCTCAAAACCACCGATAAAGTGTAAAATTGGTTTTCAAGAGTATATGTATTAACCTTGAGAGGAATCTATTGATGATAAATTATTAAATCATACCTCATCGATGAGATTTAAATGGATTGGGTTAGCATAGTCCAAGCGAACCCACTTAAAATCTTTGAAACAAAGTAACGTAAGAGAAATATAGGTATGGAATTGTGTAGACACTAAAAGAAATATTTATAGAGGAGAAAAATATATGAAAAAAGGAGAAACTGATGATTTGTTTGACAATGAAAGAAAGAAGATGATATATATAAGAATCGAATAAGATATAGATAACCATGAGAATTATTTTGATATCATCAAATTCGATATATATATATCCATAATTAATAAGAAAAATATAAATCAATTATCGAATATATCCATAAAAATAAAAACCACTTAAAGACAAATATATCCGTTAACTAAATAAATTTAGAAAACTATAAATTATCAAATATCGCATTATATATATCTATAATTAAAAAAATTATAAAACAAATATTGAATATATCCGTTAAAAATAAAAATTAAAGACAACATAAAAATATAATGTAATAAAAACTCAAATTTCATTCTGGTGCATAATTACCTCTCTAATAATATAATAGATATCAGTTACTTTAGTGACTATAATGAGCTTCATATTAAACCATATAACCATCCAAATTCCTTATTGAGGCAAGTTATATGGTTATATTAAACCATATAACCATTTACTAAATTCTCGGACGAAATTATCCGACCACAAAAGTCAAGAATAGAAGGTGAAGTTACGTAGTTATGAGTAAGGGTGGAATTATTATCCGGGATCCGAGATCTGATTCGGGATCCGTTCCTATCCGCTCCGTAAATTAGGATATACGGGGCGTCCGGATCCGGATCCGGACAGTAAAATCTCGGATCCGTGAAAAGAGGATCCGGATCCAGATAGTAAAATTTCAAGGTCCGGATATCCGGATCCGGACGCATTTAATTTATTAAAAAATATATTTTTTATATATATTAAGTTATTTATATATATATATATTGATTTTAGTTTTTTTCTAAAATATCATATTTTTGAAAAATATTATTCTAATTTTTAATTTTTTTATTAAAAAAATATTTTTTTAATATTTTATTTTAATTATTTACTTATTATTTCGAATCCGAATCCGGATTCGGATATCCGCGGATATCTTGATATTTGGCCGGATACTCGAAGTCCGGATACCCGGAAGCCACGGATCCAGATCCGGATAATTTTGTCACGGATTCGACGAATCCGGATCCGGATCTGGATATCCTGAAATTCCAGGGTATCCGAATCCGTTCCATCCCTAATTATGAGAGTAGCTTTTTCATAACTATCTCTCTCACGTCTTTTCATGAATAACATAACAATTATATTTCTTTGAATTAATTTTCTCCTTCCTATCTTTATGTTGATTAAAATCAATTTGAAGATAAATAGATACTGTAAATTTATCTTTCGGTTTTATTTGTTTACTGCAAAAAATTTTAAAGATAACAGAAAGTCCGTATGTGAAAACAATTTTTTTCTTGTAACCAACATATTTAATTCTATCTCATGTAACAAATATGAAACAATTGTTTTTTAATAAAACATCATTATTAAAAAAAAGTTGAAACAGAATGCACTTCATACAAATATATGGATCATACTATATTACATTCCGTTCATAGAATATAAATACATAAGAAATAATTAATGGTGGTTATAGGTTTACGGATTTTAATTAATTTTAAAATCCAAACAAAATCATTTGTTATTGAATAATTGATTTTAAAATCCATAAACCTTTAACCACCATAGGTATTGGATCCATTACTATTGTGTCATTGCATCATTGATTTTATTAAAATTCAATTGATTCGGTTTTCATAGTTACTAAACCGATTAGTCGATCCAAATCAAATCAGATAAGATTATTTCACTGAATGGGCTAAGCCCACCAACAAAGCCCAATCCTCCGAACCCTTTCTCTCTCTACCTTCGATTCGACGGCGTCTGATTCTTTCCGCAGAGAGAGAGAGAGAGAGAGAGAGAGAGAAAGGGATCTAATGGCGTCGAATTCGGATTTGGGATCGGCGGATTTCGAAACATTGCTCTCCACATCGGACGTCGAGCTCTTGAAGAGGGCGTGGCGTAACGAGAAGGCGGCGCCGGAGATTCTTCACTACGAAGGTGCTCTTGTCGAAAGAGCTAAAGAGCAGATTGAATTGGTGGTAATTTCTCCTTACTTCTCTATCTGCTTAAACCCTAAATTTTTTCTGGAAAATTACCACTAAAATCAGACAAATTTTGTCCGTGATCCTAATTCGTCTTTCCAGAAAAATGTTAGAATAGTAGCGCTTTTGTTTATAATCATTGTTAGCATATCTATAGATATCAGTAGAGAAAGTCATTTCCTTTACTACTCTGTTAAAATCTTTGTCTTGTCACTTCCATTCTCCAGTGGAAAGAGTTTTTTTTTTTTTTTTTTGTTAGAGATTGAAAATTTTGTAATTACAGGAAGACACAATTGAAGATTATGTGGAAAATGGCACCGACCCTTTGGTGGTGTCACTTTATCAGATGGATTTGGACAGAACCCAGTTTCTACTCAGATCATATCTTAGGGTTAGGCTGCTCAAGGTAAAGAAGCTGTTTTCATTTCATTGCCTTTTCCATTTCCATGAGTGTTAGATTAACTGTATGAGTTTTCTCCAATGGTGTTCACTGGTTGCAGATAGAGAAGTTCATGTCCCACAACCACATGTCAGAAGAAGCTCAAAGCCGGCTTTCTCAGCAAGAGAAGGTGTTTGCTGAAAGGTTTTGTTTTGTTACATAAATGTCTGATTTTAGGTTAATTGTGGGCTGGTATCGTGATACATTCTTGAATGATTGCAGGTGTTATGATGATTTGGCTAAGCATTTCAAAGAGAGTGTACTGCTTAAGTTGCCTGAGAATTATCAGTCAGATCACAAGCAATCCCTTATTAGCGAAGTGGATGACATGGGTACGTACTTAAAACCTAATCGCTTTGAACCATAATTTGCTATGCAGGATTCATATTCCATCTCTCAACATATGGAATTCTCACTTGGTTTAGATTATCCTTATAGTTGTGCGTGTTAGCAGTGATGGCTAAAGTTTTGGGTTTTGGTGATTTATAGTGCCGCAGCCGCATTTGGATACCTTTGTTGTTTGTAGAAGCAAGAACTTTGTCTCCCTCAATCTTTACGAAGAGTGAGAGCTCCTTAATATTATTTCTCCATACACACGTACACAGCCTTTCTGTAATCTAAGTGGGTTTGCTCATATTTTGGCAGAGGAGAGAGTCCCGAGACTGTGGAGATGGAGCGTGGTGATCTCTACTTCATACGTTACAAGATTGTAAAAGGGGCAATTGAATCTGGGCAAATTGACTTGATCTGAGCTTAAAAGCTAGAGATTACAATGGATCTTCACTCAAAATCTTTCCATAGCATAAGTTTTGGATGGTGCTACCATTGTTCATTCTGTATGATCTTGATTTGCTTGAGCTGCATAGTGAATTTCTATATTGCTTTGAGTTTCCTAATGTCTTTGATAGAAACTTAGTATCCTTGTGACTTGTGCAGTTGTGCCTTGCATAGCTATTCATTTTCTTAAAATTTATAATGGTAACCATAACTTTAACTAATTACTTTTCTAAAAAGCAAGGCTTTAACCATTACCAGACTAATTATTACTTTCTACCCTTTTTGGGTATTTCTATGATTGAAAACAAAAGTTCAAGAGCTCTGTTATGTGGATTGAAAAGAGGGAATATGTTTGCAAACTTTGGTTTAGTTCCAAAATTTAACGGAAGAAATGGATGCGTGTTGGTAAAAGTCTATTTCAAAGATGAGAAGATCACATTTGTCACAGTAACAACTATAGGTGACAAAGAAGGCTCAACTTTGGTCCTCTAAACATACTCAAGTAGCCAATAGAAGATGAGAACTGAAACTGAATCTCATCTGGTTGTCGATCTTGCACTCATGGATGTGTGATAATTCGTACTTCTGTGTTTCCTGTAAGATGTATAAACATCATCGTACTGAGTTGGTTCGTTGGGATCAGCTGTTGCTCCAAGTCCCAATCTCCCAGATCCGCTCTTTTTATCCGTGCTTCCATCAGCATATGTTCCCGTCTCGGGGTCCACCTGTAGATTAGGAGGTGGAGGAATGCAGGCACCTCCTTTGCGTTGTGGACTATCCCGCTCATAATCCTCATAGTCGTCTTGCGATTCAGATCCCATGGGACCTTCACTAGGGTTAACCTCACCTATCTCTTTGAAGAACTTTGATACTCTCTCGAGTACTTGAGATTGAGGTGTATCAGATGGTGGTATGACGGTTGGGATATCAAGAGGGCTCAATGGAGAGTAAGGCACACCACTGCCGATCTGCATCTTTCTGACCATCCCAGGGATCAGACCAGGAGGAAAGAGAGGATAAGGAGGCGGCTTCTCACCAGCAGGTGGTTGGGTTGGTGGTGGAACAGAAGGGTTAAGCGGTATGGAACCAGGAAAGGCACCAGGAGGCATCACATTTGGGATAAACTGTTGGGTAGCGACCGGATTATTAGGCAGATGCTCTAAATTCATTGTGCTAGGAACATTACCGCTTGGTGGCTGTAGCAGCATTCCTGCAAGTGTATAAAGATAAAAACTTGTTGGTGTCTGGTCGAATCTATACCAAATTCATCTTACATAGGTTCAGTTATGTTTTCTGTTTCTCTCACGGAAGAGCAGGAGTACCTGTATGTTGTAAGGAGTTTGCTGCTATAATGGGTGAACGAGAAAAGGTATTTGCAGGTGGTCCACTTTTCATCTCTTTCTCAAGGGAGGATATGGCATCTTGATCAAAAACCTCCTTAGAAGCCCAGAACTGCAAAATCTTCTCCAGACGTGACTGGTTTTCTTCCTTGTTCTGTGGAAAGTGGTAAATCCTCCCCAGCATGGAACCCAAAACAGGTCTGAAAGCAAGGGCTTCGTTGTCAAACTCGTGCAAGTTTGTCCTACGTTGCAAACTGTGTTTAAGGAAGCAATACGTCAGTGGAAAAACGAGAGAAACTATTAGTGTAGAAGCATCATAATGTTGCAACCCAGATATATCTAATGAACCAGAATTTGAAAGAATCGATTCCTAATAAGATAAAATAAACGAAAAACAAAGACCACACAGTAAACCCGTAGAATTATATAAACAGAAATCAGTGATTTAGTTTAGATACCTGTCAAAGAGAATGTCATTAGCTAGATAAACTATGTGCATCTGTCTATCAGAATCATCCATTGCAAATACCCTGTCTCTAAGTGCCTCTGCTAAAGCTGGTGCAAAGGGAGATCTCTGCATGAACCAAATCTTAGCACTCTTGATAGACTCTTTTGTACCATTAAGGTTGGCCAAGACACCATTTAGTTCCATTGCAACATCAGCAGGGAGTGGACCAGAAAGACCTCGGAATGCATGAGTTGACTGATCAAAATCAGGACGGGCATGGGGCGCAAAAGGATGAGGTTGCGGAAGATGCTGTTGCAGCTGGTGGTGGTCATGGAATGGTGGGAAAGGAGGTTGGCGGATTGGCGGAACTCCTAATGCACCGGGAACATTGTTCATTGTAGGGCTCATCATGGGATTTGGCGGATGATGTATCATAGGCATAGAAGCTGACGAAAATGGAGGATCAAAAGGTCCTCCAGGGGGATGCATAGAGAGAAACTGCTTATAGCGGTAATAACCATGGCCTTCACCCCCAAACAGAAACGCAAAATCAGGATTATCCTTCTGTCTATCACGCATCATAGCCTCAAACTCCGGACCATTCTTAACCGAATACTCAACTAGCTTATCTATTCGCTTCTGCAGCTCTGGGTCAGCTGGAGGTGGAGGAGGAGGAGCTGAATCGTACGGCCCAGGAAAAGGCGAAGGAAGGTGATGTGGAGGTAAATGTGGAAGGAAAGCCTGAGGTTGTTGTTGACCAAACATCTGTGGGTGAGGAGGAGGATGATGAAGTTGCTGTTGCTGCTGCTGCTGCTGCATAGGATGCTGATAAGGAAACTGCTGCATAGAAGGATGAGGAGGCATGAAACCAGAAGCATTGATTGGTGATGGGTATTGTTGATGTTGAGGATGGAATCCGAATTGCTGTTGTTGCTGTTGAAAGTTGGAGACTTGTTGCTGTTGCTGCTGAGTATAAGGCAACCCAGAAGAAGCAGCATAATCCTGCTGCCTTCGATCCATTTTATAAACAGTTGTGCTCTAGAGATTCTCAGCTAGTGTTCCTGAGAAGAATGCAAAAAAACAAAAGCTTTCGAAATTGTTCATATGAATCAACACAAACCAAATTCTCATACACTCAAAACGAAATAAGTCAAATTCTCATTAGCGAATCAGTATCTATGCAAAGAGAAACATCCAACTATAATCTGACAACAGATGAAATCACTAACCTAAGAGGAAGAAACTTCAAGAAAAATGTAAGTCAAATTGTAGAGAGCGAGGCACAATACCTAGTTCTATCAAACAGAAGCTAAGAAGACAAAATTGAAAACGATGAAGCAGAAGCTAAAGTTACCTGAAGAAGAAGAGAGCACCGAGAGAGAGAGAGAAGAGAAGGAAACGAAGGAGAGAGGAGAGACAGACCTTACTCTGCAGCTACGATCCGGATGTCTTATTTGGGCCATGAAAACCCGTTTACCCGACCAGGTAATGGACCGGATCTAATTTATCCCGACCCGACCCGACCCGACCCGATAAGGAACTAAGCAGATAAACCCCATAGAGTAAACCCTTAAAGAGTCCTGAAGAATTTGTTTACCAGAAATCTCCGACTCCGCCATTAGCAAAACCTTTCTTCTTCCGCTGGATATATGAAAAGCAACGGAAGCAATCGTGGGACGATTTGAAAATTTTCTGTAATCAAGTAGAGTATTCCCAATGCAGAGAACCATCTCACTTGCCGCTGCTAAGTCTTCTTCTTCGACTACAGCTCTGTCTCTTCGTCCTCTCATGGCTAAGGTTTGTGTTTCGACTCTTTCCTCTGGTGGGCTACTCAATTGTTCGATTCTAGATTCAAATTTATGTCCTTTGTGGCTAAATCCTTAGACTTTCGTCGTTAAGGGGAAATGGAGTCGAATTTGTTTCAATTTTTCGTTTCTGCTATATTCTTTGTAAGCATTTGAAATCAGTAAAACTCATGGAGATTCTGGCTATTACTTGTTGTTTTTGTTCGTTGCAGTTGCAGTGCAGGGCGATTCAGAATTTCCCAGCCTCATCTTCTTCTTCGGTAGTTCGTGTTGATAGAGTATATAGAAATGTATGCCAGCTTCAGTTTAAAAGAGAGAATGCAAGTTGTTTTAAGTTAGCTTGTGCACTTCCTTCGCATCTAAGGCCTCTCGGTTCTGCTAGCTACGAAGCACATTGGAGCGGTTTTAGTTTAAGGTCCTTTGGAAATAGTTTCAGTCCGTTTCCGGGGAGATATTTTTCTCAAGTCTCTAATACTGGTAATAAGGGTAAGATTGTTGGTGGTGATGGAAAGGCTGGTGGTAATATATCAGGCTTCAAGAAGTTTAATAAGAAGTGGAAGAAGCATAAGGTCTTGGCTTCCTCAGAAGTTGAAGTGGTGGCTTCTACTAAACCAGTTATTGGAGATGTTAGCAGTGGCATCAAGGTGGACCTATCAACTGCAGCTTCACCTGTTAGCAATGGTAAGCAAGCCTCTACTGTCAAAACAAAACGGCGGCCAAAGAGCAAGAAAGTCGAAGATAAATCATCTTCAACGGTATCGGTTTCGGAGGCGACCTCTGTAGAAGAAAGTTTGAAAAGCGTTCCCAAGCCAAAACATTCTGGTTCCGGATCTGCTAAGGTATTAAACTTTTAATTTTTTGGGAACATAATAGTTTTACCCTTGCGTATTTTACCTAACAGTACAGTCCTCAGAAGGAGGTGGCGAAAAATCCCACTGCAGAGGGGCCCAAAAGTTCTGCTCCATCAAATTCCAAGTCGGAACAACAACATTTGAAGTCAACAAAAGCAAGCAATGCACCAAAACAGGAGCAGGCTGGGGAACCAGCTGGGAAATATGATTCTCAAGTCCCTAATACTGGAAATAAGGATAACATTGTTGGTGTTGATGAAAAGGCTGGTGGAAAGAAATCAGGTACCAAGAAATTTAATAAGAAGTGGAAGAAGCATAAGGTCTTGGCTTCCTCAGAAGCTGAAGTGGTGACTTCTACTGAACCAACTATTGGAGATGTTAGCAGTGGCATCAAGGTCGAACTATCAACTGCAGCTCCACCGGCGAGCCATGGTAAGCAAGCCACTACTGTCAAAACAAAAGTGCGCCCAAAGAGCAAGAAAGTCGAAGATAAAACTTCTTCCGCGGTACCAGTTTTGGAGGCGGTCTCTGTAGAAGAGAGTTCGAAAAGCGTTTCCAAGCCAATACATTCTGGTTCTGGAAATCGGAAGTCTTCATCTGCTAAGGTATTAAACTTTTAAAATTTTGGGAACATGATAGTCTCACCCTTGCTTATTTTACCTAACAGTACAGTTCTTAGAAGGAGGTGGCAAAAAATCCCGCTACGGAGGAGGCCAAAAGTTCTGCTTCATCAAATTCCAAGTCAGAACGACAGCATAGGAAGTCACCAAAACAGAAGCAGGTTCCTCAACACATGAAAAACAGCATAGAGCATCGAGGTCAAAATGCATCTAAACCGCTTTATCCGCCAAGTGGAAAATCTGTTATTGTCGTTGAGTCAATCACAAAAGCAAAGATTATTCAGGGTTATCTTGGTGACATGTATGAGGTTTTGCCGAGTTATGGTCATATCAGGGACCTGGCCTCAAGGTCTGGTTCAGTGAGGCCAGATGATGATTTTAGCATGGTGTGGGAGGTTCCATCTTCAGCCTGGACTCATATTAAGAGCATAAAGGTGGCATTAAATGGGTACGGTTTCTTACCTGTTTAACTACTTTTAAAAATCCACTGTTACTGTTGTCATCTATTCCCTAACTAGAGAATATTTTCCTGGTGTGTCATTATGCCGTCTACCTATGTATTACTGCTTCAAGCTTCATCTGATATGAGCTACTTCTTTCCTATGGTTTTTCTTATTGTGGTTCTCTATCTCAGTCTGTTTACCTTGTTCCTCAGAGCTGAAAATCTGATTCTTGCCTCGGATCCAGATCGTGAAGGAGAGGCAATTGCCTGGCACATCATAGAGATGTTGCAGCAGCAGGGTGCTTTACATGAAAGTATGACAGTAGCAAGGGTTGTTTTCCATGAGATAACTGAGTCAGCAATAAAAAGTGCACTTCAATCCCCACGAGAAATTGACGGGGACTTAGTACATGCTTATCTCGCACGGCGTGCTCTTGATTATCTAATCGGATTTAATATTTCACCACTACTTTGGAGGAAACTTCCGGGTTGCCCGTCAGCTGGTCGAGTCCAGTCTGCTGCTTTGGCTCTCATCTGTGATAAAGAAAGTGAAATTGACGGATTTAAGCCTCAGGAGTACTGGACTGTAGGAATCAAAGTGCAAGGGAAAGATAATTCAGCCACTTTTTCAACTCACTTGACCAGTTTAAATTCAAAAAAGTTAAACCAGCTTTCTATCACCTCTGAAGCAATGGCACAGGACATTGAGCAAAGGATAAGATCAGAAGGTTTTCTAGTGAAGCGCACTAAAAAAAGCACTACACGGAAAAATCCACCAACTCCATACATAACATCAACCCTTCAGCAGGATGCTGCTAACAAATTGCATTTTCCAACAGCATATACCATGAAGGTGGAGAAACTGAAACCTTTTTCTTTTTCGTTTTTATTCACTTTTCATTGAGTGCATATTTCTGATAATAAGTACTTTGCAGCTTGCTCAAAAGCTATATGAGGGCTTCCTACTGTCGGATGGTAAATCAGCTGGTCTTGTAACATACATGCGGACAGATGGTTTACATGTGGGTGATCTCTTTACTTTTGTATTTTCTGCTATGGATTCATCTATGTTTTGATTTTCAGAAACAATACTTTCCGACTGATTCATCTTGTTATCTGTTACACTTTGATTTTCCTTGATTTATTTGTTTCGTTTTCATTTGTTTTTGTTCCCATCAGATAGCTGATGATGCTATCAAAGATATACAGTCCTTGGTGGCAGAAAGGTAAGACATATAAATCATATGCATCTGCGAAGTTATTCTACGTTAGTCCGTTTGACTCGAGAAAACTTTAGCTGCTATTTTCTTATTATCTGCAGGTATGGGAAGAATTTTACATCAGGTAGTCCTCGTAAATATTTTAAAAAGGTTAAGAACGCTCAGGAGGCTCATGAAGCTATTAGACCTACCGATATACGTAGATTACCGTGTAAGTAAATAATTTTACCATACTTCCTTAAGATTAGAGGATTTATTTTAGTCATCGTCAATAATTTATCCTACAGTTTATTGTTTGTAACTCTCAACATCTTTGGTATGCATTTCCAGCAACGATTGCTAGCCTGCTTGATGCGGATTCTCTAAAATTATATACCTTAATATGGTCACGAGCTGTGGCATGTCAGATGGAGCCTGCTTCCATTGCGCAGGTAATATATGTGCTATTTTGCACTTAAAATCATGCATGTAGTGTCAAATAGGTTCCTATTGATCAGTGATAGATAGAAGGGAGAAAAGAGAGCATGTAACTGAATTTTCCCATCAACCGATATTCAATGGTTCAAAAGTTTAAAATTTTGAAATCCAACATATGTCTACAATTTTTTCCTGACTCTTTTCTTTCTCAGATACAACTTGATATTGGAAATTCCTCTGAATCCGTTATCTTCAGATCATCATGCTCAAAAGTTGATTTCCTTGGATACCAGGCAGTTTACGAGGTACAACCTAATTCATATTATTGTTGATTACCTGGCAGTTATATCATTAGGTGGGTTTTTAATGCCTCACCTGTGCTCTGATGATTCTATAGAGTTTGGCTTTAGGAGCAATTCGTCATATTTTTCTCTTTGCTGTGATTGTCTTCTGCAGACTTATTTTGTCTTCTGTTGCCTATTCTGGATTTAATTTTGTTCTCATCAGCTAATGTGTCATCCGTCTTCTCTTTAGAGATGTGCTAAAGCAGTTTTTAATGTTTCTCCTGGCGATATTGTAGGATCCTGAAACTAAGGCAATCAAAAGCAAAGATGATGACAAGAGCAGCGAGCGGGAGGAAACTTTCGAAACTCTCAATTCGTTGAAGGTACCATTTCTAATATTGCAGACTTTTTTTTCCAGCTGTGCTCTGTACTGTGGTGTCATTTCAACCTGTTTTCAGTTTTTTCTTCCATCAGCAATATTGGACCTTTATTAGGTCTCCCCCCTCTTTTCAGGATGGGGATCTGATACATATTGGTGATGTGGAGCTCAAGCAGCACCATACTCAGCACACCCCACGCTATTCCGAGGGGTCACTGGTATAGCACTCCCATTTCCTTTGTGTCAAAAGTATCTAAGATCTAGTTCCACACTATGTTTTCCATCAGTCTAGGCCCTTTTTGGAATTTGCGATCATGGTGACTTAGTTTTCTATAGGCGAATAGGAATAAATATAATTAGGAAGATGAGAAGAGGACACTGACACAATTTTGTTTACCAAAAAAGATCCTTCTTTTTTGCCTTCTTGATTCTTTTACACAAATTTAATTTACTTTTCTCAAGTCCAAGACTCAATTAATCAGGCGACTGAATACGTCAGACGTGTAGTGAAATTTGACACTTCACATTTTAGTCTCCATTAGCTCATTTTGGTTCGCGTTCAGCTGGATAATGCGTTCACCAAAGCTTCCACATAATGCTTTCATTATTCTTGAAGTACATTGATCTTAAACATTTCTCAACAACAGTAATTCATCTCTGTTTCTGTAAGATGGTGGCTAAGCATGAACTCTGATACGGGGTTTCTTTTTTGTATGAGTGCTGAATCTGGTGGTTGCGCAGACGTAGTAGGCATGAGATTTTTTAATTGTACTGCCGCCAGGCTTCACAATACATAATTTGTTAAATGTGTTTTTAATGTGTTTCAGATTAAGAAGCTCGAGGAGCTTGGGATAGGTAGACCCTCGACATATGCGTCTATATTTAGGGTTTTACAGGTAAGTCCTCGTGTTAGGAAACTGGTGGCTTTTTTCTAGTGCTTCTGTTTATTGCTAAAAGTTAAGAGACTCTAAGGTTAAGAGGCTTGTGTTTCACGTGAGGCATATACTGGCAGCATTTTGACACCTTTTATTTTTTTTCACAGGACAGAAAGTACGTAACAATAAAGAACCGAGCACTGTATCCAGAATTCCGTGGGAGGATGGTATTTTCCTCATTAATCGAGCTCATTGGTGATTTAGTAAACCAACCATCTTTCTAACCTCTGTACTATCTTCCAGGTTTCAGCTTTTCTTACCAACTACTTCACTGAGGTCACAGACTATAGTTTTACTGCTGATATGGAGACAGAGGTGGATATTTTAGTTTGTTCTTCACTCGACTCTATTAATATATTCCATAGATATATTACAATATTGCAAGATGAGATGCTCAATTTTTTCCTTATGATTGATTTTCCTTTCAGCTTGATAACGTTTCTGGTGGTGTAACTGAATGGAAAGGTCTCCTAAGAGACTACTGGACACGATTCAGCGCGTATTGTAAACGTGTTGAAAATGTCCAAATTTCACAGGTACTTTCTTACAAAATGAACTCTGGAAGTCTCCATTCTTTTTACAATTTTTTTTTTAATTAGTTTCATACAATATCATACATTTACAGGTGGAGAAAATGTTGGAAAAAAAATACGAGGACTTTCTGTTTTCTTCCTTCCCTGATCCCAGCAGGACATGCCCGAGGTCTCCTTACCATTTTCCCTCCCACTCGATCAAAATTAGAAATGCGAATCAATTTATAAGATAGAGCATCTGCTTTAAAAGAAACCCATGCTTTCATATATGGCATCCCATGCTAAAGATACTTTCACGTGTAGTATCGGTACACAATTCGGCCTAAATAAGAATAATGTTTCTTTATAGTTTGAATGAGTGTGTGTTGACCCTTATTGGGTTTCTTTCCATGTTTCAGTTGTTCGGAAGGCACCTTAACTTTCAAAGTAAGCAAGCATGGTACGGGGTATTTCATCGGTTGTGATCAGCACCCTTCATGCAAGTAAGTCGCAGGCTGTTGAATCTCTAACTTTTTACACCTGAGATGCTTATTCATGTATTCTCTCCATCGGATTTTACCTATAAACTTTTCTGAGTTTTTTTTATCTATCCACTGGTATAATTTGAGCTGTGTTCATATACAGGTTCATTGCTAAAACACTTTATGGAGAGGATGAAGATGAAGATGATCCTCCAAAGAATAACTGCGTAGAAGAACCCAAATTGCTGGGTCTTCATCCCAATACCAGTGAGAAGGTCTCGCTGTTCTGACCCTTTTCTGTTGTCAATTTCTCTTAAAACTTTAATTTGCTGAATCCATTTCCTTGTTCAGGTTATTTTAAAGTGTGGCCCCTATGGGTATTATGTACAGCTTGGTGAGGATAAAAAAGGGCACTTACCAAAACGAGCAAATGCGGCCCATGTATGTTGGAGTTTTATCAATTCAAATCCACATGATCTCTATGTTTCTCTTCTTACACAAATGGAGGCACACTGAGTAAATGTTCAGTGTGCATATGTGTGCCAGTAGTGTCTTGGTGATATAATGCTTGCCTTTTCTTACTGAGAAGTCTTTTGCAACCTTATTTTTCCAGATAAAGGATGTGAATTCTATTACGCTTGAAGATGCTCTTGAATTATTACGCTATCCTCTGACACTGGTAAGACTGATATAAAGGTTAAAGTTATTGCATTTCTGGCTGAGCTGTTTCAACATTTTGGAGTGCTGACGACTTGGTATGCTGATTTCTGACCAGGGAACCCACCCTGAAGATGGGCAGCCTGTACTCTTGAAGCTTAGTAAATCTGGATTTACTGTTCGACATCGCCGCACGATGGCTACTGTTCCAAAGGTATAGTTATGTATTGTACTGTTATATGATGCCTCCTTAGAAATATAGGTAGAATAAGAGGAGCATTTATTAGGAGATGTTGGTGCTATATTGGATAGGGAAATGAGGTGTTGATCTGCATCCATAATATGCTAGGATATATTGTTGTCTATGTTATGGCATGAGTTGGAAGCATTGTCGTTTTCATTGAGGATAACTTGGTACTTGGCAGAACTTGGAACCAGGTGAGGTTACTTTAGAGAAAGCAATGAAGCTCTTGTCTGGCAAAAATGTGAGACTGTGTGGCAGACCTAAGAGGATCCAGCCAATAGTAGATGAGGAAGATGAAGTTGCGGAGGCAATGTAATCTAATCCACAACGCAACACCATTGGTTTAATTTACAATTGGTTCGTGAGCTTACATGGATGGAGAAGAGCATTAGCTTTGATGGAGACTATTTAAAAATTCTTTTGGGTAATCAGAGTAATAATCATAACCGAAAAAGATTTGATACTGTTGTAAAATCATAACACATTTGTTCATGATATGATTATATCCATTGGTTTTATGGTTTATGGAAGTGTGGTATTCTCTGTTCTGAGGGACTGCATCATCTTTGAATTTGCTTTTATGTTAGAGAAGTTGCAGGAGAAAATGATTTCATCTTTGAATTTCCTCCATCCTGAGCTAGATGGTGAGTTGACTATAATCATCTGTACAATTTGAACACCTTCTACAAGGGAAAGACACTCTACTGCATTATACACTGAGCATGCAAATTCAGTTACTCGTTTTATGAGCATATATACATTTTAAGTTTTTAAGTGTAACTTCCGGTGGAACATGGATTGCTGATCGCATCTGAATCCTCTTGGTCCCTTCTTATGTGCAGATCAATTTTTTCATCACAATAAAACTTGAGACTTCAGAGGTTATTGAGGCACGGCGATAGAAGCACCATTCATCCGTTCCTGCAAATGGATATTGGAGAAGAAAGCATGAGTTGAGTAAATGGATTCGAGTTGAATGCATTATTTGTATTGGATTTATCAGTCCTCACAACTTGGGGGAGGAATTTTGACTAACGGTGGGGGTTGGTCCGGGGCTGTTAATGACTACTGCAGACTGCGTTGATTCTTCGGCAAGTACTCTTAATCTGTTGAGCTCTGGCAAGATAACTTTGGAAAGATCAGGTCTGTCCTTTCGCCTTATCTCTGTACACTTGAGAGCCAACTTGGCAAACTCTGTGGTGTCTTCAACAGGCCAATCAGACACAGCTGGATCAAGCAAATCTTTCAAATTCCCCTTCTCGAGGGCTCTTTCGATATAATGAGTTAGACCCATAGGTGGTTTTCCTGTTATTAACTGCAGAAAAATAATGCCGAGCGAATAAATGTCAGATTTCACACCCAGCATACCCGTCTGCTGATACTCTGGATCGATGTAGCAAAATGTGCCAGCGGTTGACGTCATGCGGTATTGCGTCACGGTGTTTGCAACGGATGGAGGGACCAGCCTTGCCAGGCCAACATCAGCAACCTTACTGACAAAGTTGCGGTCTAGTAAGATATTTGCTGGTTTGAGATCACGGTGAACCAGTGGTTCTGGTTTAGTCTGGTGGAGGAACAACAGTACAGTGCCGATCTCTGCAGCAATTCTGAATCTTGTTTGCCAAGAGAGGGGCGGGCTGTCTCCTTGTCTGAAAAGACGGTCTTCTAAGCTCCCATTGGCCATAAATTCATACACTAAGCATCCACATTCTGGGCATGCTCCAAGCAGAAGAACCATGTTAGGGTGCCTCATGCAGCTTAACACTTCAACCTGTGTTTAATTGATAAATAACAATTAACTAAAGTCGACATGAGGGATTTAAAGTTTTTAAGAGACTTTGTTATGAGATTTCACCTCTTGCTGAAACTGTGACCTGCCTTGAGCTGCATCTGGGTGCAAAGCTTTCACAGCCACAGGCGTGTGATCCAGATAACACTTGTAGACAGGTCCATAACCGCCTTCTCCGATCTTGTATTTCTCATCAAAGAACTCTGTTGCATTCTCAATCTCCTCTATGGAGTACTTCCTGTATCTGACATCTGAGTGCGCTAAAGCATTCACAGCTTTTGTTTTCTCCTCAGATTCCTTCAGAGCTTTCATTTCTGCATTGATTCTCTTTCGGGACTCGATTTCAGCAATCCTTTGAGCTGCTTCAGCTGCTTCCATTGCTGCTTTGGACTTTGCTTTCTCCTTCTCTACAATGGCTAACGCGGCTTCCTCTGCAAGCTTTGCCTCTTCAAATTTCCGTTCTTCTTCTAACTTCCAGCGTTGAAGCTCCGTTGCCTGCAGGTTCAACAATTTGCCTTTGAATCCGTATAGTAGAAATTGGGAAACAAAAGTGAAGCCACATCACTCTTTTTCGCGGGATTATACCTTCTGTTTTGCTGTGAGCGCTTCCTTGCAAGCTGTACTATACATTTCCATCGTTTGTTTCAGCTCCAGTTTGAGCCTCCTCATCTCAGCCTCTACATCATCCTGGTTTTTCCAGAATTCACAATTCTCAGCCATAAAACGTCTTGCATCTAGCAGTTCCAAGTATGCAACCCGCAAAAAGATTTACAGATCAGTCTTACCCCTCCTTGCGAAGCAGATGAAAACCTTTCCTTCTCAAATGAGCCTGTTGAGAAAGCAGTTGGTGAGCTTATATCCATTGACCTCCGTCCGTAGTTTATTGACTCGAAGCTACCATAGTCCATGTCTGAGAAATTTGATAGCCTTGGAGGAGTCCGGTTTGGATCAGAATTGTCATATAAGGAAAGAGAGTTACGCTCAGTGCTTGGTCTTCCAGAGCTGATAAAGGATATGTCAGAATCCGGGATTGATAGATCTCCATATGATCTCCCATTCAAGCCTCTTCTAGTGTACGGTGACCTGTTTCAACCAAGAAGTTTCATCGTCTAAAGTCTATGGTCATGATTCCCCGAGCGTGTCAAATATAAAAACAAGAGTGATGTGTACCTGAAGGAATCTGATTGATCGTCAAGGGACCTGCGATGCTGAGACTCAAATGACTGTCTCTCAGCTACCGGAAACAAAGCAAAAAAAGAAACAAACAAAATCAGAAAAGTTTCAGTATTTTGCAGGAGATTGACATGTGAAGGCAGCACTAAGAAAAGCCATTTTGTTTTCTAACCTCTTGTGCTAGTAGTTGAAGGAGCAGGTAAAGGTGGATGTGGCTTTACGCTATTCTGTTGAAGCTGGATGCGCAAAGGAGAAACAGAGGGTGCAGCACGAGAGGCTACTCTCTTTGATGAAAGCTTTCCTTTGGTTACGACATAAACCGTGCAGAAATCAGGTGCGCTCTTCGTGATGGTTCCTGGAATATCTGTAGGTTTGTTGAACCTGCAGAGTTTTAACACCCAATTTTGACATCTGATCCACCATTTCCGGTTAAAAGATTCACAGCAGGACCAGAAAGAGAGAGGATAAAAACACACCTGAGAAAGCCACCTTTTGAGGAGGAACCAACCACCAATACCTCAATGACGACCTGACTTGCATATTCGACTAAAGCTTTCCCCACATCTGACTCCTCCAACAACACATCTTTGCATTGTATCTGAACAAGTTCCATTTCAAGAAAGCACATAAGTAAGCATAGGAAGAGACAGAGCACAACTCATAAAGTACATAAGATTGGTGACTCACATCTTTGCGTGAACAGAGGCAACGAAAGGGAAGAAACAATTGTTTGTAAGAGCCTTCTGGGTCTCCACACACCAATGAAGAATCACCATTTATTTGGCTAACCTCTGAAAAACAGAGACAAACCCATCAGCTGCCGAGAAAGGGAAGAAGACACATAAGAACCAGACACAGAGAAGAAGTATAGAAGAAAGGTTTTTACTAGCAGAATTTGAATTAATAGAAGGATTTGTTGACAAAGAGGAAGCCCGAGGCTTGACATGGACGAGGACGACGGTTTGGCCTTTCTGCAACAAATTATCAACAGCCCATTTCAGAGCATTTTGGCTGCTTTTGTCTCTGTCGACCGCCACAGCAACCAATCCATCCGTGCCATGTCCTCCTCCGTCTCTGTCCCTCCTCCCTCCGCTGTTCCTCGCCATCCGAATCTCTCTCTCTCTCTCTCTCTCTCTCTCTCTCTCTCTCTCTCTATATATATATATATATACTCTCTCTCTCTTTATATGAATCTCTTAAAACAGAGGAAGGAAAAATCAAAGAGCACCACCACACAGAGAGAACAATGTTTTTGAGCTTCAAAGGACAAATGTGGTTTATTTCTTGTGGTTTCTGGGTTTGTTTTCCTTTCTAAGATCCGTTTGATTGTTCTTCTTCTCTAATTTTGTAGGTTGGGAAAAAGGGAATAAAGAAGAGAAAGAGGTTTCTATAAAAATCCATCGACTCTGTTTTGAGCGCCTCTCCTTCTTCCCCGCCTCTCTTTACTCAAACTTCCCATCAAATGTGTGTTAATATATTTTACCCGCAAACGATTTTTTTTCTTTCTTTTTCTTGTTAAAAACGATTTCTTATCTGTACGCACCAGAAATTTAGAAGACATAATCAACGTTAGATTATATGCAAATGAAAAATTAAAGACATTTTTTAAAAAGATGCAAAAACACCCGAAATTTGTTGTTCTTAAATCGACTTTTGTTTTCAATCTATACTTGTAAGAAAATGTAAAATAATGTCCGATTAAATATCGAATATACTTTTTAACAGAATGTGATTTGTACAAACAGAACATACAACTACAATCTTGATCCTAATTCCTTACTGTGTTAGAGTTTTTTCTTAAAATAAGATGAAGAATATGTAGGTTAAGTGACTTTGAGTCTTCATTTCTGAACATAACAGATCTTGTTGTTTACTAAATTACAAAATCTTTCATACAAACTCACAAAGACTCTCTCTTTTGCTAAACCAACACGACTTCTTGTTCTTCCACACATGTAGGATGAAGATCATAATCGCAAGCATCACAAGAAAACGCCCAAAACCTACCTTGCTTCTTACAGAAATCACACACATAAGCTTTTGCCATATCCAACTTTAGCTCATGTTCATGCTTCTTATCCTTCACTTTCCTTAGAAGCGAATCGCCTTCTTTCTTCAAACAAGCTTTTAGCTCGACAATCCTCGATTCCGTGAAAGGAAAACTCCTTGATCCATACAGTGATACCATCTCTCTCGCGTTTGTGTTCACTGTTTTCTCTTCGGGTCCTATGATGACTAATGCAGGTATGAGTTTGATGTTGAAGATTCTACAAAGATCATGTCTTGTTCTGTCCTCGTAAGGTATTGCAAGCCATGGCATGTTGGTCATGTTGATGTTAAACTCTCTTGAGTCTCTGTCTGTTGAGACTAAGATGACTTCGAAGGAGCCTTTTGTAGTGGTCGCAAGCTCATCGTACACATCTATGAGCTGAGAAGTGAAAGATCGAAAAGGCGGACACCAATGTGCACCAAAGTATAACCCTATGGTCTTGCCCATAAGTTCAGAAACTAGTACCTGCATAAATGTTCATAGACATAATATCATAACTCATAAGGGACATATGATCCGATAAGATACTTAAAGTCTATAGGTCGGTTTCTTTTTACCTTACTTCCGTTTCTGGAAACCACGTAATTCCGGGATTCATGTGTAAGGAGTTTCTCCAACTGTCCTCCAATGCGTTTGGAGTCATCGATGGCTTTGAGTTCTTCTTTTCTCTTTTTAGTAAAAGGAAATGCTTCAGGACCATAGTCTTCAATTAGACCAATCACATCCTCGGCGACCGAGATTTCATCTGGATATAGAGGAACCAGTGATGGGATACGAGCAATTCTGTACTTGTCCCTTAATTTGTTGCGTAGGCTTAAATTGAAGGGAACTGCGAGCCACGGCATGCACCAGAAGTGTTCATAGAATAAAGTCATGTCATGATCAAATGAGACAAAGATGATCTCGAGTTCTTCTCCTCGTTTCTGAAGATTCTCATAGAGTTTCACCAGCTCTGGAGTAAAGTCCTTGCAAGGCCTGCACCAGTTTGCAGAAAAGAAGAGACAAACCGTCTTACCGTGAATATATTCCAGCGGCACCTAATTGAATTGAGCTTATAGTTTAGTAAAAGTGTCTAGACGGATATATCAAAACACATTGCGAAACAATAACGAGTGAAAATTATCGGTACCTCTCCACTATGCGACAAAAGAAACTCAATCCCTTCAGCTGCTAATATAGAGTAAAGATCACCACTTTCAGGAAATTCAACTTGGTAATCTGCTGATACTGCCATCTAAACTGCAACACCACTATGCTCTTTTTGCTTCTTCTGTTCAGAAACCTAAACCAATATGAGAGGACTTGCTTCATCAAGAACAGGTGCCTTGACCTTATTGTAGGAGTACATGTTATCCAAAACAGCTCAAGCGAATCCCAACTGGAAAGGCTTCTAGAGAAAAGAGTACATGCGTTGTGATTAAGTGAAACTCTTGAAGACTGAGATGTTCCATACAGCTCTACACTTAAACCTCCTAGTGATTAAAAAACCCTAACGTCTATCTTCATAAACATATGAGATGATCAAACATACAGAAACATCAAGAACAGTTTCAAAACATCAGAAACCCAAAACAAAACTTGAAGGAACATACAACTGAAACGCAGACCATCTATAAGACTATAACAGGTTTTTACAGACGATGAACTGTATCAGAAGACCTGTTGAGAAAAGTAGTAAGGCGAAACTCAACGTACCTGATACCAGAGACAGAGAGATAGTGATATAACCTTTGATACGAGGATTCTACAGAGAGAAGAGTTTCAATACAGAGTAGATTGTAACAAGATTTGACCACAGGTCTAATTATGATTGATTTTCCTCTCGATTGATTAAAGCTTGTAAATTCCAAGAAAAGGGGATAAAGGAAATTCACATGGGGACAAGAAAATTTATATATAGAAAAATATATATTAAGGTCTCTATCAAACGAACAAGTAAAAAAAGTAACACGAAAATATCCTGAAAGAATATACCATCTACAGCGTTACCCAATAGCTAAAGCAACAAGCTTGTGAAAACCATAAATTTTATATTCTTGCTTATCTCAACACTGCATCAGAAAGTGGACAAGTTGAAGAAGAAATGGTCGGAAAAAGACATTCTTTTGCGTCTAGATAATACCATAACGATGGCACGAATATTCACAAAATGGGAAAACAAAATTAAAGCAGAAAGGTCAAAAAAAAAATCAATAAAAGAAGAAAAGCTTGAAGCTTTTTACTCATCAACCAAAACTAGGAAAAAGAAATGAATACGAATAACCCTGACAATTAAAAAAAGAAGAAGTAATCGTCTTTACCTACAGACACAAGCTTTGATCAACAAACATCAATGGAAACAAGATTTAGATGAAGAAGAAGACTAGTGGAGACCAGAGAGAGAGAGAGAGAGAGAGAGGGACAGGCCTTTCAATGGAAGCTATTACATGAGCGAAAACTCCTCTCTTGAAGAGCGATGATCACCATCACTAGCAGTCACATATGAAGATCGAACACTCTCTTGACCTCCTCCAGCTGCATCT
Source organism: Pseudoturritis turrita (assembly GCA_900406555.1). Classification (NCBI taxonomy): domain Eukaryota; kingdom Viridiplantae; phylum Streptophyta; class Magnoliopsida; order Brassicales; family Brassicaceae; genus Pseudoturritis; species Pseudoturritis turrita. The sequence goes on along the minus strand of OVBL01001030.1, from coordinate 951,628 downwards.
CTATCAACTTCTTCTATTCGATCAACAGCCTCGTGAAGCTCAATTCTCCTCTCTATATCCCAATCACAACATCTCAACCCAATCTTGAGCAGCTTCAACATTTGTGCTTCGTGTTCTTTCCCTGCTTTCATCTCCTTATCGAACACATCAGCTGTCCACTCTGTTCTCGCTACTGACTCAACCCAAGCTGCTAGCTCGTCATCAGCTCCTTTCCCTTGCCGGAGATAATTCGCCGGAAACTTCCCTGTCAAAATCTCGAGGATCAAGATTCCAAGGCTCCACACATCAGACCTCCTCGATGTCCGGTCTTGCTGAGTAAACTCTGGTGCCTTGTAAGCAACCATGAACTGCTGTGATTGTTCCCTGTTAACCACCGGCACGAGAGCGTAGTCCGTTAAGAGTGGCTCGAAGTCGTGGTCAAGCAACACATTGGAAGATTTGAGATGTCCATGTGGGAGATTCAGATCTGGGAATACTCTATAGAGATAAGCTAAACCTCTCGTAACTCCTCTCACAATCTTCAATCGGATCGGCCAATCCAAAACCACCTGATCTGGTGTTCGATTTGCTGCAAAATTATCCAAAATTTCATCAGATTCGTCGGAAAAATCATCAGATGAGATGTGAACGAGAGTTGATTATTATTACCATGGAGGAGATTCGCGAGACTGCCATTAGCAATGTAACTGGTAACGAGAAGCTTCTCTTCTTTTCTGTAATAGAAGGCTATCAATGGAAGGAGATTAGGGTGAGACAATCTTCCAATCTTCTTCATATGATCGTAAAACTCTTCTCTCCCGATATTACTCATAAACCTAAACCGTTTCACAACCACCGCACAACCGCTCGATAAAGCCGCTTTATACGAAGATCCAAATCCGCCGCTTCCGAGAACCTCCGCCGAAGCACGGAGCATATCCTGAAGCGTAAACCTCTCTTGATCATTCCTAACGAAATGTAGCTTCCGTTGATCTCCTCGCTTGTCATCATCTGGAAGCTGAGATCCCTCGGATAATGTTGCTACTGTTGCCGATGAATCTCGCTGCACACTTTCGTTGGCTAGTTTTCTGTACACTTTCGAGTCTAGCGAGCTCTTCTCACTGACTTGCTCGGTTTGTCCGTAAACTTGGCCGTGGTTATGGTCGTGGACGGGGCTGTGGCCACGGCGGCCTTGACGACGGCTGAGGATGCAAACGGAGAGGAAGACGGTGATGAGGACAATGACGGCGAGGACGGTGAGGGCAAGGAGAAACACCGTTAAGAATGGTGGACGAGTGTATCTGCACGGAAGCAAAGGCTGTCCACATAACCCCTTGTTACCTGTTTTAAGGCCCAACAAAATTACCGAATTGTCAGATCTTACATGGCCCATTTCTTCATAGGCCCATTAATATTTTACCAAACTAAATCATATTTGTAAACGGATATAATTAACTGGCTACAATCAAAATTTCTATAGTTTAAATTCTATTTGTTCTGTCAAATGAGTATCTTTCATAAATATTTTGATCTGATCCCAAAAAAAAACCTTATCATATTGCACATTTTTGTCAAATGAATATTGGAACATTCAATGGAAAACTCAAACGTGCCTAACGTGCTCGCTACTCACAAAATAGTCCATGACCAATACGTTCAAATTTTCCCACGGATAGTATATATCTAGAAGTTTTTTTTTCCCCCCTAAATAGCATTCCAAAAAATTATAGGTCGAAACTCATACATTTCTCCATCAAAGCCTAAGGTTCGCCTCAACCTCTTCCAAATAAGATTTGAACTTGAGTTCTAAAACAACAGAATCATTTTGCCACTATACCACCCGTTTGGTTAACCACGTGACTTACATTTTGGATTGATATTTGTAAAATAAAATCGCAATTTTTATATGTTGCAAAATATTCACAAAAGAAGAAGATGATTGATGATTACCTAAGAAGAAGGTGGCGTTCATGAGGCCAAGAGTAAACGGAATACGACCTTCTAATCGATTATTAGCAACGTTAACGGTAACGATATTCTTCTGTTTAAACGCCGGTATTTTTCCGGTGAACATATTATCCTGAAGATTAAGCTCAGTCAGCTTCGGCAATTTCCCCAACGACTTGGGAATCTCACCGGAAAACCTGTTTCCTTCAAGATGAACCTTCACAAGAGCCTTCATTCCATCAAACAAATCACCGTCAATCTTGCCGGAAAACCGGTTATGCGCCAAGTAAAGATGCACAAGCGAGACAAGCCCGTCGAGTCCACGTGGCACGGACCCTTCGAAACCGTTACGCATGAAGCTGATGCTTTTGAGACCACGCATTGACCCGAGAGCGTGTACGTCAAGCGAGCCGGTGAGGCTCATGTTCTCGAGACGGAGAGCGAAAACGGATCCGTTCGAACACATCACTCCTTTCCATTTCGAGTCGCTTCCTTTTTCACCGGAACATGGAGGTTCGCCGGAGTCCCATCCGCCGAGCACGGTTGCGTTCACGAGAGATGACTTGAACTTCAAAAGAGCATCTGCGTCACCGTCGCCGGAGATAGGACCGGCGAAGCAGACGGCGAGTAGTAACAAGAGAGAGTATACGATGGGGGATTTGTTATCGCGGGTCATTTCGATATCGCCGGAGCGAGGTTTCGAGAAAAAAACAAATCGAAACTTAGGTTTTGAAAGGAAATTGAGTGATTTATATGTCGGAAGAAGATCTTTTTTGTTTGACGGATTCTTGTGGATGAAAATGGATTTAATCAAATGGGATGAGTTTTGCCGGAAGAAGAATGAAGACGGCTGATTGTGAAATGACAGCAAAAGTCAAGAACAATCGTTTTCGCCTGCAAAGCAAAGATGTCATTTTTCTTTTTGTCAAGCTCCAAGAACGTGGAACCAAGTAACTGTGTAAGCTTTCTATGTTGTTTAGTCACAATTTTGTACCATATACCTTGATTACGTGTGTTTCTTATTTGTTGTACTAGATTATAAATCTAAAAATCTTATTTCTAACAATTTCTTGGATCTAAACCTTGTTGTAAGCTAATGTAATTTACTTGAATATATTATATGCATTCTATATGACTTATTGAGCCTACTATTACAAGTTGATTTTTTAATTAATCATACATAAATACTCAATCCAATAATTGTGTACTTTAATGGATTTTTTTTAGATACGCTCATACATAAAATCCAATTTATGCATGGCTTTAAATTACATTCAATTACAGTTTGGTTTGAACCAGAGAAGAATGAAAAAATTTATATTACTAGTTTTTAATTACTGATTATAAAAGACTCCATGGCCCAATGGATAAGGCGCTGGTCTACGAAACCAGAGACTCTGGGTTCGATCCCCAGTGGAGTCGTTTTTGCTTTTTTTTTTTTTGGTTTTGAAATATATATAGCTTTCTCCTAATTCGGCAAAATGTTACGCTAACCTTTTGTAACAGTACAATATCACCATTAGATTACTCTAAAGCAGCAAATGTCCTAACATTTACAGCTGAAAGTTGTTCACCTTTGAGATCACTCGACTTCCCGTGGAACTTCACGGAGCCTATTAAGGGTACTAACAATTTCACTCAGACAAGCGATTAGCTCGTCTCCTTGCTGTCTCACAAACTTCAATTTGTCGTCAATACTAATATCATCCCCTGTTTCACCATCCTTTGCTAGATTTCTCTCGACTATTGCATGTATCAAGTCAACTTTCTCACCTAGCTTTGCTTCCATCGCTTCTGCCTCCTCTTCTATGTTCATCGTTTCCTTCTCCTCTTCATCCGTTGAGCTTTCTTCCACCGGCTTCTTCTCTTCCATAGTTTTGTTCTGATGGGTCGCTTTTGCAGGTTTCTCTTGAGTGTTTTCATGACCTCGTTTTGTCCGTGGCTCTTCTTCTTTCTTTGTCTTATGTGGCGGGTTCTCCTTCATGGCGACGACCATAGTTCGCTGTCTTGACCTTTTAGATCCTGCAAAACCCGAGTTTCACAACCAAGTGATTCGAGGGGTTAGCAATAGCATAAGAGTGTCTGTGATTCTAGACTGATCCATGCTACCACAAAAAGAGCAGTTCACATTTATGCACCTCTATTAAACTAAAGATGGTGACTGAGAAAAGCGCAATATGTGCAATAAACCATATTGTAGCTCATTATGGAGCTTACGGTTGCACGGCTTCAGCAGAGTGTTATAAAGAAACTTTAACTATACCTAATGAACCATACCAACAATTTTCATCATTCTGTATGTCAAAGTACTGAATAAAGTCTGTCTATGTGTAATTTGTTCTTAAAGATTCCTAACAAGCCAAGTATTGTTCGGTAAGCGACCAAAGAAGAATAGCGTAATGTACCTAATTCAGCAGTGACATCAAGAATATCCGAGCCTTCTTCGTCTTCATGGTCACTATCAGGTTCAGTCCCAGCTTTATCCTCTTGGATTATCACAAGCGCATTGATGGCTTCAAAAAGCTCGTTATCGATATCCTCCGGGAGTTTCAGTTTCTTCCTCTTCTCAATACTCAAGGACAAATACGAACGACCACTGCCTCGTCCCTGGGACTCCCACTGTTTGATCTGACTGTAATCAGACACCAATGAATCCCATTTCCTCCTGCATTGGTTTAAAGTTCTGTGTACATCCAAAGCATTACAGTTCTCTGAGATCATTGTCCATTTCTGAAAGCTAGACAAAGCATTCGAACAATCCGATTCAACCGCACCGATCTCATTCACGAGAATCAGACAGTCTTTAACAGTCCAGTCCGGAGCAACTTGAGACCGCGTTCTTCGTGAACCGGAACTTCCTTCCTCCATCTTTAAAAAAATTCACTGCAATTTGGTTAATGAACCTCGTGAACATCATCATCATCATCATCATAATCTACACATTACAACATAACTGTGAACTGAAACATTACACCATATCGTCAATTGAACAATGTACAAGAAGAAATACACATATTCGTCTTTGTGTGTTGTTTGAGCATAAGTAGGCATGCAATGTTTACTGCATACTAGATCGGAAAACTCAGATAAAGAAAAAACCAATGAGATTCATGTTTTGATCTGTTTCAATCCATAGTTTTGCAGGAATCTGAGAATTGAAAACTTTGATTCAGAAACTGAAAACAGACAAAATCCCCAAAAATGCAGCTCGGTTCTCAGACATTGAAGAATAACTCGGTACCACACGAATTCTGACACGAAATTCGAACAAGAATCCAAAATTTATACGAGATTTCCAAATTCAATAGAGAAGAGCGTTACCGGATCGTCGGAAACTGGTTCTGGGGAGCGACACGTCGAAAGCCAGCAAAAGTTACTGTGATCCGACACCAATTGAAGACGACGAGGAAGCGAGTGCGAGATCCGTCTTTGTGAAGCCCAAGCCCATTATCATCATAAGCTATGTACCGTATCTGTACACAGGCCCAAACTATTTTTTTTTTTTTGTCATAAAGACACCATATTCCGAATCCGAAAAAACGCAATCCTCGGAAGAAAACCAATCCGAAATCGACAAACATACATGAAAAAGAAAAAACATCGTTCTAGCTGTTTTTACAAGATAATCTATACGGATATTAGTACAATGAAGAATAAAACCAAAATAAAATGAGGATTGAGAAGTCTTTAGTGTCCTGAAAAAAACTTTAATGGCCCAAACTATTTCTAGTCATTCTTTTAAATTTGATATATGAAAAATAAAAAGTGGATCCGTGTGAAAGAGATCTGGTTTTAGCCTTCTCGGAATCTGTTATGGCGTAAATCGTGAACAACGCAATTGTCACTCATGGGAAAAACTTTAATAAAATAGTCTTATTGACCCTTAAGTCAAGCCCAAAAAAATAAATATAATTGTTTGTGTCGTATTTGGTAATGTATATATATGTGTTTGTGTAACAAATACATTCTGACTCCTTGTGTTTTGTGATTTTGATTGTGTCTTTGTTTGCCTCAAAGATCAAAGCTTTCATAATTACTTTTAAAACTAAAGAAAAAAAAAATAACACCATCTGTCTTCAGAATTGACGGTAGAAAAATTATTAAATTTTGGCATTTTGTAACATTTAGCCAGGAATTAGCTTCCAAATAGTGAGATGAAAAAGAAAAAAAAAATTGTATCATTTATTAGGCAAATATTTTGGATTTCAGGATTTTTTATTTATTTTGTTAACATCTTTGGATTTCTGGATATATGGGTTTCCAATAAAAATAAAATCAATTTCAATTATGAATACTAGATTTATTAGATTCCTTGTTTTGAGAACAAAGATATTTTTTTTGGAAAAGGGCAGAAAACAAGCGTTATTACCGGTCCGTCACGTCACGTGACGAAAATGAAAAACGGAACAGACAAAATAAAAATCCGATGGAAACTGGAAACAACATGCGTGGCATGAACACGCGGTTCGGTATGCATCTCTCTCTATAAATGCTCTTCTTCCCCCACACATCAATACACCTCGAAAGCTGAGAGAGGAGAGAGAGAGAGAGAGAGACGTGGGAGAAAGGAGCTGAGTGGTATCATTACCATTACCAGCTCCATACGAACCGAAACGACGTCGTTCTCCTTAACCACTCTGTAATCTCTCCTCCCACGATTTTCTCAGCTTTTCTCGCTAATTACGAGAGGAGATCTTGTCTCACGGTGGGATTGATTTTTCTCTTCAAGAAGATCGTGCCGAGAGGTAAAGTTTTGATTTTTTTTTTCTTTTTCCTTCCGCATTTCGGTTAAGGTATCGATTTTTCTGTCTAATGCAAACTTTGTTTATTGGAATCGGAGGAAATGTTCTCTTTTACTGTTTGATTATGATTATTGCACCAAATCCGGATAGAAAAAGTTAAACCCTTTTTTCTCCTTTTTTTTTGTTTCTAGAATTTGGGAGCACATGTCTACTAGGTTTTTGTCTTTGTTCCTAAAGTTTGGTGATTCATGTTCTTTACCTGCACTGCCATGGAAACTCAGAAGCTACCTAGAAAACTTTTTTGCTCGTTTTATCAAATTGAAAAAAAAGAAGATTTGGGTCTTAATCTTGTCTGAGCTGTCCTGAATTGAAACCCCAAACTGAGCTTATTTATTGACATTTAAAGAAAAAGTAACAACTGGAACGCTGGTCCACTCGTGATTTGTCTTAATTGTTCATTGCACATGTGTTTCTTTTTTAGCTCTTGTCTTGTCTTTACATGTACCTTTTTCTCAAGCGTTTACCCTCCACATAATCATATGATTTGTTAAATCTTGGGATTTGTCTTTTGGTGTTTTACAGCATTTTAGCTGCAGAAAATGGTGATGTGGGTCTTTGGCTATGGCTCTCTTGTGTGGAACCCAGGATTTCACTACGATGAGAAAGTGTTGGGTTTCATCAAGGGATATAAACGTGTCTTCGATCTTGGTACCGCTTTTTTTGTTCCTTTTGCTTATTTGATTGATTTATCTCTTCTTCTCAGCTATATATTGATGACTGATCCATTCTTTTGTGTTTGATTTGACTTGTTAGCTTGCATTGATCATAGAGGTACACCAGAACATCCTGCAAGAACTTGCACACTCGAGAAAGCTGAAGACGCCATATGCGTATGTAGAAATTTTTATCTTAGAGTCTGGTCAAGAGATTTAGTTTAGTTTACTCATAAACTCTCGTTTTCTTACTAACAATCGAATATTTTATTGGCAGTGGGGTACTGCATTCTGTGTCCGTGGAGGACCAGAAGAAGAACGTCTGGCTATGGAGGTATGTCCTTTGCATCTAAAATCTAGACCGCTTGACGTATCATGTTCATGTCTTTGTGTTGATCATTCTATTTATGGACAGTACTTGGAACGTAGAGAGTGTGAATACGATCTTAAGACATGTGTAGACTTTTACAAGGTGAGTCACGGCAATGCCCGACTCTATTGTATACGCCTATTCTCTTATGCTCCTAAAAATTGACCTCAAAAGTTTCTTCTCTTAACTTACACAGGAAGATGATCCCCTGAAGCCAGCTGTAACTGGAGTGATAGTGTAAGTTGTTTTCTATGACACGGGTCCTTTAGAGGCTGTTCTCACATCGATAAGGCGAATATCGCTGTATCTTTTGCTTTTCTTCTACAAGTCTTTGTGTTTTGATTTGTTCTGGATGCATTTTTTACATTCTTCAGATTCACTTCTACTCCAGACAAGGTCTCCAACAAGTATTATCTTGGACCTGCGCCATTAGACGACATGGCAAGGTAAACACTTAGCCTCCAGACCAACTTCTTCTGTTCTTACAATGCCAGATTCTTGTTCTCACACTAGCTTGTTGTCTTGTATATTCGAAGACAAATTGCGACAGCCAATGGACCATGTGGTAACAACAGAGATTATCTCTTCCTGCTAGAGAAGGCAATGCACGACATTGGTTAGTCCAAGCTCCCTTTGTCGACAACAAGATTAGAAATTACGGGTTCTGGGTTCGAATTTACACAAATTTTGAAGTCTTTACTCGAATAGAACTTTGATAATCACTCTTCAAAAACATCTGTGCTCAAGATTTGTAGTCTCTTCTGAGTCAAAGGTTGTGACCTTGAAAGTTTAAACTTTAAAGACACATTGTTTTCGATATGTTGAGCCTTTTGGTTGTTGTTGTTTCACTCAGGGCATGAGGAGGATTATGTTATAGAGCTAGCGAACGAGGTGAGGAAAGTTCTCGCCGAGTCCTCGACGAAGGTGGTGACACCTGTGAAGGAAACAAGAACGAGCCGTGTAGCTAACAAGTCGAAGAGCAATGTCCCCACGGCTCATCAGATACTTCCTCGTCATCCAGAAGCTGTTGCCACTACGATTTAGCTCTTGTAGTTGTCTTCTTATTGGCTTTAGAGACTAAGTGATTTGTGAAAGCAGATCGTTTTGCTTTTTTAACAAAGTTTGTTTTTCGTAGTAGAAGCGTAATGGTTGTGTGTTTGGAACTATGTTGTCTTGTGTGTTGCCCTAACGAGTGCTACTTGTGTTATGTTTCTAGCTCTGCTTCTGCAGTAGCTTTTGAAGAAAATAAAAAAATGTGACAAAAAAAAAGATCTTCTATCAAGGTTATAATAAATGTAAGATTAAAATCATTAATAATTAAATAAATGAGAAATGTCTCGAAAGCACAACACTTTTGGTATGTGTATAAGTAATAACCTAGAGATCTTCTATCAAGGTGGACCTTGAGTCCAAGCAAGAAAAGTTTTGGATCTAAAGATTCATTATATTAAACTTTGGGGATGACTTCTTGTTATAGGCATGTTCATTTCGGAGAACCGATCTCATAATTGTAGGTAGAATATCAAAAATATTATCCAAAGTGTCTTCTTAAAAATTATGTACCGAAAAATGTGGAGCGGGTAGTTACGAGTTATTCGGGTAACTAAAATTCATTATCCGAACAAATAAGATCGGATTCAGATAATTTTGGATAGTATTAAAAATCTTGAATAATTTTGAGTAGTTTTAAAACTTATATAAATACTTTTAAATATTTTTTTGAAGTTTTAACTATCCAAATAATAATTTTCATATTTTGGATATAGTCCATTTGGAATAAATTATCTCTAGCTAAATGGATAATTTTACTACCCAAATCCAAAAAAAATTGGTCGTACTATATGGTCGGATAACACGACCCAAAATGCATCTTACAAGGATTTAGTAGAGTAAATAATTGGTAAAGCTCTAACAAAACCGTAAACAATGACACTGTGAGAAAACTCAAAAACTCTCAACAAAATAGTCCCTTAAAACCTGTGAGCACAATAAAGTATTGGGCTTGTAATTGGAAGGTCCATGAGAACAATTAGATCTTGGGCTTTAACGTAAATTACATTTTTTAATCTTTGCTTATTATATTGCACAAAAGAAAAAAGAAAAAAAGAGAAGAGAAGCCGACTTGGGGTATAAGTCAGTTCTTCTTCTTTTTTCATCCTTCTCGTCACTCATCACCGTAATCTCGATTTTTAGTCTGCGAAACTCTTTTCGTTACACAGAAGTTTCGAATTCTACAGCTATGGATCTCAATCTCGATGCGCCTCACTCCATGGGAACGACCATCATCGGCGTCACTTACAATGGAGGTGTCGTTCTCGGAGCCGACTCACGTACCAGCACCGGTGAGATTCCTCTTCTCTACTTTTCTAGGGTTTTTTTTCTTCTGTTCGTTGGGTTTGTCTTTGAGCTTTGTTTTCGTTTCAATCGGAACGGAGAATAAGCGTATTCGATTGTTCTATTTGGGAAATTTTTTGAGAAAGCTGATGAAAAATTGGGATCTGTTATTATTACTCGCGACAGGGATGTACGTAGCGAACCGAGCTTCTGACAAGATCACACAACTCACTGATAATGTCTACGTCTGCCGTTCTGGATCGGTAATCTCTCGTTTTTTTGGGAATGTCTATTTAGGGATTTCATTTTTGTTTTGTTTGACCCATTTCTGTGGGAAACTCTTTTGCTCGCTACACTTCTTAACTTGCAATTGGGTTTTACTTGAAACTGTTTTTGCTTGCTATATTTCTTACTCGGATGTTTGTTGTTCATGATTAACTTGCGGATGCATTTTTGCTGATTACCACAAGCTCTTCCTGTTCCTTTTGCAGGCTGCTGATTCTCAGGTTGTCTCTGACTATGTCCGCTACTTCCTTCACCAGCATACGTGAGTTTTCATTCTTCCCTTGATTCAACGTTACTATATGACTTGATACTTATGCTATCTTATATATCTGAAGATAAAATAATTTGTTTGCTTATGGTTTGCAGAATTCAGCTGGGGCAGCCTGCAACCGTAAAGGTTTCTGCCAATCTTATCAGGATGCTTGCGTATAATAACAAGGTACTTAAATCTTGCAGTTTAGTTTGGTTGTTTTACCAGAAACTTAAACTTAGAGTAGTGGGCAATGTGGATGTTGTTCCATCTTCTACCAGGGTCCTTTCTTGTAGAAAAAAAATGCTCCACAGAATCACTGATAACTTTTGTTTGGAAGTGTGACTTTGCGAAACATGACGACTTGCTTACGTTTCATTGCTTTATGTCTTAAGCTGAAAACTTTTGGGGCCATGTCAAACCTAGCTTGCTAGTACATATGAATCTCCTGTTGTTCGTAGTGTTGTTCTCTAGTCTGAAGAACGAATATTTTTTAATGGAAATGTAGAAAGTTTCTGTTTTCAATGCTACTGTATGCAGTGCTCAAGAAGTATGTATCTATTTATATATATGTTGCAATCTCAGTTTTCTGTAATCTGAATAATAGTCTATTTATGTTGTTTAACAGACATGCATATCCAGAGTGTTATTGTACGGTTATTCCTTGTTTTGATTAGATGGAGTGTTGACTAAAGCATTGTATGTCTTTATTGGGCAGAACATGCTCCAAACTGGCTTAATAGTTGGTGGCTGGGACAAATATGAAGGCGGTAAGATCTATGGGATCCCGCTGGGTGGAACTGTAGTGGAGCAACCATTTGCTATTGGAGGTAAAACCCCAATTGTTCTGCGTCTTATGATCTTTGGGTTTTCACATAGCAGTATTCGATTAAGTTCCCTTTGCGTTTTACTTATATGATACTTAGCTTTCCTGCTAATAACTAGTGGAAATGTGTGTTTGTGTAGGCTCTGGCTCGAGTTACCTTTATGGATTCTTTGATCAGGCCTGGAAAGAAAACATGACCAAAGAAGAAGCTGAGGTAAGGCGGTTCAGATAATTATATCTGTGTATGCTAAAAACTCGCAAACCCCATTTGTTGTAACTGGTCCTTGCTATTGTATTTACGCTGTGTAATTTGCAGCAACTTGTTGTGAAGGCGGTTTCACTTGCCATCGCCCGTGATGGAGCCAGTGGAGGTGTCGTACGAACTGTCATAGTAAGATAATCTCTCTGGCCAAAACCCTCTTTAAGCGATACTTATAAACTTCTTGAATGGAAAATTCGTTAACAAACTGGTACCGATGAATTTGAACAGATCAACTCAGAGGGAGTGACGAGAAACTTCTACCCTGGGGATAAGTTGCAGCTTTGGCACGAGGAATTGGAGCCGCAAAACTCCTTGTTAGACATCCTAAACGCTGCTGGTCCTCAACCAATGGCTATGTGATCAGCAAACAACGATCTTTTATCTTACTCTGTTGGAAAAATGTTTTAGATATTTCATTACATTTTCCAATGTCTTTTAAGACTCTAAACTCTGTTTAAGGCTCTTTTGGATTGAGCCGATGTGTCTTTTTCAAAAATGGATCTCGTGTTTGTTATCGTGGATTTTAGTAGAAACATGGCCATCTTTACTGCAACTTTTTTGAGGTTCCAAATCACAAAACCAAAGAAACTTATGGTGAATAAAAAATATATGTCAATCAAATCACTACATTTTATATGCCTGACACGTGGGCGGACAATGGACAACTTGTATATTGTAGAGACTCGGACGCAGTAACTGGACGGAGAGACAGAGGAAGATGTCAGGGAAAGCTGGTCACGATCTCTTTGTCTATGGCAGTCTCCAGGAGCCTCAAGTCGTTTACGTGCTTCTTAATCGCCTCCCTGACCGTGTCTCCGCCGTACTCTCCGGCTTGTGCGTCTCTCTCTCACTCTTAATCGTCTTGATTTCATTCGTTTTTGGATCCACTTGATTAACGGCGATTCTTGGGATTTTTCAGTCACAGGTTTAGACTCAAAGGTCGTGTTTACCCAACGATTCTACCTGACGGTACCAGAGAAGTCAACGGAACGGTTCATTAATCTATCCCTGATTTCCTTTCACAGAAACGTTAAGGCCATTGTTCCCTGCGGAGGATTTTGTGTCGTGTTTTAGTGTTGAGATGGTTTTGTTACCATCCTTGTTTCGCTTATAATCTTGATTTTTGAGGTTTCTCATATAAAGATTTGAGTATTTTGAATAACTTTTGTTGTTCTTGTAGGTGCTAAAGGGAATAACAGATGATGAACTGAAACTGTTAGATGAGTTTGAGGATGTTGAATATGATAGAAAGACTGTTGGAGTGGTGCTGACGGTAATTACCTTTTGATCGTAACAACTAATTGTCTTACGTCTCCAAGGTTTCGTCTTTGTTAGATTAGATACTGATGCTCAAAGCCTTTTGATGCTTTGTCATCTGCAGGATACTTCAGAGAAGCTGCAAGTCGGAACATATGTATGGAAGAAGAAAGATGATCCGGATCTGTATGGCGAATGGGATTTCGAGGTTTGAAATCTTACGTTATATCTTTCCTTGTCGCTTTTAGAATGTGAAAGCTTTGATCTTTATAATATGTTCCAACTGTGTTTTAGGAATGGAAACTACATGACAGGGAAGATTTCATAACAGCGACAAAGAAATTTGTGGAAGGGAGGATATTACCAGAAGCAAAGACGAGGATCGACACATTCAAAACATTCTTTAAGCAGGATATCGAGAATGGGAAACCTCTGGATACTTGATGCTCTCTCTGATCTTAGCTGTGACTTTTGGTTTTTTACAGTTACATTACAGTGAGGCCATTGCTTCACTTGAAATAAGACTTGTGGAACAATGCTTCTTGGGACATTATAAGAAACAGAAACATGAATGTTCACGAGTCTTGTAATTTCATTGAAGAGTGACTGTTTTCTGACTCAATGGGCTTATAAAAAGATTCTTCTTTTCCTTTTTATACACTAGATTTTGTTTTGTTATCATCTCTGGTAGTGTTACCAGAAGTGATATTCAAGAAAACAAATTAGCTTCTTGTGGGGTGCACAATGATTTGATCGATTTGTCGGTTTGGTTTTGGTTCAGGTTTTGCTTCGTTTCGGTTTATTAGTGATTATGGCCCATAATAGTCCATATTCAATCCAATATAGGCCCATTTGTGACCGCTTTATGCTAACCATCACCTCCAATGAACTTCGAATAGGGAAGAAAAAACGCAAATGGCGACGTGAATAGTATAGCAACCAACTTTGAAATTCCGGTTATTTATGGTTATGTCGACGGCGTTGTGGTTTGTTGACGTTGAGACGGCTGAGACGGTTTTCGAATGTCGACGAATGAAGTTTCAGACACTAAAATCGATCAGAATTGGAATGTCTAAATGGTTTGCTCTGCGATTTTCGTAAAGGATAGGAGATACATGTGAGGGCTTAGAACAAGACAATATACCAAACGAAGACTTGAGGAAAATTTCTGTCTTTTAGCGTTGTATAACTGTTTTGTTACCAGTTTCTTTATTGGTCTAACCATTGCTTCTTGTCTCTGTACTGATGTCTGAGCTCATGTGAAAAAGCTGTGTGTAGCCATTGCTTGGCTTGCTTTTGGTCAAATGGGTCATTGTCTATATTGATTTATACCTTAGAGAAAAAACAAAACCTTTCCTTTGTTTCTCTAACTGTCTTTTAGCTCATAACTTTGAATACGAATCTTTTTAAAGCAGTAAACTATGAGTTATGGAGGTACAGTCACAACTGTTTTTGTCAGTTTCCGAGGCCTATGGTTTGATCATGTTAAATTTTCTTGCTGGATCTTGCTGTCTTATATGGAACCTCCCATTCCTCTAGTTGCTCATATAATCACTACTATTTCAGTATTCTCGAGATCAGGTTCAGGTGATCATTACGGTAATGGCATTACCACATGTATTATTGAGTGATTGCTTAAGATGGTGTTAACTGTTGCAGATGTCATGTGACCTTTCCGTTTTATCAGATCTCGGTTGCTTAAGCTTTGACTTTGACCATATCATTCCTTTTTGATTTTGCCGTACTCTGTTGGGGACTAATCGTTTGATTGCATGTGAGTTTAAGAGAAAATGTGCTTGTGATGCTGAGACTCTGTTATTATATATTCACTAATCAAGATACTTAATTATAGCATTAGTTTCGGTTGTGAAAGCATAGGATGCTGTACTTTTGTTTAATCTTAAAATGTTTAACAACCATAGTCTCTCTCCAGTTGATGATTAAAAAGTACATTGCCGTATGTACTCATCTAATCACGCTATTTTTTTTAATTGATGTTAGTTACTCTATTAGTTTATCATTAAGTCTCTGATTACTTGGCATTACTGCAACATCAATACACATGGGTAGTTCCCGGAAAAAACGTTAGGATGCATTGATAGAAACATGAACCTTTTGCTTTTTTTTTTTGTAACAAGGTCTCCTATAAGCCTAAACCATGGGACCAACTACCCATATGAATAGCACAGTGGTCAAGTGTAAGTTAAGCGGGTTTCGAATGCCCGAGTTTACGCTCTAGAGCATACTTACCATTGTGGCACTAAGAGATGACATTTTTGGCTGATATGAGTTTGATTTCTACTTAGAGTTAAAGGACAAAATGTAGATGTTTGAAAAGGAAACTAAACCATGTAATTGCTTTTGTTTAGATGTTTTGTGATTAATCATTCTTAAACTAGTCATGTGACACATTCTCCTCCATGTTCATTCGTACGGTGTTATCCGCTTTTAGATGAAGGATTGACCTTTTTATGATGTTTCAAAATAACATAGATCTGGAATTTGCTTTCTCACATTTATGTGTTTTAACTTCCAACCAAAGAGGATCGAATCTATCTACGGATGAACAAGAAGTTTAAATCTTTACTTGATTCACTTTAGGAAAAAGAAGAAAGAGAGCTTTTTCATTTTTTTTTTGTCAATCTGTTTCAATGATCCGTTTGTACATTCCATTATTCAAAAATCTCTCTTGTCTCTCATTCTTTTTCTCTTTGAAGTTGCAGAGTACACAAGTCCAAATCCCCAAGGGGAAAAGTGGGAACATGGGGAAAGAAGGAAGAAGAATGGCTCAGAGCAACAAGCAAATCAAAAACACAAAAAAATTATCTGCACATTGGGCTGTGAGGTTGATGAGATGGAGTCCGAGGGCAATCCGAAGGATGACGATAACTAATTGTTGGAATTCGTACTGGTTTATAACAATTTATAAATTCTAATTACGAATTCAATTGCCAGGATTCATGCAAATACTTAATTAAATCTAAACTATAGAGTTTTGAATATACGTGGATATTCTTACAGCGGAACGATGAATCAAAACGATTCGAGGTTTTTCTTAGCACTCCAAATGTCGTGCCTCTACCGTATCCACACACACAAACTGGATCAAACGCAATATGCTAGTATCACCGAGATTCTTTCTCGAATCCGTCACACAGACCGTCTTTCTTTTCCCAAAAGATTTAAGGCTTTGTATGTTTCTCCGTTACATAAACTAGAACACCGTACGTCTTATCTCTCCAGAGATATTTATTTCTTGCTTCATAAGAAAGAAACTTCTGCTTAGGGTTTTTGTGGTTTCTAAGACAGTATATTTTAAGACCATAAACCACATGTATATATACACGTTTGCGTATAACCTTAGTCCACGTAAGAATTAGTCCACGTTAGCATGAGATGGACCTTTCCAATTCCAAATTGAATTGTACCACCAAGTCATCATCACGTGTGTATATATCTTATATATTAATAATTTATTTTATATATCACACATATATATATATATATATATATATATATATAATAAAACCAGTTATTCAGAGATCAAAAGGTTCTAAAGGAGAAGTTGCAGTGGCATACTTTCAACACTTGTTTAGTTCTTCTTGCCCATCAAATTTCAGTGAGATCTTCAGAGATTTTTCACCAAAAGTCTATGAGTCAATGAATGCCCAGCTGATTAAGAAAGTAAATTCAGAGGAGATTCGAGAAGCAGTGTTTTCAGTGAAAGCTTCTAGTGGACCAGGGCCTGATGGAACGACAGGTCTATTCTACCAGAAGTATTGGAACATAATTGGCCAGCAAGTTATTGCAGAGGTAAAGAAATTCTTCTTAACTGGTTCCTTCCTTGTGGAATGGAATTACACTCACCTTTTTTGATCCCAAAGATTACCAAGCCATCTATAATGTCTGATTTGCGTCCTATCAGCCTGTGCTCGGTCAGTTACAAGGTCATTATCAAAAAATTTGGTCAAAAGGTTGCAACCTTTCCTTGCGAAGTTAGTTTCTCCTTCTCAGTCAGCCTTTGTTCCAGAAAGGCTCATATCTGATAATATCTTGATTGCCCATGAGCTTGTTCATGGTTTGAGGACTCATCCTAAGGTTTCAAAGAAATGGTTGGCTATCAAATCTGATATATCGAAAGCATTCGACAGAGTCGAGTGGAGCTATCTCTCTGCTCTGCTGATTTCTATGGGTTTTCACTCCAGATGGATCCAATGGGTAATGTTCTGCATCACCTCTGTTTCTTACTCTGTGCTCATAAATGATCAACCGTTTGGTTTAATCAAACCAGAGAGGGGATTGAGACAAGGTGATCCCTTGTCCCCTTTCTTGTTTGTTTTGTGCACAGAGGGTCTTACACATTTGCTAGAAAAGGCAGAGAGTAAGGGCAGTATCAGTGGGATCAAATTCTCGGAGCAAGGGCCATCAGTTCATCATCTTTTGTTTGCAGATGACAGTCTATTCCTTTGCAGGGCTTTGGAGAGTGAAGTTCTTGCCTTAAAAGAGATTCTGAAGGTTTATGGAGACGCAACTAGTCAATTTATTAACTTGAACAAATCCTCGATTACTTTTGGAGAACAAGTAGAGGATGAAATAAAGGTCAAAATCAAGGAGATCACATGTATCTTCAATGAAGGAGGAGCAGGTACTTATTTAGGTCTCCCAGAATGCTTTAGTGGATCAAAAATAGATATGCTTTCTTTCATAAAAGATAGGCTTAAGAATAGAATGTCTGGCTGGTTTGCTAGGATGTTGTCTCATGGTGGAAAGGAAATCCTTTTGAAGTCTGTTGCTCTTGCTATGCCAGTGTTTGCTATGTCGTGCTTTAAGCTTCATGTGGTCACTGTTACTTCGTTAACTAGTGCTATGGCCGATTTCCTCTGGAATTCTTCAGAAGATAAAAGGAAAATTCACTAGGTTAATTGGGAGAAATTGTGCCTAAAGAAAGACCAGGGAAGTTTGGGAATGAAGGATATTCAGTGTTTCAACCAGGCCCTTTTGGCAAAATAAGCTTGGAGAATTTTGAATTTCCCTCAGTGTCTTCTAGCTAGACTACTTAAAAGCAGGTACTTCAGCTACTGTGAATTTCTACAATCTATGGAAGGCTCTCGCCCTTCTTTTGGTTGGAAAAGTATTCTACATGGTAGAGTTTTGCTAGCAAAAGGGTTGAAGTTTAAATTAGGCAATGGTTCTTCTCTGAATGTTTGGACAGATAAGTGGATTGAGGATGTGAAGATGAAATCTCCTTTGATGAAGAACTGTTTAGTTGATATCAATTTAAGGGTTGATCGATTGATAGATTTCAGAACAAGAGGATGGAAGATCAACTGTCTAGAGGAGCTATTCTACCCTTCTGACATTGATCTCATTCTTGCCATGAAGTCCATTGTGACTAAAGATGACTTTTGGATATGGAGACATAATAAAAGTGGTGAATACTCAGTTAAATCAGGGTATTGGTTAGCTCATAAAGACAAAAGCTCAGAGATTATCAGAATGGCGGAGATGAACCCCTCGACTAATGAGATCAATGAAAAAATATGGTCCATTCAAACGGCTCCAAAGATAAAAGCCTTTCTGTGGAAGGCTGTTAGTGATGCAATACCAATGGTTGATTTGATTGCTAAGCGTGGAATCTCCCTTGATTCAAGATGCCAGATTTGTGGTCTTGAGGGAGAATCGGTAAATCATGTTCTTTTCTCTTGCTCATTTGCCAGACTATCTTGGGCTATGTCATGCTTTCCATCCCCTGTAGGAGGCTTTGATGATGTTTCTTTGTTCTCAAATTTTCACTATCTTCTTACGATTTCAAAGTCTAACCTTATACCCCTAGATATCAGGAGGTCATTCCCTTGGCTTCTGTGGTATTTGTGGAAAAATAGGAATGGATTGGTTTTTGAAGGGAAGATGTTCCTGGCAAGTGAAGTGGTGAATAAGGCTAAGGAAGAAGCTGACCTATGGTTTTTCTCTCATGAATTAAATTTCACAGATCAATTCAGTTTGGTACCAGACAAGACTAGGCTTGAGAAAAAATGGAAATTGCCTCCTGCTCCATGGTTAAAATGTAACATTGGGGTATCTTGGTCTCAGAAGCATAAATTGGGAGGAGCCTCTTGAATCTTGAGGAATGCTAGAGGTAAAGTGCTCCTTCATAGTCGTAGATGCTTCATTGATATTCAATCCTTGGATGATGCTAAACTAAAAAATTTTGTATTGGCGTTTGAGAGTATGAAGTCCCATAGAGTAAATAGAGTAATTTTTGGATCGGATGCTGTTGATTTAATCAAAGCTTTGGAGAGAACTTTGGCTTGGCCTTCTTACTCCTTTCAAGTGTATGTCCTTTTGGAGTCTTTGGAAGGGATCGATGCTTGGAAATTGGAGGGGGAGGATGCTTCTTCTAACAGAGGGGCCTTGTTAATCGCTAAGAGTGTGACTAGAGATTTGAGAGGTCAATCTTATGTTGCTACATGTGCTCCTCTTTGGTTAAGAGAGTTTTTGGCTAACGAAGGACTTGGAGACGTTAATAGGTTCTAATGTTTGGCTATTTTATGCTTTTTTTGGTATGGAACAGAGGTATTTTGTAGCCTTTGTTCCCATGGAATAGTTTTGTAAATCATTATCCTTTTATAATATTATGCAGATGACAAAAAAAAATATAAAATAAAACCTTAAACCCAATATTGATTTAATCCAAATTAAATTAAATTATATCTTGATCCATTTGTTTAGGTGTGTGACCCTTTAGGATCGGATAATATTAACAATGGGCTTTCGAGCCCATAGATTATAAGCGGTCTCTAGCAAACCATTATAATCACATAATACTATACGATTGTCAAACCTCGATATTACAACTTTAGCTAGAGTAAAGTACAAATGATTTCAGGACATTCCCAACAATCTCCCACTTGTACTGGAATCATCTATTCCGATAATCCTTTTGTCTCTATATCTCGATCTTAGCATAAGACAAGAAACGGTGTCATCATTATCAAGCCAGATCACGTTTATCGAACTCTGATTTATACTGATCAAACAAACGACTAACATTTACCTCGTTTGAGCGCGGCCACGCATTTTTTCAATATCAAATCTTCAATAGGCCTAGAGATATTTATCTCCCGTTATATAGGAGGGACAAATCCCATCTTGTTCCATCTCTGTTCCTTACACAATTCATAACCCACCCAATCAATGTCTTTATAATCACCTTTTACGGCTGACGTTTGAGAAAGTCAAAGGGAACCAATCCATGTGTAAGAAAATCATGACGCACTCAGGTCAAAGGACTATACTCTATAGTTGTAATGAGAAACTCTTATGACACTCATATAACAATCTTGTAGAGTTCTCATAGCGGGTCAGCCCAATATTGTGTTCTCCAACACATATTTATGTGATTGACTTTAATACCACATATCAATGACTTCACGCAAGTTAGTCATCATTCACCTCACATACTAGTCATTTATAGTTATTAATGTCCTATTTTAATAACTTTGACTAGGGACCTCAATAATTTATGCCATCTTCCACTTATAGGGTTTCATGATCAAGTCACGTACTTGATGACCTATAAGAATGATATAAATTATTTTGGGACTATTATTTAATCATTGAATAATAAAATAATACTGAAACAAATTTCACTAATTTGAAAATAAAATCAAATGTATGTATACATGAACATCATATCATAAAAGAAAAACCTCCCACTAGAAGTAAGATCACATCTTAATAAATCTAATGCCGATTGCAGCAGTATGACTCTCATGCCTAGGCTGCGGAAGAGGTTTTGTAAAAGGATCAGCAACATTTGCATCTATTGGAACTCTGCTAATCTTTACATCCCCTCTATCAATAATCTCTCGAGTGAGGTGATATCGCCTTTGTATGTGTTTGGATTTCTGGTGGGATCTAGGTTCTTTTGCCTTTGCGATTGCTCCATTGTTATCACAATAAAGATCTACAAGGCTAGAAATACTAGGAATCACACCAAGCTCAGTAATGAACTTCCTGATCCAAACAGCCTCCTTAGCTGCTTCAGAAGCAGCTATATACTCAGCCTCTGTTGTCGAGTCTGCCACAGTGCTCTGCTTAGAGCTCTTCCAACTCACTGCTCCTCCATTAAGGCAAAAGACAAATCCAGATTGTGATCGGAAATCATCTTTGTCTGTCTGAAAGCTGGCATCTGTTTAACCACTCACAACAAGTTCCTCACTTCCTCCGTAGACCAAGAATTTATCCTTAGTTCTTCTCAAGTACTTAAGGATGTTATTGACTACTATCTAGTGATTTTCACCTGGATCAGACTGGTATCTGCTCGTCATGCTCAAAGCACATGCAACATCTGGGCGAGTACAGAGCATGGCATACATGATAGATCCTATAGCCGAAGCATATGGAATCTTACTCATGCGCCCTCGCTCATCAGGTGTCAAAGGACACTGAGTCTTGCTGAGAGTTATGCCATGAGACATTGGTAAAAAGCCTTTCTTAGAATCATGCATATTGAACCTATGCAAGACTTTATCTATATAAGTATCTTGACATAGTCCAATAAGCTTGTTCAATCTATCCCTATAGATTCTTATTCCAAGAATGTAAGCGGCTTCTCCCATGTCTTTCATTGAAAAACAACAACTTAGCCAAGTCTTAACAGACTGAAGCAAAGGAATGTCATTTCCAATGAGCAGTATGTCATCTACATATAATACCAGAAATGCAATTGCGCTCCCACTACTCTTCTTGTAAACGCACAGTTCTTCTTCGTTTCTGATAAAATCAAACTCTTTGATTGCTTCATTAAAACAAAGATTCCAACTCTGAGATGCTTGCTTCAAGCCATAAATGGAACGATGAAGCTTGCATACTTTACTAGCATTTTCAGGATCTATGAAACCCTCAGGTTGTGTCATGTACACATCCTCCTCGAGATTTCCATTAAGGAAAGCTGTTTTCACATCCATCTGCTATATCTCATAATCATAATAAGCGGCAGTTGTTAGGAGAATCTGAATGGACTTAAGCATTACGACTGGGGAATAGGTTTCATCATAGTCTATACCATGAATTTTCTTGTAACCTTTAGCCACCAATCTAGCTTTGTATATCTGTATATTACCATCCATGTCAATTTTCTTCTTGAAAAGCCATTTACACTCAATGGTTTTAACACCATCAGGTAAATCTACCAAAGTCCATACTTTGTTTTCTGACATGGATTCCATTTCGGATCCAGCGGCTTCTAGCCATTTATCAGAGTCAGGGCCCATCATTGCTTCCTCGTAAGACGTAGGTTTATCACTCTCTATAATCAATATATCATGATGATCTGTCACCCAAACCCCATATATATCAGGTTCATGACAAGTCCTTTCGGACCTACGTACCTCAGGTTCCACAAGTGTAGATTCTACGACTCTTTGTAAATCTCGTTGATGCTCTTCCTGAGAAGTTGGAGAAATATCCTGTGTATCTCGAATTTCCTCAAGTTGTACTTTACTCCCACTAGTTTCCTTTGAAAGAAATTCTAGAAAGGCACCATTCCGAGCAACAAACACTTTGTTTTCGGTGGAGTTGTAAAAGTAGTAACCTTTGATTTCTTTGGGATAACCTACGAAGTAGCATTGATCAGATTTAGGTCCAAGCTTATCTGTAAACATACGTTTGACATAAGCATCACAACCCCAAATTTTCAGAAAAGACAAATTCGGAACCATTTCAGTCCATATCTCATATGGTGTCTTTTCTACTGACTTTGATGGAATCCGGTTGAGCGTAAACGCAGCAATTTCTAGGGCATATCTCCAAAAGGATAATGAAAGATTTGTGTGACTCATCATTGATTGAATCATATCTAATAAAGTTTGATTTCTCCTTTCAGATACACCATTCCATTGTGGTGTTCCTGGAGGAGTGAGTTGTGAAACAATTCCACACTCTCTGAGATGATCACTAAAAACTTGGCTCAAATATTCTCCTCCATGATCTGATCGACGAGCTTTAATTGTTTTGCCAAGTTGATTTTGTACTTCATTCTGGAACTCCTTGAACTTTTCAAAGGATGCAGATTTATGTTTCATCAGGTAAACATAACCATATATGCTGAAGTCATCAGTAAATGTAATGAAGTACTGGTAATTTCCCCTGGCACTTAAGCTCATTGCCCCACATACATCTGTATGTATAAGGCCCAACAACTCATTAGCCCTTTCACTGTGTCTAGTAAATGGAGTTTTAGTCATTTTACCCAACAAACAAGATTCACATGTCTCATATGATTCATAATCAAATGAGCTCAAAAGTCCATCATTATGAAGCTTCTGGATGCGTTTCTCGTTTATATGGCCCAAACGACAATGCCAGAGAAAAGTTGGATTTAAGTCATTAGACTTAAACCTCTTGGTACGAATGTTATAGACGGGCATGCTTTGGTTTAGAACATAAAGTCCATTCTCTAATGGAACGCTACCATAAAACATATCATCACAACCAAATGAATAACACTTGTTCTTGATCAAGAATTGAAAACCTTCCATGTCCAAACATGGAATAGAGATGATATTCTTGTTTATAGCAGGGACATAGTAACAATTCTTAGTTCTAAAACCATGCCTAGAGGTAAAGACAATGGATATGTTCCCACAACCAATGCACCAACTTTTGCTCCATTAGCCACACGTAGGTCTACTTGTCCTTCCTCTAAATTTCTACTATTCTTTAGACCTTGCACATTTACACAAATGTGAGCTCCACAGCCGGTACCCAATACCCAAGGAGTAGAACCAGAAGTAGTAACACTTACTTCTATAACATAAATACCCCGAGAAGAAATCTTAAATGTTTTCTTCTCTTCTAGATCTTCCAAGTAATCAAGGAGGTTTGATTCATTCAATTTGTTCTTCTCAAGAACAAATCGTAATCAATAGGAACTTTGAGGGTTTGACATAACTGTCAGAAAAGAAAAGCAAAAGTTAATATGATGTTCATGAATTTCGAGCATCCTCAACAATTAAGAAAACTCACACTATACTCAAAACAAAATTTTCTCAATATGAGTATAGTATCCATGATCGATATTTCACTAGAATTCAAGTGAGCTTTGGCTCCACCCCCAAATATCTAGCTATTTAGGTAAGCAACGTCCTTGCTAATTATATCCAATATAATTCTTGGTTGTGGATGACATCTTATGTCTTATCCAACCCTATGTCTCTAAGCCCAAAACCGTTTTGATAGCCTAGTCAAGTAAACCAATCTCATTTCATATGGTAACCGTTATCATCTGTCTCACTCTCAAATAATTGCGGACCGCTACTTTGGCAGACCCGCCACACAACCATTCAAGCTTTAACAGTTGATGAGATTTGGAGACATCAAAATACTTGATATTTATTGAGGATTAAATTATTATCTAATTTATGTTTTATTTAAATTTTATATCTAATATAAAATAATAAAACATTATTAAATAAACACATATCCAATACGTGTTCTGAAAATTGGACTAGAAATAACTAATTGAACCAATCTTAATTGAATCAAATCCTAATCGAACCAATCCTAATCGAATTAGAATTAGACCAATTCTGATTATCACAAGAAAAGTGTATTATTTGATCATATCAAAATTCACACTTGGCGTTGAATTTTTCCACTCTGGAAAGATGAATCACAAGCCAATATACATGTTCGAATTATATTAACATATAATATGCACGCACAGACATCGATATCATGTATATCGAACGCGTAAACATATTATATTTAACAAGTAATAAAACATAAACAGAGGCAAAAAGATATATCTTATATATCTATCGAACATGCAAATATATATATATATATATATATTAACAATTCATGAAACAATTTCACGTAGACATATCAACCAAACATCGTAAATATTTATAATCCTATTATAGTTTCACATGCTAAACAAATCACAATTATCATGTATAATTCAACTAGACCAAATTCAATATTAAACACTTAGGCTCTGATACCATTATTGGAATTCGTACCGGTTTATAACAATTTATAAATGCTAATTACGAATTCAATTGCCAGGATTCATGCAAATACTGAATTAAATCTAAACTATAGGGTTTTGAATATACCTGGATATTTTTGCAGCAGAACGATGAATCAAAACGATTCGAGGTTTTTCTTAGCACTCCAAGTGTTGTGCCTCTACTGATATCCACACGCACACAAACTGGATCAGACGCAATATGCTAGTATCACCGAGATTCCTTCTCGAATCCGTCACACGGACCGTCTTTCTTTTCCCAAAAGATTTAAGGCTTCGTATGTTTCTCCGTTACATAAACCAGAGCACCGTACGTCTGATCTCTCCAGAGATATTTGTTTTTTGCTTCGTAAGAAAAAAACTTCTTCCTAGGGTTTTTGTGGTTTCTAAGACAATCTATTTTAAGACCAACAACCACATGTATATATACACGTTTGCGTAACCTTACCCACGTAAAAATTAGCCCACGTTAGCATGAGATGGGCCTTTCCAATTCCAAATTGAATTGTACCACTAAGTCATCATCACGTGTGTATATATCTTATATATTAATAATTTATTTTATATATCATATATATATATATATATAAAATAAAATCTTAAACCCAATATTGATTTAATCCAAATTAAATTAAATTATATCTTAATCCAATTTGTTTAGGTGTGTGACTATGTAGGATCGGATAATATTAATAATGGACTTTCGGACCCATAGATTATAAACGGTCTCTAGCAAAAAATTATAACCACATAATATTATACGATTGTCAAACCTCGACATTACAACTTTAGCTAGAGTAAAGTACAAATGATTTCAGGACATTCCCAACGCTAATCGATTCCTCACTCGTTGCATTGAACCTGCATTCTTGAGTGGTCAGGTACGCATCACTCTTGTTGTCTTCCATTATCTTCAAAATGCTCTCAAACACAGCAACTTCACAAGGAATCCTCAACACACCAGCTTGTTGAAACCCAAACTCTTCTTCTGCTTCACGTAACAGTGCGTGGAAAGCTTGGTGGCTAAGGTACTCCGTTGGTATCTTGTATCTCTTCTCTTCTTTCCCCACCGAGACAGCTAAGTAGCCTTTAGGAACAGCTGTTACATCTGTGAAGGATAGTGTCCTCTTCAGAAACTTGATGCTCTTACTTCCACTTCCACTTCCACTTCCATTTTTGTTTATGTTGTTGCTGTCTTCTTCGTTGTCAATCTTGTTGTTGTTGTTGTTGGCTTGTTTTGATGCGTGTGCGACTTTTCGCCATTTCTTGAGGATCTGTTGAAGCTTTACGATCTCTCTGATTTTGTTTGACTTCTTGGCTTCCATGGTGGAAACAGAAGAAGAAGAAGAAATGGCTCTGTTCTTTGTGTTTGTGTCTCTGTGTGTGTTGTGTAATGATGGAGACATGGTGAGTTTTGGAGATTAGGGAGATATATAGAGGTGGTGATGACATTTTGGAATCTTGTTTTAATTATTTTATATATTTGTTTTGAAATTAAATGTTAAAAATATTCGACTAATCATATGATTTTGGTTTTCTTAATACCCAACTTGACAAAACTCTAGTTGGGTTATTACTTCTTCTTTGACCTTCTATTAACTTAAGTCGTTATTAAGGCCATGTTTTTTTTTTTATAAAGGTTTTTCTATTTAAAAACGTAAGAGTTAAAATGTTACAAAGCCTTCATAACTTAAGTCGTTATTAAGACCATGTTTGTTTATGCTTTTGGTATTGCGTTTCAAAGATGCAATTAGTAAACACTTTTGTTATTGATAACAACACCACAAACTGAAAAATTACAAAAATTAGATTTAGAATTAGTTTACTCGTCATACCATTTTATCTTTATAAATACATCTTTTGTTTCATAATATAAAATATTTTCGAAAAATTGTTTGTTATTAGTCAAATTCTTTTTAGTTTGATATTAAATGATGTTTTGTGTAGAATTAGCAATAAAAAAAAGAGAGAAGATAATTTCTGTAATTTTTTAAATATTTATGTGTTTAGCCAAAACATATAAAACGAAGTATTTATATAAGCAACAAAAAAAAAAACTTTGAACGTAAGAAATTGAAGTGGTACTGTTGTGGTGATAGAGAAAAGATTTAAGAAACATGAGACGTGGTGGAAGGCTTCAGTTTCCAAAGCAAACGGTTTCACAGTTTAACATAACACTTTTGTTCCCGGGAATCTAACCATTGGATCTCCTCACTTTTTTTTCCCTTTTTCCAAAATATATAAAAAAGTGTAAATCCCACATACTCACTTTTTACTAATTTTAAAGTATAATGTTGCTAACGACAAAAAAAAGGTTTAATAATACTATTGTTATGATAATTCCAATCTCAGAACTAAGTCACATTCGAACATGGAGGGCCGTGCCGGTAAAGGACTTCAATCTCCACGTCACTGTTTGTGCGGTTTCGGGTTTTAATTGAACCACCCCATGTGAAACCTCTTTCACTTTTCTGATTTTTTTCATAAGCTAATTTTTTATACAATATTTTAGTTTAAAATTTTCAAGAATAACATTATAAACAAAAATATATCACAGTTGGTTAAAAGTTAAATCAACAAAATACCAAAACAATTGAAAATATATAGATATATATGCAAATAATGATTGGCTTCAACGACTAAATCATATCTTTTGAATAATATTCGAATTTGTTTGATTTCTTATGTTATCAACAACAAATTCGGCTTAATATTAAGTTAAATACATAAATTAAAAGTTGACGGCGATTAGATAAAATATGAAAAACTTTATATTAATGCATTGTTCAATATTATAGCAATATTCTAGTTTTCAGACTGACCATCGTTGCATTGCATGTGCTGGTGATGAACTACCGGGGAAGCAATGAATATATCAGCAACGATTACGCATAAAGCATTAAACATTTTATGTAAATGTTTATAATAATATTTTTTCCAGAATATTAGATTGCATATTCTTTACTGTGAGTTTAGATTAGACTAGATTATATATATGATTGGAAATAAGAAGAACTCGTATAAACCAAAAATTTATAATTCTAAATATGTGATTCGACTAACGTTTATAATACACCTGTCCAGTAAAATTATCGAATATTTTATTATTACGGGTAATTTGGTTACTGTCATTCGATCTCACATTTTAAATTTGATATCAATAATTATTGTAAAAGTTTATTACAAGACGGATATATCGTTTACAATCCGATTAGCGATAAAGAAAATAATTTAAGTCGTAGCACATAAGATTACGTGCCTTGATTGAGAGATGTTATTGTAGGATTTTAAATGTATATGTGTTAGATGTAGTTGCGGGTTTTGGATTGCGATTATCTAAAACTAGGCTTCGAAACCCATTTTGAATAACATACTTCATTTCTACAAATTTGTTTGCAATACACACCAAACAAAATCGTGAATGGTACTAAGTATTTATATGTCTGATGGTTTTTGAGAATTAGCTATATTTTTCGTATTTATTTTATCTGAAAGTAAAAGTCGCAAAAAAAAACAAACTCATCTTAAAGACTCATCATGATCTAAATACACATGAAACATAAAGTCATTCAACATTTTACCAAATCTAAAACAATATGAAGTTGAAACTGAAACTGAAATCTAAATGTAAACACAATTGCAAGATGTAAAAACTTAACAATCTCAAAGTTTAATCTAAAACAAAAACAAAACTTAACCATCTCAAAGTTTAATATATGACAAGTCATTCAACATCTTACCAAATCTAAAATAATATGAAACAAAAATTGAAAAAAACTTACCAAACGACTAAAAAAAAAACAATTTCCTCCGCTATTTTGCAATTTCTTCTTTGGATTCGGTGGCAGAGCAGAAGAACTTGACCTCTGCGTTTCAGTCCTTTTGTTTCCAGTGACATTTGGTTAAGGAATTTCTTGTCCTTTAAACTCCATATCGTTTATGTCCTAAGCAGACATCTACAAAACACAACAATTAGCATCAACTTTGTATTTGTTATAGAGACAAGAAAAATCAGAAGAGAATGAAGATAATGGGGTTTAACTCAACCACGAACGACACCATAAATGACTCGATTCAAGTCAACCATCAAAAATAAAGCAAACTCAAGTTGACAAAGAAATTACCTTAAATAAGGTTGAATTTAGAAGTTGGATGGAGATAAACTTGTGGAGATAAAGTGAGAATCGATTGTCTCTATGAGATTATGAATCGATGGAGATAAACTTGTGAAAATCGATTGTCTCTCTAAGATAAAGAAGAAAGAGAGAAACATGAGTTGATGAGGTCGAGTCTCTGAGATAATTTCTTTGACAATTATTGTCGAAGAAGAAAGAAACCCAATGAAGCGAAGCACGGGAAAAAATTATTTAGGTTAGGGATTTTTGGTTTATGTTAAACCGATCGGTTGGTGTTTGCCAAATCAAACCGAACCGTGAACCGAATGCCTTTTAAAAATTTGTCGATCGGGTTACTGATGATAACAGGTTTGAAACCAAAAATCGTAAATGTCGGTTCGGCCAATTCGATTTTCTCGGTTCGAACCGGATGCCCAGGCTAATAGTAACGGTCATGACCGTAAAGGTACATACGAAGAAATTCTGATCAAAAGACACAACCCTATGAAATAATAAAAAACATAAACAAAGCAACAGTTATAACTGTAAAGATATTTCCGAATAAGTTATCTACTAATAAAAAAATGTAATCGTAGGATACAAAATAAATAAGCATATAACAGTTATGATCAAAAATGTCGGGAACTACTTTTGAAATCGCGCGGGAACTAATTTTGTATAATATGTTTTATTTCTAAGATGTGTTTGCAATACATACCATAGTACTTACCAAATGAAAACTATTACCAATTATCAACACAAACAAAATCATGAATGTTAGTAAGTATTAACATGTTGTGTGTTTGAGAACAATGCTCTGCAATAAGCAAAACATGGTCTATAAATTATATAAAAAATATAGTAGATATCCAGATCGATTGAGTGTGTCTTTTCATTTTGGGATCTTGTAGCAATGTTAACTAGCATCAATATTTCGATGAATACAATCCAAATAAACTGCTTTCAAGTAAAAATAATCAACGTTTCCGTAGAGAATTATTAAATCTAAAAACTCACTATATGCACCACCCATATGAGAGAAAATAGAGTTGAGATTTTCATTAGCTTTTTATATTTAACACTGGTTAAAAATTCTATATTTTCATAAGAATTCCAAAATTCTTTACACAAATCAAGAATTTTAGGAATTTCTACAATATTAAAATGATCAATACTTTTGAATAATTTACAAATAATAGAATGACATTTTTTATCAACATTATGTTTTGAGTGAATTTTAAAATTATTATGCATGAATGAAAAAATATTGTACGAAAAGAAATAAGTATAGTTGAAAAGACACAAATGTTAAAAGATACAACCTTGAATTAAATAAGCGGTTACAAGAAAAAAAAAACTGCAACCATAATAGAGGACTTGCGCGAAAAACATGTAGAGTTCATTAAACACAAAAGTTAAAAGATGCAACCCTTAGTGAAATAAGCGGTTACAAGCAAAAATTTCATATAAAAATTTTAAAAAAAATATTTATGATGCATTTTAAAAATCTTCTTTAATCCATATTTGTTGACTTTTACTCCATAAATATTTCGTTGGAAATTGAACACATGTGATATCTAGTACTTCAAAATCATTTGTATTTATCCCTAACCAGAAAGTAAACATGTTTATTTGAAACCCCACATTAGTGGTAATGGTTACCAAGTTTATTTTTCAGAATAAGAATAAGCATGAACTATAATATGTTGAACAAAACAAAATGAGTAGAGTTTAATAGGCATGATTGTGAAAAGACGCAATCCTAGAATGTATTAATAACCATAAAACGGTTTTTTTTGAAAAAACACAATTCTAGGATGCAATGATAACCATAAAACAGTTTTTCCCTGGAAAACGCAACTATAAGATGCAATAATAACCATAAAACTGTTTTTTTTTTTGAAAAGATGCAATCCTTGGATGCATTAATAACCATAAAACGATTTTTTTCGAAAAGACGCAATCCTATGATGTATTTTTGTGAAAAGACATGATCCTATGATGCATTAATAACCAAAAAATAATTTTTTCAAAAAGACGCAACTCTATGATGCATTAGTAACCATAAAATGGCTTTTCCCGAGAAGATCCAACCCTATGATGCATTAATAACCATAAAATAGTTTTTTCAAAAAGACGCAACCGTATGATGCATTAATAACCATAAAATAGTTTTTTGAAAAGACGCAACCCTATGATGTATTTTTGTGAAAAGATGCGACCCTATGATGTATTTTTTTTGAAAAAAACGCAATTCTAGGATGCATTAATAACCATAAAACGGTTTTTTTCCAAGAAGGCGCAACTTTATGATGTATTAATAACCATAAAATAGTTTTTTCTGAGAAGACACAACCCTAAGATGCATGAATAACCATAAAATAATATTTACGAAAAGACGCAAACCTAGGAGACATTAATCACCATAATTTTTTTTTTCAAAAATATGAAACCCTATGATGTATTTTGTGAAACGACGCGATCCTAAGATGCATTAATCACCGTAAAACGGTTTTTTCGAAAATACGCAACTCTAGGATGCATTAATAACTATAAAACGGTTTCTTCGAAAAGACACAATGCTATGATGTATTTTTGTGAAAAGACGCGATCCTAGGATGCATTAATAACCATAAAATAGTTTTTTCAAAAAGACGCAACCCTAGGATGCATTAATAATCATAAAATATTTTTTTCGAAAAGACGCAACTATAGGATGCACTAATAACTATAAAATGGGTTTTCGGAAAAACGCAATCCTATGATGTATTTTGTGAAAAGATGCGACCCTAGGATGCATTAATTACCCTAAAATGATTTTTTCAAAAAGATGCAACTCTAGGATGCATTAATAACCATAAAACAGTTTTTCCCAAGAAAATGTCACTCTAGGATGCGTTAATAACCATAAAATAGATTTTCCCAAAAAGACGCAATCCTATGATACATTAATAACCATAAACAGTTTTTTTAGAAAAGACGCAATCCTATGATGTATTTTTGAAAAAATGCGCGATCCCATGATGCATTAATAACCATAAAATAGTTATTTTAT
This sequence comes from Pseudoturritis turrita, assembly GCA_900406555.1. NCBI lineage: Eukaryota > Viridiplantae > Streptophyta > Magnoliopsida > Brassicales > Brassicaceae > Pseudoturritis > Pseudoturritis turrita. The sequence goes on along the minus strand of OVBL01001030.1, from coordinate 919,459 downwards.
AAAGACGCAACCCCATAATGCATTAATAACCATAAAACGGTTTTTCGAAAGATCCAACCCTAGGATGTATTTTTGTGAAAATACGAGAGCCTAAGATGCATTAATAACCATACAATATTTTTTTTCGAAAAGACGCAACTATAAGATGCATTAATAACCATAAAACAGTTTTTCCTAAGAAGATGCAACTCTATGATGCATTAATAACCATAAATATAATTTTCCCGAGAAAACGCAACTTTAAGATGCATTAATAACTATAAAAAGTTTTTGTTATAAGACGCAATCTTTGGATGCATTAATAACCATAAAACGGTTTTTTCGAAAAGACGCAATCCTAGGATGTATTTTTGTGAAAAGACGCGACCCTAGGATGCCTTAATAACCATAAAATGATTTTTTTGTAAAGGCGAAACTCTATTATGCATTAGTAACCATAAACGGTTTTTCCCGAGAAGACGCAACTCTATGATGCATTAATAACCATAAAACAGTTTTTTTTCGAGAAGACGCAATCCTATGATGCATTAATAACCATAAAACGGTTTTTTCGAAAAGACGCAACCCTATGATGTATTTTTGTGAAAAGACGCGACCCTAGGATGCATTAATAACCATAAAACAATTTTTTTTCGAAACGACACAACTCTAAGGTGCATTAATAACTATAAAGCAGTTTTTCCCAGGAAGACGCAACTTTATGATGATTTAATAACCATAAAATGGTTTTTCCCGTGAATACGCAAACCTAGGATGCATTAATAACCATAAATTTTTTTTTTTTAAAAGACGCAACCCTGAGATGTATTTTTGTGAAAAGACGCGAACTTAGGATTCATTAATCACCATAAAACAGTTTTTTCGAAAAAAATGCAACCCTATGATGCATTAATAACCATAAAATAGTTTTTTCGAAAAGACACAATCCTATGATGTATTTTTGTGAAAAAAAGCAACCCTAAGATGCATTAATAACCATAAAACAGTTTTTTTTTAAAAGACGCAACCAAAGGATGCATTAATAACAATAAAATAGTTTTTTTCGAAAAGACACAACTCTACGATGCATTAATAACAATGAAACGGTTTTTCCTAAGAAGACGCAACTCTATGATGCATTAATAACCATAAAAAAAAATTCCCGAGAAAACACAACTCTAGGATGCATTATGTGGGAGTGTGAATCCAGACAATTGAATTTCGTTAAGGGATCTAAAACTTCTGAGTAAAAACTACAAAAGCACAAACAGAGATCCAAAGATGGTTTTATTAAAACTGTTTGGATAGCTGTTTGCAGAAAGAATACATGTGTTTTGCTATGTAAATTGCGGATCCCCTTTTCAAAGGATGTACATGAGTATTTATAGAATCTTAAGGCGGCTAGGGTTACTCCTAGAACGATAAGGATTATTTCCTTATTCTTCGCTATTCCTTTTTCGGATCCCCTCAAAGTCGATTCGGGTTCATGGGCTTTTCTTCCATCTTATCGTGTCGACCTATATTCTTGGTCGATTCGCTGTCTCGACCCATTTGCATACTGGACTTGGACCATTTCTCGTCCCGGGTGTGACTTGGTTCCCCGAACCATCACCTTCGGATCGACTCGGGTTTTAACTAAATCACATTTTTTTGTTTGGCTCGGGTTTTGGCTCACCTTCGGTTCTCCCCGAGCCGTTTCTCTAGTTTGGCTCGGGTCTTTCCACACCGTTGGTTTGGCTCTCCCCGAGCCATTTTCTTAGTTTGGCTCGGGTCTCTACACGCCGCTGGTTCAGCTCTCCCCGAGCCGTTTCTCCGGTTTGGCTCGGGTCTTTCTACACCACCGGTTCAGCTCTCCCCGAGCCATTTCTCTTGTTTTGGCTTGGATTCGTCAAGCTACACGGATCGGGTTATGCTCCTTCTGACACTTAATTATCTTCTTACTTGTTAACTTCAGAGGGGTGAAAATTGACCCCAACACATTAATAACAATAAAACAGTTTTTTTTAAAAGACGCAATCATTGGATGCATTAATAACCATAAAACGGTTTTTTCAAAAAAAACGCAATCCTAGAATGTATTTTTGTGAAAAGACGCGACCCTATGATGCCTTAATAACCATAAAACGATTTGTTCGAAAAGACGAAACTCTATGATGTATTAGTAACCATAAAACGGCTTTTTCCGAGAAGACGCAACTCTAGGATGCATTAATAACCATAAAATGGTTTTTTCCAAGAAGACGCAACTTTATGATGTATTAATAACCATAAAATAGTTTTTCCCGAGAAGACGCAAATCTAGAATACATTAATAACCATAAAACGATATTTTCGAAAAGACGCAAACCTATGATGCATTAATAACCATAAAATAGTTTTTTCGAAAAGAGGCAACCCTAGAATGTATTTTTGTGAAAAGACGCGAACCTAGAATGCATTAATCACCATAAAATATTTTTTTTCGAAAAGATGCAACTCTAAGATACATTAATAACCATAAAATGGTTTTTTCGAAAAGACATAATCCTATGATGTATTTTTGTGAAAAGACGCGACCCTATGATGCATTAATAACCATAAAACGGTTTTTTCGAAAAGACGCAACCCTAGGATGCATTAATAACTATAAAATAGTTTTTTTCGAAAAGACACAACTCTATGATGCATTAATAACTATAAAACGAGTTTTTCGAAAAAAATGCAGCCCTATGATGTATTTTGTGAAAAGACGTGACCCTAGTATGCATTAATAACCATAAAATGGTTTTTTTCGAAAAGACGCAACTCTAGGATGCATTAATAACCATAAAACAGTTTTTCCCGAGAAAACGCAATTCTAGGATGCGTTAATAACCATAAAATGGGTTTTCCCAAAAAGACGCAATCCTATGATGCATTAATAACCATAAAACAGGTTTTTTCGAAAAGACGCAACCCTAAGATGTATTTTTGTGAAAGACGCGACCCTAAGATACATTAATAACCATAAAATAATTTTTTTCGAAAAGACGCAACTCTAGGATGCACTAATAACCATAAAACGGTTTTTTCCAAGAAGACGCAACTCTAGGATGCATTAGTAACCATAAAACGGTATTTTCCGAAAAGACGCAACCTTAGGATGCATTAATAACCATAAAACTGTTTTTTTTTTTAAAGACGCAAAACTAGCTTGCACTAATAACCATAAAAAGGTTTTTTCAAAAAAATGCAACCCTACGATGTATTTTTATGAAAAGACGCGACCGTAAGATGTATTAATAACCATAATATGATTTTTTCGAAAAAACGTAACCCTAGGATAAATTTTCTAGGATTGCTATTATTAATAGATTAAAGTATGATCAATATTTGTTGTGTGTTATAAATTAGAAAATTTACACTATATAATATAAATAATAAATCTATTATGCTAATTATAATATAAGTAAATAATGACAAATTTGTTAATATTATTGTGGACATATAAAATAAATGCAATTTATATATATATTTATAAAATATTGTATATATGATTTACATTCATACAACAAATTAGTTGGAAAGAAAATATATGCATATGAAATACGGTAACAAAATAAATGTAAAGGTGAATATATTAGATATATATATGGAACGGAGAGAATACAGATGCTATATTTATATTTTTTATCAGATGGTCATAATTTCTAGTCTTGTAATTTGTGTTAGTATTGTTGTTGTGTCGAATTCAAACACATAATCTATATTGTTGGCTAAAAAAAATAAAAGTTTTCTATGGTGACGACGGAATGATCAATGCAGAACAAGGTATTTGAAAAATGCAGAATATATAGATTGAACAGAAAGAAAAAAATGGTAAGTACCGAAAAAGCAGAACAGACATATTAAATGGAACAAGTGCGATCCATTTCAATCACCCGTTATAATGGTTGATGAATAACTCACAGTGGTTTCTGACAATCAATTTTGAGTCTACGAATTGCTATATTTGAATATATTATGAGATTTAAATTCTAAAAATGAATGTATACGATTAATCCGCCGGTGGGTCAACTACTAGAGAAAGCATATTACCCACCGATTTTTGTCTACCAGTTATTCCACCCTTCGTAACTGCTATCCACGAGACCATAATTAGGCCACCATTTACTTTTATAATTAAACAATTAATTAATCTCTAAATGATTCATACGTAGTGGCCCGTACAACATGGCCTATATCACAAATACACGTTCTTTTTTCTTTTTTTTCCTTTCACATCATTTGGATCCACCAGATCCTACCCATAACCAATTAAATTTTACTATATAAAATAACTCGAGTACTTAAAATCAAATTCCGGTAAAAAAAGTCGTAGAAATAGACATTTAACCATTTGAGTAAAGACACCTATGTTTTTTTTTTTGGGTACGTATTAGTAATTATTTTATGCTAAGAGTTTAGTTGCTCCAAAATCAAATGATTAATTACTTTGTCCTTAAAAAAAAACAACCACAGGTCTATTTTTAGGGGTTAGTAGGTTTATAATTCCGTACATTCTACTTGATTTTTTTAAAATACTTTAATGGAAATTTGAGTTTAAGTTGTAATATAGTGGTACTAACAACCACGAAGAAACAACCATGTATGATTGAGCCCATATATGAATGATTGAGAAAATGTAAATTAAACTGGAAAAAACAAGCTGGCTTTTATTCCCTGATCCTTCTACGTGCCACAAATCAATAATGATTTTCATGATTGTTATTAGTTTTAGATGATTACTTGAGAATATAGTATATAAAATCTCTTTATTATATGATACACATTCCAATTTCCGTTTTATTTAATCTGATCCTGCGTTTGCTTTTGCTTGATCTGATATTTCCAAATGTCTTCAAGATTTGATTTGCTGTTTTACAAAATGGATTAGATGAATAATAAGGTAGCAAAAAAAAGAAAAAAAGGAAAAGAGAATGGATGTATAATAACATCTCATTGGCACAGACCATTATAACATATGAATTCAGGTTTCTTTTTAAAAATCTCAATAGTAACATTCAATATTATAGGGAAATGCGACAGATATTTTTTGTATATACTGAAAAAATATCAAAACAAGCTCGCATTACAAACAAAAAACAGATGTTAAAAAAAAAAGTTTTTACCAGATAATGATAATAATTTGGTTTTATTAAATTTAATTTGATTAGTTATAGAGAAATACCCTAAAATACCACATTTTAAAGTTTTTGTTTCAAAATACAACCACTAATTTTAGATTTCCAATAATACCACAACTTATTATGTAAAAATACTTGTTTACCCTAAATAAATTACAAACAAAATTAAAACATTATGTTTGGGTTTCTTTTTCTAGTTTAGGTTTATATTTATTCTATTAGGAAGAGGTTTTGAATATTTTGATATTGAATTTGTGCTATTATTGAAAATTTAAACTAGTAGTGCTATTTTTGGAACAAAAACTTCTTAAAAATGTGTTATTTTTGAGAATCGCAATTACTTATATCACTTGAGTTTTTATTAACGTAATTAAAAAAAGAAAATCTGTAAAAATTAAGGAATTTTATTTTTTCTTTAAAAAAAAAAATAGAAAATCTAAAAACTATTTAATTTTGGTTTTTCTAAAACTGAAACAAAACAAAAAAATAACTAAAAACCACCCAAAACAAATCTACAAACATCTCCATCCATTCAAATTTCAAGGCCTAAATTATTTGCTGATAAGTAATTTGAAATGAATATTGGATGAGAGGTACCAAATACCAATCCACTCAATTTTGTTGCTAAACAGTTTTAGCTTTATCGTATGTCTTTACTCTTTAGCACTAGTTACCTCAATATAAAGAAACTAGGCCTTGTTAGGTTGAAACAAGCAAATCCTTTTTTCTTAATTATAATTGAAAACCCATGTACGCCTATAACTTCACAACTCTCAAGCCCAAATCATCTTGTAGTTTATATTGGGCTAATAATATTTTTGAGATTTCATGATCTTTCTATAGTTTGATCAAATGGTATTAAATCAAATAGCCTGCAAGTATCTAGGGGTGTGTCAAGTCTCACCAAAAGTATGGACCGAGCAATATGAAATATATGACCTTAAGACCATAACCGAGTTACCTTTTATTAGAAAACTGTCTGTCCTCAGTGAGATTTATCTCCAAGTTTCCCTCTCTTTCATCTTTCTTCAAGTGACATTGTTTATCTTCGCCTGTAACCAAAGTTTCCCTCTCTTTCATCTTTCTTCAAGTGACATTTCATGATCTTTCTATAGTTTGATCTTGGTGTCTTTTGACTCAAAATATGAAGAAATTTTACGTAGAACGATATTTTTTTTTGAACTGCATAGAACGATTTGTTAAATTTTTCTTTTCATACCCGAATGACTCTATGAAATTACATCAATACTTGATTCGATTTTAGGTGTTTTTTTTATAGCTATACATACATTTCCAGAAGAAGAAAAAAAAAACGGGCCAAAGAGTTTAGGTTCTGTCTTCTGTTGTGTTATTACCTTATATGATAATTTTGTTTTTTCAGTTTTAATTTAAAAAAATTAAGTTGCCTAGGAAATTATATACTCAAAACTTCAAAAGCGTTACTTTTTTAAATTGGATTCCACAAATGACAGCATATATATCTTTATTCCATATGTGGGAAACAGGATTCGAACATCCACGCCTAATACACATTATGTCGGCTTTAGAGATGTCAAAAAGGGCTTTAACCCGCGGGTGAGGACCAAATAGCTCCGCGACGGAGTGGGTTTGGACAAAGTTTCACGTGTTCAAGTAATTGCGGGTCTTGCGGTCCATATCCACCACGGGTCACGGATTTGCGGGTTTGCGGTCTGAACCGCTAAAAAAAATTTCTTTAATTCGGGAGTTGAAGCTCATGCGATTCTGAAAACGATGTGATTCTGAAGGAGATGTTAATCGCTTCTGATGGAGATTCCGAAAAAGATTTCTTCGACGGAGAGTTGAAACTCATGCGATTCCAAAGGAGATGTGATTCTGAAGGAGATTCTTTGTTTCCGAAGGAGATTCTGAAGAAGATGTCTTCGATTTTAGGCGACTTCTCATCCATTCTCCTCCGCCGCATTTCAAAGAAGATGCTAAGATCAACATGATTTACGGATTCTATGACGAATGCAAACGAAGATTCAACCCGCCGTGCATACATAAGATCTTCTCGTCAATAAGAGCAGCTACCGGCAAACAATTGAAGCAGTCGGAGAATTTGGGACAGATCAGAGAGATTCAAAGGCATACGGAGATTCCAGACAATGGTCTTCTTTGTGATTTACTTTGTCTGATCCTGATCAGAAGAATGAATGATGGTCTGATAGTGATCGAGGTATATCTTGCACGTTTGGAGCCGATGTAGTCGCTGAGTTTTTGGATAAGAATGATCTCGATCTCATTTGCCGAGGTCAACATGTAAACAGACTAGAAATCAAATTTAGAACCAATTCTGCGATTTTATTTTTCGTTAGAAATGCTTGTCATTAGCTGACTTTTATGAGAACCTCTGAAGATATTGACCCGAGAGGGACGTGTTTGCAGGTAGTTGAAGATGGGTATGAATTTTTCGCAAAACGGAGATTAGTCACAATATTTTCAGCTCCAAACTATGGTGGAGAGTTTGACAATGCCGGTGCATTATTGAGTGTGGACCAATCTCTCGTTTGCTCTTTTGAGATTCTGAAACCATCCTCGGTTTCTAGCAGTAATCCTCTCAAGAAGGTTCGTTTCCACCAATGAATTTAGGACCAAGAAGTCTTTCTTCTGATAATACGATTAGTTAAGTAGAAATAACAGGCTAGAATAAACCGAAATCTAAATTCAATAGGACCAAACCTTTTGGACTTGTTGAGTCATGACACAAGTTTTGTTCTTTTCGCAACTTCCCGTCACAACATAACTCATGTGAAACTCAATCAAGTTTTTTCTCTTGAGATTTGGTTTCACAAGCTCAATTAGGCATGTGCATTTCTTCAGATGTAGGTAAACTGCAATTGGAGAAGAGAACCTCAAAGGCTACTTTACTTGGTCATCAAAGAAGAAGCATCTATAAAAAAACAAAAGAGAGAGAGAGAAACCACAATAGTTGTTATCCAAATTTTTTGTGTATAGTTCCAGAGACATCTCTTTTCTGCTTCTAGAGAATGTAATCTTTTTTTTTTGATATGTATGTAAATGAACATGCAGCTGACATCTCTTTTAGCATATTTTTAAACAAAACTAAAAAAAAGCAACGAGACATGTTCTATGTCAATTCAAACCCGTTAAGTAAAATAATTTGGGTTTGTTTAATAAGACATGTTCTGTCACAAAACTTACTCTCCAAACGTATGTTCTATGTAAAAGTTAAAACCATATTTTTAAACAAAACAAAAAATACTAATGACCCGCGGGTTGGTCCGCTAATCCATTGGACCATACGGTGCAGGTCTGGACATGTATTTAAAAACCGCAATCCACAACAGATCAGCCCGCACGGTTCGAAAAAAAATTGGGTCCACCACGAATTGGACTACTTGAATGCAGACTGGTTTGTCTGACATTTCTATGTCGGATCTATGGCGAATGACTGAAGCAAATAAAACTGACATACAAATAAAATTAATACACATTATCATTAAGTCCATCTCCAAGCCAGGGGGAAAAAAAACTATTCAGTAAATAAAATTAATAGCTTGTGTTTTTTTCGAAAAATGTTTCATGGAATTGTAACAGTCGATGTTGCTCATTAGAGGTCTGCATACAAATTCTATATATGATTTTTTAGAACTCATATTCACTAATTTAAATAATAAGATTAAAAGGAATCATAGTTCTGCTTTGGATCTCTGCTATTTTAGAGCGGTTTTGTATAAAAACAAACCAAAATATAATTTCTAATACAAATATAAACCCAAATGTAAGAAATGAAATCACTCACGAAATGATTGATACCGTCTATCCAAGAAGGTTTCTGTTATTTCATTGTGATCAGATGAACAATATTCGACGCTACAACAATTTTCGAATCAAATATTTTGTTTGTGTTTTTATGGAATGTATAATATTTGGTGGACTTTATAAGTACACTCATACAAAAAAAATTAAACTCAGAATTCGTCTCAGATTTGTTGAGATGAACCGAAATATGTATAAACCAGTGAATTTGTTGGGATAAAAGGATATTTAGGAGCACATTGCTTATGGACGAGGCAGCATAAGAATTTGTTTAGTGAGGGACAAGTATTTAAAAAGTAAACAACCACAAATCTTCATGATTTATTCATTTTCGATTTGATTTTACACATCTGCAATATAAATTTTAGAGAAAATTAGATTGTATATCCTAAATTTTATTAGTAATTTGAAATCTATACTAAATTTCTTAAAAATTTGAGATATATCTTTTTATTATTAAAATGATATTTATGTCCCTAGATAATCTTAAAATTCAGAAAAAATTAATTTTTTTTGATAATTTTTTTTTAAAAATATTAGCTAATAATTTTAAATTAACAAGTAATCTTGTATTTTTTTTTTAAATCTCAAAACTCATCAAAAAAATAATGATTAATTTAAAATGTTAGATAATGATTAATTTAAAATATTTTGATTTTTTTTTAAAGATTTTGGAAAGATATAAGATAATGATTAATTTAAAATATAATTATTTTTTAATTAATTACAAATTTTTTTTTAAATTACGAATTTACATTTTATTATTTAAAATTAATAAAAAATTAATCTACATTTATAATTTAATTAATTTGTTAAGTTGACAAACATAATAAATTAAGGCAATGGTTTAAACAAGTCGACAAAGTAAAAAAAAAATCAACCAACCAAAATATAAGTCGCCAGATTAAAATAAATCGACGAAAAAATATATTAACTCGTTGAACAAAAAAATTAAGTCAATTGTTTAAATAAGTCGACAATGTAAAAAATCAACTAATAAAAAAATAAGTCGACTGTTTGAAAATTAGTCGACGAATTAAAAAATTAAGTCGACGAACATAAAAAAATAAATCAATGGTTTAAATAAGTCGACAAAGTAAAAATCAACCAATCAAAGTATAAGTCGACAGTTTAAAATAAGCCGACAAAAAAACTATTAAGTCAATGAACATAAAAAATTAGTCAACAGTTTAAATTAATCGACAAAGTAAAAATCAACCAACCAAAATATAAGTCGACTGTTTAAACAAGTCGGTGAAAAAAAAAAAGTCGATAAATATAAAAAATAAGTCAATAGTTTAAATAAGTCGACAAAGTAAAAAATCAATCAACCAAAATATAAGTCGACTGTTTAAAATATGTCGGCAAAAGATAAAATTAAGTAGATGAAAATAATAAAATAAATCAATGGTTTAAATATGCCGACAAAGTACAAAAATCAACCAACCAAAAATATAAGTCGAATATTTTAAAATAAGTCGACCTGACTAATTTTTTTTTATTTAGTCAAAATTTTATATTTTATATAATGATTAATTAATAATATATTTTAAAAAAATCCGTAATTAAAATTTAGAACTGAAATTAATTAGTGTAAACATAATTTTGAATTTAAATTTAATAATTTTAAATTATTTAAATTAAATTTATTTATATAATAATAAATAATGAGTTAAATATGTATAAAATTATTATATAATAAAAAATATAGTTTTCAAATTTCTATAAAATTAAGTGTAGTTTTCAAATTTGTAATAAAATTTGGAATATTTATCAAAATCTCCCTAAATTTTATTCTTCTACACGTAAGTTTTACTATGATCAAATAAATTCGGAAGTTATACACACAAAAAAACCGTGATTATGAATTAAATAAAAAGCACAAACTCTAAGGTAGCAATTACTAAAATTGAAATATTTTTAATTAAAAAATTTCAATTTTTTTCTACAGAGGCTCTACCCCTTCCAATCTTTGGAGAGAATCTCTACATCGACCAAACCGTTTAAGTCGATCGGCTTGCTGTCCGAACATCGAGTCACACGGTAATTCCAAGAAATTAAGTTCCACAACTCGACGATAATGTCAAAAATCCTAAACTTGTTCGGTCACAAACATTAATTTGAACAGCTACATCCAATTAATAACTAATAAAAAACCACAATAACCAACTTGGTTATTCAAATAATGCTCAATATTTAATACATTTCAAAATTATTAAAGAACTCAATATATTGCTCGATGATTGATTTAGCTTTTTAAGTTTCCTTTATTACTAACTAAAGGAAATATAAAGAAGGAGCACTATAAAGTTTTTTTTTGTTTTTTTTAGAGCACTATAAAGTTTTGAATTACAGAGGACTCAAAATACGAACCAAGCCACACTTCCCGTCCAAAAACGTCGCGACCAAAGGTTGACCATTTTGAATAATTATTGTCTATATACTTAACTTTATGATAAAAAGTTTACTATCGTGTTTAATTGATTCCTCAAATATAGCTAGCAACGAAAGATTCAAAGAATCAATCGATCTTCTACTGCATAAATACTTTACAATAGAATTCGAATCATAACCAACATGCATAGATAAAACAGATCCGAGTCATCATTTTGATTAGGTTGACCTCTTTCGTTTAAACCGGAACAAACCGTGTTATTCAATTTCTTCATTTAAGTTAATATATGTAATTTTACATAAATAGCACACTAATTTGGGATAAAGTTGGATAATACGTATCCACTACACGGTTCAAACTCGGTATCAATATTTTACTATTGTCAAATCGCACTAAATAGCGGATATCATGTGTTTTACTAATTAGTACTGACATAGCTTATTTAAAATAAAAATTTTGAAAAATATTACTTTTGAAATATCACTTTTTAAAAATATTATTTTTCAATTTTTTTTTTAAATATCACTAAAATTATTTTATTTATTCAAAATATCATTTATGTTTGGGATAACTATTTTACGTTAAAATTTAATTTTTAAGGTTTATAATTTGTTATAAGTCAAAATCCTTTTTGAAGTTTAGGATTTTAGGATTTAGGGTTTAAAAATCCTTAATCAGTAACATTTTTTAAAATAGACAACTCATTGTGATATTTTTGAAAATTGACACACCAAAAGTGGTATTTTTGAAAATTGACACACCAAAAGTGGTATTTTTGAAATTCTCCAAACACTTGACACAGTTTTCAAGGCACCGATGCTGAAAGCTTATCCTCCGATCTCTTCGCCTCCGTTTCGATGCAGCTTTTTGACGTGTGTCATGTTTTACCCAAAAATACAATATTCTAACTGCAAGTGCACAGTAGACAATTGTAGTACTTTAGGGTCGAATTCACTGAAAACCGAAATACTACGCTATAATTTTTTGAGAAAATAGTTAAGTTAAGACAAAATAAAAGGACTGGTTTTGTTGTTTTTTAAAACTAAAATGCAAATATTTAAATAACGAGAATAAATCAATTAAAACATATGTTGGGCATCTGGAAAATCGCTAGGGTTCATGGTTCAATTTATTCAGGTTTTATGCAGGTAAATTCAGCGGAGTATGATTTCTGATAAGAATCTCCTAGAATCGGCACTCTGAAACAGGTATGGGATAGGCCTTGCTGCAACAAAACCGTGAAGCTCCGATGACTAGGGATGTGGATTGAGAGATCGCACAAAAGCTACGGAAAGACTTCTGATATACCAGATCGATTCTTTGGATATTACACACCAAAGAAATCGGATTGCTTGCTGGATATGACACACCAACAAAGAGTTTTAACTTCATAAAATATTTTTGATAAAAAAAGATGGATAGATCTCGTTTCTAGTCTTACAAGGGTTTTAAAAGGAGAAACAAGTCTCGAAAAGTAACAAAATAATAAAGACTAAGTTGAAAGTTGAAAATTGATTCTTGCCCTTCCTTGGCTGAAATAATCAGTTGTTGGGCCTGTTTTGATCAACAAAATGGGTAATTAGAATGTGATCCATTTGCCTCATTAAAAAACCTCTCTTTGGAAAACCCATTGTGACAAAACCAAAGATGAGGAAAAAAGAGTACAAATGGGTCACATACCCATTTGTTGATCCACTTGAGCCTGTATCGAAACCAATGAGGTTTGAATAACATCTTCTCCATCCTGGCCCAAGTGATCAGATCGACTCCAAATGTGATTAAGTATTCCTCCAATTGCTTTGTTGAATTTCTTGGCTCTAGAACGAGTCATAGGACCAACTGGTGCAACTAAAGCATCATCAGCTACAAGCTCATCCTCAACTTCAAGCTCCATGTCCTTAGTAATATACATGATCATATCATCCCCCTCCACTTGAAAAGGATTTGTCCTCAAATCTGGATCATCTGCAATAAAAGGAACCAAGTCAGAAACGTTGAAAATGGAACTCACATTATACTTACCTTGCAAATTAAGTTGATAAGCATTTTCACTGATCCTTCTTGTTATTTTGAAGGGACCATCGATCCTTGGCATTAGCTTAGACTTTCTTTCAGTTGGAAATCTTTCCTTCCTCAAGTGTAACCATACTTGATCTCCAACTTCAAAAATCATCTTACGCCTTCCCTTGTTTGCTTGCTTAGCATACTGCTTAGTTTTCTCCTCTATGTTCTTTCTGACTTTCTCATGAATCTGTTTGACAAGATCAGCTTTCTTTTTCCCATCTATGCTAGTTCTTTCACTCAAAGGCAAAGGAATTAGATCCAAAGGAGATATTGGGTTAAAGCCATAAACAATCTGAAATGGAGAATACTTAGAAGCAGAATGCACAAAATGATTATATTCAAACTCAACGTGATAAAAATTCTTCTTAAGTTTTTAAGTTTTTTTTTATTAATGCACGCAGAAGAGTAGACAAAATTCTATTAACTACTTCTGTTTGTCCATCAGTTTGGGGGTGACATGTAGTTGAAAACAAAAGCTTAGTTCCCAACTTAGACCAAAGAGTTTTCCAGAAGTAACTTAGAAACTTAGTATCTCTATCAGAAACTATAGTTCTAGGCATTCCATACAAACGAACTATTTCTTTGAAGAACAGATTAGCTATATGCAATGCATCATCAGTTTTGTGACATGCTATGAAATGTGCCATTTTTGAAAATCTATCTACCACAACAAAGATAGAATCTTTTCCTGTCCTAGTCTTAGGCAATCCAAGCAGGAAATCCATAGAAATATCATTCCACAGATGAGTGGGGATGGGTAATGGAGTATACAAACCGTGGGGTTGAACCTTTGACTTAGCTTGTTTGCACGTGACACACCTGCCACAGATCTTCTCGACATCTCTCTTCATATGTGGCTAATGAAAGTGATCTTGCATTACCTTGAGTGTCTTAGCAACTCCAAAATGTCCCATCAAACCTCCTCCATGGGCTTCTCTAACAAATAAATCTCGAAGAGAATAATTAGGCACACACAAACGGTTATCATAAAAGAGAAATTCGTCCTGTCTATAGTAATGACTAGAAGCAAACTTTTCACAAGCTTTGTATGTCTCTTGAAAATCAGAATCAGTCTCATACATGTTTTTAAGCTGCTCAAAACCCAACAACTTAACATCAAGAGTAGAGAGTAAGACATACCTTCGGGATAATGCATCAACAACAACATTATCCTTACCTTGTTTGTATTTGATGACATAAGGGAATGTCTCAATGAATTCGACCCACCTGGCATGTCTCTTGTTGAGTTTCTGTTGTCCTTTCAAGTGTTTGAGAGATTCATGATCAGTGTGTATAACAAACTCCTTAGGCCATGATGTATTGTGTTTTTGTGCATTCCCTTAGCTTACATTCATGTGCATTTATAGTCATTAGACTTGCATTTTGCATATTTCTCCTCATTTTGAGTCTCATATTGAATATGTTAAGTCCTAGAGTTATAAGCTTCATATTATGCATTTGCATTGCATTTTTAGTATTTTTCAGATACAATGAAGGCTAGGAGGTGGAGGAACCAAATAAAGTTGGAAGAGCATGAAGGAGTGAAGAAAACACAAGAATGCAAAAATATGCAGAAAAATCCGAATCGGCTCAAAGATTATCTCTGTTGAAGGCCTTTCCTTGATCGAATTAACCTGAAATTTTGTGAAGAGATAGGAAATTGAGTTAGCTTTCCAATGGAAGTGGTTTCAAGTCATTCGGAGTTGTGGTTCAAAAGTTATGGGCAATTTAGTGAGGACATGTCAATCTGATCGACCCATGGGTCGAAATCCGGGTCGATCAAAACATGGCCAGAAACCCCCTTTCTGCGTGCAATCTGATCGACCCATGGGTCGAAATCTGGGTCGATCAGATCGATATTTTTATGTTGACTTTCCGTTTTTATGTTGACTTTTCTGGTTTGACCCGGATCCGACCCGGTTTGTCCCGGGTTGACCCGGGAACGTTTTTAGGACCTATAAATATGTTTTTAGAACAGAAAAACCTAAGTTTGATTTGATTTTTCTCCTCTCTTATTCTCCAAACTCTTACCTTATGATATTTACTTGGATTTTGCAATCTTACCATTTCTAGTGAAGTTTTCTTAACCTTTCATCTCTTCTTTATGATTATGTCTTCATCTATGATTATCTTTGTGTTTTGCATTATGATTAGTGAGTAGTTTCACAATGGGTTTTTGGGCTTAGTAGATTAGGGATGTTTGATGGATGATTAGTGATGTCTAGGCTTAGATTCTCATGATTTCTAAAGATTAGGATGTTCTTAATGCTAAATTAGATTTAACTAATCAAAATCTTGATCATGGACATTTTATGCCCGGAAGGTGTTCGATAAAATGTCTAGGAGAATCCTAACCTTGCTTTTCATTCTTAACCAATGAGAATTGATGTTTAAGGTAATTAGTGGTTTATTGAACTTATGCTTAATGATTATTGATCATTTGATTGCAATTGGAAAATTAGCTTAATTGAATGGTTAATAAATAGATTAGTACCATGGGAGTGGATTAGTCTATTTGTGTGATTCATGTCATAGAATTGAGTTTGAATTGTTTCACCAAAACCCATGTTTTCCAATATTTGATCAAGTTCTTGTTTGTTGACTTTACGGTTGATTTTTGCATTTTAATTTGCTTATCCTTGAATTTTCTTGCTTTGATCTTGTTTAGTGTTTGTTTACTCATTTTGCCTTGTTTGTCTTTCATTTGCATTTATCATTTTCTAATTTTCACTTAGTTTTATTTCGTAATTAGGATTCTAAAAACTGAAAATACAACCTTTGAATCACTTAGCTTAGTTAATTACTTGTATTCCTAGTGTAGTTATTCTTAACTCCTTGTGGTTCAACCCTATGCTATGCTACAACAACTAGAGTGTGTTGTTAGCTAAGTCTAGGTATAAATATAATTTGACACACATCAGGCCACAAGTAATGATGCTATCTGCACTTACAACAAAACCTAGGAACACAAGGTTATCCGCACAAAAAGTGCATTTCTTAAGATTGGCAAAGAGTTTTTCCTTTCTAAGAACATTTAGGACCAAATTCAGATGCTCGACATGCTCATCTAAACTCTTGTTGTAGACTAAGATATCATCAAAGTATACTACAACAAAAATGCCTATGTATGCTCTAAGAATATGATTCATCAGTCTTATGAAAGTACTAGGTACATTTGTCAACCCAAATGGTATAACTAACCATTCATACAACCCATGCTTAGTTTTAAAGATTTTTTTCCACTCATCACCCTCTTTCATTCTAATCTGGTGATATCCACTTTTAAGATCAATTTTAGAAAAGATGTTAGAACCATGCAATTCATCAAGCATATCATTTAATCTAGGAATGGGATGGCGATACTTAACCGTAATGATGTTGATGGCTCTGCAATCAACACACATGCGCCAACTGCCATCTTTTTGGCACAAGCAGTACTGGTACGGCACAAGGACTCATGCTTTCACGGATATGCCCCTTTTCCATGAGCTCATTGATTTGTTTTTGCAACTCCTTTGTTTCCACAGGTTTGGTTCTATATGCTGGACGGTTTGGAAGTGAAGCTCCTGGCACAAAATCTATCTGATGCTCAATGCCACAGATTGGTGGTAGTCCTTTTGAGTTATCTTCAGAGAACACATCTTCATAATCCTGCAAAAGATAAATCATCTCACTCGGCAGCACTGGTGCAAGGTCAGTTATGCTCATAAAAACTTCCTTATAAATAAACATAAGGACAAGCTGTCGTGAAAATAAGGCTTTCTTGACTCCACCAGTCTTCACAAAAAAACTTGAGTGCTTCATGGCCTTGTTCTCTCGGTCCTTTGATTTGGCTTTCATCAAGCTCTCACTCTTCTGAAGCTGTTTAGTGATTGTGGTCTCATTTGAAGTACCAGCTGCTTTTCTCTGCTCAAGTACTAACTGATCTTGATACACCTCCGGGGTGTCATAGGAACCAACGTGATTTTTTTCCCTTGTGTTCAAACGAGTGTTGGTTGGTTTAATCATCATGAATAACCCTCCTATTAAACTGCCATGGCATTCTGAGCAGAATGTGGCCAGCTTCCATTGGTAACACATCACAAAGGATTCCATCCTCATACTTGCCAATAGTTATGGGTACTTTTACTTGTTGTTCACCTTCATTTCACCATACTCATTGAGCCACTGTAGTTTATAAGGTTTCGGGTGTTTATATACTCCAGGCCAAGTTTGTTCACCATTGTTTCACTTGCCACATTAGTACAGCTACCTCCATCAATGATCATGCTGCAAACTTTTCCTTGGACGTGACATCTTGAATGAAACAGATTTTCTCTTTGCACTTGCTCTCTAGCCTTGGTTTGCACACTCAGTGTCCTTCTTGACACCAATAACTCTCCTTTAGCAGGCGGTTCTATGTGTTCTTCTGAAGAATCATGACCTTATCCAACAGAATCATGACCTTGTTGTTGGAACACTCATTGGCATAATGTCCTCTGCCTTGGCATTTAAAATATTTTACATCTCGAGTTCTAGTTGTAACCTCCTTGGCTTTGCCTTTGTAGTCTTTATTTGCTGCGTATGGCTGAATCTCCTCTTTTGGGGTCTTAGCTTCTTTCTGATAGTTTGGCTTTTCTTTCTTTTGATAACTAGGCTTATTAGAGACAGTCCCTGAACCATAACTTGGCCGTGTAGAACCCTTCCTCTTAACTTGTTGCTCAAACAGGATGACCTTGTGAAGCATCTCTTCTAATTCCATGTAATGATGAGTCTCCAATCTGTCTTGGATTTCTTTGTTCAAACCACCAAGAAACCTAGACATTGTTGCTTCTCTATCTTTTGTAATATCAGCTCTCAACATAAGAGTCTCGATTTCTTGATAATACTCCTCAACAGTACGGTTCCCTTGAGTGAGTCTCCTCAGCTTTAGGTGCAGCTCATGGTGGTAATGACTTGGAACAAATCTTTTCCTCATGATAGTCTTCATTTATGTCCAAGTCTCCACATGATACTCTCCATTACGTCTCCTTGAAGTGACTAACTGATCCCACCAACTGAGGGCATAATCATAGAACTCTGTAGCAGCAACCCTTACTTTGTTGATCTATGTATAGTGCTGGACATTGAAGACCAATTCAATCTTCTTTTCCCATTCCAAATAAGTATCTGGATCATTCTTCCCATGAAATGATGGAATTCTAAGTTTGAGACCTCTAAGATTGTCTTGTGGACGTTCTCTGCCTTCTCTTGCACATCTGTTGTGTATCCTTTGACTGTTTTGAGATGAACCACTCTTGTGTCCATAGTAATCATCAGTCACCTCATCTCTGGATTGTTCAGGCTGCTCACGGTTTCTCCTTGTCTCTCTTCCTTGCTGTGAACGGTTCTGTTCTTGATCAGAATTTGGATGAAGCTCATGGCGAAAAGCATTTAGTTTGGTGTCTGTCAGCTTCTCCATCTGAGCAGTCATTGCTTCAATCAACAGCTTATTGTTGAGGGTGTTGCTGGTTTCTTCTTCATCTTGATCAGGCATCTTTTCTGAAACAACAACACAACAGTCACCAGTAACTAGTCCTTATAAACAAGAAACAGATCACAAGTTCCAAATAGATACAAGTACTACAAACCCTAGCAATCTAAACGATAGATCTGATCACAGAAGGTGAAAAGACTAAAAAAAAAAAACTTATAGATTGCAGAACAGAATCTGATGAGTCTAGATCGAATTTTGTTAAACAGAAAAACTTGATCACACAACCTAGAACTATAATTCGACCAAATCTAGGTGAGAATTTTTTTTTTTTTTTTGAAATAAGAAGATGAATAGACATGAAGATGATAGAGATAGAATACCCAACTTTCAGAGTGTGCTCTGATACTACTTGATAGGATTTCCCTAGAATCGGCACTCTGAAATAGGTATGGGATAGGCCTTGCTGCAACAAAACCGTGAAGCTCCGATGACAAGAGATGTGGATTGAGAGGTCGCACAGAAGCTGCGGAAAGACTTCTGATATACCAGATCGATTTTTTGGATATTACACACCAAAGGAATAGGATTGCTTGCTGGATATGACACACCAACAAAGAGTTTTAACTTTAGAAAATATTTTTGATAAAAAAAGATGGATATATCTCGTTTCTTGTCTTACAATGGTTTTAAAAGGAGAAACAAGTCTCGAAAACTAACAAAATAATAAAGACTACGTTTGAAAGTTGAAAATTGACTCTTGCCCTTCTTTGGCCGAAATAATCAGTTGTTGGGCCTGTTTTGATCAACAAAATGGATAATTAGAATGTGATCCATTTGTCTCATTAAAAACCAAAGATGAGGGAAAAAGAGTACAAATGGGTCACATGTCCATTTATTGATCCACTTGAGCCTGTATCGAAACCAATGAGGTTTGAATAACATCTTCTCCATCCTGGCCCAAGTGATCATATCGACTCCAAATGTGATTAAGTATTCCTCCAATTGCTTCGTTGAATTTCTTGGCTCTAGAACGAGTCATAGGACCTACCGGTGCAACTAAAGCATCCTCAGCTACAAGTTCATCCTCAGTGTCAAGCTCCATGACCTTAGTAATATCCATGATCAAATCAATTCCTAACTCAAATACACTTGGTAATTTAATTAACCTTCTCTCGTAGCGATAATTAACTATATCTAAACAACCTAAGTACTCAATTCTCGCAGGCAAATAGATAGATAGACATGCATTATTGAGATCAAGATTTGATATATTAACCTAGCTCCATAACTCAAATCTCGCAGGTTATGACGCTAAACTCATCTAATACTAGTTTCAATCGATTAATCAAGTGATGTGCATGCAATAATCAATTTAAATTCAATCACAAGTTGGCCAAACAAGCAATATGCAGTAGATGAAAGCAAAGATGAAGACTCCTTCTAAACTCCTAAACATAAACAAATCCTATTTATCGACCCATGAAAATCCCCTTTGAAAATTCTTAAACCCAACAATCAAATTACTCAATCATGGAAATAGAAACCATAGCAAAAATAGAATGAAAATATTGCATAAAATCAAAAGGGTTCAAAAAGTTTCTCTCTGCTGGTACAAATATTGTAGTTCATCTCCCTTGAAATAAATCGTAAAAACTCGATAAAACCTTAAAACTATGAGTTTGAGCTTTGAGGCTCTCCTTCTAAAATAATATTTGTCTCTCTTTAAGGCTTACAAATCCCGTGGCTCTCTATGTGCTTTTATAGGTAAGGGGGTCGAACTAGGTTTATTTCTTCAAAGATTTGGAGATAAGATCGAAAAAAGAAAAGTTCTCCTTTTTCGGACTTGCGATCGATCAATCGATCAGGGATCGATCACCTTACAAATCTCATTCCTCAGCCAAATTTGCGGATGTTCGATCGATCGATCGCAAGGAGGTGATCGATCGATAAGTCTTCAGTAAATCAAGCATATCTTGGGATCTTACCGTTGGATTTTCACGATCTAATATAGAAATCGAAACTAACACTCCCAACTATCTGGTGGTAAAATTTGAGTTTGCTCCAACGGTGGAAATGTCTCAATCTGATGCGAAATATTCGATGTTTAGGATCTGTCATATCTTTAAAATATTTGTTTTGCATCATTTTTGGCCCAAACTGCTCTAATTTATTGTAAAGACTATAAAAACTACAAAATCTCTATAAATCCAATAAAATACCAAAACCAATAGATTTTATTTAATAAAAACTATAAAAACCATACGTAAAACTGGTAAAATATGATATATATCACCTCTGCCGTTTCCTCTTCCAGTGAACGCCTCTCGCCTAGTGTTGGGTCGAGCTTGTCTATGGCCCGAGGTCGTGAGAAAAGCTCCGGCCAGTCCGTCTTCCTCTTTGTCTTTCGTTGTAGCTTTTCGCCTCCCAATGCCATTTTGTATGTCCTTCTGTAAAACAAATTGTCATTAAAAAAGGGAAAATTTGTAAACAAAATGTCACTAAAAAGGTAAAAGGAAAATTTGTAAAAAATGTCATTAAAAAAGGTAAAAGAGAAATTTTGTAAAAAATATCATTAAAAAAGAGGAAAAATTTGTTTCATGTCAATATGTTTAAAAACAAAAAAAAAGAAAAATACCATAACTAATCGAGAAAGAAAGGGAAAAAAATACATCATTGGAAAAATTTGTTAAAAAAATGTCATTAAATAAAGGTAAATGGGAAAATTTGTAAAAAATGTTATTAAAAAAAGGTAAAAGGGAAAATTTGTAAAAAAAATATCATTGAAAAATGAAAATTTGTTTCATGTCAATACGTTTAAAAAGAAAAAAAGAAAAAATGTCATAACTAATCGAGAAAGAAAAGAAAAAAAATACATCATTCAAGCAAATCATGAATTCGAGAGTTCCACAAATCGATCAAAACTATTTTACTTTAAATTTTTCCCAACGTGAGTGTGACACGTAGGTAAAATCGTAACTCACCAGATCATGACATGTGTTAATTTTAATTGAGATTATGACATGTGTCAATATATTAATATAAAAATATAAATTTTCTTTCTCTACATTATTTATTTCTTAAATCAAAGTGTAGTGTAACTAAAAGGAAATAATAGTCTTAAAAAAAAAGACGTGTTATTAAAAATAATTAAAAGGAAATAGTAAATCAAAAATACTAAAAAAAGGAAAATAAGACAAATTATTTATAATTGTAGTGTAACTAAAATGAAATAATAGTCAAAAAAAGAAAATAAGACATATTATTAAAAAATTAAAAGGGAATACTAAATAAAAAAACTAAAAAAGGAAAATAAGACAAATTATTTCCAAATTCTAAAAGTATTAGTGCGGCATATAAAAAATTGATATTCATGAGATTACGACTTGTTTTGTTAATACTTTTAAATTTATTTGCTAATATATTTTATTAATTTTCTTACTATTTGTTTAACACTAATGACATATATAGACATAAATTTGATAGAATATATTATGCATATATTATTTTGATATGAAAATTTTGGGTATTATTGATTGACAAGGAATGCATTGAGTAAAAATATGGTTTTAATATTATGGATGAAATACATGAGTTGTATTGCGAGATGAAATACATGAGTTGTATTGCGAGATGAAATACGTAGAGTTGAAATTCAGTTTGAAACAAAGTTACTAATCAACATCTAAAATAAGTGTGAGCATAATAATCAAAATTTAAATATTTACATCAACAAGATTTAACATATATTTTTTACATTTTCATAAATTTTAACTTTATTAAATTTAATTAATTACCGACACATTTTACTTTATTTTTTATCATTTATAAATAAGTTATAATTAAAACTCCGCGTATTACAGGGATCCTAATCTAGTTAATATATATAGGATGAGATGACACCAAGACAAAAAATGGGGATAAATTGGTCTTTCTGGATGTTATTAGTTATTCGTCTCTTTGTAGCTACTAATTAAATACTATATGATCCTCCATAAGGAAATTCCAAACAAAATAAGTAGAAAAAAGTTGATGAAATTAACACACAAAAACCAAATAAACCAAGTCATGCGAAAAGGCTTGAAATGGTTAAAGGTCGGCCTCATGTCTTCTCTTATCTCATTTGATTATTATCACTCATACTATCTGTATATATGGTCCTTGTCAGATTTCACTCAGAATATTTTTGAGAAATCGTAATATACTAGTTATTGGATTGCGCAATATGCGAGTTTCTTATTGCTCAAAAGTATATAGTAAATTGTAAAATTTGGTATTATTTATAATTAAATGAATAACAATGGTGTGATATGTTAAAAAATAATTATTTGTAAACATATAAAGACAATTTTATTTTTTGATGGCAATTAATCGATATGAGATTAAAGTTGTGAGATTTTGGTTGTATTGGTAAACATCATTTGGAGATGATTGGAAGTTAATTGTTTTTTTAGTTACTAATCACGCGTTTGAAACAAATTATATAAATAGGTGATTGAAACGAGTGGTTTAAATAAATATATAATACATGCATATATAAATTAAAATAACAGTTTAGAAAAATATATTTCTTTCATTTTACAAAAAGTGTCATTCTAAAGCATTATTTGCGTTTAATAAAGAATGTCGTTTTGTATTTTCAATGCAAAATGTTGAAAAAATATTTAGTTTTAATCCTACTACTTTAGTGTATTAATTAGTGAAAAAAATTTATTTAGTATATTAACTAGAGATATAATAAAAATTTTAATAATTTTTTTAATATATGTGAAAAATTGTAGAATAACACTTATTGCGAAACGGAAGAAACATAATTCACAAGGGTCCATTTACCAAATTGGCGATTCGGACTAAACAGACGGAAACTCTTTTTGATTTCAAAGTAAACCTTTCAACTTAGAACATCATAATTGTTTTTTTTTAACATATAAAATCATGGGTTTCGAACCCAGCAGGCTAGCACATGCATGTTTGTGTTTTTTCGCAACAAATATTTGTGGTTGTTTTTTTTTTTTTTTTTTAACCATGGGTGATCCGACATTTTTACAACTCGGCTAAGTCCTAAAAATGAGTGTAGCCGTCGAGTAATCAATTTACCGAATTTTTTAATAGGGCTAAAGCGTAACACCATTTCAACTGATCAAATGAAGATAAAAATGTTCGCAAAGGAAATCAAATTCGGATTAAAAAAATTTACTCCTTTCCTGAATCTTTTTATCACTTCTATTTGAAATATAATGTTGTTAGTTATAACTTGGTTATAACTTTAAAATATTTGTTTTTTTTCTTTACAAATATGTTATCCTGACGTGTTTCACTATTTTTCTAATCCTTTATATGCTAGGTTCGAATCCGATGAAATTTTGAAAAGCTTATCCAAAGAAAATAAACATTCAGATAAAGCAACATTATATTTGTCGGATTCACCAGATATTAGGAAAATAAATCCGACTTTGAATTTCAAAGCTTTAATATTGTAGATATATGAAACTTATATACGTGTCGGTGTGCATGTATTAATGTATACATACATATATACATCATATCTATATCCTCTCAAGAATCAAGATAAACAATTGTATATGTATAATGTATAAGAACTAGAAATATAGAATAGCTAGAAAGTGAAAAATTAATCAATAATAGTTGGGATAAAAGAATGCTTTATATTAAAACAAATAGTTAGTACGCTTTCTTATCGTAATCGATTAAAACAACATTTAGAAGATTTCACACATATTAATTAAATAGTAGTTATATTATTTAGTTTACGAAGTTGCTAACGACACTATTATAAGTAAAATATAATTACTAGAAAGATATGTATTTGAAATTATCATCTAACTTTGCATTGAAAACTTGTAAACCACTTTTTTTGGTAAAACACATAAAACCAAAACTATAAGCATAAAATTCCTAAAGAAATGGGCCATAAATTTTACTTGACGGTTTCATGAATCATATACGTGATAAATATAGGCCTTATTGATCAACGTCTATGACTGAAAAGAAGAAAGAAAAAATAATGATAGAAGATAGAAATCTAAAGTTCGTGACCAAAAAAGAAAGAAGATAGAAATCTAAAGCGTGCAAAAATTATAAATATTATGATGGGATCCAACTAGAGATCACTTGTTGACAAAAGAAAAAAAACAGAGAGAGATCACTTTGGAAACTATAACAATGGCGAACAAAAGGACAAAATATGCCACGTCACCCCTATCCCTCCACCACACGTGCCTTTATGTCTTTTCCTTTTTTTTTTTTTTTAATAACATTTCCTCTAATTTTATTTTCATTTTTTTTTGTATCCCATATCATTTTTCTTATAAATAGAGTATTTTTCTTCTCCGAAACTTCCAATTAGTCATACATAGAGCGACGTCATATAACCATAAGAAAAAAAAGATTAAGCTTTGTTAAGTTTTGAAGTAGAAATGGAATGGAGGGAGTATTATTTAGATGTGATCTTGGTGCCTCTAGGGCTAATGGCATATGCAGCTTACCATGTTTACTTGTGGCATAAGTTACGTACACAGCCTCTGACGACCATTATCGGCACTAACGCTAGAGCTCGCCGTTTCTGGGTCGCTTCCATCATCAAGGTAATCTTCAGTTTCTTATATTTATATAAAGCTACGTACACACACATATATATGTAATTATATATATATATGTGTTTGGTTGATTAGGACAACGAGAAGAAGAACATCTTGGCCGTTCAAACGTTGAGAAACTGCATAATGGGATCGACTTTAATGGCAACAACATCGATCCTCCTTTGCGCGGGTTTAGCTGCAGTTATAAGCAGCACATACGCAGTGAAGAAGCCTTTAAACGACGCCGTTTATGGAGCTCGTGGAGAATTCATGGTAGCTCTCAAGTATGTCACAATCCTCACCATCTTCCTCGGCTCCTTCTTCTCACACTCTCTCTCAATTCGATTCATCAATCAAGTCACCATCCTCATCAACACTCCTTTTCCTCCGGAGGAATTGGAGGAGGAGATGATGATGACGGCGGAGGAGTACGTTGTGGAGTTGCTAGAGAGAGGGTTTATTTTGAACACGGTGGGGAATCGGTTGTTTTACGCGGCGTTGCCTTTGATGCTTTGGATATTTGGACCGGTGCTTGTGTTTTTGTGCTCGGTCGTGATGGTTCCTCTTCTTTATAATCTCGATTTCTTCTTCTTCGGTAAAGAAAGAAGAAAACTCGATAAAAAACCTAGTTTTGGATCTGTGTAGAATCGAGTGTTAGTTACTAGACCAAGTGATTATCGTCCTATTGGTTGCGACAGCGACTACTAAACGCATGATGATCGAAGATCAGTTTAAGTTTCGATTTAAGATTTTCCGGTTAAATTAAAGAAACATGTACTTATTATGCATGTAGTAGTAGTATATATATATATATATATATATATATAATCATCATAAATTGATTAGGGTTTGTTGAGCCTTAGATGATCGAAAGCGTATGAGTAAGTATGCACATAAGAACTTCAAGATATTATATTGGAGTATGCGTGTTGTGGTTTTATGTGTCATGGTTTGTTGAGCGTTATTATTGGCATTTCCATGTGGGTGACTTTTTAACGTATACGTCTATGTGTACGTTATTTTCTGTTTGTGTTTTGTAATTCATGTGACATACGTCGACCAAGAAATGGGCCAAAAAATGTGATGTACGTATTTATTCCGTGCATTATAATCTCTCTTAGTTAGTTGTTGTGTTAGGAACCGGTCGTCACGAGCCTATATAAATCCTACCAAGACAATGTAGAAATATATCTACACGGCTGTTTTTCTCTCTGCGTAGTATGAAATCAGAATGTTTAAATCTCGTTTAGGGTTGTCATCAATTCAGATTATGATGCTAATTATAACTGCTTTTTTTTTTAGCACGAAGAGATTTTAGAGATCTGTTTGGACTAAGTAGAATTTCAGGGGTTTAATCAGTCTAATCAACTTTTGGAAGCCATGTTCGGACAAAACTAAAATTGTTGTTAGTAAACTCTCTTTGTTATTTGCTTTTTTTCCCGTAGATTTTTAATTTGAGGTTGGATTTGACCACCGAAAAGCTGCTTTGCACTACAAATGTTTTACAGTTTTAGCGATGGAAAATTTCGCGACTAAAACCTTATTTTCGTGCCTCGAATTTGAATAGCTACGGATGGTCAATGAATATTTTTGTAGCTAAACAAAAGTGGCCAATAACTTATATGTGACCATCCGTTGCCAAATTAGTCACGAATTGGTAACACACAAATTCCATGGCTAATAGCTACGGATTGGCAACCGATAAATTAATGCCGTAGCCAGAAAAAGTACGGATAAGCAGTGACTATAGTTGCCCACAAACATACTACGAAACAACAGTGACTAAATTTGGTCAAGAAGTGGCCACTAATTTTTGGTGGCTAATACTGGCCATGTTATGGTAGCTAAAATTCGATTGATAACTTTTTGATACATCTTACTAGTGATTGCCCATGCGTTGCGTGGATTTAAAAATGAGCAAATGATAAAAAAAGAATTCTATTTTTAAAAGTGTTCATTTAACACTTAAAATTGTTCAAAAAATTTTTTATTCGTCTAAAAATAGAAAACTCTTCAAATAAATATCAAACTTTTTTAAACGTGTTCATTTAGAATTCGAATGTTTGAAAAGGAAAATTAGCGGATTTTCATACAATTTAGTTTAGTCAAATGGTCAAAATGTCATTTTTAATCTATTAAAGGACGATGATATGACATATGCAATTGACGAAATTGAATAAACGGATCTGTTTAACCAAATCAACCATAAACTATGATGTGTTAAAATTAAACATTTGTGTGATAATCATAAGAGATAAATGGTGTATTCTCCGTGATACAATTTGATTTTGAGAATAAAAAAGAAACCTATGTATCAACAAACCCTAAACCTTAAATCCTAAACCCTAAATTTTAAACCCTTTATAGATCCATGACAGACGGCATTATCTACTTCATGCTCATGATGGACACCTTCTACCTTTAATGCGTGGAATCACGGCGAACATCTCTACTTGCACAATGCTGGATATCACCTGTAAGCTTGCCTCCAATAATCTTCATAATTATTCATAAATATTTGAAATCAGAAGTTATTTTACAATTATTACTGAATATAATGAATTAATATCTAACTGTAACATTTTTGAATTTATCAGTATGTTTTTGGAAATTTAATTGTGAATATTCTGAAATTATTACTAAATATAATGAATTAATATCTAATTGTAACATTTTTAAATTTATCAGTAAGTTTTATAAATTTGAATGTGAATGGACTTTATATGGTTTGAAGGTATATATATGGTTATAAACGTTTTGATTTGGATGTTTTAAAACATTTGAAATCAGACGTTAAATTATAATTATTTTAAATTTATTACGGAATATAACAAAATTAATATGGAACTGAACAGTTTTAAATTTATCAATAAAATTTTGAAATTTGAATGTAAATGGATTTTATTTTTTTTTAATGTAATTTTTCTTACAGCCAAAAATTGTCCATAGATTAAAATCTTCATGAACAAATGGTTTGCATGGGTGAAATAAATGAATTAAAATAATAAAGCTTGTGATAAAGGTAAAGAATGAGAAATATCACTTGTAGATAAATTTGGTTCAGGAGTTCACCAATATTATAATGTCATTTAAGAGTTGCAAGAGTAGGAAAAATATATAAACATAATCAAAATAAAACGGAAGTGTAGGAAAATGAATATACTATCAATAATTGAAATGAATCAGACTAACACAACCAGCAAGAAAAGAGAAGGACATGCATTACAAGTTCTAATCATAGAAAATAAGTTGAAGCCCTCCATCTGTAAGCAACAATCTATAAATCATCTTCCAGTTGACGATCCGAGTACGGGTTGGGTTACTCAATGTCTACTCTTCAGGATCTTCGAGAACAACTTGCGCTTTGTTTTTTCTGTTGGAAATGAACAATAAGGAAATGAGATTTTGTTGAGGGTTTAAAATGTGTAATATAAAAAGGAACAATTCAAGTTAGGAGTTGGGGCATCTGCCTGATTCCATAGAAGGTTTAGTTGCACCTATTTGTGCGCGGTTTCTTAGACTCTTGACATTCGAAGTTTGATTTCATTCCCAATTTTGTATTAATTGGTGCAGCGATGGTTAGCTCCGTGGATTTGTTTTGACTGGATTCACATGTCTCGCTCCGCTATAAAATAAAGCGTATGAATATTGACACCCAGAACAGTGCTGGGCAAAATATAATTTAGAGAGAAAGGTTGATTAATCTAACCTTTTTTGTCACAACACTGGAAGGCAATGTTATTTCAGAAATTGAAAAACTCTAGTGTCTAGCAGTGAAATTATACTTTGCCATTTTGACATAGAATATAAAAACTCTTCCAACAATATCTTGAATTGCCTGGTGAACTATATCTTCAGAATCATCGTTCTCTGCTACATCATGTTTCATAAGAATTTAGTTGCTTAGTATTACGTAAGGGAAGGAAGAACCTCTGAATATTGTAAATTGTTACATTCGTCGTAGCAAGGTCAGATGCAGTTGTCTTCAACAACTTTTCAGCAGCTTTATTGAAAATAACAAACGTGAAAGTATCATTATCGTCTTCCACGATAACTTCAATACGGTACCCCTATAAAATAAGTGGATGTATAGTTAAGAGGTGGAGGGAAAGTTGAATCAAGAGTTATAGTAATGGACCTGATAAAAATAAACAACATGTTTGTAATAATAAATAATAGGGCATTGTGATATATACCGAAGTACCCCAACTGCTTGAACAATACGACAAGTTTCACAAGTAATTTTCGGTCCGATTCTAGTCATTTTTTAGGAGCAGCCAGTGCATGCTATATAGAACCACCCACTGCTTAATATCACGTCGACCACCTTTTCCTTACACCAAAACATCTTCGCGTTGGCTCTTTGGTTGTTGACGAAAGCCAAAATTTGCCCAATACTTTGAATATCAGAAGGAATGGACTCACCATTTCCACCGCACTCGTAGGGACAATACATTTATGATAATATGTGCTGAAATTTCAGAGGGGAAAAAGACATTTAGTCATAATAAAATTTATAGAGAATGCAGTTTATGAAAGGTTATGGGTTCATATCAATATCTTTTACGGAAGTCTTTAGTGATCATGTTGTCCACGTTGAAGAAAAACCGAGTCGATGCGGTAGGATTGAGATATAGAATTACAATATCAATTAAAAAGCATATTAAGAAATATATTGAGACTATCTAATGCATATAATTTTTCCTTTTGGGTGCATAATATTATAGAATAACCGAGAATTGGAGGAAAATGCTTGTTAATATTATATCTAAAAAGCTTTAGATGAAGGATAGAATATGTTACGAAGGGATAATTAATTTTTTTAAGGAAAAAATCCTTTCAAACTTACCACCAATAGTTCGTGGGTTAACGCCGGTTACAATGACAAGAAGAGGTACTTCTTTTAGTTGCACAAGTTCGACGCTAACCTGGGATGCGAGTTTTTCCCATACAGATATATAAGCGGTCTCACCACTACATACAATATCGAAAATAATATGAAGAAAGGGATTTTGCTATTTACCTATCAAAAGTACATGTAAGAATAAGATTTAACGAAGTCCTAGGAGGAGTTTTCATATCGTCGACCTTCTCTGAAGTCCGATTGCATGATACTTGTGCAATAACATCTCCAAGTAACAAAGAAGAGGCAAATTTAGCTATGTGGAATCTTATGAAATTTAGTATGTAGATACTTTGAGTTTAGTACCTGGTAAGTGCTCTCCTTTGTCTACCATCATTTCAACGTCTTTGAATGTACATATACGGAAATACTCATGGAGAATGTCATATTGGCCACCATTGACATCTTCCACAACGGTATGGTCATTGAAGTAGATTTTGTAGGGATTGTCAGTTAACCGGTAGCAGTTACGGTTTGGTTTGACATCAAATGCGGTTATTGACAATATGTTCCCCTCTTTAAGCTTATTCCTAAATTTGTAAAGTCGACGGGGGTGGATGGATACTTGTAGTGATGTATTCTACATACCAGAAAATGAAAAATATATTAGCCATGTCTAAAGTACAGTGGGGAAAAATTAAATTTGGGTGCATTACTTGCACCTTCTCATCAACAAGCAAGCAGTCGACGCTGAGAAAAATATTGTTTTGCTTAAAATTACGGGCTTCCCACATGCGCAGTAGACGGACAACTATACACTGGGACTCAAGTTTTTCATCTATTGCATCAAGAGTTGAGTATGAGAAGGGGGCAATGGTTGAGTTGGTAGCACTGGATGCCATTGGAAGAGAATTGATTTTATTATATGAGTATGTTGAAGAGAATTGTGGGAAGTTTATAAGGAGAAGATGAAACCGATACCAAATAAATGGTAATTAAGATGATTTCAATTTGGAGTAACATGTTTATTTTCCCTTTTTTTAAATAGCTGGTAATTAGTCAATTAGTTAATTTAGAATTAATTCCAAATTTATGTGTTTTTAATATACAGCAGATAATTAGGGATTATTTTGGGTGAAGAGATGGAGTCAGAATTCATGTCATCAACTTTCATATTTTAAGGAAAACAACATTTAAATTTTAAGGAAAACAACTATCGCTATCAAGTAGATATGTAAACTTACTTGCTTTAGCTTCACCGAAGAAAACTCCTTCCCAAATATCAGCCAACATGCCTTATAACTTCATTTTTAAAACACCACCTACCCTTGATTCTGTTTTTGACTATTTTGGATCCAGATTTAATAGCTTTGCCTGGCAGATGAAAGATTGTAAGCAAAACCAACACGCTACACAACAGTTTTGCTCTTTCCTTGGTATATGCCGAATGTGCATGAAGAACATCAGTAATTTTTTTCGCCAGCTCTCTTAATTTTCATCTAATTAAGAGATTAAAATAAC
The DNA here is from genome assembly GCA_900406555.1 of Pseudoturritis turrita. NCBI lineage: Eukaryota > Viridiplantae > Streptophyta > Magnoliopsida > Brassicales > Brassicaceae > Pseudoturritis > Pseudoturritis turrita. Next base: position 887,661 of record OVBL01001030.1, on the reverse strand, counting down.
TTAAATTGTGCCAAACCAAAAATACATATTCAGGCATGCAACAAAATCATGGAATTAGTAAAGACAAAACTAAAATTCTGATTTATGATGTTGATCCATCAAGAGAAAGCCATCAATCCCATTCTGTAATCGCCTTATTAATCTTACTATCATAGTTGAAAAGAAAATCAGAAAGGAAGCAGTCAGGAGAATCGAGATTTGTTCTCTCATCGCCGCAAAAAATTTCTTAAGATCCTAAACTGCGTAACTTTTTTTACCGACATTCCGTGAGGTGACCCGTCGAAGACTGAAGAGTTAGAACTCGAAGCCGGCGACAAAAATTGAGCCGCAAAACGAAACCTTCTCCGGATTCTCAACGACATACGCAGACCAGAATTTGTATGCATACAAAACAGATGAATGCATTTTCGTGTCGGCATTCATGTTCAATATAAGAGATTTCAGAACCGGGAAGATCAAGCTGTTGGTTAGCTCTAGCAACAAACCAGAGGCAAATCAAGATCACAGGGCGGGTCCTGATACTGTCTGATTGGATCATTTGAGCACCTTTCGTCGCTTCAAATCTTGAGAATCTTTGCGACATTTGATCTTGAGGAGAGGAACTCTTCAACTCTCTGTTCACACTTCGGAGAAGGTGTAGCCGATAAGAATTTAGAGATTTAGGAATTTAAGATGTCGATAAAGAGAGAAAGGAGAAATTTAGGTTGTTTTAAAAATTTAAGAAAAAAATAAACACATGTCAAACATATGGAAGCCACGTGGTAGCTTCTCAGAGAGTTTGATTTGAGAAAATCTTAAAATATTATAAGAGATTTTGGCCATTGATTCGTTTTGATCAGAATTAGTTAGAAGAATTAAAAAGGATTTGGAAAATGCAAAACCAAATTATATCCAAATTTTAAGACTTGAGATTAATATTCGATAGAAAATATAAAACGATTTTAAAAAGTTTTTTTTGACTAAAAATAGAAATGGACATAGAAAATGAAATGAACCCAAAATTTATCGAACCAAAATTAAATCGAATTCATTTTCAAACCAATTTATACACTGGACATGTCGAACTAAAATTAAATCGAATTTGTACACTGAACCTATCGAACAAAAAGTTGTCAAACATGAATCAAATCGAATTTATTGAGACAAGTTTGTTTTTATATAATAAAACTAATATTTTAATTAACTTATAAATTAAAACCATATTATTATTTTTATCGTCTCAAACTTTTCATTAAAATCCACTAAGGGTCCAAGAACTATAAATGATTTAAAACGGAGTCCATGTAGTTGTACATAAAATTGAAGCCCAAAAACTTAACCTAGTTACTTATCACGAATAAAGATAAAATTAAGCTAATATCCACACACGTGGTATACAACGAAGATGGCCGCTGAAATCCACCGTTTGGTTACAAACCACCGCGAACCATCGCCGAAGGCGATTTCCGACCAGATCCGCTGACAAAGAAAGCCTTTTTTCCACCGAAATCGCCATGCTGCGCAAAACCGTTGTAGAGAACCTCTAATAGTCCAAATCGGCTTTGACAAGATCCGCTTCCAACCTTCTGCAATTAATATCATCTCCGATCTTCCACACCATCGGACATTTCGACCCACTACCTATTCAACAGGCCCATGACCAACGCATGAAGGGAAGAAGGCATCATTACTCCTAGATGCAAAAAGACTTAAGCAAAATCGAAGGAGAAGAAGCTTCCTTGCTTCCACCGGAATGGAGATCTCTGCAAGAGGCAAAAACACACAGAAAAAACCTAAGTCCGATCAAGTCGGAACTTATTCTCCGTTAAATGGAAACGCAAATCCGATCGAAATCGGAAAGAAAACAAAATTTCGACTTCCTCTCTCTGAAAGATTTGGAAGAGAGAAGTCTTGATTAGATATCCGAATTAAATTAAAACCATATTATTATACTAAAAATATATATATACCATTAATTAAAAATTAAAATTAATGTATATATATACTTGTAAAAAAAAATCGGGGGAAAAAATAAGTCATTCGTCTTTTTTCAGGATTCAAAACGGAAAGAAAAAAAAAATTGAAAACAAATCCCCATATAAAAGCCAAAAACCCTAACTCTGGTTTCTCTGAAAACTCTCAAAACTGCCGTTAGAAGCTTCTTTCTACTGTCATGGAGCAGATTCTAGCCACAGCTGAGAAAAAAGTAGGTCTCTTTCCTTACTATATTGGTCGAATTTCTGGATTCGAGTGTCAATTTCGTTCTAATTTCCCTAAAAAATTTCGGGTTTTATTAGGTGCTGGTAAATCTGGTGAAGCTAGTGCAGCAGCGACGGTTGGAAGGCGAAAAAGGAGGATGGAAGGAGTTTCTAAATGCTTACGACAAACAAGCAGGATCGAGCTTGAGTGATCCTTCGAGGCGGTCCAAAGATGTCTTGGTCGCTTTTCTTACAACATTCAAGAAGAAAGAAGATTTGCAGGTTGTGTAAAAAGACACAAACATACACAATTGTTTTGATTATTTTAATCTTGTTTAGATTATTTGTTTAATAATTTGGGTTGTGGGTTTTTTCTACTCTCAGCTATTGGCTAGGGTTCTTAAACCCAATCGTTATTTGGCTGAGGAATTTAGAGAGGAATCTCCAGATGAGACTGCTGAGGAGGTAAAAAAGGAACATTTTGTTTGGATTAAACATAAGATTTTTGGTTTGTGTAATGCAATTAGTTTAAACACATTAATGTTATTGGCAGTGCAGAGGCTAGTTCGAATGACTATTACACATGATGAGTACCCTTTAGAGTACTTGTTCCCATCTGATGCTGAGGTTTGTGTTTTTCATCCAATTGATCCTTTTTTATGGGGAGTCAAGACTCTAATAATAGAAGTTAAGCTTTTGATTTGCAAAAACAGGACTGGCTCGTAACGGGTATCGGAAAGAATAAGTCGGAAGCCATGAAATCGACCAAAATCGAAATGGTTGCGATTGATTGTGAGATGGTTCAATGTGAAGATGGGAGTGAAGCTGTTGTTAGAGTTGCTGCAGTTGACCGTGATTTAAAGGTTTCTTAATCTTTATTTTCAGTGAACATCTTTTTTTTTTATGCAGAACTGTGTTGTTTTTTAATCCGATAATTCCTGAATCAGGTGATTCTTGACGAATTTGTGAAACCGAATCAACCTGTTGTTGACTATAGGACCGCTATTACTGGACTTACTGCTGAGGATCTTGATAATGCTACTACTCTATCTGTGGTTGATATACAGGTACATTGCACATCACATATATGTAGATTTTTTTTTTTTGGCTGTTTCAACACATTGTTCTGATGCCATCTAAATGAATAATTTTGCAGGAAAAATTGCAGACGTTTCTTTCTGAGGATACTATTTTGGTAGGTCAAAGTTTGAACAATGATATGAAAGGTAAGTAAAAAGTGGTTGAATTGCTCTTAACTCTCTTAACCCTGATTTCTTACGGTTTACTTTGATTGCTCTCAGTATTGAAGATAGATCATGCAAGAGTAATAGATACTTCACTCGTGTTTAAGTATAATTATCCCGGGACAAGAAAGCCCCGAAAACTTAAAAGACCTTCTTTGAATTATCTGTGCAAGGTAAGCCTGTGAAAGCGTTAATTTCTCTGCTCTTGATGAGAAAATCAAATCCGGAATATGTAAATGACTGATAAATGACATTGTTTTTTTTGTTTCCAAGTCTATATTGGGTTATGCAGTGCAGAAAGACGGTGTTCCCCACAACTGTGTTCATGACGCAGCAGGTGCTATGAAACTTGTACTTGCTATAATAGAGAAAGGAGTAGAAACCTCCATTCCAGTAACTAAAGAGGTACGGTGGATTTTTACAAACTTTATTAGTTCCAGCTAAAATTGGAGTAAAAACAAATACTTTTGTCTGCAAATCCATATAGATGTTGGAAGCTGAGAAGTCAAAACTCTACCTTCATAAAATCCCTCTTAATGTTCCATCTGAAGAGTTGATTGAAGTTATTTCCTCTGATTTCACACCCAAAGTTAAGGTATGGATCCCCCCAACATGTACATTTTCAAATGCTAACATCATATTCTCGTTTTTTTTTACGAGGATTTGTTGTTTTTTTGTTTGGGAAGCCATCGAAAAGACAAGGAAGCTGCTACTATAGTGCGTTTGTTGTTTTTAGTAGTTCAGCAGAAGCAAATCAAGCTTTTAAAAACATTGCTGGAGACTTGGGAAAGGTATTTTAGCATCATTTCTCTAGTCATTTTCAGGATATGAAAAACAGATGAGTGATATATATAATACGTTTCCGCGCATTTTCCTTACAGGATTCAGCGGGTTTGCCGCAAAAGCAGGTTTTTCTAAAGCCATGTTCAGATTCAGGACCAAGATTATACTTTCACGTGCGTAAAATGGTCGAAGATGATTCTGTTGAGGAAATCTCTGCAACAAAGAGAAGTTATACAGAGGAGAAGAAGGCGAGTAGTAAGAAACGGAAGAGAGAATATGATTCTGAGGAGGCCAGAGAAGCAGATGCCGGAGAAGAAAAGACAGAGGAGAAAACAGAGAAGCTACGTGAAGGTGATATAATGAAGGAAATCGAAGAACTGAAGCAGAAACTCGAAGCGAAGGATCAGATAATAGATTACCTCAAAAAGCAACTAAGGAAGAAGAAGAAGAAGAAGCAGTCACGGTAATGATTTAACCATGGCATCAAGTGTGGAAGTTCATTGCACTGTTTTGTGTGATCATCATTGATGCCTTAATTAGCTAGAAAATGGTTTTTGCTAATTTAAAGGTTATAAGAAATCAGAGACTATAATTTTCTTCCCTGTTTTGTTATAGGGTTTTAATATTTAATTCAAGAAGTCAAAATATCAAACATGATTTTTGTATCTTGAAATCACTGCACACACCAAATATTTAGCCGCCCCCCCCCCCCCCCCCCCCCCCCCCCCTTTTGGTATCTTCCTAGATCGTTTTGCATCTTTTGCTTTGTATCTTTCATGTCTTGGAGTTCTTTGGGTAGTTTTCTTTCCCCACATGGACACTCTCAAAGAGAGAACAACCCTCTAAAACCGAGGAAATAACCGGTACGACTAAACCGATAAAACCATATCTAAAACCACATTTCTTCTTATGTTATGACTTATGAGAGATGTTGCAGTCGTCTTCGGCTCCTGCTATACTAAACTGTTATTGCTAGTAGCTTTCCGCTAACTAACGTCATTTCAAAAATTGTGGACAACTCATAGATTTGTCTGGGAATGGCAGTTTTCCCACGAATAAAAAAACAATGGAGTTTAAGTTAAGGAAAGAAGAGAAAGCTTGGACAAATTTTCTTCATTGATTCGAGTCTAGACGGAAACTACAACGAGTTAATAGCTACGACTTAAAGGAAACCAAACCAGTCTTAACTAAAACAGAAAACAAACCAGTCTTAATTAAAACAGAAACTAAATTAAAGCAGGAAACACATAAACTAGTTCTCGTGATAATTAAGGAGATGATATCTCAGACAGCTTCTCTGCAAATAGGACAGTGGGGTTTGGTCCAGATCCATTCAGCGAGACATTCTTTGTGAAAAACATGGCCACATTTCATCCCCAAACGCGTAGACACTTCGTTGGATAAATTTTCTTGGCATATAACACATGTGTCAGTAGCACGCTGCCGATTATTTGCGTCTCTCATAGTCGAATCCGGCAACTCATACCTTTCGTCCGTCACGTGTAACTCACCCTCTCCTTCTTCGATTTCGAGCCTGAAATGTTCTCCTTCGGCATCATTGTCGTATACGTATGCAGAGACCTTAGCAGCAAGGGGTGCCCAGTTCTTGTTTAAGTAATCATAAAGATCGTAACCAATGTGTCGAAAGAGCTCATCTTGGGTGTCTCCAAACCAATTCTCCGTTACATGTTCGACATGTTGCAGTCTATACGCGCCGAGTATCTGACTCATAAGTATATCGTTCCCGGAGATGGAGCGGAACACATACCGTTTGAAAGCCCTGCTCCTTATAGTAAGAGTGCTCCGGCTTGGTTCCATTTTGAAACTGACGGGATAATACTCGACTATCTTGATATGATCATCAAGATACGACATTGCTTAAGTCCCCTGCATGCAGTACAAATTTTTTTTTTAAGCGTAAGAATCCCAAAATTTTCTAAAACCCTCAGAAAGAGGAAGAGAAGAAAGAGAGAGAGATTACCTTACGAACAAGATGTGAACTTGGAGTAGTAACTGTGAACAAGGTTGTGCTTTTATTCTACAAAAATTAGTTTTTTGTTTTCGTTTAAATTATTAGAGTATATCTAAATTATGAGTATTCAATCCATATATCAATTTAAAATTTTAAATAATTTAAAGACAACCAATAGAAAAAGAGTGAAAGTATTTACATATAAATATTCTATCACATGGCATTTTCTTTTCTCGACTGTCACTTAGCATATATATATTTTAAATAGAAATTATACCAAATTAGCAAAATAAACTTTAATCTGTAGACAACGTGATCCCTTCAATTTCCATGCACATTTCATGTAATACCTCTTTGCTTGTGCAACACGCCCAGTGTAATTCTGACGCCCTATTCTGCGACGTTATAATGATCTTATCTCTGGAATCTGCAACCCACTAATTAATTCCCACTAGTACTCAAAATTAGGTTAAAAGTTTAATATAGTTTACACAATATCACAAATTTAGCATCACATTAACTATTAACCAACAAAAAGAATTAGCGTCGGTTAAGTGAATCCGTAGAACTTGAATAATAATTTCCACTTGTAGTTGTAGAAACAAGATGTGAGAACTGTTAAAAACAAAAAGAAAAAGGATGTGAGATGGCATTAATTTACTGGTTAATGTTTTTCTCTTTCTGAGATGTGAGGTGGCATTTTCTTTCTTTTCTGTTAAAAACAATGCTTTTTAAATTATATTTTGTGAAATATAAGATGTCCCTATCTCTATGTGCCTGGCTCCCCCAATTATTACGTCAAGCCTCTCTACGGAAGAAAAAATAATATGCATAAAGCTCTCTCTCTCTCCATATCTCTTCTTTACCAAAAGTTTTGCATATATAACATTAAATTATGTACCAAAAGTCGGTAAGTCGACGTCAACCGATTAATTGAAGAGAAAATTGGCTCAACGGGTGGTTTTCAAAATTTATATTATAAAAATTGGTGATTTACTATTTCAAATATGAGAAATAGACATTTTCGAGTTACTCCACTTCATCAAGTAAAACAAAACTCTTCCTACTGATTTTTATTACACTTGTGTCATTACAAAAAAATCTAAATAAAATTGTTTTTTTTCTTTCACCTCTCTTCCCATTTCTCCACTCTCTTCTTCTTCCTTTAACTCTTTTTTTTTTTTTTTTTTGTCATCTGATAATATATTCACCGCAAGACTAAACAACAACACTAGCATATAAAAAGAGACCGAAACATGAACCTCCTATAATGAAATCAATTCTACCTCAAAGGATAAAAAATAAGGCTTCAAACTTCGGCAAGAGAAGAGTACGAACTCTAACCATACTTTCAAAGGCGGCTGAGAAGAACCAATTGTTACAACGCCCGCAAACAAAGAAAATCCAAAGAAAAAACAGTTCCCACAACGAACTGATTAGTAAGAACAAGAAGCGAACTAACCCTATACCGGCTGAAGCTGCTATAAGCCACAACCGATGCGGATCCGGCTAGAGACCACGCGACCAAAGTGCTGATTATAGATCTGTATGTTAAGAAAATCACCGGAATCCATAAGCCAATTCGGAAAACGGTCCGAGATAATTGCCGTTAGAAACTCTTTTTTTTTTGTCAGAATTGGCTATGGAACAGATTCTAGCCACAGCTGAGAAAAAAGTAGGTCTCTTTTCTTACTCAATTCGGATTCGAATATCAATTTCGTTTTAATTTCCCTCAAAATTTTCGGATTTTATTAGGTGCTGGTAAATCTGGTGAAGCTAGTACAGCAGCGACGGTTGGAAGGCGAAAAAGAAAGATAAACGGAGTTTCTAAATGCTTACGACAAACAAGCAGGATTGAGCTTGAGTTCGAAGCGGTCCAAAGATGTCTTGGTTGCTTTTCTTACAACGCTAAACAAAAAAGAAGATTTGCAGGTTGTGTAAAACGACAAAACACACAATTGTTTTTGATTTTTATAAGAATTTTTTGCAAATAAACTTAGTCACTTTACCCTTTATGTCAATTAAATGCAGATCAACTTATGAAGTAAGAGTCAATCCGCAATATAACCCTTGACCGTGAATAGATTTTTCAATCTGTATATAACCGTGTATAAGTACTCAAAATTACGTTGTTTTTATAATTTAAAGAAACCAAAATTATACACAATGGAAATTCTAACCCATAAAAGATTAACATCTAACATTTTACCAATTATGCTAACACATATTTAATTATATTGTAAACGTATTTATTTATAAACCAAGGGCAAAAACCCAGAAACCCAACTATGGCTTCTTCTTCTTCTTCTATCTCAATCTGTAACCAAATCGAAGATCGCTTTCTTTCTCTCTTTCGAGAGAGATTTATTTTGATTCAAAATCGATTTTCAAAATTTCTCACAATAAGCTCTAACCATCGTTGATTTTTTATTCAAATTTGAAACTGAGAATTTCTCGTCATCATCATCATCATCATCGTCATGAGCTCATTCCGTTTGGGTAATTTCAAATTCATCGGAAACCTTCTTATGATTTTGAAATTGAGATTTGGTTCCAAAATCTGAATGTCTATGAATCAGTTGCAGAGGAAAATGGAAAAACTCAGCCGGAGAAAAATGGTGGAACAAGGATTGGCGAAAGCAAGAGCTTCGATTCGTGAAGCAGCTTCTAATCGTAAACCCAATCGTTATTTGGCTGAGGAATCTCCAGATGAAACTGCTGAACAGGTGCAAAAGGAACATTTTTGTGGATGAACCATAAGATTTTGGTTGTGTAATGCAATTAGTTTAAACACATTAATGTTATTGGCATTGAAGAGGCTAGTTAGAATGACTGTTACAGATGATAAGTACCCTTTAGACTACTTGTTCCCATCTGATGCTGAGGTTTGTGTGTTCATCCAATTGATCTTTTTATGGGGAATGGAGACGCTGATTTTAAAAGTTGAGCTTTTCAATTGCAAAAAAAAAAACAGGATTGGCTCGTAACGGGGATTGGGAAGAAGAAGTCGGAAGCCAAGAAATCGACCAAAATCGAAATGGTTGCGATTGATTGTGAGATGGTTGAATGTGAAGATGGGAGTGAAGCTGTTGTTAGGGTTGCTGCAGTTGAACCGTGTTGTTTTTTAATCTGATAAATAAATCAGGTGCTTCTTGACGAATATGTGAAACCGAATCAACCAGTTTTTAACTACAGGACCGCTATTACTGGACTTACTGCTGAGGATCTTGAAAATGCTACTACTCTATCTGTGGTTGATATACAGGTACATTGCATATATATAGGGTTTTTTTTTGGTGGTTTCAACGCATTGTTCTAAATGAATAATTTTGCAGGAAAAATTGCAGATGTTTCTTTCTGAGGATACTATTTTGATAGGTCAAAGTTTGAACAATGATCTGAAAGGTAACTAGAAGTTGGTCCAGTTGCTCCTAATCTCTCTTAACCCTGCTTTCTTACGGTTTACTTTGATTGCTCTCAGTATTGAAGATAGATCATGCAAGAGTAATAGATACTTCACTCGTACGTGTTTAAGTTTAAGTATCCCGGTACAAGAAAGTCTCGAGAACTTCAAAGACCTTCTTTGAAATATTTGTGCAGGGTAAGCCTGGGTGAAAGATTAATTTCTCTACTCTTGATGAGAAAATCAAATCCGGAATATGTAAACGACTGATAAGTGACATTGTTTTTCTTGTTTGTTTCCAAGTCTATATTGGGATATGCAGTGCAGAAAGACGGTGTTCCTCACAATTGTGTTCATGACGCAGCAGCTGCTATGAAACTTGTACTTGCTATAGTAGAGAAAGGAGTGGAAACCTCCATTCCAGTAACTAAAGAGGTAAGGCGGATTTTAACAAACTTTAATAGTTCCATCTAAATTTATAAAAACAAATACACTTTTGTTCTGCAAATCGACATAGATGCCGAAGCTGAGAAGTCAAGACTCTACCTTCATAGAATCCCTCACAATGTTCCATCTGAAGAGTTGGTTGAAGTTATTTCCATGGATTTCACACCCAAAGTTAAGGTATGGATCCCTGCCCCCAACATGTACATTTTCAAATCCTATTCTCGTATTCTCGTAACTTTTTTTCATTGAGGATTTGTTGTTTTTTTGTTTGGAAAGCCATCGAAAAGACAAGGAAGTTGCTACAATAGTGCAATTGTTGTTTATAGTAGTCCAGCAGAAGCAAATCAAGCTTTTGAAAACATTCCTGGAGATTTGGGAAAGGTATTTTAGCATCTCTGATCATTTTCAGGATATGAAACCAAATCAGTGATATATAATAAGTTTCTGCGCATTTTTGTTACAGGATTCAGCGGGTTTTTCACAAAAGCAGGTTTTTCTAAAGCCATGTTCAGGTTCAGGACCTGGATTATACTTTTACGTTCGTAAAATAGTTGAAGATGATTCTGTTGAGGAAATCTCTACTACAAAGAGAAGTTGTCCAGAGGAGAAGAAGGCGAGTCGTAAGAAACAGAAGAGAGAATATGATTCTGAGACAAGAGAAGCAGACGCCGGAGAAGAAAAGACAGACGATAAAACAGAGAAGCTACGTGAAGATGATATAATGAAGGAAATTGAAGAACTGAAGCAGAAACTCAAAGCGAAGGATCAGATGATTGATTACCTCAAAAAGCAACTAAGGAAGAAGAAGAAGAAGCAGTCACGGTAATGATTTAATCATGGAATCGAGTGTGGAAGCTCATTGCACTGTTGTGTGTTTGATCATCATTGATGCCTTAATTAGCTAGAAATTGGTTTTGCTAATTTAACAGTTTGTTTGACAAATTTGTTGTTACTTATGATTAAGTGTTATTTGTGACCGATGTTACATTACATATGATATCTATTTAAATTTGAATCTATAACAATCATCTTTATTTTTACTCTTTTGTTTCTCATATCTTTAGAAGTTGAAAGAAGAAAACTAAAAATCAAAGAATCAAGAAGTCGTCATCATCAACTCAAACTCAAAAAGTCAACCTTACCATCAATATTCAAATCAACAACACTCAACATCTTCTCAACTTCAACTAAATCCCAACTTTTGTCCAAATCCAAACACTCGAGCACTCTCTTCAGCTCCACCGCCTCTATGTAACCATTCTCATCCTCATCGAATACCCAAAACGCTTCTCTCATCATCACGTGACCTCCACGCGCCGCCACCTCCGCCGCATCACACCCTAGAGCCTCCTCCAGCTCCACCTCTTCCTCCTCCTCCTCCGCTGCTAAACCGAGATTCTCCACCACGCGTCGAGCTTTCTCCTTATTGATCTTCCCGTTGTTCTTCATTCCGAAGACCGTAAAGCTTTCATCATCAGCTCATCAGTTGTGTTCTGTGTTTTGTTGTGAAGAAGCAATGTCTCTGTTTTGACCGGAGGGTTCTGTTTTCTTGCGATCTTTCCAAGTTCTCCGATGATCCGATAACAAACTCCGGATATGCCAACCATTTTCTTTTTCTTGATGTCGAGAAACTTGGAGAAGAAGCAAGAATTGTGACGCTGATGAGTGATGAAACCGCAACTTCGGAGTACATATATATACACTACAAGATGTAATTATGAATGAAAAGATAAATTACGTTAATGCCATTGTTTTTGGTCCTGAGTTGGCATTGTCCACGTATAACGATTATTGATTAGTTGGTAAATTACTAATTAGTATTTTTTCTTAAAACAAATTGGTTAATGTCAAGCACCTCGGTAACGATTGAACAGACACATCTCTGAGGATCCAGCGGTACTTGTTGTCGTGATTCTGTGATCTTAATCAAATACTAGTAGATTAAGTCCTCGTGAATCGTGATTCCAACCTTACATTACATTTTTATTTTATTTTAAATAGGGTAAATTGTGTTGGATCAAAGCATAAATATAAAAATATTATTAACGTGCGGTGTTGCTTAGAGAGAAAGACAAAGATTCTTAGCTCTTAGGCAATGTAATGTTTATACATTGGAATTTCGTTGAGGAATAAAAAAGAGTATCTTGACCAGAATAAAAATGAGAAATGAGGATTGGAAATATAAAATGGAGTTGCTTGATTTATCAAAAATTTAAATGGCACAACTGGACCATATATAGCCCACGAAGCATGGTGTGCATTGATTATAGATGATAATACACATCTCATACTCAGCGGCGGATCTAAATGTTTTTGGGACGTTGGTATGTTGCCGTAAACAATGCGCTAATCCTTTCTTAAATTCGGTCACGGCGGGGATCATCCCCCCTTAAACAATAGGTTGTGATCTCGCAAGGGTGAGCTAACTCCAAAAAACCGCCCTCGATTCAGATTGTAGGCTGCAACTCGCCTGCATGAAGCCGGAATCGCTAGTAATCGCTCGTCAGCCATACGGCAAAATTTTTAAAATATTAAATACTATATATATATATATATAAAAAAATATTTAGAATAATTCCATTTATAAAAATAAATAGAAAATTATTGTAAATTGATATTCGATCTGATTGTTTAGAACTGTTTTTCATTATGTTCGTTGTAAAAACTCATTTTAATGGTTAATGACTCATATTACCAACTGTAAATAAAATTATATTATAAAATTAAAAACATATATAATGATGAATCTACTAATTTCATAAAAATTTACATCTATAAAAATTGTTAAATTGAAAAATAAATAAATGAGTATACCAAAGATTTAGATGAAGCTAATAAGGAAAGTGGAACTCTTTTATTAAGAAATCAAGTTATTAAATTTAAATACCTTTAAATGAATAAATTAATATTAATAAATTTCATAAAAGTGGGTCCATTTAAATTATCTTCAAGGCAATAATTTGAGATTTAAAAATTGATGGGGGCAAAAATAATCTTTGGTATGGGGTAATAGTTTGGATCCTAAAAAAATTACATTGGTTATAAAAATTTGAGTGGGTGCACTTGCCCCCTCCTTAACGCAAGTACATCCACTTGCTCATGGGAAAACGGTCAATTTCGATACGAATTTTTTCCGTCGTGCATTTTCATACCCGAGATTTTACTTGTGTCTTATTTCGACACGAACTCAAAAAAAATTCAAATCTCATACCTGATCTAATGTCCGTTGTGCCAAAATCTATATTGACCTAACCCTCGTTAGTCAACGTTAACGGAATGCTGACATGATAGACACGTGGGTTAATTTGCTCGGTTCCGTGGACTCAAAACGAGGAAAAACAACCAATTTCAACCCGAACTTTTTCCGTCGTGCACTTTCATACACGAGATTTTACTTGTAGCTTATTTCGACACGAACTCAAAAAAAAAAATCAAATCTCATACCTGATCTAATGTCCGTTGTGCCAAAATCTACATTGACCTAACCCTCGTTAGTCAACGTTAATGGAATGCTGACATGGACAACACATGGGTTAATTGGCTCGGTTCCGTGGACTCAAACGACGTCATTTTGTTTTTTTAGTAAGACGACATTGTTTTGAATTGGAAAAAACACAAAACATTAGGGGGTCACTTTCTCTTTTGCCGAACACCAAACTCATCGATCCTCTGCTTCCATCTTCTTCATCTTCAGAAGATAGATTAAAGCTTAATCAGTCATTGAAGCTTCAACAACAAACTCCTCTTAGGGAAGCCTCTTCGAAAATCAGTCATTGAAGCAGAGAAAGCTTCAACAACAAAATCCTTATTCATTTTTCTGAAACTCCAAGGAAAAATCGATTTATGAAATAAATTATGAGAATTAGGAGATAGGAATTACCTGTTCTTCAACATCCACTTCCATTAAGCTTTAATCTCTCTTCTGAAGATGAAGAAGATGGAAGCAGAGGATCAATGAGTTTGGTGTTCAGCAAAAGAGAAATCGAATCTCTAATATTTTGTGTTTTCCCCAATTCAAAATGACATCGTCTTACTAAAAAAACAAAACGACGTCGTTTTGAGTCCACGGAACCGAGTCAATTAACCCACGTGTCGTCCATGTCAGCATTCCGTTAACGTTGACTAACGAGGGTTAGGTCAATGTAGATTTTGGCACAACGGACATTAGATCAGGTATGAGATTTGAATTTTTTTGAGTTCGTGTCGAAATAAGCCAAAAGTAAAATCTCGGGTATGAAAGTACACGACGAAAAAAGCTCGGATCGAAATTGGTCGTTTTTCCACTTGCTCATACTACAAGTACGAACAATCTTGGAAATGCCTGCAAAATGTTTTAAAAAAAAACAAATAATAATTTAAGCATGTTAGATGTGACGGCGGTCTAGTAGCATTCATAAGTCCACCAAAAAATGGTACTATTTTATTTGTGATCGAATTCTTTTCTTTACAAATATAATATAGTGATTAATTAGACTAATAAATTGACCTATTTTGGTCTAAATGATGACAAAAAAGTAAATTATACGTCTAAACTTTAGTAATTCTAAACAGCATACTAACTATAGAAACGGATTATTTAGATCAAATATGTGGTTTTTGAAAGTATTCAAAGTTATCATTTCAATCTGGAAATCGTTGTTATTAATTTTTTTTTTAATGTTATTAGTTCTTCAAAAATTGAATATTATATTATTAATTTATTTCGAAACTGAGTGAAAAACAACCAGAGTTGTTTATGAAGTTGTGGTTATTTTCACTAATCAATTTTTTGTCTCTATAATTGGTCAGTACAACAAATTTGTGTTATGATTCTACCATATACCTTTTTAATAGGAAAATTCATCTAATAATAACATTTACTACAATCAGAGAGTAAAATGTTACTCAAATTCATTGTTCCAACTTCCAAGTTCCAAACTTCCAACTACATTAAAACCAAAAAAAAAAAAAACTTCCAACTACATTTGAGATCTGAGGATCTACTTTGTAAACGACAATAATATCGACATGTAAAATAGTTGTCACATTTTAACCGAAAAATAAAACAAAGAATAGTCAACCTTTGGATTTCCGCCACGTCATCAATGTGAAAGCACAGAAATGGATCTGATGGATGCCGCGTGTCGGTCACGACATCCCCACGAAGCCATTAAACCTCACGTTGTCTCTCTCTCTCTCTCTCGTCGTCTTTGTCTTCCTCTGTTTCTCATTTTTCTAACAAGGTGAAAAAATATTCTACGGTCCATAAATAAATTACTTATATAACAGAGAGAGAGATCGCGAGAGCGAGAGAGAGAGGAAACGTTTCTCTTGTTTGTTGGAATCTCCGACGATCTCCGTTTCGTTGATCGACGCGAGATTTGGTTGACATGGCGACCGCAAAGCTCGTGGCTTTGTTACTTCTTGCCTTGGTTTTCACCACCACTGTCTTCGCCGATGATGAGCCGGAGATTGTTGACGCCGCCGGATCCGACGGCTCCTCAAAGATCCAACTTGATCAGCTTAACGCCAAGATCCGTGCCCTAGGTTAGTTATAGCCAGTTGCATTCTCCAGTCTCTTCCCTCCAATCCAATAATTGCAAGTTTTGATTTTTGACTTGAATTCGTATATTATATTTGACATTTGAAATCGGATTCTGCAGTGTGTTCGCATGTTATTGGTTTGACGCTGATAGAAATACTGTTTCAGAGCATTGACTTAAATTTGTATCGATTTCAGATGTGAAATCGTGTAAACTTATCCTCAATATCGAATTGCTTGCTATGGTTTTGTGGCATTTGTGAAATCCGAAATCTGTTCAGCGTTGAGATTGGCTTATGAGCTTTATGTCTTCTTCTTCCTTTTTTGTTGTTGTTGTGAAGAATCCCAAATCGATGAGAAAACCAGTGAAGCTAAGGGCAAAGACGAGTTAGTAGCAGAGAAGGAGAAACTGCTCAGAGAAAAGGAAGACAAGATTGCTTCCTTGCAGACTGAAGTTTCATCACTACAAGTATGGATCTTATATGGTTTCAGTTTCATCTACTTGTTTTCATCTTTTTACATGTTTGGCTTACACTTGAGCTGTATGGTTTTTCATTCCTCTCCCAGAAAAAGGGATCATCAGATTCTGCAAAACAGTTGGGGAAGGCTCAAGCACGAGTTGACGAATTAGACAAGCAGGTGAGATCTTAAGTTCGAGAAATTCACTTGCGTTTATGTAGCTACAATTTGCAAACGGAAATCTGATTTTTGTGATGCTATTTCTGCCATTCAGGTTGAGGTACTCAGGAACTTCTTGGAGCAAAAAAACAAGGAGAAAGACTCCACAGAAGCTCGGACTAATGAAGCTGAGAAAAAACTAAGTGAACTAAACTCGAGTCTTGACAAAGTATGTTTCTTTACATCCCTCGTTACATCATCGCTATACACAGTGACTCCATTATAGCTGTTTATCTTTTTTTTCTTTTCTTTGGATTTCTCTGAATTGCTTAGCTGGTAATGCTAAGGGACGTGGTGTCTGCTTATTTACGATCTTCATTTCAGCTCTATCTAGATTTTTTCATTTATGTTATGGTCTTTCCATTGCAGTTTCCATTCTCAGCTATTATAGGTCCCTATAGGACAGCTCCGTGCATGATTTGATACTTGTGTTTGATATAAATTTGGAGATCTGGCGTTGTATGGAATTTCTATAGAAAAGGTTTCGTGATGCAATCTAATTATACTATCAGACCTTTTTGTTTTGCTGCTTCTGATTATGCCATCGACCATGCTTGCATGTATATGTACTTTTGGTTTGAGCTGATTATTTATAGTAATGTCCTGAAGATATAGTATCTAATGTCTTGCAGCTTCAGAAGACAAATGAAGAGCAGAAGAACAAAATAGGAAAACTTGAACGTGCTATTAAGATAGCTGAGGTATAGTACTCTTTTTGAAAAATTAGACTCCCTGCGCATTTGGTTGCTGTCTTACATTTTGCTTTATCAAAATAAAATTTTAGGAAGAAATGTTGAGGACAAAGCTTGAAGCAACCTCGAAGAGTAAGGAGCTGCTGGAGGTAATAGTTCGCCACACTATATCCATATAGTTATCTTTCCAGCTTATTTCATTGTTTAGGAAATTATCAGAATCTGGAAGCCGGAATTGAACAGAAAGCTAACCTCTATTGTTTTTTTTTTTTGGGTCAGGCTCATGGGTCATGGCTTCCCCCTTGGCTTGCTGCTCACTGGATTAGTTTTCAGGTATAGTTAATGCAGGTCTTCTTTATCCTTTTGTAACATAGCAGGTTGTTTCCCTATTAACTTAGCTATTTCTTGTACATATAGACTTATACCGAGACACATTGGGAGGCCCACGGGAAACCTGCTGTGGAGACTGTAATTCTAAAGGTGCTGTTTTAGATTTCGGCCCTGTTGATATTTATGTCTATAAACAGCATAGTGTCATCTGGCTAATGAAGTTTATTAATCATCTATTAGGTCACGGAAGTAAAGGCTCAAGCTGAGAAGTGGGCTGAACCACATGTGGAAAACGTTAAAACTGTAAGCTAATTATTGGCAGTTTATGTTGTAGTAATTTTCTCTGGCATTAGTTGAATGCCTTCATCTTCGATGAGTCACCAATCTCTACATTTATAATTGGCTCTTATATTCTGTGTGTTTATGACACATTACTTGCAGAAATATATTCCAGCCGTCAAGGAAACTGTTGCTACACATGTTGAGCCACACGTCCGAACACTATCCATCAAAGCAAAAGAGGCTTACCATGCATCCAAGAGTGCTGTTTCCCCTCACATTGTCACGGTTCAAGAACTTGTAGACCCCTATTATCAGGTATAGTGTCTTTATCAGTTTATTTGTTCGACCGATAGGTCCAATACACATTTTTCAGCTGGTATTTACGGATGTAAACTTAACGCGTGTTACCCTATTCAGGAGGCTAAAAAGTTTAGCAAGCCATATGTTGACCAAGTGGCAACGGCCACAAAACCACATGTTGATAAAATCAAGGTTGCCATGAAACCTTACACAACCAAGGTGATCATCGTCTATACAGAGTTCCTTGAATCCGCCACGACTTATCACCAACAGGTCTGAAACTAAGCCATGCTTACGTATTTTTGTAAACACAGAATTAAGTTATTGCCACATTTTGGATGAATCAATGAGTATTTTGGATTTTTTAAACCTAAAATTCACATGTTATCTGCGAAGGTCCAAGCCCATGTTGAAAGAAAACTGAAGAACCATGAGCTGACGGAGGCTTTTGCTACCAATGAGTTTATTTGGTTTGCGGTATTTTTCTTTACTTTCTTCTAGAATGTATTCTGAGATTCCACGCCTTTATTTGTTTCCTCTTTTAACTTAAAATTTAAAATCTTTTCACTGCAGGCCTCTGCGTTGTTGGCGTTACCCATCTTCTTTGCATACAAAGTGCTCTGCTCCCTCTTCTGGCGAGTCTCCTAATTAACTCGCTAAATTTTCAATGTAAAGTTGATCTCCAAATCATGGAAATATCTCATATTATTGTTTATTGCAGCACAAAGACAAAGAAACCCGTTAAACACCCTCATCACCATGGTCGTCGTAAGACCAAAAAGGGGCACACTGACAAGTGAAATTCATTGTTCCACGCGTTCAAAATAGTTGAGGTACACTCTTACATTTTGACCAAGGATGAACATTTTTTTTTCTGCTTAATACATACCATGCTGAGTAGGCTATTCAAGGAACATGCTCTCTCTTAGAAGTAGTTATGAGTATTCTAATTTCCAGCCTCAGAAGGAATCATGTCGTCTAGTTAGTGTAAAGATGAGCAAAGTGTCTGTAGTGTTAGTAACAGAACCAAACTCAGATTATTAATTGTCGCTTATTTGGCTGGAATGTGGTTTTGGGTTATTTGAACATCAAGATAGATCCGTGTGTGGATACTATATAACATTAGGCGATTATGTGTTGCATACCATGTTTATTGTTTCACAATCTGTTGCTTATTAATCGCGCCAGGTAACGAGGTTTAAACGCCTTTGTCGCGGACTCTTCAAAGGTCATGGGATCACCGGTCGGGTTGCTCGTTGAATGAAGGAAAATCCCCGAGTTGGTGTCTGATTGTTTTTTTTTGAGGCTCTGCTCTTTGTGAAAAAGTGTTAACTCGTTTCCTTTACTATTTTGTGTTGTTTCGGACAATATTTTCCAGTCTTTTTTTACACAGAAGATTATTAGACATTACTAGAGAAAATCTAGCAAAGCTTGATGTATTTTAGTGTATTTTTCCATTTTTCACGTGGATATATTGGGATTTCTTTCACATTGCTCTCTCTTCTTTTCAAATTATCCTTTACCATATCTCTTATATGTTTTTAAATTATCTTTGATTTTTGAGATTTTTTGTCTCTACCTTGAAGTCTTGAACAGCTAATATAAAACACCAAAGAGTGGAAACAAAATCGGAAATTGTCGAGGATTTACCCGGGGAAATGGATGTTTTTGACCAGATACCGAATTAAACAAGAAGATAAAAAACTTACAGAACAAACCAAATTGAAGATAGTAAATTATGGACTTGGACAGAGGACCTCCGGCGATGCACTAATCTTCATCATGCTGAACATAGTCATCCAAGAAATGCATCACTTCGCGGATAACCCAACGGCGAGATGGTTCTTATGCATAGCCACATAAAACTCTAGCCAAGAAGCAGAGAACCTAGAGGGGACATTAGTAGTTTTCATCATGATCTTCTCTGCAATAGCAATGAGCTTTGCGAACTTTGCTCTTTCAACTATCCCCAAGATCCTAAAATACCGCGGCATTTCGGTATCAAACACCGTTTCCACTGCCCTTTGCAGATTCCTTACTTCACATGTTAATTCACGAGCTCTAAGAACAGGGGAATCTGTGAGAACAAGGGTCTCGTAGACACTATAAAACCCAGTCATATCTATCCAGGAGAGGATTTTGGCAATACAAGAACAAACATTACCAAAATGTAAGATCCAGAATATATCTATATATTTCTGAATAAACTACAAGAGCTACGACTCTAAATATTTATACAAAAAAGTTAATTAACTCTAACTTAATTATATACATAAAGGCTTTTATACATAAACCCATTAACCCAACATCTCTATATTTCCAAATACTCCCCAGTCCCCTCAAGTTGGAGCATGTAGATCTCTAATGTCCAACTTGGACAACAATGCTTGGAATGGACACCCACCAAGTGCTTTTGTGAAGATATCTGCTAACTGATTTTTCGTAGAAACATGTTTTGTCCGTACAATTCCACGTTGTATGTCATCTTTGATGAAGTGACAATCAATTTCGACTCGTACGTTCGTGAAACATGGGATTAGCTGCAATGTGAAGTGCAGACTGGCTGTCACAATATAAATCCATTGCATCATAATGTGCAATACCCATAGAGAGCAAAACGCTCTTTATCCATTTCAGTTCCTTTAACGTAGCAACCATGGCTCGATACTCTGCTTCCGCCGAAGACAATGATACTAGATCATGTTTCTTTTATTTCCATGATACTGGAGAATCACCAACCTGAACCAACCATCCAGTTAATGATCTTCTCGTAATAGGACATCCCGCCCAGTCTGAGTCACACCAAGATGTAAAATGAAAATCACAATTAGCTTTCAAAAGAATTCATTGCCATGGAGATCCTTTCAAATAACTAACCACCCTAAGTGCAGCCACCCAATGATCTTATATTGGTTGCTGCATAAACTGAGACAGAATGTGAACCGAATATGCAATATATGGTCTAGTGGCACCTAAATAAATTAATCTTCCAACAAGTCTCATATACTTCTCTGGATCACTAAGTATATTTCCTGTGGACTTTCCCAAATGGTGATTCGGCTCCATCGGAAATTGTACGGGCTTACGACCAAGCATCCCAACATCAGAAATAAGATCAAGAATATACTTTCTCTGTGACAAGTAAATACCTTCCTCACTTCGTGCAACTTCTATTTCGAGAAAATACTTCAGCTTTCCCAAATATTTCATATGAAAGCAACCACTCAAATACTCTTTGAACTTCTGCATATGCGCAGGAGAATTTCCTGTTACCACGAGATCATCAACATATACTAGCATGTGTAACCGGACCTTAGCCTGAACCAATGAGAAAAGAGAATAACCAGATCTTTTTTGCGAGAAACCATACTCCAATAATGCCTTTGTTAGCTTCGTAAACCAACATCTCGGAGATTGTTTCAAGCCATACAATGATTTGTGAAAGCGACACACCATTCCCTTCTTAGAAGCACTAAAACCCTGAGGCAACTTCATGAATACTTCTTCATCCAAATCTTCATGAAGAAATGGATTGTGTACATCCATCTGATGTAGCTCCCAATTCTTCCCAGCTGCAACTTTAAGAACTAAGCGAACAGTTCTTATTTTCATAATCGGAGCAAACGTTTCATCATAATCAAGTCCCTCCATTTGTCGATTCCCAAGCGCCACCAAACGCGCCTTGTATCTCTCAGTCGAGCCATCTGCATGATACTTAAATGTATAAACCTATTTACTCCCAATAACATGCTTACCTGGGGGGGGGGGGGGGGGTAACTCTTCAATGGACCACGTTTCATTCAGTTCCAAAGCTTCAATCTCTAATCTCATAGCATTTCTAAACTTTGGACATTTCATTGCCTCAACAAACATCTTGGGTACAACTTCTGCAGTTATACTAGCCAAAAAAACTCTGTGACTCAACAAATCTGTCACAATTCACATAATTCTCAAGCCCATACTCACTGCTTAACTTCTGAATTAGCGTAGATGAATTCATTCGAACGACTGTGTTAAGTCTGTAATCACGCAACTTCACATAAGTTTCTTTTTTTCTCATTCCTCGTCCCAACACTTTATCTGATACAATATCTGTTACAATTTCTGTTGCAGTCCCTGTTTCTGCAACTGGAACAGTATCTGTCACACCTTCTGTGACAATTTATGCTGCTGCTTTTGTTGCAGACGTGGTAACCCCTTCTGGTACAGCTCTCGATAACGTCTCTATGACACCATCAGTGACGATTTCTGTTGCAAGTTCTGCTACAGATGTTATAACTTCTGCTGGCACAAACACTGACACAGCTTCTGTTTCTGCAACTTTAACCAATCCTTCATCATCTCGAAATTCAACATAATCCTCCATAAATCTCCTCGACCTCTCAGGATTACAAACATTCTCCACTTGCGATTCTTTTCGCTCCAAATAAGGAAACTTTTCCTCAACAAAAGTGACATCACGAGATACAAAAATCTCATGTGTTTCTAGATTAAACAAAGTCCATCCTTTTTTTGCATAGGGATATCCCACAAAAACACATCTTCGACTTCTACTAGCAAATTTATCTCCTTGTCGCTTCAGATTATGCACATATGCAAGACACCCGAACATACATATCTCACTATACTTTAGAGCCTCGCCGAATATAATTTCATGGGGGATTTTCCCTTGATGTAACTCAAACGGTGTTCGATTAATCAAGTACGCAGCTGTCAATACAGATTGACCCCAAAATTCGATTGGCATACTTGCTTGAAACATCACTGCACGTGCAACATTCAATAGGTGTCAGTGTTTTCTCTCTACTCTCCCATTCTGTTGCGGTGTAACAACACAAGATGTTTGATGAATAATTTCCTTCTGAAGGAAATAATCTTTCATCCTCATAAATTCAGTACCATTATCACTTCTCACCACACGAACAACCTTGTCAAACTGCCGAGCCACAAGTGCGAAGAAATTCTCTAGAGTATGACGAACCTGTGTTTTATCCTTAAGGAGAATTACCCATACTGCTCGAGAGAAGTCATCAACAATGATAAGAAAATAGTATGCATCACACAAACTAGATGTGCGATATGGTCCCCACAAATCACAGTGAATCATCTCAAGCACTTCTTGGTTTTATTAGAACTTAGCTTAAACTCACTACGACATTGTTTTACTCGAAATAAATATCACAAGCTGTCAAATCACAACCAACACTATTTCTCTCAACCACTAGCAGCTTCTTAATCATCTTCTCGGAAGCGTGACCAAGTCTCTTATGCAAACTTCAATCGATGCCAAATGAATTATTTTCTTCAACCTTCTTATTCTGTCAATTCCATTAAGAAAATACAAACTTTCTCTTCGTTCATCTGCTCCAATAGGACTTTGCAAACTGAGATCATACAAAAGACAACAAGTCTTTGAGAATAATACAAGACAATTCAACTCATCAACCAATTGAGAAACTGAAATCAGATTGCACTTTAAACGTGTCAATCTTACTGTGTCTATCAAAACAACACTTCCTTTTCGATTGGCAACTACAACACTTCCGTTAGGCAGCCCAACTAAATATGGAAATACTTCTTTAACATCAAACAATTCCCTCAAATCACATTTCATGTGGTGAGATGCACCACTATCCACAATCTACTCACTTGCATAATCCTTACCACTTAACCGAGGTAGAGATGATGAACCTTCTGATTTTTTCCCTAACATTTGTACAAGTCTATCCTACTGGTCTTTGGTCAGACCTATCATAGCCTGTGAAGCAGCATGTAGTGCTTCAACATGTGATACAATATGCATTGTAGCAGTTCGCCCAGATGCTGTAACAGTTTCTGTCGTACTTTTTGTTGTACTTCTCCCAGACCCATGACAAAAAAATTCAACACCTTTTTCTCCTTTCACCATATCGAGAGTGCTTTTCTCACCTCCTCTCTTCTCAATATCCAATATTTTTAAAAGAACCCTTTCAATCTCGTTAACATCAAGAGCAACTCGAACTTTCTTAACGCTCATCTTCTCCATTCATAAAACTTGGTCAAACTAATTTAGACTTATGAAACAACTAAGTCAATCCAGAAAAACTTGGTCAAACAAATCAAGTTTCGATCACGTCACCAACACTAAAAAAAAAAAAAAAAAAAAAAATCAAATTTTGACAAAACACTAACACGTTTCGTTACGAGCCGACCCACAACTCAAAACACGAACACCAAACAGAGACGAAGTAACGGCGACGTTTCGTAATAAACTAATCCCAAACACGAATCCAAACCTTGCTCTGATATCATGTAAGATCCAGAATATATCTGTATATTTCTGAATAAATTACAAGACTGACGGCTCTAAATATTTATACAAAGAAGATAATTAACCTAACTTAATTATATACATAGATGCTTTTATACATAAGCCCATTAACCCAACATCTCTATATTTCCTAATACAAAAAAATCTTTGACTTTGCTGTGATTGAGAATACCTTTCAAGGCAGATTCTTTGATCTGACCCATTTGACCAAAGCATCGATAGTCCATTGCATGATAAGCAACATTGAAACCCGACACATCTTCTCCTTGAATTGGAGCATAACCAGCTGCATCAAACAATTCTTTCAAATGTCGATCAGAAAGATCTCTAAAATTGGCTTCCGTAACATTCTTGTAAAAGCACGATCACCAAGTAACCAAAGAAAGCGTTTGCCTTTTTGTGTGGGATCACTAAACCGTTTGGTGAAGCACCTGAAGGGACTCTTACGATTCTCACTCTGTTACCTTTCTGACGAACACCTTCTTGGATATCATCTGTTACTTCCGGCATCAAGCAACAAATCCCTCTGATGTAATAATTGTCTCTTTGTTCACCACACGTCAAGTCTTTTTTTTTCCAATCTCAAGACTCAGCTGAAAGGCCGTGTAGTTACGGTTGGAAGATGTTGCAGCTGATGCATCACCTACAATCATATCGACATCCAAGAATGTAGAGATTGTAGAATTCTCCACTGTCAGGAGATTGAGATCGTCTTCGGGATACCACTCTGTAAGTCGAACAACAAGGTAAACTCATGCTTAGAAATTTCCTCCTGATTTTCGGTTTCTTGCTCGTTACTTATTGCTTTTGGGTGGGAACCAAGTACTAACTCTGGTTCCAATATTGTATTTGTCCTTTCGACTACTTTGACAAAGAAGTTATTGAGATGCACATGCATATTTTGATCATCATAAAAAAGAAGAGTTGTTATTAAAAATAAAAACCATAACCATTTTGTTTTCGAAAAACACCCATTGTCGCAAATGGATGTTGTGGACAAGATAGATACATTATTAAAACAAGTGGCCATAGAGATTGATATCGAACCCATGAAGAACTAAAACAACTAGATACGTAAACGATGGACTGGAACCAAAAGTACCTAGCCATGTTTGATTAGTGATTGGGACAGTCCTTATTGCCTCTGATCTACATATGCACTTGGCTCAATCTTCCTCGTCCTCGCTATTGTCAGCAAATAAATTTGATGCACCACCGAAATGGTTCCTATGCATAGCCACAAAATAGTCTACTTTACATATCTCTGCATTTGCTTTTATCTTCTCAGCAACATCAATGAGCATGGGAAAGTTGGAAATGTCAAGTATAGAGTAGCTTTCATGATTCTCTGAGATCATATAATACCAAAGCCTTTCAGTATCCGCGACTGCTTTAGATGCCCTAGTAAGATTCTCCACTTCATCTGCTAATTCAGGGGCTCTCATAACAGGAGAATTTGAAAGACTGAGACGGATACAAACAAATGTTGCCATGTCTGTCCACTTGAAGATATCTGCGACATATGAACAAACAACACCAAAAGAATCTTTGTCCTCGGTATGATTGAGAATACCTTTCAGGACAGCTTTCCGGATCACATGGTTATGACCATAGGAGTTACGGTAGCACATAGCATGTTCCACGTCATTGAAAATCGACACATCTTCTCCTTCACTCGGAGTAAAACCCGCTGCATCAAACAGTGCTTCCAAAAATTGCTCAGAAAATCTTCTAAAGCAGACTTGAGTAACATTCTTGTAAAGCATGATCACCAAGTAACCAAAGAGAGCGATTGACTTTTTGGGCTCTATCACTTTTGGTGGACGATTAAACCGTTTCTTGTCGCAGCTGAAGGGAAGCTTATCGTTCGCACTCTCCGACCCATGGAACGAACATCTTCTTGCAGATCATCTGTTACTTCCGGCAATAAGCAACATATCCCTCCAAGGAACTAGGTCGCTCTCTGGTCCTTATCGGTCAGATACTCATTTTTTGTACACTCAAGACTCAACTGAAAGACCGCGTAATGACGATTGGCCTCTGTTTCAGCAGCTGATGGATCACCAATAATCATATCTACTTCCATGGAGAAGGATCAGAGATCGATATGCCTTTAAATCTCTGTGAGTTTAGGGAAATTATGGAAATGGAGACAAAATACGGAATAGATGGAAGTTGAAACGTTGATGAGACGCGTGGCTCTTCATTATTGCTCTTGGGAGGGTGCATGCATGGACTCTACTTCAAACGCCGTGCCGTTTATCTCTCCAACGGGATTAATGATGTGCGCGTGATTCCAAAATACGACGGTTTTCTTTTACTAGTTTTTTGTGTTTTTTAATAAAGAAAAAAAACTAGAAAATCTCATAGATAAAATTATATAATTGGATTGGATATTTCCAATTTTAAACCTAACAAGAAAATCTACTTTATTTTCTTTAGATTTATTTCAGAACTTATCGAAATAATATAGATCTACTTTAACAAAAAATAATAATATAGATCTATTATATACTCATCAAAGTATTTACTAGTATTGTAGCTAACTTTTTTTTTTGCTCCTAAAAACTAAAAAGCTCCATTTCTGATTAATTATCTCTTTATTTTTCATAGGATGTAATCTGAATTGTTTCTAACCCTTTTTTTCCAACAAATAATATGAATTAATTACCAAAACAAACAATGATACTCCTTTATTGAAAATTGAAAAAACAATATGGATTATGAGTTTAAAAAATATTTATTGAAAATTAAAAAAAGAGAAGACCGTTCGTTCCTCAATTGGAGCTACAGTGACCGTTTCTAGTGCTTAGAGAGAGAGAGAGAGAGCTTTGGTTTTGTGGGAGATTAGGGACACATAATTTCGCTTTAGCCCTCTCAGTGAGTGAATCTTTCGACGATTCTTCGATCTCCAGATTCTCCTCGAAGGATTATCTTTTCGCTTCAGCTTAATCGCTCTCCTGCAGTTGTTCGTATCCTCCGCTTCTTCCGCAGAGGGCCGTGGCGGCGGTTGCGCCGGCTCTGCGCCACCGGTGATTTTTCATGGTTCGATCTATTCATGTTCGTCTTCTCTCTTACGCTCTGAAACCCTTTTCTGTGTTCTTTCCTTTCTCTGCAAATTCGATTATATTGCGTTTCGCCAGTTTCTATCTTTATGTACTGTAGTTTTTGACGATGACAGTGATTGAGATCTTTGGCACGCATCGAAAATCGAATTTAATTTTCCGCTTTGATCCTTTCCGATTAAAAGACTGAATCTTTTGATGTGGTAAATTGATATTTTGTGGTTTTGTTTTTGAATCTCTCGATTGATTGATATATTGTTTATACTAATCGAATTGAGTTATGGGTTTGTGAAATAAGTTGTGTATTTCTCTTGGACAATCATCTGTAAATACCTTATGAGCTCTCAATGATTAAAGGTTTTTACTTTTGTTCAGGGAATGAAGACTAAGATGAGTTTGATACATATAATGGTAGCTTAAGAGATATTGCGGTTATGTCAGAGTCTCGCCAAAGGCCTCCTTTTAAGGGCCCGAGATGGATTATCACTTTGGTTGTTCTGGTTACAGTCGTTGTCATCACGGCATTCGTATATCCTCCGCGGAATTCTGTGGCATGCTATATGTTTTCTGGCCCTGGTTGTCCGTTATACCAACAGTTTTTGTTTGTACCTTCGAGAGAACTGACTGACACTGAAGCTGCAGCTCAGGTTGTGACGAATGAAATAATGAATCTACCTGAGTCTAAGCGACCCAATCCGAAGATTGCCTTCATGTTCTTAACACCAGGGACTCTGCCCTTTGAGCCTCTATGGGAAATGTTCCTCCGTGTAAGAATTTCCTTTAATTTTCTCATTGCAATAAAAAGCCTTAAAAGTGCACTTCAATCTGTTGGTTTAAGCTAGGCGTTCATAATATGATACTGTTTACCTTAACGTGTCAAATGTATTTATTATCCGAATTGGGTGAAAATGGTGGTGGTTCTATTATGTTGATTCAGGGTCATGAGAACAAATATTCGATTTATGTGCACGCGTCAAAGAAAAGTCCTGTACATACAAGCAGCTATTTTGTTGGTCGAGATATTCACAGTCACAAGGTAATTGAGTTTTTATTACACCTTTAAGTCTGTTTTATGCAAAATTTTGACTAGTAGGGATAATATGATAATATTGTGCAGGTTGCTTGGGGTCAGATATCGATGGTTGATGCAGAAAGAAGGCTATTAGCTCATGCTCTCATTGATCCTGATAATCAACACTTTGTGTTGCTTTCAGATAGGTGATTGAATCATTGTTTCTTTGATATAGTGTATTCTAAGGTCATGATGAAATGCTTAATTAATCATACTTTACCATCTTCTTTGTTGTTAACTGGCAGTTGTGTACCGCTATTCAACTTTGACTATGTCTATAATCACTTGATCTTCGCGAACCTTAGCTTCATTGATTGGTAAGTTGTATTATCGTGTCTACAGTTTACTCATGCGGTTGAACCTCTTTTATTTCTTGTTATTATCCCGTCTCTCTGGTGAAATGTATCCTCATCTTGCATGTTTTTCCAGTTTCGAGGATCCTGGACCACATGGAAATGGTCGGTATTCACAACATATGCTTCCTGAGGTTGAAAAGAAGGATTTTCGGAAGGGCTCACAGGTATGTGTCTTACAA
Organism: Pseudoturritis turrita; assembly: GCA_900406555.1. Lineage (NCBI taxonomy): Eukaryota > Viridiplantae > Streptophyta > Magnoliopsida > Brassicales > Brassicaceae > Pseudoturritis > Pseudoturritis turrita. The sequence goes on along the minus strand of OVBL01001030.1, from coordinate 858,850 downwards.
AATGTTTATATTAGAAGTTAGTAGGAGGAATTTAACAGTTCAGACAAAAAAAGGTCATTTTTTTTATAGTGGTCATGGATGTTACCTATTGTCTCTCCATTCTATCATCTTTATCATCCCTCCCTCTGCTTCTCATTCATGATAATGCTGGTTGCATTTCTTTTCCAGTTAATTCTATTTAAGCTTGATATTTTCTTGTGCGTCTCTATAATCATCTTTTTCAGTGGTTTTCAATGAAGAGGAGACATGCTGTAGTCGTCATGGCAGACAGCCTTTACTACACGAAATTCAAGCTTTTTTGTAGGGTAAGCAAGCCTTCATTTTCATGGTCTGTCATACTCACATAGTTATTGATATAACTTGCCATACCGTATCATGTAGTATGTCCTGATATTCTATCTGGCGAGTTCTTTCTCCCAATCTACCATAATCTTTTATGTTCTGCATATTTAATGATCAAACTTAGTCATCTAGACATGTTAGACAATGAACCACCCATTGAGATTGTAGCTTATCAGTATAGCTGTAATGCTGTGTGATGTTCAAACAAAACCCATCTGTTTTCTTCTCTTTATAGCATAGAGTTGCTACTGGTGGGACGCTGGGACATATGTATAGATGTGATGTAATTTCATTATGGGTGTCATATCGTAAGCGATAGTGGAAATCAAGCAACTTTTTCCCTAATGGCTTATGTTTTATCTCAGCCGAATATGGAAGGACGCAACTGCTACGCAGACGAGCATTATTTCCCAACTCTTTTCAATGTCAGTGTACTGCTTGCTTGTCCTCATTCTTCTCACCCTTAAGCCTTAAACTGGTCATTTGGCTTTTACTCTCATCATAAAATATCTTTGCTAATGATCTCTTTCTTTCAGATGATCGATCCAGGTGGAATAGCAAACTGGTCGGTGACACATGTTGACTGGTCAGAGGGAAAATGGCATCCTAAATTATACAATGCAAGAGACATCACTCCTTACCTCCTCAGGAAAATCAAGGTTCCTCTTGTTCTTCTCTTTCCCAATGCTCGGTTAGATTTTTTGTTATTCCGCGATCTAAGTTTGTGGTTTTATCTGGTATGCAGTCCATCCAACTTGCTTACCATGTCACAAGCGATTTAAAGGTAAAAACCCGAGTCTTCTTCTTCTTCTTCTTCTTCTTCTTCTTCTTGTTACCATGATTCTTGGAATTTCTGTCACTGATCCAATAACCATTCTCTATGCAGAAAGAGACGACAGTAAAGCCATGTCTATGGAAAGGAGAGCAACGTCCATGTTATCTATTTGCTCGGAAGTTTAATCCTGAAACTCTGGACCGGTTGATGTATCTCTTCCCTAACTACACCTCGCTAGTTTGAAAGGCTTATCGGATTCTCTATTGTCCGGTTTGGTCTTGGCTAAGCTCTTACCAAAGCATCCGACTTGTGATAAATATTCGGACCATTCATATATGCTGTGATTCAAAATTGGGTCTTGAGCCTGGCACAGACGAGAACAAGAACAGGTTTGGTGTTTTTGATTTTGTTTATGGTTAACAAATATTAGCGTGGAGAAGTTGCTAGCATATTGCTTATTAACAACTTTATATTGCGATTCATCAGTAAGGTCTCTTTAAAACATTTTACCGTTTCTACATTGATATGCTTTCCAACAATCAACATATATTATCTTTTGCAAATTTAAATTGATGGCTATATTCATTAAAAAAAACTCTACAAAAGGACTGGCGAGGACTGGCGAATATTTAAGAGAAATTTGGAAAATTATCTTTTTTGTGTTTTTAAATTTGGAAAATACACAATTTTTTTTAAATTTTTGAAAAATACACTTTTGAGATATTAAATTTACTAAAATAACTTTAATAAAATTAAATATATATTTGTATATTTTTAACAAAATAAATTAATTTTCTGTGACGATAATATTGTAGTTTCGATTTTATTATTTTTTTTGTTAGAATCTCGATTTTATTGTTAAACAATTTTTTTTTTAATCGTGTGGAGTTGTATTAGACTTGAAAGAGATAGTTTAAAACAGAGAACCAAACAAAAACCAAATAAATCAAACTCAGAAATTGAAAGATAAGCATTGACTCCCACTGAGAAGGGAAGATATATGTTAACATCTTGCGTCTCTCGTAATAAGGTCTTGGAGCCATGACGGACCTCCTAAGGAGAGGTACGAAATGAATCTCCTATCCCGAGTAACACTCTTCGCAATCTCTCTAGCAGCCGAATTAGACAACGATGTTTTGAGCTCAAAGAAACAACTATCAAAACCATCCTTCAAACTTTGAATGTGTTCCGTAAAGGTTCGGTAACGTGGCCATTCCTTTGGTTTCAATAAAGCTTCACGAGTTGCTTGACAATCTGAAGCAATCACCACTTCTTTAAAATGCATATCGTGACGACTCTGCATTGCCCAAATTATACATCTGAATTCTGCAATGATTCGATTTCTGGATCTAGTGAAAGCCTCCCGAGAATGAAAAAAGGACAGCACCCGTATGATCTCGCATTAGCCAAGAACCTCCACAATGCAGAGTCGGGTTCCTCCAATTGCCATTTACGTTACACTTCACCGTACCTTGTCTTAGTTTCTGCCAACGGATTTCTCTGACTCTTCCGGGAAGGTTATTGACCAAATTATCCGTCTCTCCCATTGTTAATCTCTTTCCAGCATTTAGCTTCATCAAATGTTCCTTGTACCACCGTACTTAGTGAATTCTGATTTTCAGAATATAGGATCGAGTTTCTGTTCTTCCAAATATTCCATAGTAACCACGGAATAGTGCCACTAATATGCTCAGGTATAGTCTTTGACTCCATCAGGTTGAAAACATATTCCATATTCTCTTCGAGTAAGGCTCTGAAACCACCTATGTACGTGGGAACCTCTGCTAATCTCCATATTTCCTGAGACACCGAACATCGAAATAAGACATGATTTATCGTCTCTGTCTCCAGATCACATACACGACATATGGGGCTCACTATCAATCCTCTGGTAGCTAAACGATCTGCGACAGCCAGAGCACCAGACAGAATTCGCCAAAGGAACATACAAATCTTCGTTGGAGCCTTGATTTTCCACACTCTCTGCTTTAGCCTAAGCTAAGTTGTCGCTATAGCACTTGGAGGTAAGGAGGGAATTAAGGGATTATTAGCTATGAACCAATAACCACTCTTTACACTATACGACCCATGGTCCGTATATGCCCAAATGTATCTGTCTTCAGCCCCTCCCACTGGCATTTCCATGATGCGGTTTGCTTCTACAGCTGGAAATAGATCATTAACTCTGTTAGCTCTCCATCGGTTCTCTGAGGTTAACAGCGATGAGACGTCTAGGTTTAGGTCAATCAAACTCTGTTTGTTAATAGGTCTTCTCGGATGTGAATCCATAACCCATTTTTCCAGCCAGACTTTAGTTTTAGACCCATTACCAATATGTTTCATTAAACCTCTTTTAAGCAATTCTCTACCGTGCATAATACTTCACCACGCATAGGAAGGGCGGTACCCATTGCCACACTCTAGGAATTCACGAAATGCATAATATCTTCCTTTGTAAACGCGAGCCAACAAAGACTCCGGATCATTGAGAAGCTTCCAAGCTTGTTTAGCGAGCAACGCTTGGTTAAAGTCACTAACATCCCGGAAGCCTAACCCACCATTAGCTTTAGATTTACACATCTCTTTCTAAGCAACCCAATGGATCTTCTTTTTTGTTCACAAGCATTCCACCAAAAACTCATCATAGCACTTGTAATATTTTGACAATGATGTTTGGTCAATCGAAAACATGACATTGCATAAACCGGGAGAGCCATTGCAATTGACTTAAGGAGGACCTCCTTTCCGCCAAGGAAAAGAGTTTGGCATACCATCCATTCAATCTTTTGTTGACCTTATTACCGATGAAGGCTAATAGTTTCTGATTCGATCCACTAAAACATTCCGGCAACCCGAGATACGTGCCATCTCCACCTTCCTTATCAATCCCTAATAGCTCTGATATCAAGCATCTCATAAATGGGTCTATTTGCTCACCAAAGGTAATAGCAGATTTTTGGAAATTGATCTCCTGACCCGAAGCCTCACCATACAATCTCAAACATCTTAAGAAAACCTTGCATTCTCTCAAAGTAGCCATACATAGAAACAGGCTATCGTCTGCGAATAGAAGATGTTGTATCGGAGGGCACTTCTTAGACAAACTCATTCCCGTAATGTTCCCATCATGCTCGGCTTTGTTCATCACATGAACCAAAGCTTTAACACACAAGATGGATAAGAATGGAGACAAGGGGTCACCTTGTCTAATTCCACGTGTAGGCAAGATATGACCATGAGTCTGCCCATTTAACAACACTGTATAGGATACTGATCGAATGCTGAACATAACCCATGAAATCCATCTTTGATCAAAACCCATTCTCTTGAATAATAACTCCAGAAAGTCCCATTCTACCTGATCGTACGCTTTAAACATATCAATTTTGATCGCGATGAAATCTTCTTTGCAACGTGGATTTGTTTTTAGACCATGTACCATCTCATGAGCAATCAAAAGGTTATCCGAGATAAGTCGACCCGCCACAAAGGCACCTTGAGTTTGTGAAACCAGCTGAGGAAGAAACCGTTTCAATCTATTGCATAGAATTTTAGACACTATCTTGTATGATACAGAGCATAGGCTAATTGGACGTAGATCAGTCATTGCAGTAGCATTGGGTTTCTTTGGAAGCAAGCATAGCTGTGTTAAATTCCAATCTTGCAGAAAGGAGCCAGTCTCAAAGAATTGATGTACCTCCTTCACTACCTGCGGACCCGTGTAGACCAGAAACTTTGGAAGAATTTCCCTGAAAAGCCATCTGCTCCGGGAGCACTATCACTCTTGATAGCTTTTACTGCTTTGCGAATCTCTGCCTCTGATACCGGTTTGACAAGCTCTCTAATCATCACAGGGGTAACTCTGGCTTCAAATCCTTGTAGCAGCTCTGTACAACCAGTTGGGTTGGTAGATTGGAATAATCTAGTGAAGTTATCAACTGCAATTTCTCCTTTAATGTCTTCGTCAAACTGTTTTGTCCCAGCTCTATCCATCAATGAAGCTAGGTGATTACGCATCCTTCGTGTTTTGACACTATCATGGAAGAATCTCGTGTTCCCATCTCCATCCTTCAACCATGAAACCTTACTCTTTTCCTTCCAGTAGACTTCCTCTTCCTTAAAGGCTTTTTCAATTTCCGTTTTCAGATCAGTCATCCTCTGAAAATCTGGTCTCGCTTTTGATGATTCCAAATCCAGTTCCTCCCGATATTTCTTCAGCTGCTCCTTAGAGTTAAGGTTCGAGCTACGTTTCCACTTTGACAATTCTTTCCTGCAGTCTGCAATGCGGTCTGATACTCCTCGGTTTACATCAGAGGGATGTCTATTCCAACCTCTCTTAATCACTTCCAAAGTCTCCGGTTTGGAACACCACCTTTTATCAAACCAAAATCTCCCTTTCCTCTCCATTGAGCCTGTAACTAGCTTTGTCATAATAGGTCGATGATCGGAATCTAGCCTTGCAAGGTATTCACAATGTACTCGAGGAAATAATCTGAACCATTCCGCGTTCCCAAACACTCTGTCTAGCCGGCACTGTATCCAAACTTTTTTTTCTCTCCATTCAGAAGAGTAATTTCTCTTCTACCTGTCCAAGATAGCCAATTACCAGAGCTTGGAATCTCTTTGATTCTGCAGTCTCTAACCAATGATCGGAACTGATAAAATGTTGATTCTAATCTGATTGTACCTCCAAGCTTCTCTGAGTTATTCATTATCTCGTTGAAATCTCCAGCTAGAAACCAGGCTGCATTCCTATGTATACCAATACTTGTTAACTTCTCCCATACAAACCGTCGACGTTGTCGCACTGGGTCTCCATACACAAAGGATATGTAATATACTACGGATCCCATTGTCACCTTTGTGTCAATCAATCTATTGTCTGAATACAACACATCTACCACATGTGAACTCTTCCAGAATAAAGCTAATCCTCCTCTAAGATCCACTGGATTTACCAAAAATTTGTGATCATAACCCAACGATCTCTGAAAACTTAACACGTGATCACTAGAGTGTTTAGTCTCTAGGAGAAACAAAAAGTCCGAAAAATGCTCACGACACATTTCCTCTAGGCGTCGAACTGCGAGGGTGTTCCTCAATCCCTGGCAGTTCCAACAGAGCGTCGTCATATATTCGAACTGGATGGTTTCTGGTGAACCATCAAACCCGCAGCTTTTTTGGAGATTTTAGAAGACACCTCCGAGTTATCATTCGCTTTTTTCTTGATAGAATGATCTTTATCATGTTCCATATCCTTTGGTATCTCTGCATTCTTCTTATCCTCTATAGCAGCGCTTCTTATATTCCTTTTCTTTCTCGTCCATGACGTTGTTCTGTTCTGAGAGGTTTTACTTCTGGTACTAGTGGCCGACGAAGTAGCTTCGGTACATCCAATTCTGAAGCCATGAGTATCTGTGGGTGGGATGGAACTCCCAGACCCCTCACCTAAGCGTGGCTTGATACTCTGGTCCTTAAGCTCCCCTTGCTTAGTTCCTGCTGCTTTAGTCTCATCGACTGTTAGCATTGTATCCGAACACACCACGGGGGTTTGTAGATTCCTACCTTGTTCCTTTGCTACCCTTACACCTTAATTATCCTCCGGAAGTTCTCTCCTTGTCCCAGCCAATACATTATCAAAAACCCTCTCTGTTGGTTCAAAGTCAAACACCTTTCCTTTATCTTTGTGTAAATCCTTAGTGATTCTTGGTGCATCCTCGAGTCTTAGAAATGATCTTTGTGCTATCAGGTTTTTTGACAGCTCTTCTAATGTCTTTTTCATATTGAATTCTCTGATATGTCTCTCCTCTGGGTCCATACAATTCATGTATAACTTCATCTGTTCAAAAACTTCCGGTATCACAATAGAGGGTAGTGGCTCAAACCCAGGCGGGATTGTTGGAGCTAACAACGACATTATCTGCTCAACCAGATCAGTGTGATGTTGTCGTTGAGTAGGAGCTCTACTCATTTGGTCATTCCTCCGATTAACCATATTGTTATTCCGGCTTTTCTGTCCATTAAACAGAGGACATCTCTGTTTCTTGTGATTCAATCTCATGCAGTAAAAATATTTCTTTCGTATTCTTTCATATTCGACCTCAAAAATCGCCACTGAGCCGTTCGGTAGGGTGACATATTTTGTTTCTTGTATCGGTTGTGTCAGATCTAATACCACCAATACCGAACAAATTCCTGGAGATGCAGCTTTTCAGGATCATATGCTATCTCCTTGACTTGACCGATCGCACTGGCCACTGCATCTATGGTCTTTAGAGTAAAGTAGTTAACCAGGATTTTATGGAGACGTATCCATACCTGCGCAAACTGCAGAAAAGTTGCAGGAGGGTTCTCCACCCATCGGTCCATTGACATCCCTCAATCATCAAAGGTCCAAAAACCACTCTTGAGAACCATTAGTATATCTGTTTCAAGTTCAAAGATGAACTGGAAGCTATCTTTCGTTAGGGCAATACCCGTAACCCTTTCATATATCTTCCATATCCTTGGCATCGTACGTAACATCCTGGCCATGTTTTGACATTCCGGATTCAGTAGACGTCCAATCAAACCTCTGGCACTTCTCTCCATCGTCCTAAAGCCGTCATCATCCGTTAGAGTAACAGGAAGATCTTCCTCAATAGACATGGCTTTGAGAGCTTGGTTTAAAATTCCGTCCATTATCAATAAAAATAATGCCTTATGTTGCCAATGACGAAACTTTACACCAGGCGGCTGCGTCGAGAAGGTATGATATTCTAAAAATCCTAGAGAAACTTCGAGTTTCCTTGAAGATTTAAGGAGAAATGTCGTGAAATCAAGAAAATCAGCAAAATTGTATGAGAAAAAATGGAAAATTTTCTTAAAATTCTGGTGAGGAGCAAGGCAATATTCCTTCCGAAACTTTACTCCATTTTGATTGGCTGAGGTAAAGCCTCTAATCAAAGGAGATAGTCCTATGCAAAATATTTTCGTTTTCATGAACAAAACAGTTAAAATAGAAAAACACAGCATCGAAACTAACTGAAAAGGAGAAAACCGAATTGTTAAAGAATATTTAATTATATTAAATTTTGATTTATCAAATATTTTGTATCTATCATCATGCACGTTTAATTGAACCATGGGGTGAAGATCAAACCAATTTTTTTTGTTAAGATAATAAATCAATTTCTCAATTCATGTAAACCAATCAAATTGACTGGTTTGGAAATGGGAAAACGGTCAAAAAAAGACCCAACTATCCCGTTTAAACCGAAAAACCCCAACTACTTCGTAAACGTAATTAAGCTCCATCTTTTGCTGACTTGTTCTTTTTAATCCCCAACTTTCATTGACCAAGCCAAAATAGTCCCATCGTTAAGTTGTTTAACAAATCGATTAGACGGGGTTAATTCTCCGTTAATAATCTATGTTATAATAAAATGATGTCGTTTTTCCCCCTTCTTCACACTAAAATCCCCAAATCGATTTGAAGAACCCTAAAAACACAAAACCTCCAACTCGATTTCTCCTTCTTGTTCTCTCAATTTCGTTGTCTCTCTCCTTTTTGTTCTCTCAATTTCTTTGCTCTGATGAGTTCTAATTCCGAAAAAACGTGTGTAAACACACTCGGAATACGCGGGATGCCGTCGAAGCCTTGTTTGAGGAGGTTGAAGATGAAGATGCTTTACCGAAACTTGGTATCATCAAAAGTGAGATATCAAATGCGAAATTGGAGGTTGAAGAGTTGAAGGTTCTAATCCAATAATTGAAGAAAGATGTAATGAGGAGCAAAATTGAAATCCGACAGTGCAAAGTGATGAACAAAATGTGTTTTGTGTGTCTTTTTTTTGTGGTCATTGTAATTGTTTACCTTCTGGTTGGTAAGGCACATGAGAAGAAATTTGTTCTTGGTTATTAGTCTACTAAGTGTGTGAGATGTGTATGAGATGTCTGAAAAATAATATGTTCTTTGTACTAATGTGTTCTATTGATGAAACACTAATAGATAATGTTTGTCCTCTTCTTCTTTGTTAATTCTGTTTATAATTTGAGCAATAAGAGAAACACAAACATAGATGATAACTTTGTCTTACATAGTTTGGTCATAGAGCAAAAAATAGACACATACATCTTACATAGTTTGGTAGCACACAAAGGTACCATAATCCGAAGCAAAAAACATATGATAGCATAAATCCGAAGAAAAACATACTTTTAAAAAACAGAGACATAGATTCATCACACAAACCGATGTGATGCTTGGCCTTGTGATCCTTGGACTTGTGATCCTTGGTCTTGTGATCCTTGGACTTGTGAAACTTCTTGTGATGTTCCTCCCTAAGTGAAAATTGGTAAAAAGATGTATGAACATCCAAGAAACAAAGCATGACAAAACTCATATAATATTTTACAACTAAACAAACCTAATCTTTCCTTGGTCTTCCCCTTGGTCTTTTTGGTTGACTCTCAATGCTTGGTTTTCCACAACTTGTCTTATTGTGCCCTTCTTCCTTGCAATTCGAGCATGACATGATTCTTTTTTCGCGTGTTAACTTGGTCTTACTTGAGGAAGAGGCTGTTTCATTAACTCCTTTATGCCTTGCATAGTTACTTGGTCTATTAGGATTGCCTAATCTCCATGGGGGTGGCAAGACACCTAACCTATTCGTTTCAGGCCAATTCTTTGAACCTTCTACAGGCCTAATACCATCCTTATATGTATGTTGCCACATTTTTGTCGTGTAAAAATCAGACACATAGTCATCAACCTTCTGTTTCTTCGCTGTGAGAACACATGTGGCATGAATACAAGGTATTCCCATCATCTGCCACTTCCTGCAACAACATGTTTGCAATCCCATATCCACAGAATAACTACAACCTTTATCATCTATCTCATACAAGTTTCCTGTGGCCATGTATCTAATGCATCCCGTACACTCTTTTTTCATTTTTTCTATCTCATCATGTGCTCTTTTTGTGAATGTTGTCTTCAATCTATTAGCAAGAATAGACCTATTCGCAGTACGCTCCATACACTGTCTCCTAATTTCCTCTAACATATCTAGTAAGGGTTTTCTTCTTGATTCCTTAATGGTTCTATTAAAAGACTCACATAGGTTGTTCAAGTTATCATTGCAACAGGAGCCTATCCTATAGAAAGCTCTAGACCATGCTGGAGGGTTAGTGCTTTGTAGCGAAGCAAACGCACCTGGACAGTACTTCCTTAATGCTTCCATGTTTTCAGCATAATCTCCTTTCGTGTAACTGCGTGCAATCTTCCAAAACAGTCTCTGCAATTCTACGTCGTGGCTGTCTCTCTTCCAGTTATCCAATATGTGCCTACAACACATTCGATGTTCAGCTTGTGGAAGAAGATTGTGGACAACTTTCACTATACCCTGCAAAGAAAACAAACATCATAAATAGGCTACTTATGTGGCTGCACAAGCAAAATGTGATGTGATACTAACCTTCTGTTTATCTGATACGATTGCAATGTCTTTTCCTTCATCTAGTCCCAAATCACGACTGAGATGTCTAATAAACCAGTCCCAATTAGTATCATTCTCTATTTCAACTACAGCCCACGCAATTGGCACTATCCTATTATCTCCATCTCTTCCAACTGCTGCTAGAAGGTGTCCCTTTATGTCCCATTTAAGGAAAGCACCATCTACACCTACAATAGGCCTACAAGTCTGTTTCCAAGCCTCTTTTTGTGATTTAAAACAAACATATAAATGGTAAAACCTTTGTTTGCTTCCAATAGTTGGGCCTGGAATAGTCTCAATCTCCAAGGTAGACCCTGGATTTGTCCGAAAGATCTCTGCTTGATAATTCCACACTTTTGAAAAATGTGCTTCATGACTAGCTTTTCTTTCTTTCACAAGTTTTGACTTCGCCTTCCCACATTGTTCATCAGTTACTATCAACTCGTATTCTCTCTTTATCTCAGCAGCCATCTCCTGTTTCGTCATTTTTGGATTCAGTCTTAACCTTTCTGAAAACAAAGTTGCAATTGTAGATATCTTCAGCATCCTTGAGTAGCCTGATCTGACACATGTATGTTTATCCACATAGACTTTTATCTGCAACTTGTGTTTCCTCTTCTTATACGAGCAGTAGACTCTGCACGGACAGTTAGCCTCAGAATCAGAGCATTTTGCACCAAGCTTCATCGATGTTGACTTATATAGCTTAATATCATACCTCGTTTTCAGATAATACCTGAGAAGTGCAAGCTTGAAATCATCTGCACAGCCAAAAGAGTTTCCCAACACTAGCAGCTCTTCGGGATCTATGTTATGTCTACGCTCATACTCTTCTTCGTCGTCCGATGACAAAGGATCTGGAATCCTTTCATCATTCCACGCATCATCACCACTGTCTGCATCACTCTCAGCCTCATCATTCCTAGCATCTTCTTCAAATAAATCTTCACCACCTACTTCCTCGAGAACTACATCATCTTTATCATCTTTATCACCTGCCTCATCAACACCATCATCAACAATCTCATCAGCATTCTCGTCACCAACAACATCGCAATCATCTCCACTTACAACCTCTTGTTCTCCATCATTCAATCTGACTTCCTCGGCAACATCAGGAACTCCAACACCCTCACCAATAGAAACTCCAACACCCTCGCCGAAAGCAGCATCTCCAACACCCTCGCAACCATTCTGGCCGATTGTTGTGCGGCGACGAGTGGCAAGCTTTTCTCGTCTCATCGCGACAAAGAGATTTTGATTTGGAGGTTTTGTGTTTTTAGGGTTCTTCAAATCGATTTGGGGATTTTAGTGTGAAGAAGGGGGAAAAAACGACATCGTTTTATTATAACGGAGATTATTAACGGAGAATTAACCCCGTCTAATCGATCTGGTAAGCAGCTTAACGATGGAACTATTTTGGCTTGGTCAATGAAAGTTGGGGATTAAAAAAAATAAGTCAACAAAAGATGGAGCTTAATTACGTTTACGAAGTAGTTGGGGCTTTTTCGGTTTAAACGGGATAGTTGAGTCTTTTTTTACCGTTTTCCCGTTTGGAAATACACCATTTCTCTTGATTTTACCAATTTGGCTGTAGCTAGATCGATTAAGAAGTTATATGGCCGGTGGTTGCGAGAGATATTTAGATCTCTCCGGTCGATTCATCTGCTTACCGAGTTTCTTACATGTTTTCGTTTAGATTTTTGATTCGTTTTCAATAAAAGATTGGGGAAAAAAAAGTGATCGAACATTTGTTTTGCCTTCTGTTTAGTAAAATTGTAGTATCGAAGAGGTGGTTGACTCTGCTTGAAAAACTTGATACTCCTTTATATAAGAAACGTAAGATTGAAATTTTGTGGAAGATAAATTTATATATTTCAATAGATTTATCTAATGGTAAATTTTAAATTTTAAATCAATAAAATAATTTTATCTCAAAAAAAAATATATTAATAATTATATTTACGAATTAATTATTATTTGTTATAATATGTAATTTTGAAATCAAATCAGGATAAAACAGTCTTTTCAAATATTAAAAAAGTTAGTTTAAAAAAGTGTATTTTTCAAATTTCCAAACATAAATAGAGTATTTTTTTTAAAAAATCCAATATTTAATGTGTAATAATTGTTTAGTCATCATGATAAAGAAAATCTATTAAAAAATTTAAAAGTTTTTCATGACAAAAAAGCTAAATACCTAAAAAGTTATAAAGTCTAAAGTTACTTTTTTTTTGTTTTTGATAAAGGGTATTTTTGAAAATTGTCCATTTTTAATGCCATTAAAGTTTTTTACTAAACCAATATTAGGATTCATAACTCGAATATTTGTTTTAAGTCTAAAGTTACTCGCAGATTTTTTTTTCTTGCTTTGTAAATCAGTATTATAACTTAAGAGACGGGTGTCATTCAGGGCCGTGCCTATGTGGAAGAATTAGAGGCATTGGCCTCTGGCCTTTTTTTTAAAAAGAAAATTCAACCGGTCCTTTTTTACAAAAAAATTCAAGGTTTTAATTTTTTTCTTTTTAAAATATTTGGCACATACATGCTTTCAAGAAAACCGAAAACGGATTATTAATTAAAATTATAAACTAAAACAAAATATTAGAATAATTAACTAGTTTTAACCACCTTTTCATCTTCTTATAACTTCTGCCACTTCTTCCCCATCAAACCAAACAATTTTTTTTTTCTTTGTTTAGTAGCAACAATAACAATTCACAAGTAAACTTCTTTTATATTATAGTCTTGTTATTATGAATTTTTAAGAATGTTTGATTTGGGATTTGGATTATATTAGATAAAAATTGTAAAGTTTTTATGCATAATTGATTGGCTTTTAGTATTAAGATCTTTTTATTGTGTATTATAGTACTTTTATCAAAAAGGTTTTATGCATAATCCTTTATAAAATGATGCATGATTATTTACTAAATTTTTATTTTATATAAATCGAAACCTTTTTCTTTTGTTTCACCTATGACTTTTGTAACCCTAGAAACGGTTCTGCTATCATTGTATCAGTCTTAAAAGTTTTTCATAACTAAAGTTTTAAAAAGGCTGTGCCATTGTATCAAAGTTTCCTTGGTTTTTAAATAAACAACTTTTCTTTCAATCCAATAAAATATTTCAATATCTGAGCAGGTCGACTAGGATCTAGAGAAAAAGGGACTGCATCCTTGTGATTTTAGTGCATATGAATTCGATTTTTACTGCATTTTTTTTAGATTTGGTTAAAATGTTTAGTTTGTGAAAAATTTTTACCAAAGAAAATGTTCACTTTTGAATTTTTGGTGCTGGTATCGTTTTAGCTTTAAAGAAATCGGTGATCAAATACTCGATAGTAATTTAGAAAATAAAAATAAAATGTCAATAAAATTATTTTATCTCTATTCAGAATCGACCTTAAATTTTAAAAAACGCAAGCTAAAAAATAAAAATAATTTTTTTTTTGTGACAAAACTAGCTTAATTTTTATAATGCCACAAATCCTTTGGAACTAACAAGATTACTGAACACAAGTAAAGATAGTACATAAATCAGAATTATCTTATACGATATAAGATGGTGGATTTTAAAGCTCCCACAATACTCTCTGGATCATGTTAACCAGAAAAGAAATCAAGCAGCAAATTTGTTAGGTAAAAAAGATTATGAGTCAAATACATTGTATGAATGCTTTAAAACACCAGCTATTTGGTTTGTGAATTTCTTGTATTCCCCGTGTTGACTCATGATGACATGTCACAACTAGTTGTTAGAGTTGAACCGGATTTGGTTTAGTTCTATTGGTGCATGGAGATAACCGGTATGGTTATTGGATCTGGTTAACTCAGGATGTACCGGCTTCTGATATATATATGAAGAATAGGAAGAGTTTGTCGATAACCTAGAACACAAGAAATAGAGAGACGACTCGACGAGACCTAGGGTTTTAGGTCAGAGAGAGAGAGAAGAGAGAAGATAGATCTAGAGAGAGTTCTTAATGCGTTATTGAGTTCTCTTGAACTAGATCTTGGTGTATTCTTTCTATTCTAGTGGATCCTTTGCTTGTGCCGTCAAGCCCCAGACGTAGTGACCTCACATCGATGCGTGAAGTGGGTTAACAAGTTCTCTGTGTGCAAATTTCCATCTCTATCTTTGCATGTTCAATTGATCGTTAGATTTCTAGGGTTCGTGAAGCAATCAATTGATTGTTTAAGGTTAGATTTACAAGTTTAAGCATAACAAAGTAGTATCAGAGCTTCGGGTTGAGTGAATCTATGGCGAACGTCCGAATCGAGGTGGAGCGATTCGATGGAGAAGCCGATTTCTCTCTGTGGAAGAAGCGCATGCTCGCGCATCTATCAGTTCTGGGATTGAAGGATGTTTTGGTCGAAGCAGTTCCGCAAGCTGTAGCAGTTAAGAAAGATGAAGATCCAGCTGCAGCAAAGCGTTGGATCGAGAAAGAAGAAGCAGATCGGCTTGAAAGATCTAAGAAGGCGATGAATCTAATTTTCTTGAATGTTGGAGATCGAGTACTGCGAAAACTCGATGAATATACTACTGCTGCATCTACATGGTCAACATTTGAAAGGTTGTATCTCTCTAAGTCACTTCCTAATCATATTTACTTACAAAATAAGTTCTATACATTTAAGATGAATGATCAGAAAACTATTGATGCAAACACTGATGATTTCTTAAAGGTTGTATCAGAGTTGGCGAGTGTGAAGGTCTCTGTATCATAGGAGGTGCAAGCTATCTTGCTGTTGAACTCACTGCCATAACAATACAACTCTCTCAAGGAGACTCTGAAGTATGGTAGGAAGACTTTACCCTGGAAGAAGTCATATCAAAGGAGAGAGAGAGATAAAAGAAAATCCAAGCTCACAAAGAAGTGGGGAAGCTTTCATAGTTTGAGGAAGACCTGAAAAGAGAGAACCGTACAACAAAAAGTACAAGAACAATTCTAGGTCAAGATCTGGTTCAGGCTCAAGAATCACTTGCTGGTACTGCAAGAAGGAGGGTCACATGAAGAAAGACTGTTTCTCCAGAAAGAAAAGAATGGAGAATGAGAAACACGGTGAAGTAGCTGTGGTGATAGACAAGCTACAGGAAATTGATGCACTATCTATATCAGATAGAAATCATAATGATCGGTGGATCATTGATTCTGGATATTCATACCATATGACATCTAGAAGGGACTGGTTTGATGGGTTCACAGAAGTTACAGGAGGCCAAGTGTTACTAGCCGATGACAGATCAGTGGTAGTACAGGGAATTGGCTCAGTCAGGAGAAGTGCTACAGGAGGATCAGTCACCAAGCTCACAAATGTGAGATATATTCCTAACCTTACTCGTAATCTAATATCTGTTGGTACTCTTGATGTGCAAAGGTTCTTACAGGAAGGTGGGAATGGCAAGACAAGATTCTACAAGAACAACAAGTTGGCTCTACAAGGAACATTAACTGGTACTGGTGGTCTGTATCTGCTTGATGGTGAAACTGTGTTAGCTGAGTCTAACCATGTTGTGTTAAAGGATGACACAACCCTATGGCACAGTAGAATAGGTCATACAAGTATGAGGAATCTGAAGGTTTTGGTTGAGAAAGGCATTCTGAATAAGAAGAAGATCAGTGATCTGAATTTCTATGAGAGCTCTATAATGGGAAAAAAACAAGAGGTTAAGCTTCAGTATTGGGAAGCATAATAGTGAAGAGGTCCTGAAGTATGTTCATGCTGACCTCTGGGGTTCTTCAAACGTCACTTTCTCAATGTCATAGAAGTAATATTTCTTGTCTATAATAGATGACTACTCAAGGAAAGTGTGGGTTCAGTTTCTGGCAACAAAAAATGAAGCATTTGGTTAGTTTACAGAATGGAAGATTCTGGTGGAGAATCAGGTGAATAAGAAGGTGAAGTGCCTCAGGACAGACAATGGTCTTGAGTTCTGCAATCAAGAGTTTGATGAGTTATGCAGGAAGCGTGGATTGAGAGGCACAAGACGTGTGCTTACACACCTTAGCAAAATAGTGTAGCTGAGAGGATGAATAAAATAATCATGGAAAAGGTCAGATGTTTGCTGAATGAGTCAGGACTTGAAGAGAAGTTCTGGGCTGAAGCTGTATCAACAGTTGTATACATCATCAACATGACACCTTCTTCAGCAAACCATTTCAACATTCCAGAAGAGATTTGGCTGAAGAAGACACATGGTATACACACATGATGAGGTTTGGCTCAGTGGTTTATGTTCACGCAGATCAAGGAAAGCTGAAGCCAAGAGCACTCAAAGGAGTGTTCATCGGATATCTTCAAGGAGTCAAGGGATACAAGGTGTGGCTGATAGAAGACAAGAAAGTTGTGATCAGCAGGAAGGCAGTGTTTCAAGAAGACAGGCTACAAGGATCTTCTAAGGGATAAGGATTCAGGAAAAGTGTCAGCTGGTACAAAGAATAAAGGTAGTACATTGCTGATAGGAGCTTCAGGGTCTGGGAATCAGGGTAACATCAGAGTGTCAGATGGTTCAGAAGATGAAGCTGAAGAGAATACACCCGAAGGTGGAGCTAGTGCAATAGTTCCTGATAGTAAAGATGAGTCAGACAAAGAAGAAGACCTGGACAATTATCAGTTGGCTAGAGATAGGGTTAGAAGAGCAATCAGCAAACCTTAAAGGTATACTGATAATGAAGAGGTTGAAGTAGTTGCTTTTGCACTAAGTGTAGGAGAAGTATTAGATTATGAAGAACCAAGTAATTACACAGAAGCTTTACAGAGTAAAAACTGGAAGAAGTGGAATTCAGGTATGGATGAAGAGATGAACTCTCTCATGAGGAATGGTACTTGGGTTTTGGTAAATTTGCCAAAAGGGCAAAAGACTATAGGTTGCAAGTGGGTTTTCAAATTAAAACCTGGTATTGCTGGAGTTGAGCAACCTAGATACAAAGTCAGGCTGGTAGCAAAAAGGTATGCTCAAAGAGAGGGCATTGATTATCAAAAGGTGTTTTTACCAGTTGTGAAACACGTATTAATCAGGTTCATGTTGTCTGCTACAGTGAACTTGGACTTAGAGCTGGAACAGATTGATGTGAAGACAACATTCTTCATGGGAGTATTGATGAAGATATTTATATGGATCAACTAGAGGGGTATGTGGTAAAGGGTAAAGAGGACAAGGTCTGCTATTTGAAGGAAGTCTCTATACGGATTGAAGCAGACTCCAAGGCAGTGGAACAAATGTTTTTGATCAGTTCATGATCAAGCACAACTTTGTCAAAAGTGAGTTTGATCACTGTGTCTACTTCAAGGGGTATTCATCTACTTACTCCTATATATAGATATTGATAGAGATAGAGCTGTTGGTACACTTACTCTGTCTCAGTCTAGCTACATCAGGAAGATTCTACATGTATATAGAATGGATGAAGCTAAGTCTGTTGCTACGCCTCTAAGTATTCATTTCAAGTTGTCATCTGCTACTGAAGAAAATGAAACAACTGGTATAAGTGAGTTTCCATACTCAAATGCTGTTGGAAGTCTCATGTATGCTATGATAGGCACCAAGCCTGATCTACCATATGCAGTGGGAATGGTCAGTATGTTTATGAGTAATACAGGTCAGATGCATTGGTCAGCAGTTCGGTGTATTCTCAGGTACTTGAAGGGCACTCAGAACAGAGGGTTGGTATTCAAGAAGAATAAAGAGTTCAGAGTTGAAGGATACTCTGATTCAGACTATGCAGTAGATTTGGACAGGAGAATATCAATTTCTGGGTTGCATTTACTGCAGGAGGTAATACAGTCAGCTGGAAATCAAGTCTACAGAGCATTGTAGGTTTGTCTACAATAGAGGCAGAGTATATTGCCTTAACAGAAGCTGCAAAGAAAGGTGTTTGGCTGAAAGGATTAGCTGAAGAACTGGGTTTCAAACAAGGTGTAATCAGTCTACACTGTGATTCACAAAATGTGATTTGTCTAACAAAGATCAACATGTTTCATGGAAGGACAAAGCATATGGCTGTGAAGTTTAACTTCATCAGGGACTTGGTTGAAGATGGAGAGGTTGCAGTGAAGAAGATTCATACTTCGAAGAATCCTGCAAACATGCTTACAAAAGCAATTACAGTTCAGAAGTTTAAGCAGGCTTTTGCTATGCTCAGTGTAGCTAAGTGCTAAGGCACTGGCTATGCTTGACTGCGATAAGGGACAAACTCAAGCTGTGAATGTCAAGGTGGAGATTTGTTGATTCCTGATGACATTTCACAGCTAGTTGTTAGAGCTGAACCGAGTTTGGTTTAGTTCTATTGGTGAAGGAGCTGAACCGGGTTTGGTTTAGTTCTATTGGTGAAGGAGCTGAACCGGGTTTGGTTTAGTTCTATTGGTGCAGGAGCTGATTGGAGATAACCGGTATGGTTATTGGATCTAGTCAACTCAGTGTGTACCGGCTTCTGATATATATATGAAGAAGAGGAAGAGTTTGTCGATAACCTAGAACACAAGAAATAGTTAGATGACTCGATGAGACCTAGGATTTTAGGTCTGAGAGAGAGAAGAGCGATATAGAAAGAGTTCTTAATGCATTGTTGAGTTCTCTTGAACTAGATCTTGGTGTATTTTTTCGATTCTAGTGGATCCTTTGCTTGTGCCTTCAAGCCCCAGATGTAACAACCTCACATCGAGGTGTGAACTGGGTTAACAAGTTCTCTGTGTGCAAATCTCTATCTCTATCTTTACATGTTCAATCGATCGTTAGATTTCTAAGGTTCGTGAAGCAATCAATCGATTGCTGAAGGTTAGATCCACAAGTTTAAGCATAACACCTCGTTTACGGTTTGATCGATTCATAAATATATGCTAAAAATAAAAATGCCACAAATTCATACTTGGTTTGTTTGGGATCATAGCGGATCATGTCTTTTCACCTAAGAAGTCTCGTTTGGATCCAAAACGGTAAGTAGTTGTACCCTTTAGAAGCAAAACGCCATGGCGTTTCGAAGGCACGGTGGACAGCAATACCGCTCTTTTTTACCTGGAGATCATAATAAAATCAACGTCGCTCCTTACTCGCTTCAGTCAATCGGTCAAACATTTTAATCCTTGTAGGACTCAATCTCTACCGTTCATTCAAATTACATTTTCCCCAAGGTTAAATTAAAAAACAAGATAGATTAAATCTACACCGTCCGTTCAAATCAATCAACAAAAAAAAGTAGGAAAGAGCGGTAAGAGAGAAACAAACCCACTTCAGATGCTGTAAGGTCGCGAAACCCTGTGTTTCTCTGGTTGTGTTCTGTACAATGGCGCCGAGAAAGATTAAACCAGATGTGGAAGAGAAGGCGAAACCTGTGACTACGGCTTCGACTAGAGTGACTCGGAGCATGGATCGTCGAACACGAAGTGAGACTCATCAAAACGGTGCTAAACCGGCTGGATCGATTACCAAGCAGGCGAAGCTTGAGTCTCCGAAGAAGACGAAGAGGAAGAAGCCAGAGATTGAGAATGGGAAAGCGAAGAAGGGAAAGAAGGAAGACGAAACTGCTGTGAGAGTTGACAAGGAAGAGGTAGAGGAAAAGGCGGAGGTTGAAGATCCAACGAAACCTAAGATTGTTATAGAGCACTGGTAAATATGTTTTCGATTTCTGTCATTATCTTTTAGGTTTCATGAGAAAATGGAGAGAGTCGTAAGAGCGGAGATTTTAGGTTTTCTCTTTCTCGAAATTGAAGCTAAAGCTTCGGGGGCTTAAGTGATGTTATTGAAGTGTCTGTTGAGAATTTTGTGTCCGTGTAGCAACTAGGGTTTCTCTTTTCTTATTGTTAGGGTTTCTTCTTGGTTCTGCATAGTTTTTCTTATCAGTGATCAATGGTTTCGCAAAGGAAATGAAGTTGACATGTTCCTTCTGCAAATGGGAGAGAAATAGGATTTGCTTCTGTTACCTTTGTCTTGTTTTCTCACACAAGTTTTGTTTTGTTATGTTTTTGAAGTAAACAATGCAATGCTTTCAAGACAAGGGCCATTCAGGTGAAGGAAGGTCTGGAGGGAGCTGTTCCTGGCGTCATGGTGACTCTGAATCCTGAAAAGGTAAGTCTTTTACTGCAGATGAATATATTATCATGAAAGCTCACTATGCACAAGCATGTTCGTCACGTTATTCTTGATAAGCAATTTTCTCCATCGCTAATCCACAGCCAAGGCGGGGTTGCTTTGAGATCCGGGAGGAAGGTGGCGAAACATTCATCAGTCTTTTGGTAAAAATTCCATTCTAATACTTCAAAAACAAATTTCAGTTTGTCTCACTTCTGTTTATAATTTGTTCCGTTTGAGTCAGGTTTATTGTCAGTATTTTTAAGTCTCGTAACGCAGCTTGTTTTATATCCATATAAGAATGAAAATCAATTCTAGATTCTTATTCGTTACTAAATTTATATTATATTTACGAAAACAAGTCATCATGTATGAAATTTGCGAACATCGTAAGTTGGCTTTTCGTTCATTTACATTCAATAGGGGGCATGTTGAATGCTAACTTGAAATAAGAAAATATATCGAAGCAGTTTACTATGGTAATATTTACATTCAATAGGGGCACAATGTATACTCACAAGTCACAGTAACTAAAATAAATAATTGCTTGAAATGCATTATGAATATGTTTGCCTTTCGATCTTAATTTAGAATTTTTTTTTGAAGATTATGTTCATCTCATTATGTAGGAGATGAAACGTCCATTTGCTCCAATGAAGGCTCTTGATATGGAAGAAGTCATCGAGGACATCATAAAGAAAATTAAATGAGAGACAGCTACAGACTGCAAATAGGCTTTTCTTGTGCTGAATCTGTTGTTTTTTTCCTGCCTTTGCCTCAGTTTAATCAACTAGGATTCCATAGAAGACTTTCTAGAGCAATGTCAGATTTGTTAGGTTCGCTTTCATTGTTTCGGTATGAGCACTGTGAGTGCAGTCTCGTCGTTTTGCAATGCATGATTGGCTTGGTTGATCTGTGTAGTTTGTGTGATTAACTCGTATTTGTGAGTCTAGTTTCATTCATCTCGTTGCTTGAAGCAAACTGATGCAGAAGCTTTTTTTCGTTGTTGGGATCAGGCATGGTTTGAACATTCTTTGCATTGGTTTTAAAGTATGTCCTAACACACTTAGAACTGTGTTACAAACCCAATAGGACAAACATCACATTTGCATTCAGGATGGCTGATAAATACAATGCATGATGAGTAGAAAGTTCCCTACATTTAGGTTTCACTTCCGACAGTCGTGTCTCTCTTCTTGGTTAAAAAACTACAGAAGAAATGTTTTGAATCTTACCTACCATTATTGTCTTCAACCCGCATTGCCTAAACCATCTTAGAACCCGGCAAAGCTAGCAAACAATGCTAGCAAGAGAACAACATCAAAGCGCAAACCGGCCTTACAAGCAGAAGAGGATGGTCCAGCCTTATCAGCAGCTTCCATCTTCTCATTACCGACGCTCGGAGCAGGAACGGGAGAATCGACCTCTGGTGTTTCTGTTGCAGGTGTAGTTTTTGGGACAGTAGTATCTGAGGCATTGTTTTCATCAGCTGGTTCAGGAGCTGGAGATGGAGGTGTTGCAGCCTTCATGGGAGATGGACCCGGAGCGATTGCAGCATCCATGGGAGATGGAGCCGGAGGTAAAGGAGCGGGTGGTGGTGGAGGTGGGTTAACTGCAAAGCTGAGTCCAGGAGCCACAATGGGCATGCTAATCTGGATTATAGAGAGGTTATATGGATTGTGGTACACTGTCGTGACATACTCAGCGTTTAAAGGTGAGTTCTTCACTCCTGATCCAAAGTAAACTCTTCCTTTCGATTTGGTACAGTTGAGGAAACCATTCATTTCTTCACCCAAACCGGTTGTTTGGTATAAGGTAGTGAGCATTATGCTCTTCTCCTTCATCCCGTTAAGCTTGAGCTCATCGTAGTAGTCAAGAATAACATGAGTCATAAGGATGTTCTTGAGCTCAACGTCGGATCTGTTAGTGATGGAGCTGATGGCGTCATTGCTAACAGCAAGCACGGTTATGGTATGGTATTTGCTGATGGGTACAGTGAGCTTGGTCTTGGTGAAGAGGTAGCTCATGGTGCTGAAATTGGAGTATTTCTCAAATGCCCGTGTGATGTTATCGGCCTCGACAACGGTGGAGAAGACGAGTAAGACGGTAAGAGAGAAGAGAGAAAGGGAGGTAGTGAGACCCATCTTGTGTGTTCTCTTTGTTATAGTAAAAAGCTAAACCTCAATGGCTTCACTCGTTTGGTATTTATGCAGAAGTGAGGAAGTTGTGTAGAAGAATGGTTAAAAGGAGAGATTTTCTCTGTTTTTGGTACTAAATCTGAACTAGTCTTTTTGGTTAGCTAAGTCTACTCTTCTATTTTTAGGGTGTAAAAAGACTTGGCCGTTAGAAAATTTAATTATTTGACGGCTAATTTGGTAGATAATTTAGGGTTTAACCTTTGTTTTCTTTTGATGTTAGGTTTTAGCCTTTTAGGTTGTGCAATTTTGAGATTTTATGTTGAGGCAGAAAGTCTTTAGTCTAAGTGGATTTGGATTTTATGACACTTCCAATGGTAAAACGGCTTTTTTCAATCCTAACTATTTTCACGTGTTTTTTATACACGAATTTTAACATTTTGCTAATTTTAACATAAACTAAATATTTATTCAAATTTATTACATGAACTAGTTTTCGTTATGCCAAAAACAATATTGACCTAAACGGGTTAGTCAACTATAACAATTTGCTGAGTTGAATGACACGTTGACAAAATAATTGATTGCGTGTGATTAAAACGATGTTGTTTTGGTATTTTTAATCAAAACGACGTCGTTTTGAATTGGAAAAAAAAAAACAGAAATTAGGCTAACCCCATCTCAACCGCCGAAGAAATACGTAGCTGTTTCGATCGTTGGTGGTCTCTTATGAACTGTAATCGTCGATCTTGTTGGAGCCACTAACGTCGTCGTTCTCATCGAATATACATCTTCTGCCACTGCCATTTTTCTTAAAAGATGATCCAAAAATTAATATTATGCAACCTTATTATCTAACTCCATTAATTCATTGATATTGATTTGGTGAAGACGAAACCATTTTCTTCATCACAACTTTTGTTTTGTTTTGTACAAGCTTTACAGACGCAAAGAACACGAAAGATGAAAAATATTCACAGAAAATATACTGCAAACAAAAAGAAAATATCAAAATCAAAAACAAAACAGAAATATTTTTGATTTCGTCTTCTTTCCTTTTTTCACCAGATCTAACAATTCCCAACAGCTCAGAACATGACCGTCCTTAGAGATTCTTCTGCCTGTCTCAGCTTCTCACTCACCGCAGCATCAAATCAGCTTGATTCCATGTCGCCTTTGAGCCTCCGCACCGATGAAGATGATGGCGTGACTGAATTCGACGGCGATGAAATCTCTAACTTGATTTTTTTCCCAATTCAAAAAGACATCGTTTTGGTTAAAAAAAATCAATCATCTTTGCCTACGTATCATTCAACTCAGCAGAACTTAACGGTATATCAAAACGACGTCGTTTTGGTTAAAAAAAATCAATCATCTTTGCCTACGTGTCATTCAACTCAGCAAAACTTAACGGTTGACTAACACCATTTTGTTCAATGTCTTTTTTGGCACAAAAGACATTAGTTCAGGTAGAAATATCGAATTAATTTTTAGTTCGTGTTCAAATTAGTCAAGAGTTAAAAAAGGCACGATAAAAATAGCTCGGATTGAAAAATCCCGTTTTCCCAAATTTCAATTGTTTGGGTGACCAAGAAGTTTTGTAGTATATCACTTTGTATTGAAAATGTTTCGAGAGATGAATGTTGGAGATATTGAAACTCATATAATTTATTTTAGACGATTAAAAGGAGAAATTTGTTCCCATGCTTATATAGGTTTCGAATGGGAGTGTGATTTAGGTACGGTGTGGTTACCCTAATTATGGTATAGTAACGAATGACAAAGTGATTTGACAACAATGCGATTTACCCCCTATTATGATGCGATTTGATAATGATGTAATTCACCAATTTTCGAAGACAAATCAAATTGACAAATAAATTGGGAAGTACATAATCTCTCTTAGTCACACTGACCCATCCGCGACTAAGAAAGGCATCTCTAGTTCCTTTTCTCTTGCCCTTTTCAGATTTCTCAAATCATTTTCATATTCTATATGTTAATAAACCCTTTTTTTAATCGATTAATAATAAATTTAACTTTTAAAAAGTAATGTTATAAAAATGGATTTGAAAAGTCAAAGCAACCTTCATTCAATATGCGTCATGTATACTTAGCCACTTAGGTATAATCATCATCCAAAAATATAGAATACATTATTCTGTTCTTAGTATTCTGCCGGTCTTTTACACACACATATATTATAATATTATAATAAAGATGCGAATATTTAAAAAGTGACGGCTTTGTACCAAGTATTCGAATTGGCAACTCGGAGTTCATATTCTCTTTGTTAACTTACGAATACAACATCTCATATCTAATTGATGTGCTAATGATATTTGTATTAAACATATGTAATATTCATTAACTACTGTATATTTTTCTTAATGATTAGGAAGTTCGGGTCTATTTGATCTTAATCTTCATGAAACATGTGATATATAAGCGATGTTAATTGTATTGGCAGCGAAACTTGAATTCAAATCTGTCTTAATGATTTTAATTAGATATGATTGGTTGAGCTATCATCATTATTACTGTATATCATCATTATATGGTATACATAGAACAAAGAACAAGTGCTCGAAGATATGAGTTCAATGAGGAGGAAAAATCATGTTGGAAGAAGATTCAATATTCCTGGAAGAAGATAACAAAAAACAAGTGCTCAAAGATGGAAATTGAAAATGCCACAGCTACTACTACAGAAAACGAACATAGTAACACATGGATTCTTTTTTCAAGAATTCATTACTAGATCAAACGTTAAGTGTATTTACAAGTTCCACTCACCAATTTCAATCTAGCCTCTCACGTTCAAGGATCTATACCCGATCCATGAACCTCACAACTACCCCTTAGCCTTTGGTTAAATTTTCTTACAAGAAACCCTTAATCCCCTTTACTAAGAAATATTGCTTTCAATTGTGTTAACCGTTCTCCAAGGCTAACACACTCATATTTATACACAATAGGTGGGTGGCTAAATCTAGCTGTGGCCTCCAATGTGAGATGATACTAAATCTTCAATAGTATCACCTCTTTCCTTATTCTTAGGCAAGACATAAGAAAAATCTGCATTGCTCCTTGATCCTCTCAAAGATACTTTTTCAGCTCAGCTACAGTTTCTGGCTCGTCCATATTAGCTTGAATCGCCTGGTCCAGCCCATCTCTTCAAGCCCACGTTGTCTGATGCTCAACCTAGTCCGCTTGTATCACTTCCTGTAGCACTTTGCATCTGGTACAGGAACTGCTTCAATCAGTTGCATCTTCAATCTCCCCTTTTTAACATTGCGTGTCTCACAAGCACCTGCAACAAATACTCATACCAACACAAGCAGCCAACCAAAAATAGAATTTCAGACAAGACTGAATAACTTTGAATAAATGTGCAAAAATCAATACGCAGTCTTAACCGAAATTAAAGAGTTAGGGAGTTCCAGTCACAAAAATTTGAACATCATCTCCTAACTCCCCCAGAATCCTATCACTAGTGATCCGAATCAACAAACCAAAATCAACAAAATATAAAGAAACATGATCCGGTCACACTCCCCCAGAAATCAAGACATCTCATCATCTCCCCTTGCTTGTGAGCACACAAGTTAAAAACACATACAGTTAGCACATAGGGAATGGACAAGAGTAGCAGGAAAACTTACCTTTCACAGCCTGATGCAGTCTCTGGACAATGTCTGTAATAGTCTGGAGAGCTTGAGTATTGGCTTCAAAAGCTTCACAGATTCCTTCAGTGTTGCTGCAGCAGTGGAGGAAGAGGGCTTGCAGATGGGAGAGTCTTAATTTTTGCCCTTCTCTATAAGAAAACTTGTTGGTTTATCAGGGCTGACTGAATCAGCATCTGCATCAGACTTGACTTCATCCTCAGTCAACTGCTTAAACCTTAGAAACATATTGATCACCACTGGAGTAAAAATCATAAACAAAAACTTTGACTCCTTTTTCCAGATCATCAAAGATATGTGAGTAAGACCCGAACCAGCCCTTATTTTCAATGCAACAAGCACTTGAGGGACAAATAAAATCAGTAGCACAATACTTAGATCAAAATTGATGCAACCACTTTTAACCAAACAACATGATGAGAATTAAATCTGTAGTGATACTCCATATGCCACTCTTTAAACTGGCTTTGAAAATATTTTGATACAGGTTTTATTTTACTTTTTTCTGCTGAGATGTGACAGGAACTGACACAGCACTTGACACAAGGGGACATACTCAGCTCGACATGATTCATAGCATCTGGTTATCTTCGACTTCAGTGGTTAGCTTTCACACTATCATATCTTTATCTTGTCCTTAGTCAATTTTCAATCTTTATCCACCATGAGAGAGTAGCTGGCGCAAGTTGATTGATCAATCTCCTTGTACCATCACGTGACTTCTCAGGTATAAAGTTGCCTTTGCTTGAATCTTCCTTTTCTTTACTTTTTTGTTTTTTCCTTTTTTTTTTGATTTGCAGATGAGTTAGTTCCATCACTTGACTTCTCGGGAATTGACTCATGACTAATCTCTCTTCAGTTCATTAGTTCTCTCTTCTATGTGAAACATTTACTGATGTCCTGACAAGACGACATGATAGGCAACTCTTTCCCACTGATGTTCCTGACTCCAAACAGAATCTTAGCCTTATATACACCCTGAGCCAGTACCTGTATCATTCTTGCACACTTCACAAACCATTATATTTCACAAATACCAATCGAGTTTCGTAAAGTGACAAAACGATTAAAGTCCAAGGGTTTTGTGAATAAATCGACCAGCTGTAAATAGTGACAATATGTTCTACCACTACCTATTTTTCCTCCACCAGTTCTCGAATAAAGTGGTGTCGTATGTCAATGTGTTTTGTCATTGAGTGTTGCACCAGATTCTTCGATATACTGATGGCGCTTTTGTTGTCACAGTGAACTAAGAGTGATCCAAAATCCATTCCATAATCATCCACAAGAGTGTGGTACAGCAGCTTCCTATGGCAATATATTTTGCTTCGGCTGTAGAAAGTGATACAAAATTTTGTTTCTTACTCATCCACGAGATCAGGTTGTTGCCTAGGAAGAAGCACCCACCACTCGTGCTCTTTCTGTCATCCATACTACCTGCCCAGTTGGCGTTACAGTAGCCAACCAAACTCTTATTCGACCCTTTGGAGTACCAAATACCGAGATTGACAGTTCCCTTGACGTACCTAATGATTCTCTTTACTGCTTCAAGGTGATACTGTTTTGGTTTGGTCTGGTATCTCGCGCATATTCCAATACTCAGGCAAAGATCCGGTCTAGTCGTCGTGAGATACAACATGCTCCCAATCATGCCTCTGTAGAGCTTGACATCCACATATTTTCCTTCACTATCACTCGATAGCTTTGATGTAGTACTCATGGGAGTATTAGTTTCCTTGCATTGATCCATCATGAACCTTGTTAGAAGGTTCTTTGCATACGTACTATGGGAAGTAAACACTCCTTCTTTTTATTGTGTTATTTGCAAACCTAGAAAATACTTCAGTTCCCCTACCATGCTCATTCAAACTCTTGAGTCATACTCTCCACAAAGCCATCCACCAGCAACTGAGATGTACTACCAAAGATGATGTCGTTTACATAGATTTGCACCATCATAATCTCTCTGTTATGCTCAAGGATAAAGAGAGTCTTGTCCACACTTCCTCTTGTATATCCCTTCTCCACAAGAATTCTCATCAGCCTCTCATACCATGCTCGTGGGGCTTGCTTCAGCCCATACAAGGCTTTCTTCAACTTGTACACATATTTTGGATTCACTGAATCTTCGAATCCTTTAGGCTGTTCAACGTGAACTTCTTCCTGCAAGAATCCATTCAGGAAGGTGCTCTTCACGTCCATCTGGTACACCTTGAAATTCATGATACATGACATTCCCAAGAAGAGTCGAATGGACTCAAGTCTTGCTACATGTGCAAAGGTTTCTTCAAAATCAACACCTTCAATCTGAGAGTAACCTTTTGTAACTAGCCTTGATTTGTTCTGAACCACAACTCCACTCTCATCGACCGTATTCTTGAATATCCACTTGGTTCCCACAACGTTTACTCCTTCAGGTCGAGGAACTAACTACCACACATCATTCCGTACATACTGTTCCAATTCATCTTCAAGGGATTGCACATGATTCTTTGGCTCAATAACCGACACAAGGCACTCAAACTCTACAATCTCGTGGAAGTCTATTTTAGTTCCCCTGGTTTTCCTCCCTTCATTCACATCACCAATTAAGTCAGATGATGAATGATTTTGATGTACCTGATGTACAACTGCTCGTTCTCTACCAGATTGTTCCTCTGAACCAATGTTCTTCTTTGTGTCATCGATGTCTGATTATGATTGAGCGTCAGGTACTTTCTTGTGATGAACCTGCTTCTTCTTTCTGCACGGTCCACACACAATCTTGTCTCCTCCCTTGAGCTGAGGCACTCCCTGTTAGGGGTGGGCATTTCGGTTTATTTTCGGTTCTGTTCGGTTCGGTTTGTTCGGTTTTAGTAAATCAATAGCCGAACTCATTACCGAAATAAGTTTGGTTTGATTTGGTTTAGTTCGGTTCGATTTTAGTTCGGTTTGGTTTTAGTTCAGTGTTTTTTTTTAAGAAATGAACCATTTCAATAATATGAAACCAGATTCCTAAAATATAAATACGTAAATCCAATTATTCAAAGTTCAAACTAAACACCTAAACCATGTGGAAAAAAAAAACTCAAATATATTAAAACCAAACTTAATTAAAAGAAGAAGAAACGATAGATAAACTCCAACACTGTTAGCTTCTCTCTCTGATATCATCTAGGAAAAACCTGCAATAAGCCACAATAGCTTCACTAGCTTGTATATAAGTTATACATGAACTAAATCAATTGTTGTTTATCTCTTTATAATTAGACTATTAGCTATCATTGCATTATCATAAAATTAATACATATTTTGTCACTAATAAAATTGAAAACAGAGAAAAAAGCAAAAATAAGGGCCATTTAAAGTTTAAACCGACCAAAAAACAAATAACAACACCATAAAATTAATATAATAAGAAAATATCCTTACCTTTTTAGAAGATAATCTTTTACTTATCGGAGTAGATATTTCTTAACTAGAGCACATCATTCTCAGGAGAATTAAACTCTAACCAAATCAGATAAAGAGAATTAGATAAGAGAGTAAATATGTGAATTATTGTTGAATATGATTGTTAAGAAGAAGAAAAGTAAAATACCTTTTTCAGGAGAATCCATAAACTTGTTCTCCTCTTCCAGTTTATCAAGAAACTTCATTGTTTCAGAACGAAGTGAAGCACGTAACCAATCTTGGGTCAAAACCAACGTCTCAACCATATCAGGAGTCAAACAACTTTTGTATTGGTCTAGAATGCGTCCTCTGATGCTAAAAACAGACTCAGATGCAACAGAAAATACTGGTATTGCAAGAACTTCTCTTGCCATTAGAGACATGATTGGATATTTTGAACGATTTGTCTTCCACCAACTTAGAAGATCAAACGGAATCCCAAAACTATTTTCTGTCGTTGTATCCCTATCGTCTTTCAGATAATTTTCCAACTCATTTACAACTTCTAGGTAGTCTTCTTAGAAACCATGAATTTTATAAAAGGATCATCAATGTTGTCCACCTCCATATCCTGGTTTGATTGGGTTACATTCTCACCATCACGAGCAGGAGAAGATTGTAGATTCAAACTGGTGTATCGAGTACTATACACCTCAAATAGTCTTCGAAGAGCATACATCACCAAATTAAACATTCAATGCACTTTGATTATCTTTCCCATAGATAAGTTCAAAGCTAAACTTTGTAAATACCATTTTGCGACGAGGATCAAGTATACCAGCCACTATCAATATCTTATTGATCTTTTCCGTACCTTCCCAATATTTATCAAATTTGTGGTCATTGTAGAAGCCATATCTCTCAAATCATGATCTTGACTATAAGCCATACTTACCACACTTGATTGAACTTTGCATATCTCATTATAACAACCATGTGATGTTACCTTTATAGAAGAAGAGAATGCTATAGTCGAATCATAGAAGGATTTCAAAAAACTTACCATATGACGAGTCTTGTCCCAATCAATCTCCCTTGGAGGTCCACTCCTCTTGTTTTTATTAGAATCAAACTCTTTGAACCACGCATCGTACGGTTTATCCATATCAGCCATCCTATCAAATTTGATATGTAAGTGCACTTTTCAACATTAAGTAGGTAGAATTCCACCTAGTAACACAATCCAATACCACACTTCCTCTTGTTATCTTCTCGACCTCCACCCAACGCTTAAACGATTCTAGTCTGGAATTAGAAGACCTCACATATTTCATAGCATTACGAACACTTATGATGCTCTTACTCATGTCATCTAGGCCTTTATTGGCAATCAAGTTAAGTATGTGTACACAACAACGTATGTGCATGAACTCTCCATTCAACATCAAAGCATCATTATTCCTATTACTCAACCTATCTTTCAAAATGTTGATAGCTTTATCATTGCTGCTTGCATTATCCAGTGTAATAGCAAATACTTTCTCAATATCCCAATCATCCAAAGATTTTAAAAACTGTTTAGCAATGGTCTCTCCTTTATGATCAGGAACATGACTGAAGCTGATAATCCTTCTATGCAATCGCCAATCCACATCAATAAAATGAACAGTAACAACCATATAACTCAAAGTCGTAATTGAAGTCCATATGTCAGTGGTAAAAGAGATGGCTTGTTTATTAAGACTTACCATAGACTTCAATGTTGCTTTCTCATCTTTCTACAGACCAACAACATCCCTAGTAATTGTTCTTCGTGATGGAATAGCAAACCAAGGGACAGCCATCTCACAGAAGTTTTTAAACCCAGTATTATCCACAAAAGAAAACGGCAATTCATCCATGATAATCATTTTAACTGTTGCTTTTCTACACACAATTTGATCAAAAGGCTTTGTCAAAGCAACGCCATTACCGCCAGAGTCACTAGTGCCCCTACCACCAGGGACTATGACATTCTGAGAATCCGGATTCAAGATGATCCAAGTAAGCTTTGCACTTTTCATGTGTGTGTTCATATTGGTAGTTCCACATGTAGCGGGATTACACGAATAGATTTTACCCCAGTAATTGTAAGAACACCTCAAATCATCATCTTTCAATCTCGTAAAAAATTTCCATGCCGGTGATCTTGTAGGTAAACTTCTTTTAGGTTTTGGCGGCATTGTTGCAAAATCAGGTTCTTTTCTTTTGTTGCTAGTTGTATTTTTTTATCCATCTAAAAACAAAACACATACAAGATTGTTAGTGAATTAAAAGGATGCTGTAATTTGTTGTATGCTCTATTTTCTCCCACTACAACCTATTGATTTATCAAAATATATAATCGGTTTGGAAAACCAATTGGTTTCTCAAAAGATATAATAACTTTACAGATGGAGTCAGATAAAATAATTGATCTCCTAGAGTTTCAAAGGACGTTGCAAAGCAAAATCTGTTTTTTATTTTTTCTTTAATATTGAATAAAATTATAAAATATGATCTACTATAGAGAACTGCAGTTTATGTTAGAAATTTTACCTATCACAATGGAATTCAACTTCGATGACAGCTTATAGAAGAAATAAAAAAATTTGAGTAAAAAAAGAAGAAGATACGATATAGTTGGAGGCAGAGAGAAGAACAAAGGTTTTCTATGTTTATGATTAGGTTAAAGAATTAAAGTTATTTTAATAGGAAGAATTGACCTAACTAATTATATTGAGAAAATGAGAAAAGAAAATAAATAATCAAACGTGATCTAGTGGATCTAGTTTTTAGGAACACATCTATAATATTATTGAATATATAATTAATTAATCAAATACAAAAGCACATTAGTTTATCAGTTCAGTTCGGTTTTAAACCGAACCGTTCGGATTGAGAATAAACTCAACCAATAGTTTGTGTATATACTTTGGTTTGGTTCGGATTCGGTTGGTTCGATTCGGTTTGATTCGGTTCGGTTAATTTGCCCACCCCTACTCCCTGTACTATCTCTTTGTTGACAAGAGTAGTAAGGTTCCTCGCATTCATATGCCTAAAACGCTGGTGCCAGAGGTTCATATCGTCTCTTGCGCTTAAGCATTTAACTGATTCTTCCCACATGTAGTAGTTGTTTCCAGATCTGATCCCTTTTAGAATTGTGTCTCCATCTTCATTAATGGCCTTGCATTCATCCCTCGTGAATACTACGGTTAGTCCTTTGTCACACAGTTGATTCACACTGATTAGATTTGCCTTCAGTCCATGTACCAAATAAACATCCATCAGGTATGGTAAATCTCCTTCACATGTTTGTCCCTTTCCTTGGATGATTCCATGGCCTCCATCTCCTAATGTCACATTCCATCCTTTGACTTTCTTGATACTCTGCAGGTTGCTCATTGTACCCGTCATATGCCGTGAACTCCCACTGTCAAAGTACCAGGGACCAGTATCCTCTTGTTCTTCAGAGACAAACGCCATATTGCACCGGAACCTAAGTCCTGAAGTACTGCTTGTCACAGTTGGATGTAGATCAGTTTTCTTCACCCATATCTGACTTCGAGTCCCATTCCAAGTGAACTTCCCTTGATGTCTGGGCCTCTTCACTATTTCCCATAACTTGTAGCAAAAAACCTTGATGTGCCCGTACTTCCCACAGAAATAACATCCACTTTTATGTGTTGTACCACTCTCAGGTATGTGGTCTAATGGCTGGGAGAACTTGCAGATACAAACTTAACTCGCCCAGTTTCTGATCCATCTCTTCCATTATACCCCAGATCTCTGTGTATTTTCTCAGTTCTCCCGTAGGTCAGAATCTTGTCCAATTGCTTAGTACCAGCGAACATGTGGATCTTTTTGTGTTGCAGATCAAGTGCTGACTGAAGCCTAGCAGATACTTCTTTCTTAGCTTGTAGTTCTTTCTCCAACATGTCTGCTTTGGTTGCCAACTTCAGCTTCTCCTTGATCAAGGATACACTCTCCTTGCTGATCTTCTTTTCAGCAACCAGCTCGGTCTGCATCGATTCAACCAGTGCTTCAAGCCGCAGTTTCTCTTTAGTTAATGCTAAGTTCTCTTGTCCAAGTCTGAAAAGTGCCTCTTGTACCTCCTTGTAACTTTCAATGAAGTCATCTTCATGTTCTTCATCGGATTCTGATCCAGAGAGTTCTTCACCTCCATCAAATTCGGTGATTCCCAAAAAATGCAACAAAGTTATTCAATTCCTCTTCATCCTCACTCTCCTCTTTGAATCGTCTTCAGCAAGCATGAACCTCTCTTTCCTTCATTTTTGATTGTTCACGCACTCCAACAGGGTGTGTCCAATACCTTTGCATCCGAAGCACTTAGTCTCTCTTCTTTTGACCGTGGGGCACTCGGTTTTGAAGTGACCGTATCCCTTGCACTCATAACATTGCATTTCTGACTTCTTGACAGTCTTGTCCACTTGTGGTTGCTTTTTGATCGATCCAAACCTTCTCTAACCTTGTCCTTGCTCAACTCTTCTCAAAGCCTGATCAAATCTTCTTACCAGCAAACTCACCGGATCTGCTTCATCATCAGATTCATTCACCTTTCTTTTGCACGATGTCAACGCTAAGTTTTTAGTCTTGTTAACATCTGATGCCATACTCTCCAACTCCATTTCATGGGCCTGTAGCATTCCAACTACTTCACCAAAACTGAGTTCCTCGGTGTTTTGGGACACGCTCAACGCTGACTTGTACGCCATGAATCTGGTAGGGAGACACCTTAGAAACTTTTTCACCAATTTCTTGTCTTTATATTTCTTTCCAAGCGTTGCAGCCTCTTGAGCAAGTGAGCTTATCTTGGAACTGAAATCTGAGATAGATTCATGCTCCTCCATTTTCAGATTTTCAAATCTGGAAGCCAACAAGTCCTTTCTTGAATTTTAAACCTTCTGGGTTCCCTCAAAATAGGTCTGCAGCAGATCCCACGCTTCCTTTGCTATCTCACACCCCTGAATTAATTCAAATGTCTTCTTTGACACACTGCAATGAATGGCGGTTAGAGCCTTGGAGTTGTACTTGACTTTCTTCAACTCATCCCCTGTCCAGATCTCCTCTGGTTTGGCAGTTCTGAACCCCTCTGCATCAACGATTGTTGGAGTTTCCCACTGAACCAGAACTGCTCTCCATGCCAGAACATCAATACCTCCAATCAAGAACTTCATCCTCGACTTCCAGAATCCATAGTTTCCTGAATCCAATATCACTCTCTAACTGTTGATTAAATCTTGGTAGCTTTCCATTTTCTCCTTAGGATCTCACCCGTAAATAATCATAGACAAGTGTCTGCTCTGATACCAAATGAAAATGCGACAGCTACTGCTATAGGAAACGAACACAATAACACATGGGTTCTTTTCTCAAGAATTCATTACTAGATCAAACGTTAAATGTACTTACAAGTTCCACTCACCAACTTCAATCTAGCCTCTCATGTTCAAGGATCTATACCCGATCCATGAACCTCACAACTACCCTTTAGCCTTTGGTTAAGTTTTCTTACAAGAAACCCTTAATCCCCTTTACTAAGAAATATTGCTCTCAGTTGTGTTAACCGTTCTCCAAGGCTAACACACTCCTATTTATACACAATAGGTGGGTGGCTAAACCTAGTCGTGGCCTCCAAGGTGAGATGATACTAAATTTTCAATAATATCACATTTTTCCTTATTCTTAGGCAAGACATAAGGAAGATACTTTTTCAGCTCTGCTACAGCTTCTGGCTCGTCCATATTAGCTTGAATCGCCTGGTCCAGCCCATCTCTCCAAGCCCACGTTATCTGATGATCAACTCAGTCCGCTTGTATCACTTCATATAGCACATTGCACCTGGTACAAAAACTGCTTCAATCAGCTGCATCTTCAGAAATTTTCTATGAAACAAATGAAAAATACTATGCGTTTTAGAGAGAAGGCAGAAGAATTTCTCTTTTTAAATTCTTCTACCTTCTCTTTAGCGAGAAGGCATAAGATTTTCACATCTCTAACGCGAGATTGAACCAACAATTTTACAATGAATTTTTATATAAGTGTATGTTATATATTTACAAGAGATTCATAGATTAAAAGAGAGTCGGATATTTTTACCATTTAAAACATTCATAGCTATCAACCATAATTAAAAGCACGGTGAAAAAACTTGATTTTTTGTTCTTTAATTTATAGGGTAAAGCCTTCTCAATTAAATTAATTATTGTAGTTAATTACCTTATAGCTTATACAAACCAATTAAATTATAATATTATAGATGAAAACAGAATAATTAAGTCAAATGACAGTAACTTTCACAAAGTTAGAAAAATAACAATGATGTGACATAACTATTTTTATACGATTTTACTATTTATTTAAATGTCATGGAACAATGATTTATTTTCGTAATATGTTATTTTTTATGGGGCGTCTAATGTTATATATGGATGTTAGTCTTTATGATTTTGAATTTAAAAAATTGAGTTTTTGGAGAGTCTATTTGATATAAAAAAAAAAAATTATCAACATAACAAAATAACATCTTACAGAAAAAATTCACGTTATTTGTTATGTGGACGTTTAATTTAATAAAAAATATGTAAGTGTTTAAAAATATTTTGAATTTAAAATTTAGTTTTTAGAGTGTTCATTTGTTAAATTAATTGTATGTCACATAACAAAATCATGTATTAAAAAATCATGTGTTTCCTAACAATTTAAGGAAAAATAAAATAAGAATTGAAACATATTTTAATTATATTTGGGAGTAATATATTACATATACCATTCCTATTTTCATAATTTATGTACAACTATTATCATTTGGCTGATAAACTCTTTACTAGTTTGGTATCAAATTCGATGTATAGCCTAGTGGCTAGGCGTTTATACCGAACCGAATTAGCTGAACCGTACCGAATCGAGGTGTGGTTCACTCGGTTTGGATTCGGTTTAACAAGGTAAACCGATCGGCTGAAATTTAAAAAGAATTCGGACTTCGGTTCGGTTCAGTTTAAAACCGAAAATCGATTATAAACCGATCGGTTTAGACAAAGATATATATATATATATATATATATATAAAACCCTAGATCTAGTTTGTTTCTCTTCTTTTCTCTTCTCCGTAACCTAACTATCTCCTCCATTGAATCTTCTATCTTCTCTCGCATGAAAATCCTTAGATCCTCTTCTCTTTTCGCGGTTGTGCTGTTTCACCGCCGTGTTCTTCTTCTTATTCTTTTTCTTGCCGTCGCAGTATTTTTCTCGGCTTACGATTTTGTCTCGTCATTAGTTTGGGCTTGTTTTCTCCACTTCTTCTTCCTCTTTTTTTTTTCCTCTGCAGATTGAATCCATATCTCATTTCTCGCTTCATCTCTTTGTCCTTTTTACAAACCAACAAAGCTTATCCGACATAACTCAAATTAACTGATTAAATCGAAATTACCGAAAATTTTCAAACAAAATTACATGTAAAACCTGAATTGAATTCAATTTCGATTCTAATTCGGCAAAGATATTTATGCCTAAACCAAACCAAACTTTTTGCACTTCTGAACCGAATCGAACCGAATTAAAATTCGGTGAAATTTTTTCTAAACCAAACTTCTAAATTTCCGAAATTACCGAACCGATCCGGGCCATTTTCTTCTATTGCCCGGGCCTAGTATAGCCTAGTAACAAAAAATAAAAAAAATATAAACAGCAATACTAGTAATGTTAGGGATCTAAAATTAGAACGAGATGTCATATTCTTGACAGACTTATTCAAAGTTGTAGAATATAAGGGTGACCTGGCAATCGTTCCTTCATTGGTTACTCGAGCATATATATCTTTCATAATATAAAAATAACACTAAAAAAAGTGAACTGGTTTTCTGCAAAAAAAAATCATCTATAATATTTTTTTTAGTAAAATTAATTTAAATTAAAAAAAATACAGATTAATCTATCCAACTCAATGGTCACCCGCAATATAGCCTTCACCTTTATATATGTTTTTCAATTTGTATATGACCGTGTATCTATCATCAAAATTACGTCATTTTGATAATTTTAAATAAAACAAAACAATGCATTGACATGATTCGAACCCTTGATCTCTCGGATAAAACCCGCAACACAACCATTTTACCAATTCTAAATCAAAATTTTGACGGTGAATCTTCCTCTTCTTCTCCAATCTCTCTCTTTCGATCATATATTTGCCGACGATATGAAGCTATGGCCTGATTGGTAAGGACTGTGGCTGTAAACTTTTGCTGTAAGCTTTTGGCTGTAAAAGCTGTGACTGTAACTTAAATTATGAGCAAAAGTCTGAATAATAATTAAAACTATAGATTTTGATTTATTAATTATTAAAACTCGATAATTATAAAA
Source organism: Pseudoturritis turrita (assembly GCA_900406555.1). NCBI lineage: Eukaryota > Viridiplantae > Streptophyta > Magnoliopsida > Brassicales > Brassicaceae > Pseudoturritis > Pseudoturritis turrita. The sequence goes on along the minus strand of OVBL01001030.1, from coordinate 820,593 downwards.
TGACCTTGGAAAATATAATAGATTTTGTGGAATAAATCATAATGGTTTCAAGTAAAATTTATAACTCATTCTAAAATAACTTAATACTATATTAAAAGAATAAATAGAAATCATTTTGCTGTTTATTAATTAGTGAGATAGTTAAAAATATATCCAATTATTGATTTCCAATAATTAATATAATCTAATTAATATATAAATAGTATAATTATGAAAATAATTTCAAAAATATCAACAAAAATTATTTATATAGTTTATTGAAATTGATTCCACTAATTAAAAAAATTAATTGCCAATTCAAATTCTAGAATTTAATTAATTAATTTATTTATTAAATATATTTAGTAACAGTTGATTATTGGAAACTATTAATATTATTCCACTTTTCTTACGACAAAATTCAATTTCAGTTAATCACTTAGATTTTATTTTAATTAATTCTATTATCCGAAGAACGTAAACTCAATTGAAAAAAGTGCAATAAATTAAAATATTAAACAATAGCTACGTGAAGTCTAGTTTCTATGAATTTAGAAAAAAGAAAAATTTTAAGAACAAATAAAAAAAAAGTCTACGATTGGACAGATTGGACAGCTGTAGAAAAAAAAAAAAAAGGTAAAAATCTGATTGGTTGAAATATAACTGTGACCGTAAAACTCATATCCCTACCGTCCAAAAGCCAATTAGGGCATTTTGCAATCAAACCCACTGTGACCTACATCTCGGCCGACATTGCAATCCTTCGTTCTACCTCGTCAAATTGATTTCAGATTTTCCTTCTAAACCTAATTTAGGGTTTCCTGAGAACTGTTAAACTCCTTACAATCGACTGAGCAGTGACTTTTCCAATCTAGGGATTCAGGCGGGAGGTTTTCGATCACAGTGGTAACGGAGGAGGGAAGAGACATCCCGGCGGAGGAGAAGCGATGAGAACAAGTCCAAAGGAAGTCGGCAACAAGTCTGGCGGCTAAAAGCGCGAGGCATGAAACTAAAACCACCCGCCCACAATGAACACTGGTTACCATGACGGATGAATCAATGAACGCCGCCCACAAAAGGGTTGTTGTGTTGAGGGTTTGGTCTACGGTTGAGAAAACGGAATACTGCAATGACGGATGGGTTGAAGATGATGAAGATGGTGATCAGAGAGAGAAGTACATGGACCAGATTGATCCTCATTTTTAATTTATGGGGCTTTCTGTAACTTTTCAAAAGTTTTGGGGTTTTTTTGTTTTAAAAGTTATAACTTTTCTGCCGATTATTAACGTACATCAATATGTATTAGATTGAAAACTGGTCATGTCTATGGATTTAAATGCAGCGGGTGCGGCTGCAGAAATTTGCGGAAGCGAACGGTAGCAATTTCTAGCGTTATTGAACAATTTATACGACTGGTAAAGCAGCTGGAAACGGATGCATTTGCAGGACGTTTATGACTGGTTTACAGCATGTGCGATAGCGGATTTACATAAAACTACCAAAAAAATACACTTAATATATAATTTATATAGAAATCAAAAATATATTATTATAAAATAATTAAATTTTATATTTTAAATAAATCATAGAATAATTAAATAAAAAATTTAAAGATGTTTGGAACATTTTATATATATACAATAATATTTTTTATAATTATTAAAATAAAAAATTAAATAAAAACTATATTATTATAAGAAATTAAAATTATATATTTTAAATAAATCATAGAATAATTAAATAGTATTTTACAATAACTTTTTTAATAATTACAAGTTTATTTTAGTTTAAATAAAATATATATCAAGTGTAAATAATTTTATAAGATAGTATTTGATATAAAAGTAAATTTTTTTAAATAGTTTTTTTTGTAAATTTTAGTTTATTATTTAAGATAATATTTAAAAAAATATTTTTTTTTTCAACCACCAACCGTCCGCAACCGCAAACGCTCGTGGAAAAGAGCTTTTGATTTAGAGCTATTCCAAGCGATATAAAACGGTACGGAGCGGTATGGAACGGTTTCTGTGAATGTTGTCAAACGCTACCAACCGCAACTGCCCGCAAATGTAGCATTTGCGGGTGGTAGCGGGTGAACCAATCAAGCCCTTAACAAAACTTGTTATGGCAAAGTAATTGTGTATTGTGAGTTTTATCCGAGATCAAGGATTTGAATCCGACATAGTTTTAATGATAGATACACGGTCATATATAGATTGAAAAATATATACACAAGCGAGAGTTATATTACGGTTGACTATTGAGTTGGGTAGATTGACCTGCATTTTTTAAAATTTAAAAATAATCTTGCAAAAAAAATATTGTGGAAGATTTTTTTGCACAGAACCTAAATTATTTAACAATCTTTTTATGTGAAGGTTATATTAAATCTTTATAGTACAGTTCATAGTTCATACTAAGAGTTATATTTTCCCATGTGAAAGAGAATAAGAATGACTAATATATATGACAATATATTAAATTTTTAAAATGAAATAACTTGCAAAGAAATAGAATCGGGTCTGTGGTTGATTAAGCGAAAGTCACGGATAGTATTCACATTACAACTTGGAAAGAAAAAATGGTTACGTTCTTAAATGGTGACATGTTTAATTAAATGGTCCTAAAGATCACAAATCTGATTGTTATAAAGGATAATATTAGCGTTTATGCTTTAACAAAAAAAAAAGCGTTTATGTTTATATTAAATCAGTATTGTTATATTGAAAATATATAACAATTTTAGTTTTTATAAATGGAAAAACGAATGTTTTTCGAATGTAAACACAATATTTTAATGTGTAAACGAAAACACAAATGCAAAGGTAACTAAATAAATAAAATCAAATTTTAATCGAGTATTACAAAAGACGAAGGCATATTAGTGCATATCCATTAGAAGTTTTCAATGAATTTTTCATATTAAAAACATAAAAATAAAAGAAGAGAGAGAATGACAAGATTCTCTTTTGAGAGATCCATATGATATTTGTCTTCACATAATTGACCCGGTTTTGATAACTTAAAATTTAACTATATAATAAAACTATATTAAAATTTTAGTGTTATACTGACAAGATACTCTTTCCAATCTCTCACCAGTAGAAATGTTCTTAGCTACTAATTAACTTATATTTTGAACAATTTATTTGAATTAGTTCGCTCAACAGCTGAATTGAAAAGGATAATTTATAAGGTGCAAATGGTTGTTATTGTAAAGGAAATCTCATGTTACTCTATATTTCTTCAAAAATTTATCATTTATCATTATTTTTTATTTTTATAAAATTCCTCTCGAACTAGCGTAACAAAAGAAAAAAACAAATTTTTTTTGAAAATAATTTCTCCACTAAATAGTGGAGCAACTTTTTTTCTCATTTTTATTCCACCCATTTTTATTTAATATATTCCATTTATTATTCTCAATTGCAACTAGTTGCATCCTAGATGTGTGTTTTAGTATTTCTTCGGATCGGTTTTTCGAAACTATAAAATACTAAAGATTCTTATATGAAGAATGAATTTAAAAATTTATTTAAACAACCTTATTTTTGTTCTGTTTTTTTTCTCGAAAAACTTTGAATAAACATGTTTGATCTAGAATAATCCTAAGATAGATGACTCGCAAAGTAATAGTATATGTTAATTAGAGTGAAGAAAAAACACAAGAAAATTAGGAGAAATTTCAAAAATGCCACTTTTGGTATGCAATTTTCAAAAATATCATCATGAGTTGTTCATTTCAAAAATGTCATTTATTAATGATTTTTAAACTTTAAACCCTAAAATCCTAAACCTTAAAAAAAAATTTTGACCCCTAACAAACCCTAAACCCTAACATAAAATAGTTAACCCAAACATAAATGATATTTAAAATAAATAATATAGTTTTAGTGGCATTTTTAAAAAAAATTAGAAGAATAATATTTTTGAAAAATAGCATTTTAAAAAATTTCTCATAAAATTATGTGGTCATATGCAAAATCAATCAAGAAATCTTTTAATATCTTTCGTAATTAATAGTTAACCAATCATCGGATGAGGATATAAGCAACAGACCAAAAGATGTGAAGTCTAACGATTAAAGATGGCTGGGAATGTTACATATTGTCATTTAATCCCAAAATCTAAGCAATTTATGACGTTTAGCGATTGTAAAAATTAATTATCAGCACATACATTATAAATATAAAAAAATTGTGATGCAAATTTTATGGTTGAATTATGGTGGGTTAGCTAACGTGAACACATGAATGGATCGATGAGAATAATATTTGGAAAATGTATCTAGGAAGCCTCTAGAAACAATATATAATTAAGCAAAGAGAATAATTTTAAGAACTTAATTATTTCTATTTTGGTTTTGTAGATGTTGCCTTTATGATGTTGACACTACATGAACAAAGAAGAAGAACAAAGCAAGCGATAAATGGATAGATGCAATTACATAAGATGCATGAGAATAATTAATATCAATATAATTGTTGGTGCAATACTTGTATTGACCATGAACTTAGTGAGTTTTTGTGTGGAATGGGTCATGGATATGGTTTTGAGATTTAGTGAACCCATACCGCAAAACACTCAACTTATATTATTGCGGTTTGGGTAACGATGAGATGACCTGTGACCTTTTTGACAGTGGACATATATCACTACAAAAAAAATGTAATTTACCACTAACCAAAGAAACTTGTTTATTGCTATTCCATCACTTGGTTATCAGCAATACTTGTCCAACGTTTTTGATATTCCGCGCAAGACTAAATCAATTGTGAATTTTCTAAAAAAATTGACGTTTAAACATAAAAAATTCCTAAGCGGCCATTTCACATGTATATGCTTTGCACCGAACATATTTATGAGATATCTATTTTCTCGGATACAATTAGTTAATCCAAAAAAAATGTCATGAAATATATTTATAGTTAGTTAATCCAAAAAATTAGGTATTTATAGTACCCAAATTAATGTTCTTAAAGTGTACGACGTTTCCATAACATAAATTTTAGGGAAGAATAATTTCATGATCACTAGATATATCACAAATAAATAAGTGTTGAGAGTATTACGCCGAACATAAAATCAGGTAAGAGTTAATTAGTTAAACCTATACGTTTTGACATTATTCACTAAATTATGTGTTGGACCAATTAAATATTTTTTAATTAAAAGTTTCATGGGCCAAACTAATTAAAAGATTAATTGGTAAAATGTGAAGAGAAATGGGCAAATGATCAACCACTTGGACTTAAGAGTTTAAGTGTGTTTTATCATTTGTCCCACATTGCTTAGATTATAAAAAATCAAATGATATATAAGAGAGGACACACACTTCTATGTTCAAAAGTGTGCACCTAGAAAGAGAGATGGCTTAGCCACATGCGCGCCGCCGCCGCTCGCTCGGCACGGCACGGCACGTGGCTCGTGGGCTTTAAAATTGGCACCTCTCTCTCTCTTGGCTATATATACAAGTCTCAGTTTCTCATTCTTCACTCACTCATCTCTGAAACATCAGAAAGAAAAAACTCCAGCAATCTCTCTCTCTCTCTTTTTTCAGTAAGTGTCTCGAGAGTATAGCGTAGATATTTGGTTCGTAGATTCTATAGTCGAGTGTCGCGACTATAGTCTCACACAGTTTTATCCTAGGATTCAGAATCTCACAGATCCGCCACACTGCGGGAGATTTTATGAATTAAGGAGAGAGATCATATCTCGACTCTGTGTTCTTTTAAATCGTTTTTATTATATTATATCGTTTAATCTTCTCCTTAATTCGCATTTCTTTAATCCGGTTTTTTCGGTTCCTACAATCTTAATTCATAAAAAATCTGCTTCCTGCTTATCGCTTGAATCGTATTGAGAATTGCGATCTGCTTTTTTAAACGATCTAAAAAAAACGTTTTTTATCTCTGAAACAGTTCTGCAAACGTTTTATAACGATTTCGCGGAAGGTTTCAATCTGTTCTGACATTTTTTTTAATCTGTCAAATTCATAAACGATTTCCGTGAAGGCCTTTGGGTGAGTTTCGCGAAACGTTTCTTGAATATTTTTTGGGAAAACAACCTTCTGGTTAAATTCCACAGATTTATACAGTGATTAAAACGCTTTATAAAGCTATCACTTTCACTTATCGTTACTGATTCTGTTTATCTTCTGATACAGATCATGACTACCAGTGCTGACAACGTTCTCTCGGGAATAGGATCCAGTGCGTTGACACCCCAAATCGGGGATGGTCTTCCATTGCAAACCTCTGTTGTAACCTCCACTGTGCCTTCCCTCGCTGCTATCACTCCAGATAAGTTCGATGGGACCAACTTCAAGTCGTGGCAGAAAAAGATGCATTTCTTTCTAACCACACTGAAATTGGAGAAGTATCTCACGGAGAGCAAACCTGTTTTGCCTTCGGACAATACTGATCCTCGAGCTCTGGCTAGTGTCGAGGCATGGAACCATGGAGACTACTTGTGCCAAGGCTACATCCAGAACCGCCTGGTTGACCAACTATACAACGTGTATAGTGAGTTTTCAACCTCCAAGGCTCTCTGGAATGCTCTGGATATGAAGTACAAGTCTTTCAATGTGGGCTCTGGAAAGTTCGCTGATGCGAAATTTCTGAACTACAAAATGGTGGATTCAAAACCCATCATGGAGCAAGTTCATGAGCTCCAAATGATTATCCAAGAGATATCCGATGAAGGAATGAAGATCTGTGAAACCTTCACAGTGAATTGTTTCATCGAGAAGTTACCTCCTAATTGGGTAGACTTCAAGAACTATCTCGATCATAAGCAAAAGGCTTTGACTTTATCAAACTTGATATCCAGACTGCAAAATGAGTCGCTCAAGCGAAAATCCATCACGGATGGCACTCATGATGCTAATTTAGCGGAGTATAAGAGGAAGGGAAAAGGCAAGTTTGTTCCCAACAAACCTGTGCCAAACAAGATCCCTCCTCAGACTTCCACGGCCTTCAAGAAGCAGACATTCCCGCAGAAATTTGCATGGAAGTTTACCTACTGCAACAAGAAGGGGCATTTCGCTTCCGAATGTCGTCGAAAGGTCAAGGACGCTCAAGCAAACCTGACCAAAACTGACATGTGCGCGGTGGTCACGGAAGCTAACATGTCTGAGGAAAACCCTAAGGAATGGTGGTACAACACCGGTGTCACTACCCACATATGCATCGATAAGACGATGTTTAGCACCTATCAGAAGAGCAAGGGTGATAATCAGCTCAGGATGGGGAACGTGTCAAAATCCAAGATTGAAGGCACGGGCAAAATCGTGTTGAAGATGACTTCCGGCAAGGAACTCACTCTGAACAATGTGAAACACGGGCCAGACATGAGGAAGAACTTGATCTCAGGGACCATATTGGACAAGCATGGATTTGCCTCCAACTACGAGTCCGAGTCCGACAAGCTGATCATCAAAAAGCATGGTATTTTTGTAGGCAAGGGTTATGAAAAGGACGGACTTGTCAAAATGTGTGTTCAGACAGTCATCCGTAATAATAATGTAACCACTTCCAAAGTTTCAATGAAAAAGAAACAAGTTGCTTATTTGACTGAGTCTGATAACATTTGGCATGAACGATTAGGACATGTGAATTATAAATCTATTCAAAGATTAATTAATTTGAACATAATTCTGAAATGCAAAATAAACAAAGACAAATGTGAAATTTGTGTACAAGCAAAACTAACAAAAACACCATCACCTCATGTTGAAAGAACAACCGAACCTCTCGGTTTAATACACACAGATTTGTGCGACTTAAAATTTGTACAAACAAGAGGTGGTAAAAAGTATTTTGTAACATTCATAGACGATTGTACAAGATACTACTATGTATACCTATTACGTAGCAAAGACGAAGTCTTGGAAAAATTCAAAGAATACAAGACCGAAGTCGAAAACCAACTTGGAAAAACTATTAAAATAGTTCGAAGTGATAGAGGAGGTGAATATGATGGACCTTTTAATGCATTCTGTACTGAAAAAGGCATTACCCATCAAACCACTGCTCCCTATTCACCAGAATCCAATGGAGTTGCAGAACGAAAGAACCGTACTCTAAAAGAAATGATGAATCCAATGTTACATGAATCTGGGTTAGCCCAGAATCTGTGGGGGGAAGCTTTGCTCACCACAAACTATATCCTTAACAAAATTCCTCACAAAGTCATTGGTAAAACACCATATAAACTTTGGAAAGGTAACGTACCTTCGTACAAATACCTCAAAGTGTGGGGATGCCTCGCAAAAGTCGCAGTACCACCTCCTAAAAAGGCCGTAATCGGACCTAAAACCGTTGATCGTATATTCATTGGATATGCACACAACAGTAGTGCTTATCGGTTTCTGGTTAATAAATCAGACATACCGGATATTCATGTAAACACAATCATGGAATCAAGAAATGCATCTTTCTTTGAACACGTGTTTCCTTGTAAGGATAAACAAGGGTCAAAGCGAACTCGTGAAGAAAGAGATGCAACGACATCTGTAAATGAGGCAAGCACTTCTGGGACATCATTTAATGATATAGAAGAAGTAGAAGATTAACCTAGACGTAGCAAAAGAGCTCGTAAGGAAAAATCTTTCGGTGAAGATTTCTTAATGGTCTTTCTCCTCGAGAATGAACCAAGAACATACACTAAAGCCATGTCTACACCAGACGCACCTTATTGGAAGGAAGCCGTCAATAGTGAAATGGACTCGATTATGCAACATCATACTTATGAAATAACCGAGTTACCACCAGGTTTTAAACCACTTGGGTGTAGATGGATTTTCAAAACAAAATTGAAAACCGATGGCCTAATTGATAAGTACAAGGCTCGCCTTGTGGTACAAGGATTCCGACAAAAAGAATGTCAGGATTTCTTCGATACCTATTCTCCGGTAACGAGAATAACTTCAATTCGAATGCTGATAGGAATAGCAGCATTACAAGACCTCGAAATCCACCAGATGGATGTAAAAACTGCTTTTCTAAATGGTGATTTAAAAGAGGAGATTTATATGAAATAACCCGAAGGTTTTGTAGTCCCTGGACAAGAACACAAAGTCTGTCGACTTGTGAAGTCGTTATATGGACTTAAACAAGCCCCAAAACAATGGCATGAAAAATTTGACAACGTCATGATGTCAAATGGATTTCACATTAATGACTGTGATAAATGCATATACATCAAAATTACACCTAGTGCGTATATTTTGCTCTGTCTATATGTAGATGACATGCTCATTATTGGGAGCAACAAAGATATTATCCAACAAACTAAGAACATGCTTAGTGGACAGTTTGACATGAAAGAATGGGTCTCGCAGATGTCATTCTAGAGATAAAAATCATACGGAGGTCTGATGGAATAACTCTGTCTCAAGATCATTATGCCGAGAAAATCCTAGAGATGTTCAAAAACCACTCTATTGGGACGGCAAAAACTCCTTTAGACTTGCAACTTACCTTGTCGAAAAATACGGGTGAAGCAATTCAACAAGTGGAGTATGCTCGGGTTATCGGTAGTCTGATGTACTTAACCAATTGTACTCGACCCGATCTAGCGCATGCAGTCGATGTACTGAGCCGCTACACAAGTAATCCAGGCAAACAACACTGGAAAGCCATAACAAGAGTTTTAAACTACTTGAGATACACTAAAAACTATGGTTTGCACTACGGTAAAGAACCGGCAGTTTTTGAAGGATACAGTGATGCAAACTGGATATCCGACTCCAAAAACTCTAAATCCACAAGTGGATATGTCTTTACTCTAGGCGGTGCAGCAGTGTCCTGGAAATCTTCCAAACAAACTTTGTTGGCTAGATCAACTATGGAATCTGAATTCATAGCATTAGACAAAGCTGCAGAAGAAGCAGAGTGGCTTCGAAATTTTCTGGAAGATATCCCCATGTGGGAGAAACCAGTCCCGGCACTACGTGTACACTGTGATAGTCAATCGGCTATTGCACGGGCACTGAACACTCTTTACAATGGTAAATCTCATCATATCCGGAGACGACATAAAACCATTCGACACTTGATCTCGACTGGTGTAATCAAAGTAGACTACATAAAATCGGCAGAAAACCTAGCTGATTCGTTTACTAAAAGTTTGACAAAACATCAAGTAGTTAAATCATCAACTTAAATTCATATATATTCTATTTTTGTTAGTCAAATATTCGAAATATTATTATAAATCTCACATCAGAAGTTAAGATGGGTATATAAGATCGTGCGTGAACTATAAAATAAGGCTGTTGCCATAGCCCCTTTAATCATCCGAAATATATTACTGTTTTGGAACCCCCTATTCTGAAAGTTTTATTCAGCATAGTGATTTTAGTGTTAGTTTCTGTGTTTACATGGCCCAGGTTCGATCATTTTCGGTTTTAATTGGCTTTATTTTTTTTCCCTTTTTAGGTATATTTTTTTTTTAAGGGAAATGAAAATCCCAAATCGGAAAGAAAATCGAATTATATTATTTATTTAAAAAAATTATATAAAAAAAATTTATGTTTTCTGAAAAAACTGTCTTATGTTTTTATGAGCCTAAACACGGCTATGTATAAGTGTGTAGAATGATATATATCAATTTATTCATTGTCCGTTAGTTAATTTTGAGTTATAAGTGTATATAACTTAACAAGTATATTTTTATAATAGTTATAAATTGCACAAGCAAGTCGTGTAGTATAATATATAGATGTCAACGTAAGATGGTCCTAAAACGGTAAGCAAAAAGAGGAACAATTAAAAGGACTAAAACCTAGTGGTTGAGTGTTGAAGAGAATGAGGAGTGAGTGAGTGTGGCTTCGCATCATCTCCCACGAGGGCCTTCGCTCCCACTTCCCTCAAGTGTCTCTCTTTTTTCATTCATTTTTGCTTTGTGTGATACTTTTTGTCCATTTTTCCACAAATTTATAAAATTAAATAAAACAGAACGTTGCATTATTACGAAATTATTGCTATATATATACGATAGATCCCCCCTAGAACACAGAATATGATGATGTTGAAGCTAGTCATTATCACATTGCATATGTGAACGAGGACCAAAATATAAAAGAGAGAAAAAAAAGGCATAGATCGAGACGCAAGGAATACAGAACAATTTCGCAAGACATGGCCTTAGTTCATTGTCTCGACTAAAGGAGAGTTAGGACCATTAAGTATTAATATCCACGTGACGCCACGCCTTCTATACTGATATGTCTACAGAACAAAAATAGAATTTTAGAAGCATTACTTACTTCTTCTTTTTGTGAAAATTTTCATATGTATTAAATTAGATGAAGCAAAAGTGTTTGTTGAATGTTTACAAGAGCCAATTTTAGAAACTAAATACTAATAACCTTAACACATTTTGAGAACCAATTTGAACTAATAGTGATGTAGATATAAGCCTAAGTCTGATGCTAAAGTTTCAAGATTCAATTGTGTGGCCCAGTTGAGATGTTGATGAAGAAGTCCACATTGGAAGTAACTAGAAATCCTAAACAGGTTAGTCTCTGAAGATGAACAGTCCAGATTCGTCAATCTAGTTCATCGATCTAGTGAAAACCAAAACTGCATGCAATCACTTGCTGCAGTCTGATTGAATGTGCGGTTTGCTGAAATTTTGTTCTTGATCGTGTTGTTGATTGTCCTTAGAAGGGAAAAAGGTGGCCTAGAGGAGTTTCGGTGAAGTTTGTCATCACGCTCCCCCATACTTCGTAGATCGTCGATTGCCATGCCAATCTCGATAGATATTTTCGGTGGTTGTTATCATTTGTTGCTAACAAGGCCAAAATAACATCATCCCATGCTCTGTTGTTCGAGAAGTAGCCAAGCTTCACCGATAGAGGTCCCCAAATGGCGAAGGAGTAACTACAGTTGAAGAACAAGTGGTCTCTAGATTTTGGTTCTCGTCTACAGAGGAGACATAAGTGATCCGTTTGCAATCCCCACGACAGAAGCCGGTCCCTAGTCGGATAATGGTTAAGAACAAAAAACCAAGCCAAAATTTGGTGTTTGGAGATGCATCTTTTGGTCCAGACGATTGGGTGCAAACTCACAAGAGGCTTCGAGAGTCTTAGGCTATTGTAAACCAAGCTAGAGCAGAAGATAGATCTCACTCTCCCTTCAATATTCCATTGATACTTGTCTTCTCTATCTAATAAGGCCACCGTTGTTAAGTAGATATGCAACTATTCCAATCGAGGTAATCTAGCTGGCCTCAGACCCCAACTTCCATTTCTCCAAAGAGAGGCAACCATAGCAGAGATGCTAATACCCGTTAGTCTGGATCCCTGGTTTCCTATGAACGACAACAGAGGTCCAAAATGAGTCCAAGGGTCTAGCCAGAACCTGCAATTCCTCCCATTACCAGGTATAATCGTGACCCATTGTAGAATAACCTCTCTTAGTCTTAACAGCTGTTTGAAAATTCATGTATGCTTCTGCTTTTCTTTCATTTCCCAGATACTTTCATCTTTAATGACATTCTGATGTATCCATGCGATCCAAATTGATTCTGTTCTGAACAGGAGGAGCCATAGGAGTTTAATAGTGCACACTGAGTTCCTGAGATGCAAGCTTCTCAAACCAAGGCCACCCTCCTTTAGGGGACTGGTAACAGTATCCAAACAAACCATTGACGTGTATCTGCCTTCCAGAGATCTTTTCCAAAGGTAAGCTCCACACATTGAATCTATCTGATTAATACATTCTTTAGGGAGAACAAAAGCACTACACCAGAAATTAGTTATTCCAGAGATTACTGTATTGATCAAAAGCTTTTTTCCTGCAAAGGACATATATTTAGTTGTCCATGAACTGGCCTTGTTTCTGATGCTTTGCAGTAATGGCTCACAGTCAAGAATAGATAGTTTCTTGGTACACAGTGGGAGGCCCAAGTAACGAATAAGAAGAGAACTTTGAGGGAAACCAGAAACAGAGGCAATAGAGGTAACTTCTTCAGAATTAAGTACACAAGTAAAGAAACAAGACTTCTCTGGGCTAATAGCTAACCCTGATAGTTGTCTGAATTCATCCAGGATAGAGAGGATACCTTGGATGGACTTTTTGGATCCATCAGAAAATATAAGCAAGTCATCAGCAAAGCAAAGATGAGTGAGTCCAGAGTCTTCACATTTTGGATGGTAGTTGAATTTACCAGCTTCTGCTGCATCATTTAGTTTCTATGACAATATATTCATAACAAGCCCAAATAAGTAAGGAGACAAGGGGTCTCCCTGCCTTAGCCCTCTGGTTCCACTGAAAAATCCATGTAACCTGCCATTTACACATACAGAATAAGAGGTTTTGGTGTAGCATTCTTGAAGCCATTTAATGTAGACATCAGGTAGCTGTAGAGCATGTAGGCACTCGGTAAGAAAATCCCATCTTATTGAGTCAAAAGCCTTAGCTATGTCAAGTTTCAGAGTCACTCTTTTGGGACCTTTGTCTTTATGATATATGTTGACAATTTCAGAGGCTAGGCGGCAGTTCTCAATCAACAGTCTTCCTTTTATGAAAGCTGTTTGGTTGGGTAGGATTAGCTTAGGCAGTAAAGGCTTCAATCTGGCCACAAGCAACTTAGAGATGATATTTTCTTGGTACACAGTGGGAGGCCCAAATAACGAATAAGAAGAGAACCTTGAGGGAAACCAGAAACAGAGGCAATAGAGGTAACTTCTTCAGAATTAAGTCCACAAGTAAAGAAACAAGACTTCTCTGGGCTAATAGCTAACCCTGATAGTTGTCTGAATTCATCCAGGATAGAGAGTATACCTTGGATGGACTTTTTGGATCCATCAGAAAATATAAGCAAGTCATCAGCAAAGCAAAGGTGAGTGAGTCCAGAGTCTTCACATTTTGGATGGTAGTTGAATTTACCAGCTTCTGCTGCATCATTTAGTTTCTATGACAATATATTCATAACAAGCCCAAATAAGTAAGGAGACAAGGGATCTCCTTGCCTTAGCCCTCTGGTTCCACTGAAAAATCCATGTAACCTGCCATTTACACATACAGAATAAGAGGTTTTGGTGTAGCATTCTTGAAGCCATTTAATGTAGACATCAGGTAGCTGTAGAGCATGTAGGCACTCAGTAAGAAAATCCCATCTTATTGAGTCAAAAGCCTTAGCTATGTCAAGTTTCAGAGTCACTCTTTTGGGACCTTTGTCTTTATGATATATGTTGACAATTTCAGAGGCTAGGAGGTAGTTCTCAATCAACAGTCTTCCTTTTATGAAAGCTGTTTGGTTGGGTAGGATTAGCTTAGGCAGTAAAGGCTTCAATCTGGCCACAAGCAACTTAGAGATAAGCTTGTATAATGTGTTACGACATGAGATAGGTCTATAGTCTTTGATCAGAGTTGCTCCTGGGAATTTAGGGATTAATGTTAAAATAGTTGCATTTGCAGACCTTGGCATTACAGAATTCCTGAAGAATTAATTGATTGCAAAAATACTTCTACTCCAATACAGGACCACACTACTTTGTAGAAACCTGATGTCATCCATTTGGGCCAGGATTCTTGTTCGGATTAAACTTGAAAAGAGTGGAAGAAATCTCAGCATCAGAAGAAGGCCTTGTGATAGAAAGGGCTTCTGTAGAGGAGCTCTGAGACAGCTTGATGTAAGTTGGAAGGTTGATGGCTGACAGAAGGGCCTAGAATTTCAGAGAAGTGAGTTACCGCAAGGTTGCCAATGTCTAAAGCAGATGTCAGCATAAGGCCATCTAAACCCATCAAGGTAAGAATAGTGTTATAGGCAATCCTTGCTTTAGTAATTTTGTGGAAGTAAGCTGTGTTGTGGTCTCCAGTTAGCAGCCAATGAATACGAGATCTTTGCTTAAAGTACTTATCTTCAATCCGTTTTAGCATGGTCAATTTTTCTAAGGATTGCCTCTCTTGTAGGAAATTAGCTTCTGAAGGATGTTGGAGTGAAAGAACTTGAGCATTGTGAAACATAGAGGTAGCCTTATTCACTCTTTTATGAATCTCTGAAAAGTTATTCTGATTTAAATTCTTCAGCTCTCTTCTTAATCTTTTCTGTTTAAACATTATATCAGACAGACTCTGATGATCTTTATCTGTGAAGGCCCAGGCAAATGTCACAACTGAGAGGAAATCAGGATGCTGAGTCAAGTAATTGTAGAATTTAAAGGGCTTAGTGCCCGCTTGGGGAACAGGGCTATCAAGACTGATACAGCAGGGAGTGTGGTCAAATTTTTCTGGAGCAAGAAAGTTAGCAATACTTCTAGGGAAAGTCTCTAACCAATCCTCATTAATTAGGGCTATGTCTAGCTTCCTGGCAATGGGGTCATCTGGTTGCTTGTTAGACCATGAAAACTTAGTACCATAATATCTGAGATATCTCATTTCCATTTGATTAATGCAGGTTTTGAAGTCAATCATTGGAGTGGTGAACAACTGCATACCTGCTGGTGAGTGTTCTAAAGGGTGAAATATCTCGTTGAAATCACCTCCAATAAGCCATGGAGAAGATCCAACATTAAGGTATGCCTGTAGATGTAGCAACTCAACCCAGAGATCAACTCTTTCCTCACTTGTATTTGCTGCATAAACTGCAGTGTACAGGAAATCAGCTGCGCTCCAGGACAAGAAACTTTGCAAGTCAGAGATTGTTTAGAGGAGTGGAGAGTTACAACAGATAGGTGGGGCTTCCATATCATTATAATTCGTCCATTAGCATCATCATTGTGATTTGAAGTAAAGGACCAAAGAGGGCAGACATCATTCATCACTTGGTTCAGATTTGGTTCTTTAATGCGGATTTCTAATAGGGCTCCAAAAATAACTTGGTGAGTTACTAGCCACCTTTTAAAGTTAGGATGTTTCTTTGAATGGTTTATTCCTCTGATATTCCAAAAAAATAGTTTTACTGACATAAAACTTATGATTGAGTCTTTCTCTGTGTAAGGAGAGGACCCACTGCAGGGGTAGTTGATGATTGTTTAGTAGTGGAGGTCTTCAAAACAGGTTGATCAGACACTACACTTGTCTTTGCCAAGTAGGAGAAGTGATTTAGGTCTTTAGCCAAAGGTTTGGGAGGAGGCAAAACCAAACCAAGCAAAGGTTTAGGCAATTTAGGCTTATGACCCTTCTTACGGATCTTATGGACATGCGGTCTTGGGAAGGCTTAGCTGCAAGAGCAACTAGGTGAGTGATTGAACCTGAAGTGGAGTTTTCATCTTTAGTGTCCTGACCAAACTCAACAATGTCTTTTCTGCCAGCAGGTGGAGAAAAACCATAATCATCCCCTTGACCAACTGTTAGGTCATAAATCGTAGCAGAACAAGTTGGAGCAATAGCAATATCCTCTGGAGTTCTAGTAGAAGCAGTGAGAATTTATGAAACTTTAGTAGGGGCAAGTGGAACAAGATTCAGGCATGTATGCATTTCCATCTGTATAAGCATTACTTACTTTACAAGAAGAAGAGAGGAATAATCAAAAGATAACTAAAACAATTTGAAAGGTAACTTTTTGTTTTGCGAAAACTTAAAATATAATTGAATTAACTTAAAAATAAAATCATTTCTTCTGTAAAAAAATTTACACGGTTTTGGTGTCTGCACGGTGATACACATATCAAAAATGCAAGGCCACATACAAATTCTTTAAAATGAATCATTTAGATTTTTTCTTGGGATAAAATGTGAATTTTATTACAAAAGGAACATGCATGATATGATTACAAAAGCTTTGGTTGCCAAGAGCTTCTTAGGCCAAAAAAAAAATTTTAAATTTAAAAAGCCAAAAGAAAACTAGGAAATCATTTAAATGTTTTTAACTCTCTCACGTATATAAATCAATTATTTTTCCATATATAATACTAGAAGTTTACTTTAAATTTCAAAAACTGGCAATTATCCTTAAGAAAATTTTTTTTTTTTTCATTTCGTCATCAACCAAAATAAAAAAAAATCGTTTTAATTTATAATATTAAAACGTTGTTTTTTTTGTATTTTTGCTAAAAGGTTTTAAAACGTTGTTACTTCCTTATGATCTTAGAAATTATAAAAGTATTGCAAGTGCCACGAGTCCATTTGATTACGTAATATTAAGTTGGATCTTAACAAACCGATGTTACGTCAGTCTGATTTCATGCAAACTCAGAAATCTTGCCGTATTTGAATTCAATATATGCATATTAATTAACCTTACGACAAGAATCTAAATTTTGTGAAATCATACCAAAGATTCTTCGATATAAAGAAAAGAAAGAAATTAACCACAAAAAATAGAAATGGAAAAAAAAAGAGATTCCAAAATGAAAACTAATCCCTCATTCCTGGTATGTGGACCCATTATTTTCTAATATTCGAACACGCAAATTAAATAAACTTCCCAACCTAATTCTGATTTATTTATCTTCTTGTCATCAGTATAACTGTTCAAGTATAACATTCTTTCAATTAATTTCCTTAGAAAAGATACGGCCTTTATTACGTCGTAAATATGACGATCAAAATAATGTTTTATCAAATATTATTTAACTACATATCTAGTTTCGAATAAGAACAATAGCTTTGAAATTATGGAATTTGAGTTATTCTTTTGTGTCCAAATATGATAAATAAATTGGTGGAAGATCGATAGATAAGATTCTTCCTTTTCGATAATTCTAGAATTCTACATTTAATATATATAAATATTATATAATATAATCATAACATATTTGTGTCAGTACGTATCTATACACTTCCTTTCCGAACATGTATATATAACCTCTACACAGTCTCATTCTCCTCACCACACTCTCTTTTGAGGTAACTTTTATGCAATTAAGAAACTCATTGTGAAGATAAATCATACAAAAAACTCTGACAAAAAAAAAAAACCTTAAAAAAACCCTAGTTCGTAGACAATATACCATCATTACAATGTCTGGTGTGTGGGTGTTCAACAAGAACGGAGTGATGAGGCTGGTGGAGAATCCTTACAATCAATACGGCGGAGATTCGTCGGAATCTTCCTCCTCCGGTGGTAGCCAGCAACAGAGGATGAGGAGGAAGATTCTTGTCCATCTTCCGACCAGCGATGTTGTCTGTTCGTACGGATCACTCGAGAGGATCTTGAAGGGTCTTGGGTGGGAGAGGTACTACTGTGGAGACAACGCCGATCATCTCCTCCAATTCCACAAGAAAACATCGATCGATCTCATCTCTCTCCCTCGTGACTTCTCCAAGTTTAACTCTATTCATATGTATGATATCGTCGTCAAGAACCCTAACGTCTTCCATGTCCGAGACATGTAGTAGTCGTTCAGTATCAAAACTGGATCAATTTGATTCTCCAACCATATATGGTCGCTTATATATCTATCATATGTATATATATGCAGGTTTTTGGTTTGTTTTATTTTGTATGCATTTGATGTGTTTTGTGTTGGTCGATTTGGGGTGGTTTCAAGCTAGAACCATTTAATAACTTGTATCATTTTGTGATTTTAATGAACTTGTATAATGTTATCAAAGTTGAACGTTATACTATATGATTTGGTCCATGATTAGCATTCTAATAATATGATGCGTGGAATATAAGTAAAGTAAATTAAATTAAATATACTCGTAGAATGCAAATAAACGACACAGTATGTTTCTAAAAACAAAATATACCGATTAAATCCATAAATATAGATACTGATTTACAATGATAATCTCGAGTACGACAAAATCTAAACTGGGGAAGTCAAAAGCTGTCCATTTTAGAGAAGGGCCCCCAAAGGTTTGGGAAGAGAACGGATAAAATGATGGGCGCACGTGACCTTTCCTACTTTTCAACGGAATCTGGACACGTGTGAATTCCCCATTGCATAATTACCCATAATATGATGGGCGCACGTGATATCTAACCTTTACATGGAATCTGGGCACGTGTCGATTCCCCATTGCCCATTTCCCCACTTCGGTCACTTCCTTATTCGAATATATCCTTTTCTTATATTCGGGACCTTTTTATTTAATTGGAAATTTATTATACTTTGTATGATTTTGGTATTACATTTTTTTTACTGACATTATGGGCCTAAGATTCTTGAGCACTTAATTTCCGATTGGATGAGATTTTTCAGCAATCGGATTGTCCAAAATCTTCACACAAGCTACCTTATTTTTCTCTCTTTACCACATTTTTTTAAGTTGTCTTAGAAGGTGATTGGCGTTTGGATTATGAAGATTGTAATGGGTTTTACACTCCTCGCAGTTTTTATTTCTCTAATTATGTTTTTTAATATATTAGTGGTTGTGGATGGTTGATCAGTTGAAAGTCAGATTTATATGTTTTTTTTCTACCATTCACAATTTTATTTGGTCTGTTGCGAACCTAAAAAACAAATCCAGTCCGTATAAACAATAATTGCGGATAAAAAATTACTTTGTTGATCTATTTTTACTGTTCGCTGCAAAAACCATACTAAAATATGTTTCTCTTGTGTCCACGGCATACTCCAGTACGAAGTATATCGTATTAAAATATCGTACCGATTGGTCTGATCCATCATTTCGTATTGACCAACAATTTCAAAGCCAAAATTTTTAAGTCATGGGAGTATTTTTTTTCCTGTTTTGCTTCTTCGTTTTCATTTTCTTTAAAGTCACATTTTCTGACTTTTACCACTTAAAAATCTCTCACTTCCCGTATGAACGAATGATGGACTTAAAACCAAAAAAAATGTTTTGTTATTTTTTTTTTTGTAATTTTGATTTACATCGTCAATGTTGAAAATATTGAGCATGTTGGAACAAGAAGCGGCTTGTTGGAACAAACTCATAATGGTTCGGTTGATGCTGACGTGGCACGTGGAGTTGAGATAAATATCATAGGGAAGATTTATTTTATGATTTATTTCTTTTATTTTGAAGAGAATATTTGCCTCTTTGTGTATAGGTTAATCTAGGGTGACACCTCATAGGTATATGGATATATATATATATATATATATATATATATATATACAAGGAGGCGTGTGCTGCTAGGATTAGCTGAAAAGATAGAGAGAAAAAACGTTTGTGATGTTTCAGTGATTTTTAGGCAAATCGAGTTGTTTGCTGGAACACATATCTGTGTTGGAACAACGTTTTGTTCTAAGACTTTGTGTAAAGTTAGAGATCGTTTGGTCACAAGTTAAGAATGTCTTAGGCTGTGTAAATCCAGTTAAAAGTGTTGTAAACATCTTAAAAATTTCTAATAAGATTGAAACTCGGTGCGCCGGAGTTTTGTATATCTCGTGTATTCTCTATCTCTTGCTACATTTTATTTTGAAAAAATTGATACATTTCATAATCATAAAAATAAATATTTCAACTATGGTTCCGAAAAAAGTCTAAAATATTTAAAATTTTGTTACGAATCGAATTTTTATCGATATTTAAAAACAGTCACAACTTTTACTTCTAAAATCTATATAGCTAAAAATCTATAATAAAATTTCATAGTCACGGTCCTTACCAACTAGTCATAAGCATTTAATATTAGTAAGTTGTCATGCTCATATCAGACTGTGCTTAGGACCTTATCGTTTGACTATTAACCGATGGAGATCGTGTCGGTTGACGCTTGCAAGGGTTAGAGTTCAACTCACAAGAAATTAAATTGAGAAATGCTCGATTCTTCCACACAAACACAGTATATAACATTTTCTTACACAAGACATTGATGATTGTGATACAAAGTTTTTTCAATAAAGCATCTTATTTCATAACGAACCTCTTTTTTTCGAGCAAGGTAAAGATTATGTTTGGGAATTCTTGGCTAACCTAAAATGCAGATGAGAAAAACCAAAATACGATCTAAAACAGAAGCTGAACAATGGAACAAACTACAACGACATAGAAAAAATATATGTAGATCCTGATTTATGGCAACACACTGAGTTTTCTGATCACATGCAAGTACTACGATCATGTCTAGTGTTTAATTGTGCATGAGGTAGTAATGGATCAAAGCTTAATATGTGCGAAGTGAAAAATGTTATTCAGTATTAGACCCAACTCTGACTTAAAGCACTAGCTTCTACATCATTTTTATAGTACAAGTAGGAGATAACTCCTGTTTAATTGTGATGAGATGGTAACGGATCAAAACTTACTATGCACGAAGTGAAACATATTATTGAATATCAGGTTCGTTATCACCAAACGTTCAGCAAATTAAATAGTACTTCTTTAGGATTCAAATTATATTTACTATTTCAAAGCATCAATTCCAATTAAAGTCCTATGGTGTAGACCGTGTAGTGGTTGAGCTTTCCTCTATTTAGCTTATCTAGTTCTAATTTGCATTTTTCAGTTATATGTTAGTAAAGAGGCCACATTTTTTTGTTGCTTTAGTCCAACTAAGGCCATGTGTAGGTCCAGTTGAGTATCTTAGACCATCTCTTGCAAATGACCAGTGAAACGCATAGAGTCTAAATCCTTGCTTTAAACGCAATTTTTACATTTATATTTATGAAACACAAAAAAAATATCACATTTTTTTAATTTTAATTAAATTTAAAAAAAAAAAAAAAATTTGCAAAGCGTAAACGCAAATACCAAACATAAACATAAATTTCTGGTTTGGACGTTTACTCAACAAAGAAATTTACGTAGATAAATGAGTTGAAAGGGATGAATATTGTCGGAGTAAAATTGATATGAATGTGATATTAAAAGTGAATTGAGTGAGATGAATGAAACAATAGAAATAAACATGTAAAAGTTATCACATCTATTTTTCTGCTTTAAAGAGGCAGAACGTTTTACAAATAAATTTTAACTTTTTGTCTTTATCTCATTGGAATTGTAGTAATCTTTTTTCTTCACATATTTATGGTTAAATTTAGACTCTGGGATTCGGTGAAATTTTGCATTCCATCCAATTTTGTTCAAGTTTTGTGTCTTTGACGAAAAAAAAAAAAATTTGTGTCTCGACCGACCAAATATCCACATCGTTTATGATTGAATTATGAGAAGTGTACAATTTTTAGTCGCATCGATTAAGGTTGTCAATATTGGACTTTTAATGGCAAGAGTAGGCATATCATTAATTTAATGGCAATAATGTCCCATCTTCATTATCCTTAATGGCTATAGCTGGAGCCCAAATATCTCCCAAATTTTCTACTTCTGTTTTGATTTTTAGTGTCCTTCCAATGCAAAAATCGCCTATATTTTATTCTTGCACATTTACACGAAAAATGTTGTTTGTTTTGCTAAGAGAGATATCATCTTTAGTCTCAATGATAACTTTTACTGTCCTCCCCAAAATGTTGTTCTATATCTTCAGTTCACCAAACAAAATGTAATAAAAATGAACTATGTGGATCACATATTGTTGGATTTTTGCTAAGTCCATGGGATACTCTTAGTAAAAGAGAGTCTTCAAGTCTGAAGGTTTCGATTTAAAATAAGAAGAAACTGGTATGCTTGAATCAAAGGAGATAACCGAGCTGGTTTGGAAATTTGTTGTGAACCATTTAGGCTTCGGAACAAAGCATTGCATATCTTTGGATCAAACTTTCTTCTGTTTTCGTTTTATCTTTTTTGAATAATGATCTTTGGATGAAACTGTGAAATGAAGTGATATTGTAGTTGTTGGGTATTGCTGTCACCATTGAGGTAAACGCTGCCATTGATGTGGTGGAATGGATCATTGATTCTGGTTCCACACGTCACATTTGCAGCCAGAAGTCTATGTTTAAAACTCTTGATAAATCTCCCCGTGATAGTGTTTACTTAGGTGATGCTAGTGCTTTACAAGTTGCTGGAATTGAAGAAGTTGCTTTGAAATTGTTTTCTGGAAGAGTTTTAACTTTGACTAAGGTTTTGTTTGTTCCCAACATGTGTAGGAATCTGATTTCTAGTACTTTATTGATGATTGCTGTGTTTAAACAAACTCTCGAGGCTGGAAAGTTAGTGATTACTAAGAATGGGGGTAATGTGGGAAAGGCTTTTGTAATGGGAATCTCTTTGTTTTTGAGATTATGAATGAAACAATGATAAGCTACTGACATGGATGGTGAGGTGGAAAAAGGAAGCAAAGACTCTGGTTGATCTGGAAGGGTTGCAGTTACTGGTGGATGATAGAAGCTTAAATAGCATCGATGGTTCTCTTTTGTGTTTTATGTTGTTTGTTGTAGTTGAATCTCAAAGACGATATGAGTCTTGAGTGGTGATCATTATGAGATCATCTATGGTGTTGATGTAATCGGAGTTTCTCTGTTACGTCGTTGTTGTCCGTGTCGCCAAAAAACTTAGCGACATCCATCATGGAACGACGACTCTAAGTTTTATTTCAATGTCGTTATTATCAAGTGTTTTCATATTCTTGGATCCTAAACGACATTCATTTACAGTTTTATTTGTGTTTTGTATAGCTAGCGATAAAAATCCGAGTAATTAAGATTTATGTCTAATTTTACAATTAATACATAGAAACATGTAAATAATATATTCTTGTAATCACCACACATACTTTTTAAAACATATCAACAAAAAAACTGTGGGACTAATTCATCCGCTCAAAGGAAAAAAAAAACAAAAATTGGGGGATTTTTGAAACGCGAGGTGATAAAGTTGTTAGTTTTCGGGAATGAAACTAAAACAAAATAATTATCTTTTGTGGTTGGCAGTCCATTATCCCATTTTCGGTAATAAAATTGAATTAATATTTATTTTAGTTTTGGTCCAACGGTTACGTATCCACTGTTCCTTCTTCTTCTGATCGTCGACCGGAACATCGCTGCTGATCCATGGAGTCGATCCACTGGAATAGTTTGGTAAACCCTAATTTCTCCTTAAATCACCGTCTTCGGAGAAGAAATCGCGCTGCTCTTGATCGGAGAGATGCTCCTTTGCGGCGGGGAAGGGCGTTCTCGGCTGTAAGGACTTCTAACTTTTCCGTTAACGCGGCGGCGACGGATGTTTCCACGAGAAACGCCGCGGTTGGTGGCCGGAATTCGACTGACGCTGCGATAATGACAACGGCGGTGAGCGGGGTGGAGAGAGGTCTTCGAGTTGGGAAATCGAGCACCGCGCTGGAGCAGCTGGATATCGAGCGAGGCGTTTGTGTGCCATTCCGAAAGTATTCTCCGGAGACTGTATGATTGATTACCTCTGAAATTTTGTTTCGTTTCTAGTTCGATCAGTCAATTTCATTGTTTATCTCTGTCGCATTTGTTAATTCACTTATTGAAATGGTTAAAAGTGTTCATCTTCTTGGATTTGCTTTGCTTGGTAGTGTTTTAGAAGGAATCGATGTGGTTGTATTCAGGTGTTAGATTTCACAATTCTCTTGGAATTTACTGATGTTTGGTGATCAGGTGAGGAGTAAAGTGTTGGAATCAAGAGGAGCAGTCGTATCTCTTGTTTCAAGGGGTGTGGAAATTGTTTGGAATCTGGGCTTGTATTGGTCTACCTTAACGTATGATTTTTTGGTTGGAAGGGATGAGGAAGTCGTCCCGTTCCGTGCTCGGCAACTTAGGAACCTGTTGTGCAACTTGGGGCCTTCATTTATCAAAGCTGGACAGGTATGTGGATCCATGCTATTTCTAGGACTTTGTTAATAGTGGCAGTAACCGAGTTATCTTCTCTAATATCTATTACATGGGAGGAGCAGGTTCTGGCTAATAGACCTGATATCATCCGTGAAGACTACATGAACGAGCTCTGCATACTTCAAGATGATGTTCCTCCATTCCCCAACGAGGTCAAAAAACTCATCTTTTTGCAAAATTAGTAAAGCAAGATGTTTTTCCTTGTCATCATGTGCTATCGTGTGGTGAAGCTAAGTGGTGAAGAACTTTGTAGGTTGCTTTCAATATCATTGAGGAAGAGTTAGGCCAACCTCTTGAGGCCCTGTTTAGCAAGATTTCTTCACAAACAATAGCGGCTGCAAGCTTGGGACAAGTTTATCGAGCTACTCTACGTGCCACTGGAGAGGATGTTGCTATCAAGGTTCTTCTAAATGGAAATTTTTACTGTAGCTACAGAGTTTTTCTTGTTCGAAAATTGTGATATTTCATAGAGCTTATCAAACTGAAACTGTTTTAAAGTTTGGGTTTGACATTTTTTTTTACGTATATACAGGTGCAGAGACCACAGATAGAGCCCATAATTTACCGGGATCTCTTTCTTTTCCGAACCCTTGCCTCATTCTTAAATGGCTTCAGTATACAGAAACTGGGTTGCAATGCAGAGCTTATAGTTGATGAATTTGGAGAAAAACTTTTGGAGGAGCTTGACTACACCTTGGTATCTCATCTAATTGTCAATTTGACTCTCTGCGTTTTTTTTAAAATGAGCTGAAATAATGAGTCTTTCTAGAATCCCGGTTAACCTTAATAAGTTCTTGCCTACAGGAAGCCAGGAACATTGAAGACTTTCTGGAGAACTTCAAAGATGACCCCACTGTCAAAATTCCTCGAGTATACAAGAATTACTGTGGTCCGCGGGTTCTGGTAATGGAGTGGATTGATGGTATTCGGTGCACTGACCCACAGGTATGACTTTCAAATAGGGGCTAACCAATATAAATTCCTTTATACCCTCCTAAAAAGTAAAAAATAAAGTACACTCTGAGTACTGACTTTTTACCAACTGTACTCAGGCCATCAAGGATGCGGGAATTGATTTAAATGGATTCTTGACTGTTGGAGTGAGTGCTGCTCTTAGACAGCTGTTGGAATTTGGATTGTTTCATGGAGATCCACATCCTGGAAATATCTTTGCCATGCAAGATGGGCGTATTGCTTATGTGGACTTTGGTAATGTTGCTGTACTAAGTCAGGTAATTTGAGTGTAATGGTTCTAAGATATCTGGTAAATACCTTAGTAACTAGCGTCTCCTCCTTAATGTGATCTCTATATCTGTATATTAAAGACTTTGTCATTCATAGCCTAACTAAAATCCTTTCTTTCTCAGCAAAACAAGCAAATTTTGATTGATGCTGTTGTCCATGCGGTTAATGAAGACTATGGGGAGATGGCAAATGATTTCACTAGGCTCGGATTCTTGGCCAAGGGTACCGATGTTTCTCCTATCGTCCCAGCTTTAGAAGCCATCTGGCAGAATTCAGCTGGGAAAGGGCTTGCAGATTTCAATTTCCGAAGTGTTACAGGTATGTACTGTTTCGTGCATTTCTGGACAAGGTATATTGCTTTTCTTGCACATCTGAGAGAATAGTGTCACGTTTTTTGCTGCAGGCCAATTCAATAAGCTTGTGTACGACTTTCCCATCCGTATCCCGGAGCGGTTCTCTCTTGTTATTCGTTCTTTGCTTACGCAGGAGGGTATATGTTTCACGCTGAAGCCTGATTTTAAATTCCTTGAGGTGAAATCACGTTTAGTCTTTTGATTCTTCTTTTCAAACTTTGAATTAGCCGACACATAAATCCTGAAGTGAGCAAGATACTGGTGTTATGTTTGTTCACTGACATTTCCCTTCCCACACTAAAAGATAGCTTTTTGTCTAGGTTGCTTATCCATATGTAGCAAAACGCCTCCTAACAGATCCAAATCCTGCACTTCGGGAACGCTTGATACAGGTTAATTGATAATTCTGATTTTATTTATGCAAATGTCGAATTGTTATCCGCATCAGCTGAAATCAAGGCTCTTGTTGCCACCGCCGGGTCAGGTTCTATTCAAAGATGGTGTTTTCCAATGGAAAAGGCTGGAAAACCTCATATCGCTTGCAAAGGAAAATGTTGGCCAAATGAGTAGCAACCCTGCTCTACGAGTTAAGCGTGTGTAAGTAACCGAATTTCATATAAGCATTGTTCCCAAAATCTCAATCATTCACCCCGTGAAGCTTAAATTCTTAATCCATGTTTTACGCATGATATTTTCAGGGAGAGTAAGCTTGACTTGACAGATACCATCAAGGACGGAGCTCGTCTTTTCCTCCTTGATGAAGGCATTCGCAGAAAACTTATTCTTGCACTCACAGAGGACTCGAAGCTTCATGTAGAAGAGGTTCATACATTATAAACATCACCAGATTTTACCATGTAATGTTCCCATTGACACTTGGACCCCTACAGCTAAAACAGTAACTCTACTCTTGTTCTTTCAGCTTGTGGATGTATACAGATTGGTTGAAGAAGAAGTAGATATTCCCACACTCGCCATGGAAGTCGTGCAAGGTAGGATATTCCCATCGGCTTTCTTATGATCCTTGTGAACATGGGAAACTTGGGCCATTGGTTTAGCATTTAACAAGTAGTTGTTTTTTGTATGATTCTGAAAATCTCTTTCCTTTTTTATTTGAATGCAGATTTACCGAATGTTTTTCGGGATTTCATGCTGTCATGGAGCAACTCGGTTTTATCGGATAGATGATGATGAATCGGGTTCTCGCCTTTTTGGGCTATATTGAAGAGGAAAGAGGTAATTTTCAGGGAGTAGATGGGAGAAAAACGTAGATTAATACAGTTTAATCTTCTTCGGTGCATACATGTTATATAAGTAAGTTAATACACCATAATACATACATGTAATTATATAAAACCACACACAAACTTCACTTGTTGCTCTTTTAGTCTTTGACGTTGTCTAATGTAGTTGGATATCTAACATTAATCGACGTCATCAAATCAAAACTGTAGTGTTTGCACAACATTGATTCACAATCTGGAATACAAAGAATTGTTGTATTTTTTCAGTCTTGAGGCATGGATCTAATTTGGACCCATTCCTAATCTTACAACTAAACCCTCCATACTCAATGGCCCCTGAATTGTGCAATTATCCAATGTCATTCTCTGGTTTAAAGACATTTCAATTTGGTTTTTTTAAATGTCAAATTTTTTTTCTAGAAGAATTTAGCGGTTTCTAAATGAGTCCTTGTCAAATTTCATTCAAGTATTATGATGCTTGCCGATGAATATCACATTGCTTTAGGTCTTTGATAAAGATTTTCTCGTGGCGGCAAATTTTATTTCACAAAAAAAAAATTCCCGTGGCGCCAAAATCGCAGAAGAAGAGAAAGGGCAAAGAAACAAAGAAACAAGAATTCTCCAACTCTCTAAACAATGCAAGCAAAAATCAATTCTTTCTTCAAGCCCTCTTCTTCTTCTTCGTCTCCTATCACTCCATCACTAACCTCAGACTCAGACGATGGTTTATCCGTCTGGGAGAACAGTCGAAACGCCATCGTCAATACCTACGAGCGTCGATCTGCCATAGCCGATAGGTAACATGAATCATCTTTTCGGTTTTTCTTCTCTTTAGGGTTCTTCGTATTTTCATCTATTTCTCAGTTATGACTATATGAGCAAAACCCATAATTTTGTGGGTTTTTCTTAAAGCAAGCTCCTATGAAGATTCTTTGGGTGAAATTGGATTTCATTTTCGATTGGGTTTCTGTTTATCTGTTTTGGGTATTTCAGAAGTGAAGTGATTAAGGAATGCATCGGGAAGCCGCTGAAGAAAGGATCTTGTTCTGGATCTAAAAATCTCAACAAGAAGCGTAATTATACACAATTCCACTTAGAGTTGGGTCAATCTGATTTTCTTCTTAGACATTGTGTAGACTGTGGAGTTAAGTATGCTCCTGGAGATGAATCAGATGAGAAGAGCCATCAAAGTTTTCACAAAAACTATACGAATGGAATCCCTTTTAAGGTTAGGATGCTTGTGACCTTATATGCTTGAAGATATATGTTTTGTAGAGGTTGTTTGATAAAGTTTCGGTTTTTGAATTGGTCTCAGGGTTGGCAGAACGAGAGAGCGATTTCATCGCCTTCGTTGAACAATAACCGCATTGTTTTGGTATTGGAAAATGATTCTCCTGCACACAGAAACAAGGTTCGTTTTTTGTTTTCACAATTCAACTTGCGCTGTTTCCGGTACTGGTTCTTCATTTTGAGGATCTAAAGGGGTATCTTTTGTAATTGCAGGTGCAAGAGGTTGTGAAAATGATGGAGGTTGAGCTAGGCGAGGATTGGATTCTTCACAAACATTGCAAGGTAGGAGCCTGTATCCAGGTGTCTTAATAGACATTTTCGGATAAATACCATAGCTCATGAGTGGTTTTTAGTACTTGATGTTAACTATATCGAGCCATTTGATATCTGATACAACTTGTTGGGAAGCATGGCGAATACTTGCTTTAGTTTTCGCCAAATTAAAAGAGGAAGACTTCTTCGACTCATTGTGATTCCTTCCATGTCTATGACTAACATTGAAAATCAAACAAGAAAGTTGATTGTGAGGTAGATGACATAGCCAAAATGTTTTGAATAGTTTCTGTAGCCTCTTTACTTTCACAGTAGTTTCAAGAGGTACCTTGTTATGTGTAGGTTTATCTGTTCGTTTCCTCTCAGCGGATCAGCGGATGTTTAGTTGCAGAACCAATTAAGGAAGCATTTAAGCTCATAGCTCCTCCTGAAGATGAAAGACAGTTAAAGAAAGAGAGCTCCTCTTCGCCTTCAACCTCCATCCAGTTTGGAAACATTGTGTTGCAAAGAGAAGTATCGAAAAGATGTCGAGCATCAGATGATAGATTAGATAATGGAGCAATTGTATGCGAAGAAGAAGCTAAACCGGCTGTTTGTGGAATTAGAGCGATTTGGGTCTCACCTTCTAACAGAAGAAAAGGCATAGCTACACGGTTACTCGATACCACGAGGTAAACAAGTCTTAGCAACCACCTGAAAACATTCTCATTCTAAATATTCATACATCATGGTGACATTTTTGTTTTGTTATGTATAAAACCGCAGGGAAAGCTTCAGCAACAATGGATGCGTATTGGAGAAATCTCAGTTGGCATTTTCACAGCCAAGCTCCATGGGAAGAGCTTTTGGATCCAATTATTTCGAAACTTGTTCATTCTTAGTTTACAAAGCTCACTTTTCTCAAACAAAATAGATTTCATCACAACCTTCTTCTTTAATGTTACACTCAAAGAGCAACATAGGTTT
This sequence comes from Pseudoturritis turrita, assembly GCA_900406555.1. Classification (NCBI taxonomy): domain Eukaryota; kingdom Viridiplantae; phylum Streptophyta; class Magnoliopsida; order Brassicales; family Brassicaceae; genus Pseudoturritis; species Pseudoturritis turrita. Next base: position 790,675 of record OVBL01001030.1, on the reverse strand, counting down.
TTGTCTCTCTTTGCTTATTAGCAACTTAGTGAATATTTGGCTGATTCATCGCAACCTTCTTCTTTTATTTTTGTTATATATATAACACATTCGTCGCCTATTAGAGAATGAGTTTTTTCGTTTTTTTTTACATATTTTATCTATAATTTATATAACTTTTGTCTATATTATCTATAATTTCTTAATGCCATTAACGTTTTACTATACCAACATTAGGATTCATAACTCGAATTTTTGTTTGCCGATCCCTATATGAAAATATTGACATGGTGTAAAAACATTAAACAGTTGACTGTGAATTATTTTTTAAAATTTAATTTTAATTTTTATCAAGTGTTACTCGGATACTATTTTAAAATATTATACAGTCAATATTTCCTATTCTTGTGTAATTTGAAACATTTCCTAAAATATTATATAGTCAATATTTTAAAATAGTAACATATATATTTCTTCTGACCAAAAAAATAACCCTATATATATATATATATGTCAATATGTAAAAGTCGTCAAAAAAAATATCACTATAAATTAATTAATCACAAGAAACCTTGTATTTATAATATTAAAAAAGACATAATAATGTATTGAAAAGGTGAAAAATGGTTTTGGGGATTGAGAAGAGAGAGAAAGGAGGCTCTCTCTACCAACTGCGAAACACTATCCCCACAAGAAACCCCATCTCCTTGTAACTTGCAATCTCAAGGTCAGCTTCTTCTTCTTCTTCCTCGATTCTCGATTCTCGATTCTCGATTCGATCTTCTTCCACCATTTTCTCACCGAAGCTTTCTTCGATTTCGTTGCTTACTGATTACCAATTCTCTTCTCTGTTGATTTGGATCCGATTCTCAATCTTTGCTAGGGTTCTTCTCTTAGTTTTGGATTCGATTTCGGTGTATGCGATCGGTTTCTGAAATTGTTTTTATTTCGATTCCGATTCTCATTTCCATCAGTCTCTTTTGGGTTTCTTGTGTTTCACCTGCAACTGTACGATATCAATTTGGTTTTAGGTTTCATAAGTCGAATTTGTCTTTGCATTCTTATTCATGGATTGTTTTTAGTGTACTAAGATTGTGAATGCTTAGCTGTCTCGTTTCCATGCATTTGCAGCTACATCAAGGAACAGCGTCCGAGGAAATGTCGTAGAAGGGTTTCTGGTTTTCATTGAGTCGTCTCTGATCAGTTCCTGTTAAGTTGGAATAAGCTGTTTCGTTTTCGGATCTTAGGAGAAAAAGTTTGGATATTTATGGCGCTGGAACATGTTTGTGAAAAACGGCTTCAAGCAAAGACATTTTGCAGCCAAGAGTTTCAGCTGACGATCAATTGGGACGATTTAGTTTGTCCCATTTGTTTGGATTTCCCTCACAATGGTGTGCTTCTCCAGTGTTCGTCTTACGAAAACGGTTGCCGTGCATTTGTCTGCAATACAGATCAGCTTCACTCCAACTGTTTGGATCGTTTCATTAGCGCCTGTGGTACAGAGTCACCTCCAGCTCCTGATGAACCTCGGTCAAAGGTTTTAGAAGAGAATTGCAAACCCGTGTGTCCACTCTGTAGAGGAGAAGTTACTGGGTGGCTTGTTGTAGAAGAAGCTCGTGTCCGTCTTGATGAGAAAAAACGTTGCTGTGAGGAAGAACGATGCAGATTTATGGGTACTTACACGGAGCTTCGCAAACACGCTCAGTCGGAGCATCCAGATTCTCGTCCCTCGGAAATTGATCCAGCACGGAAGCTTGACTGGGAAAATTTCCAGCAGTCGTCTGAAATAATCGACGTATTGAGCACAATTCACTCCGAAGTTCCAAGAGGAGTGGTTTTAGGGGACTATGTGATCGAATATGGAGATGATGACACAGGGGATGAGTTTGAGGATGTTCCTAGCAATGAAGGAAACTGGTGGACCTCTTGTATCCTGTATCAAATGTTTGACAATATAAGGAATGCCAGGAATCGAAGAAGATCAAGAATGAGCGAGAGCAGGAGAGGGAGTCGCCGCTCTAGCTATGATAACTCCAACTCTGATGACAGCTCAGTAGCATCTATAGAGTTCCCGGAGTATAGAGTAGATGAGATCGATGATGAGTTCATCAGCACAGGTGGAGCCAACAGAAGTAGCTCTATGCATCAAAGGTCAGAACCGTCTATTGCTTTAGATCCTCTTTGATAGATAATGTCTTCACAACAATTGTTGCGGTAGGCATAGATACATTCTTAATTAGTTTCACAGTCTACGATTATTCTGCTTTGATATTAGAGGCTTACGGGTGAGCCAGGTAATTCAGGCACCTTATAGATTGAATGATGGAATTAGCTTATCATGTCCCATTGTTGCGCTATATATCTGCCATTGGCTCGGGTTCTGACCTGGTTTAGTAGCTTTCTTGTGCTATATATATGATGGTTACATAATAGACATTGCTTGATGCCATATTCTCTCTGGTTTACAGTTCAAGAAGGCGTCGATCCCGCTTCTATGAAAATTAGGTATTAACTTGCTGTTTCTATGCTTTCGGTTCTATCCCTTCGCTGATTTCTTACATCGTTTTTCGTCGGATTTATTGTTTTCTTTCTTTCTCAGTCGGGTGGAAATTGAAGCGAAACAAAAGAAGCAGAGCAGCCTATTTGTAGCCAGTGTTCTTGGTTTTGGACCTCTCTTTTCTTATTTTTCTTCAACACATAAATTTTATTTTAGGTTTGTCTTGTGACATTACTCTCTGTCGCAGCCTTGTACAAAAACATAAACAACAAAAAAAAGTTTTTGGATATTGTACCCTGTTTCGTTCTCGCCTATAATCATCTTTCAACAGTGAAGATATTGAGAAACGTTACTGCAGCAATTGTTAACATTTACTATTTCAGTGAACATGTAACCGAAATATATTATGTTTAAAGCTCACTCTTATTATCACCAACACAACTTGGTCAAAGTACATGGAATCAGCATACAATCCCAACACTAGAGATTCAAGTGACACAATCTCGAGAACTAGTATGTGACGTTATTGGGCAAGTTTCTTATGACGTTACTCTTCATTGCGATCTTGGTGCGCATGGTCTCACCTCTCTTGTTCATCTCCTTGAGCACTTTCATCTTCACCGTGTCCTCTTTCGACGGCACCGTCTTCAGACCCAGGCTCTTGTACCTGAGAATTTACCATTTGTCAATAAACCTTAGTTAAGTTTAATAGGTTGGATGATTGATGGGTTTGGAGAAAAACCTTGAAGATAGAGAAGCGATAATCTGGTTGCTGTTTTCAGAAGTTGGGCGGGGCTTCTGTCTGTAGTAGCGCATGAATTCACGGGACCCGAGAGTTCTGGACATTGTTGTGTTCTCTGATCTCTCGGTGATCACGAGCTCAGAACCACCAACGAGTTCTACACTGTTGTCTGTTTCACCAGATACAACTATCTGGTCTCCCGCTTCATCAACATAGCTGTTTGATAAATATATATTCCAAAGGAAGATGCATTAAGTTTTGGCATAAAAAGAGGAATAGAGGTGAGAACAATAACAACTACGGGATTAGAAGCTAGTTGAAACCTGCTGCTGTAGTCATAAAACTCTTCTAGTTCAGCATCTTCATCATCATCACCATCGCCATAATGCAATTTGCAATGACTCTTTGCTTCCATATGCTTTCTTACAGCTTCTAAGCTGCTGAATGGACGGCACAGCTCATTGCAGTACAGACACATGAAGTCTCTCTTGACCTGAATGATAAGCCATGTATAAGTAAATATGAGTAAAAAACTCAAAGCTTTACAACAATGAACATTGGATGCTAAATGGATGAGTCCGAACCTTAAGACCGAGGTAAGTTAGAAGCCCTTCTGGATCTTTCAGATACTCAATATCCGGAACGAAGAATCCATGGTGCTTATGCATGTGAACCATACAGTTCTCTAAGGTCTTATGTTTTTTGTCACACATCAAACAGCAGGTTGGATCCAGCTCATATTTGTCTGCATCATCTTTATCCATATCTTGTTCAGCAGATCCTGACTCATCTACATTCAACTTAGACAAAGAATCCGAAGCTTCTTCAGCAGCCAATTCCTCGTCTGAATCAACCTCCACCCATTCATCTTCACTATCCTCGCTTTCTTTGTTATTGACACGGCGAGTAAGTGGCCTAATTATCGCTTTATCCTCCTCTCCGTTGCTCGTTGTCCCTTGCGAAACCCGCAAAACGTGGCTACGCGACTTGAGATGCTGCTCATGAGCCTTGGAACTCCTGTAACCTTTACCACAGATTCCGCAACTATAAAGCATAGGTCCTTCATCTGATTTACCTTTCTCCTGAGCAAGAGCAGATTGTCTAGCCTCAAACAACTCTTCTGTAACTCCAGGAACTCCAGCAACCTAACAGTTTCAATCTATTATTCAAAACCCTTACAACAAAATTTCATCTTTCAAAGATTCAACAAATACACATCACGAATTCAACATCATATTAACTCTATAGACTCTCAAGAACGATTCTACAACCCTAAAAACAATTCTCAAGATAAAACCATTCGGATAGAAAATGGAAAAGTTTGTTTTCTCAGATACTTTCATTTCATCTTACGCAAAACCCATCAGAATTTGCCGAGAAACAAAATAACCCGACCTCTGATTCGATTAAGATCACCAGAAAAAACTCACCTTGCGCTTGAGGTTGTAGCGGTGCCAATCGGACTTGTAATGAAGCTTTCGCTCTGCTTCGTCCTCGAACTCCATGTTACAAGCGTTACATGTTAAACCAGGCATCTCTCGATCAAGATCGATTCAAGAAATGGAAAATGGGGAAGAAATCTTGTTCGAAGATAAGGATTTGCTCTATGTATAGCGACGGCTCGTAGATGGATCGGCGAAAGAGGGAAATGCCCAAATTAATCGATTGAGTTTGTCAAAAAAGTGTCGATTGATTGATTTTGCGGAAAAAGAAGGCGCCGATTTAATATCCGATCGGGTCAGGAACCGACCCGATATAAATATATATAGCCCATTTGTCAATTGAGTGGCCCATTCTTTTTTACTTTTCTTTTTGCCGCGAGTGACCCATTAATTAAGCTTGTTACTTGATTAACTGACCCAGTGGAAAAATAAATTAATTCTATAGAAATGTTTAATCATTGTTTTTAGAAATACTTCTTTTTTATTAACCGCACAATCATATTAAAAATCCGGTTTTGGTTACCCATACCAGAAAAGAGGAGTTTACACATGAGACCGCAACATTTTTTAGTCTAGCGGTATAAACCAAATAATCAGTCCAAAAGTTTGAGGTATGAAGAATTAATACTAAAAAAAGAAAATAAACCGATCTTGAAAAAACAAAAATTATTAGAATACGAAATAATTTTTGTTATTAAACGACGATCTCTTTTAGCTTCCAGTGAAATTCTTCCGTCTAATCGCTCAAAAATTGTTCAAGGTTTCGATTTTCGAAGTCGTATCATCACCAAATGAGGTTTGAAGTTCAAAAATTTGTTCTGGATGCCGTGGTCTCAGCCGCTGTCTTTCAAAACTTCTATTTTTGGAAATCCTGAAGAAAAAAGTGAAAATTGTATTAACGGTGTTTCTGAAGACAAGTTTTTTGTTTTTGGTAAAGGATTCTTATGATTTGTTGTTTCAATGTAAAGATTAAACTTCTGTTTTAAATTCGATTGTTTAACTTGTCTATTTTTGGATCTAATCTCCAAAGAATGTATTTATGCCGGCTTCACTTCCCGCAAATCTCTCGGACTAAGATGAAAAAAAAAAATATATATATATATAGGTCGAATGTAATTCGCTTTTTGGAAAGTGTCGACAAAAAAAATTCATACATGATTGGTCACTCAATCCATAACGGATAATATCTTGCTACTACTAATGTGTGGATTCTTGGTTCATATTTTTTTTCTTCTTTAGATTCAGATCTTTCTTTTTTCTTGAAAAAATTAGAATGCCTAGAGATCATGTGATATTGTTAAAAATATCAAAACAGAATAAAATATATGACAATAAGAAGAAAAAAAGATTGGAACAAAAAAGCACTAATATATACACATATGAAACGAGAAAAGTAGAATAAGAACAAATGAAAATATGAGAGACATAATATTTTTTAATTATAAAGTATATATACCAAATTTGTTGCAAAAATGAAAATAGTTTATCGTAAAAAACCAAATTAAAAAAAAAAGAATATGGTGACACGAATCACACAATGTCTTTAGTGAAGAGTAAGGGAGTCACAAAATTTGTCATGTCAATGTTTTTGCCTTTGCCTAATTTTACGAGTGGAAACAAATTTTAACCGCAGGCCTGTAATTTAGGAAACTAACCTTCACCCAAAAAAAACACATTGAGGAAAAAAAAAACAGAAAACAAAAAACAAAAGAGAGAGAAGAGAACAAGAAGACGACAAATAACGAGAAATTCCCTATTTCCCTTAACACTTTGATTATTTCCTAAAACGAACTCTCCCTCGCCCTCCCTTCTCCATGGATTCCGTCTCCGGTTACGCCGGAGCACGTCAGCCTCGATCCGGAGGCAAGATTCTTCGACCACGCCGGTCCGCCGCCGTCAGAACGCCGTACGACCGCCCCGCTTCAAGATCCCTTGATCTTCCTCCTCAGCAAAACCCTAGTTGGATCTCCAGGCTCGTTTACAAACCCGCAAGTGTAATTGCCTCCGGCGCCGGGAAATTCATTTCTTCCGTCGTCTTCTCGGAATCTTCCTCATCTTCTTCGGAGGAAGACGATGATTCATCTTCAGGTATGTGTCAGTGTATAATTTATTTGGGTTTCTATAGGGTTTGAAATTTTTTTTGATTTTTTTGGTTTATTGTTCTGTCGAATCTGAAACCTACTGTTCCATTTTTGAAATGTCAATTTGATTTAAAGCTTTACCCTTTTTTCTCTTTCCTTTAATATGGGACTTAATGGCAGTCAAGCATTGGTGAAGTATTACTACTCTATTTCCCCTCTAGGTTACTTCTGTAGCTGTATACTTCGTATTAACTCTGAAGCTCTAATTTTTATATGTTCTGCATTGAGAAAACCGAAGAGTTTTGTGTCTTTTTTTTTGCTTTCAAAGTAGGTTTTCATATATGTTCTCCTCCTTGTTTGCAGATATTGATGGTGATGAGGATGTTGAGAAGAACATTACTGATTTTACTGAAGATGAAACAATGGTAGAGGTACTGACCATCTTAGTCGTTTTGGTGATATGCTATGCCGTGTTTTAGATATGGTTAGAGACCTTAGGCTATGATCTTTGTTCACAGAGTTGATTCAGATTTATTGGCCTAGTGGTTAGTGTTGCTAAAGATTTTAGTTTGGATTTTAAGATGGTTTTGTACTGAGTCTACCTTTTCACCGTTTCGAGCTTTTTTTTAGCATGTTTATGAATTGCATCTTGATCCTGATTTTGTAAAAGTAAAGCTCGTGAAGCTAACATTTTTCCAACTTCGTATTTTGATGGAAGCATTATTTCAGTTTATGTGGAGTGAATATGATGTGTGCTTGTGTAAATAGGACCTTGTGAATGCCCAGCAATCAACCATCCAACGACTCAGTTCTAAGCGTGTAATTGAGCAGCTTCTCATGCAAGAAACATTTGCGAGGTATTTCCCTGTGTCTGGTTTTCTAGACATCATAAGTTGAACCTCCCTTGCGCCTATATATATACATCTCTTAGTTGAAAATATATCTGTGATAGTTTTTTAATGAGCCTGCTAAGTTATTGATGTGTATGTTGTTTCAGGGAAGAGGGCGATAGATTAATAGATATCATCAAAGCCAGGGTTGTAGATCATCCCATAGTCCCCACTGCTAATGAGGAGGGACATAGTGACAATGGATTGACTAGTGGTATGTAACTGATGATAGACTGTGTAAGCAGACCGGATTCGTTTATGTGATAACATCTTCTTGCTCTTATTTCTAGAGGTGAATGTAGGTGAAACGTCCAATAAAGCTGTCATGGAAGCAAAAAGATGGTTGGAGGAGAAGAAATCAGCATCAAATTCAAAGTATAAAGTAAGTTCTGCAAACTCTGCTTCTTAACTCTTCCGTATTGCTGCAGGTACGTCTTTGTTGAAATCTCTCGTCTCTGTGCTCTGAGTCATTGTTTTATATTATACAAGGGTACATCTTCTGTTTGTGTAAAATCCAATGTGTGATTTGATTGTTCAACGCTTTCTCCATCTGATCAGCAATGTAGAGCTCTCTACAGAAAGTAGTTTGTTAAGGATTTTAATTATGACCATCTGTTGATATTAGTTCTGAAATGCCCGTATTGTTGCTTTTCCTTTTGAGAGTTTTTGTGATAGTTTTTCCTCACTAGTATTCCGCCATTTGTAGTTTCTTCTCCAATGTGCTTTAGACAACGATCACCATCTCAGCCATTATTTTGAATCTCCAGGCAACTGAAGATGGTGCTGGATCGCCTGTGGACGTGGCCAAGTCATATATGCGAGCTCGTCTGCCATGGGGGGCTGTGAACAATTCAGAGTTTCGGTCACCATCACCAGCAGGGATGCAACTTCTGAAGGAAGGGACACCGTTTCCTTATAGTGCTGGAAACTTTTCTTCTTCTAAGGTGCAGTGCATACTTTTCTGATGGTCAAATGTTGTTTCAAAGTCTGAAGTTGTTTTTTGTTCATGTTCGTTAATCACAGATATTGTGTGATACTATTTCCCGTTTTTTGAAAAGAAAAGTTGCATACCATCATATCCTGACTTTTGATACCAAAATGCAGCTGAAAAGGAGATCCCGTTCTAATCAGTCATGGAATATTCAAGATGAAATTCGCAAAGTCAGAGCTAAAGCAACAGAGGAAATGCTTAAAACTGTATCCCCCAGTAGTGTAGCCTCGTTGGAGCCTAAACACAGCTCCTATATTTTAAATGAATCTTTGAATGTTGATGGAGTTGTCCAAGGTGTTTTTTCTTTTTCTTTTTTCACATGTGGAAGAAGTTTTTCAGTAATAGAAAACATGAGATGAAGCTGAAAGTAATTTCGGTTCTGGTTACATGTAGTGAGTCGTTTTGTTTCTGTTCTTTCAGCTGTACGGAATGAGCAAAGCGGGGTTCTACCAAATTCAACCATACCTACTTCTGAACAGAATCAGGTATTAATCACTCTTTACACTATGTGTCTCTATAACAAGAAGGAACTTGCAGTCCAATCTTTTCTTTTTTCCCTTGTGTGTTTTACTTGAGTGAAGACTACAGAAGCTAATCAAGCCGTTGAAGAAACAGGAGTGTTACACACTAGATCTCGTTAGTTTCTCCCTTCATCCTTTCTTTGTATTCACTCTCTCATCTTCGATCTTATATACCCCGTCTCATGGATTTATTGTTTTCTTCTAAGGTGGACTTGGTTTGGACAAGGCATTTATCTCCACACAAGGAGTCAAGCCATCCGAAGATACAAATACCGCTCCTCAAAGGTTTTGTTTACTGTGCATATCCTATCAACACAGATTGTTTCTTCTGGACAGATCCCTTTTTCAGTATATCCATCCTCTTAAGTTTCTCAACTGTATTCGACAGTGGAACTGGTGTAGATGATTTCAATGATCAAGATGACGACTTTATCCAACCTAGCTCGACTATTGGAGACACCACAAATGGTAACACTTTGGATTTCTAAATTCTAATTTTGGACGGTGTTTAGTTGGGTTCTCTTTATTTACTTGCGCTCCTATTAATGCCAGCTGTCTTGGCTCTTGGGGCAACTTTGGATCCAACAGGGAACTTTTGTATCCCAAAAGATGTGTTTGAAACATTAAAAGAAGCTGATGAAATAGGCGCACCACGTCCTACTTCTAACGGTTTCCCATCTTCATCACCTAGGTGAAAAACAGCTCTTTTCGAAAAAGGGGCTCCTTTGTATGGCTAGTTTGACATAAGATGATATTACTTCCTACTAAACAAAGCCTTGCTTTTTCAGTTCACCAGTGGCTATGGAAGGTCAACCAAAACCCAAACCACGAGATGATGAAACCGAGGCTTCTCAGTCTATAGCTGAAACTCCTGGTGATGATATCACAGTAGGGAATGGCTCAGATGGTGTGATTAATGACGAAAACAATGACAGCGACTCGAGTGCCTCCCATAACAGTTCAAGCACGCGTGAAGAAGAGTGGCTCCCAGGAGACCAATCTCTACCAAACTCAAACTCAGCAAGTAGCAGCCCGGGTACTACCAAGGTCTTGGCATACACCAGAAGAGGAAGAGGCCGAGGTAGGGGAAGAGGCCGAGGAAGTCGAGGCAAAGGACGGGGCAAATAAACTGTAAGAAGAGCTGTACACAACAACAACCCAATGCAGTAGGAGAGTATTATGAAGTAGGATTATGTGACATCTCTTTTAGATTTCATTCCCACTATGTTTGTGTTTTGTCTTTGTCATTTCGTTATCTCTTTAGGTGTTTTCTTTGTAGTATTTGAGTTAGGAGGATTTGTCTTCTGAGGTTATGTCGAATTTGTGTCTCTGTTTTTTTTTTTTTCTTTTTCTGAATCTTTAATGGTTTATGTTGTAAGTTTGAAGCTTGGTTTCCTTCTATCTGACGAAGCTTTTGCAGTAAACAGTTTCCATATTAAAAACTCTTTTTTCTTTGTTCAATGCCAAATATAAAAAAATTTACTTGACCAAAAAGCCAACACCTGATCTTTGGGGGAGATCCCAAGCACCAACACACTCATCTTTCATCTTCTAAATTGTCATTTGTTGTCAAATGATCCGATATGTTACCTAGTTTCGCTTTTAGATGAGATCACTTTAGATCAGAACATCGCAAGATTGTATAAAGCTACTAGTGTTAGAAACTTCTTACATCAACTTGATTTAATCCAAAGTACAAAAGCAGTACGAGCAAAAACCCAATAAGCAAATTTTATCAAGACAGAGAGAGAATACGGAAAAAAAGAAAAAAACAGACAACAAAAAAAAGAAGAAGACGAAGAAAACCCAATAAGCAGCGATCGAAGCTAATAACCAGAAGAGTGAAAGCTCGGACATTCAAATCTGAAACAAGCCCACGAAGATTTAATCGAAGCGAAGCAGAAGAGAGTATTGAAGAAGCCGAGAAATCATTGGGTTTGTCGGAAGTTACTTGTTTTGTTTGTCTGAATTCAGGTCAATCTTAGCAACTCAAATCAATCTTCCAAACACTTGTTTTTTCTGCTTACAAGCTTGGGTCCCGCTTCTCATTGCCCGCTTCATCCAATCTTCAATTCGAAATTTCATCTCTCTTTTTTTTAGGCAAATTCGAATTTTTGTTGCTCTGTTCTCAAAGCTCGAATCAATTTTTCCAACTTCACTGATCTCAGATTTCGCTCCAAACTAAAAAATCCCGGGAAATTCTGAAGTTTTTAGCTTTCGAATTGGGCTTGGAAACAAAAGAAAATGCTGGGTTTTTCTGCTCTGATGCCGTTTCTTGATCTTACAAGCTCGTGAAGTTGTCAAAAGGGTTAGTTGGTGATTCTTACTTCTGAGGAAATGGTTTGGTAACTTTAAAGCTAGGGTTTGTAATATACTGTGATATTGAAATCAGCCGAGGTGGAATTTTTAAGGTTCTTGGTGTTAAGCTTGGCTAATAGATAAATGATCTCTAGGGTTTTGGTTTTGAGGAGATGAGATTTGGCTTTGCATTGTATGACTAAAAGCTTCAGCTAAGTTCTTGAAATGCTCCTGGATTTGAGTTTGAGAAGTTGTAAGTTAATGAGTTGGATTTATCGGTGTGAAGGATAGCTAGACGCTGAGAGGGTGCAATTTTGTGCACTCCTCTTTGACTGTTTCATCGGGTTTCGGGGTTTAGAAGAAGAAGAAGAAGTAGAAAGAGAAGTATGCAACGTCTTCAAGATCCCAGGGTTGATCTGGGTGAGCTGAAAATGCATATAGTGAAGAAGATTGGGGTTGAAAGATCTAGAAGGTATTTTTATTACTTGGGTAGGTTTCTTAGTCAGAAGCTTACTAAGAGTGAGTTTGATAAGTCGTGTTACCGCCTTTTGGGGAGGGAGAATCTTGCTCTACACAACAAGTTGATTCGCTCGATCTTGAGAAATGCGTCTGTGGCTAAATCCCCACCACCACCAGTTCACAAAACCGGTCATCCTGAAAAATTGTTGGTGCTTGGGAGAGAAGATGGACCTGAACAAAGCGGATCTCTAACCCCTAACCATAATAGGAATGATACTGTTTGGTCAAATGGGGTGTTACCCAAGGTTCGGTCTGGAACGTGTGACAGGACAATCAGAGATAGGCCTAGTCCACTTGGGCCAAACGGAAAGGTTGAAAGTCTGTTGCAGCTGCCACTTTGTAGAGAAGACAAAAGCGGTAATAGAAACACGGAGAACGGGGATTTGGGTCCTTTTGCTTATCAAAGATCAGGTCGATATGCTGATGAAAGAAGCGGCGCATTTCTTTGTCCTGCTGAAAAAATGAGGATAGCGGAGAAAGGTCAGGTCGCAGCTCCAGTTAGCAGAGATGATGAAGCTCAAGAGGAGCAAGGTAGATTGATTCTTTCCACGAGTCCTGTAATTGCACCCCTTGGGATCCCATTTTGCTCGGCTAGTGTGGGTGGGGCCCGCAGAACAGTTCCGGTTTCGACCAGAGCTGACTTCATCAGTTGCTATGACAGTGGTGGATTATCAGACACAGAGATGCTGAGAAAGCGGATGGAGAATATTGCAGTAACACAGGGTCTTGGAGGGGTTTCAGCAGAGTGCTCTAGTATGTTGAATAACATGTTGGATGTGTACCTAAAGAAACTGATCAAATCATGCGTTGATTTGGCTGGAGCTCGGTCCATGAATGGAACAACGCCCGGAAAACCGACTTTAGACAAACAGCAGAGCCAAGATGAGATTGTAAACGGGGTGCGGCCAAGCAATAGTTTACACATGCAAACTTGCAACCAACCTTCTGACATAACACAAGAACAGCATTCCGTATCTTTGCTTGATTTTAGAGTTGCAATGGAGCTAAATCCGCAACAACTTGGCGAAGACTGGCCGTTACTTCGGGAGAGAATTTCCGTGCGTTTATTCGAGGAACGAGAAGGCGTGTGAAAGAAATTTGTTGGCTATGTTGATGCTACAAATTGTCTGCATAAGCTCCCCGGTCTCAAAAAAAAAACAAAAAAAAAATTGGCTACTGACTTTGGTAGCAAAAAGGATTCTTAAGCACTGCATCCCATGATGGACCTGATGGCTCAGAGACACATCTATGTCCTGCAGCCGCAGACTTGGGGCAGGTTAGTTGATATTCCTAAATGCAGCTAAGCCCGAAGAACCGTATTTGAATATAAAAGAATACGTGTTGTTGTAAGATCAAAAGTAATTTGGCCATCCCAGCGAGTTTCAAGCTTTGTGTGTAAACACGCAGGCCGATAAAGGAATCAAGAGAGAGTTTTTGGCAGAGATACTTGTGGGTTTTAGGCTGGAGCAAGGTGCAAACAAAATCATGTAATATCTGCAGTATTGCTCTGTATGTAACATAGTCTTAGAATTGTTTAGAATTCATGAAGACACATTTGACATCACTTTTACATTTACATCTAAGTTATTTTCAGAGTCCTCAATGAATTGCCTCATCACTTTGAACCAAAACTGCATCTTCTAGCAATTCTGGATTGTTCATATTCATTGAACAAAAAGTCTTTAGGTGCAGATACTACCCTGTAGATTAGTGAGCAACTTAAAAGTCTCCATTTTCTGGAGAGTTTCTTTGTTGCTTTTCAACAAATTGTCTGCAACTAAGAATTTAAGATGATATCTTTGTTCTTCAATTGACATCTTTTCCGCCTCTCCCGACTTTACATTACGGAAATAAACAGGAAATAGGCGAAAAGACGAATAGAAACACGTGAGAGTTTTGTCATAAGACAAAAGAGATATAGAGAGAGAATACAGGCAAGAGAGACAGCCAGTGTGAATTGGTATGTACACAAAGGAAATGGTCAGGCCCTTTTAGGCGGGTTCCGTTGTTGTTCACAGGCTTTAGATGAAAGAAATACTACAAGGACGAGGAAGAAAAAGAAGACGGTTATTAAGAGGATGAGGTCTCTGCAGTGGCTTTGCAGATAGGGCACCAACTCTTCATCCGCAACCACTCTTGCACACACTTCACATGGTATGTGTGCTCACAGTGTAGCCTCCCAACTTCATCTCCTATTGTATACTCTTCCTGAGAACCACAAAGATCAGAGTATGAAGAAATCTAGGCAAAAGGGAAAGAAAATTTCTGATTTCTCATATCCATATCAGTTTTATATCCACAATCATGATCATCATCAATGAAACGCCCGTAATTATCAAAGATCTACGTAAAACTATATAATAGTTTGATGTTGTTAACTTAGCAATGGCACCTCATGGCAGATTTTACTTAATATTTCATCAAAGTCAAAGACTTGTTTATGACTAACAAAGCATGACAAACGAGACAGACCTGGCAGATGCTGCATTTGGCATCTTCCTTGTGATCACAAGGACTTTTGGTGATAGGCCCATAACTTGAAGGTTTCATCTGATAGATGCTTGTTTTCAAGCACTTTGATATTGTTTCTTCTGTGAGAGCAGTGCTTACTGTACCAATCCTCTCTTCTAGAGCTAATAGTTCCTGTATTCATTCAAAAGAAAAGACGAAAGGTAAAGGTACTATGTCCCAAAACGTAACACAGGTTTGAAAGATGTAAATACAAACCTCATATGACATGTTATCGATGTCTAGCCTCATGTCTCGGTGTTGGTCATAGAAGCTTAGTCCACCGAGAAGTAAACCTGTCTCCATGATAAGCAGTTCCTGCTAAAGGATAGGATAATATGAGTAACAACACGTATCACAATATCTGAGATTCAAGACCTGTGTTACATTTTAACCTCGTAATTAAGCTCAATATCTTGTTCGATCCTATCAAGTTCTGGTAAAATCTGCAAAAGCAATCGGGCAATAGAAAACAAAGAAAGTTAAATAGTGTTAAGGGCATTGTCATAAGCACTATTTGATGATGCTCAGACAAGATGTCAAGTTGTAGAGTAACACGCAATAGTTACCTCAGAGATCCCATCTAAATTGTAACTGCGAAAACTGTCTTGACTCGATAAGGAACCAGAGATACCAAATTCTGGAAAACCAGAGAACAACTCCAAAGACACAGGAGAATTGAGATTATTTGATGTTTCAGTCTGAGACATTTCTGTTGTCGTAATAGAGGGTAAACCGTTTCTACCACTCCCTCGGTTTGAGAATCTAATGCGACTATTACTTCTATTTACCAATCTCTGACTCTCAACTGAAGCAACATCATTGTCATCATTCAAAATGCAGTGTCTAGCCCGTCTACTATCGGAAACAGAACCTCTCGGGTTAAAACCTCGACGTCTCTCTTCAGCTGGTGGTTCTGTTATATTTTTACCCCTAGCTGAGGAGCTAGAACTGCTTTCTCCATAAACTTTTCTCTTATTGATTGTATCTACCTCCCGACTTAATCTTTTGTCCAATCCAAAACCACTTGGGATGACACCGGATAACAACGGGCTGCATCCTCGGTTTGCAGGTGTTGACTGGCCAGATGGACCAGGATGAAACTCTTGCTTGCTCAACCCAAATCTCTGCCTAAAACCTCTCTTGATTCTCGAGCTTGATGACAAGTTTGAGGATTCCGCTTCGGGTGTTTTAACTTTTCCATAAACAAGTTTATTATTGTTAACTCTTCTTTTCTCTCTTCCACGAGAAACTTCCAAGATTTCTGTCTCTGCCTCGTCCTCACTACCTCTGCTACTCTCTGATGAATCCATGGCTACCTGAGACAACGGTTGCTTCTCCCTTTTCACAGAAGAGGAGCTAGAGCCACAAATCTTAGAGGAAGTTCCAATTACTTCCTTCCCATTTGGCGAAGAGCGATACGAAGACAACACTGATTTCTCTTTCTTATCCGAAGAGCCAACAAACCGAGTAAACTTCATAGGTTTTTTCTCATCACTGCAAATAGGAACCTTACAACTATTGCTGTTAAATCTATCTCTCAAAACAACACCAACCCCCTTCCTACTAGAGTCAGGTCGCGCCGCCTCGATGGCTCTTTTACCCGACCACCGATCCATGAACTTTTTAAATAGATGCAATACCTGTAACATAATATCAATACATGATGTTCTGATTCATACTCTTTGAGACTAAAATGCTAAAAACCTGCATTTCAATAATTTCCCACCAGACATAAAAGCATCATTAGAGGAAAACAATGTTCTAATTAAACTCTTTGTAATAAGGATCTCAACAACCAACAGCCAAACTTAAAAGAGCTTCGATCACAAACATATGTTTGATTGTTTCTTATAAGAAGCAGATAAAACTAAAACCTTTCATAAGATGATCCAAATCATCTTGACAACGAGCTAATTACAAATTTCTATGAACATGAACTAATTTAAAAACAATCAAATGTTAAAGGCTTCTCTAATATCTTCCATGTCTTGTCTTTTTTCATAAGTGATTCGAGAAAACAAAACAGAAATTTGGTTATCTTGTCCAAACAAGAGAGGGTTACACAATCGATTGAGAATCAAGAACAGTAACATCATTTAATTTCCAAAACATCAGAAACACACACACAAGTCAATTTGTCCGAAAACATCAAAAACACCAATAAAATTTTCAGATTTTACAAAGGAGAAGCCGAGAAGGGAAGGAAATCTTAAGAAGCTAAAAGCTCGATTACCTTTCGATTTCGTCCTGTCTTCTTCCTGGAAACTGGAAAATGAAAGAAAATAGAAGAGCGTTTTGTTCTTGTTGGCGATATTTTTTCTTCGGTTTTCGACTTTATTATGTAAACAAAAAACAAAAAAAACTTTATTAAGTAATTTATCTTTTGGAATTAATAATAAATCAAATATTTATTTTTATTCCTTAAAGCAAATATTCATTATTTAAAAAATTGATAAAAGAATCTGAAATGACGGAGACGCAGAGATCCTCGCCGTCTAAAATGGGGCCGAAATATCTGACGGTTGGTAGAGATTGCGACGTCTCTAGGTAGTGGTAGAGAACTAAAGCTAATAAACAAAAGTTAAATTGATCCAAAATTTTAAAATATTTTATTAAAAAAAAAATCAAGAGACTATCTTTTGTTTGGTCAGAAGATGAAAAAAAAAAACATCATGAGAATTTGAAGACTCCTCTTAAGTATTTGATGACGAATTATGCACGACGAGGGGATAATATATTTTTAATTATCTTCTGTCCTTTATTAAGGCCACAAAACTCTAGCCTTTATCCTTGATTTTGTATTTTTACTTATTTTGTAAAGTGTTTTTCAAAAACAAATGCTTTGTATTGTTATCGTATTGCTTTATTAATCTCTCTTTTATTATTTGAGTTTTAAAAAAAAAAAATTGAAAATCAGGTTATTTGTGACTTTATGATAGAGCAACAAAATTCTTTAAATTAGACCACGACAAACAGTTTTTTTTTTTAAATATTTGGTGGATCCAATGTTTCAATAAAACTTTTGCTGAGAAATAGTATGCGAAATGAAATGAATGGTTAAATGATTGATAACATAAATACATACTAGAACTGAAATAAATATAAATTTCAGAAAAACCAGTAAACATAAACACTTGTTTTTACTTTGATCATATGAACAAAATTTCAATTATTTTTTAACATATGAAAACTTTAAGAAAGACTAATATGCAAAACATATAATCTAAATCACTAAATATTGGAAAATCCGTTTAGTTAACATTATTTGTGAATTGATTTTTAAAAAAGCACTTACGTATCATCTTCCTAATCACTTTCACCAAAAGAATTATAACTTGATTTAAAAAAGTATGATTTGGCTTTTTAAAGAAATTTTCGATTATAAATTTAAATTAATCATAACTAAATCTCATACGAAATCATAACTAAAATTTAAATAGTCACAAAATATTTTTTAAAAATTAAATTTTTATGTAGAAAAATAAAAATATTAACTAATTTGATATAAAAAAATTTCTCTAAAACATTCCCTTAACATTATTTGTGAAGTGATTTTGAAGAAAACGCTTACGTGTCATCTCCACGATCACTCTCACCAAAAGAATGAATTATGACGTGACTTGAAAAATATGATTTGGCTTAAAAAATAATGACACGGCAACTTTTTTAAGGAATTTTCGATTAAAATTTAAATTAATCATAACTAAATCTCATACGAAATCATAACTAAAATTCAAATAGTCACAAAAGATTAAAAAAAAAAATACTAAATTTTAACCTAGAAAAATAAAACATCAACTAATTTGATATAAAAACTTGCTCTAAAACATCAATTAATTTGATTCAGAGAAAGTATGAGATAATAAACATGTATCTAAAAAAAATTTCAATAAATATCGAAAATGACTTATACTCCCTCCGTTTCACAAAGAGTGTCATTCTACACATTTTCACACATATTAAGAAAACTATTAAAATTTCTACTTTACCCATAACTAATACACTAAATAAATTTCTCTTTCTAATAAATACAATAAAACAGTAGGGAAAACTGGATTTTTAATCAAAATTCTGCATTGAAAATACAAAATGACATTTTTTGTAAAACGAAAATAAAGTCTTAGAATGACATTCTTTATGAAACGGAAAGAATACCATCGTACGCAAAATATTAAATAAGTGACAATTATTAAATACAATGAATGTTACGAATAGTATGAAAAAATATAAAAAATGTGATTATACCATTTGACTTTCCATTTCAAGATTTAAGAATCGAAAGAAAACGACAACTATGTAAAAAAGAGTAAATAGAGAGATCCAATTCCAAAGAGGTGTGTAAACCGTTTATTACAAGACTTTTTCGACATCGATCAAAGACAAAACCTGAGTTCTCTGATTCGTAGGATAGGAATCGAACCTATAACCTACAACATCACTTACTACCTCTCTCATCTTCCAAAATCCAAAACATTGAAGAAACTCTTAAGCATTAGCTTCTAACCACCCATGATCATCTTGGTGTGACTCCGACCCTCCACCTTCGAGAGAAGCTTCTTCCTCACCCTTCTCTTCTCCGCCTTTCGTTCCATACATCTTTCTTCTACCTTCTCTACGAGCATCTTTCTTAGCTATCTTCAAGTCTTTGAATCCTTGTTCGAACTTGGCTTCGTCCTCTGGAGTGAAGAAAGCTACTTCCATTTGACCTAGCTCTGCATATCTTTGCTCCACTTTGGTTTTCCAGAAAAGACCCATCTCAGTGTCCATCTTTTGGTACGGTGTTTTCAGCAGGTATTCGTCTATTCCTCCTGCTTTGTCAATGCAGCGGAGAGCGTGCATTGTGACTTTGACTTTAATGTGGCGGTCGAATATGTAGCTGAACAATCGCTTCTCCTGGACATTCGGTTTCCAACATCTTCTTGACCTGTTCTCAAAATCACACCACAAAGTAGCAACTTTTGAGATTAACAAAGCTAAACAAACCAAACAAAAACACAATATGAGCTCACAGCTATACCTACTTACAAAGAAATCAGATTAAGATCACACATTTCTATCTACAAAGGGTATAAATTTCATCACCATTGTTCAAAAAATCTAGAATCTAAGCGCCAATGCCATCTTTGCTAAACAAAACAAAGCACTATAGAATCTCTAACCAGCCAAGATTTCGAGGGCAACTGAATAGTTTCAAACGCACAAATCCAGATTTCAATTCAACAAATTGAAGCCTAAATCCGTAAAGCACTCCCAAAAACCTACAATTAGCTCCTTAGATGCTTGATTTAGAGCAAAACCATCACAAGCTCTAAATTCAACAAATCTCAATCGAATACATATACATATAAACAGAGTGAGAGGGATAGAGAGTAAGAGACTGACTTGTTTCCACCGTCTTCACTGACGCGGTTTCCGTACTGAATATGGCGGCCGGCGTAAAGACCGCGTTTGGCTCTTCCCATCACGACTTTGGTATCGGGAACACAAGCTTTGAGCTTCTCTCTCAGCTCCGGCGTCAGATTCTCCGCTCCAACTTTCTTCACCAGTTTCTTCATCATCTCCTTCCCTCTAAATGCCATTTTCGTCTATCCTCAGAAAATCACAGATCGCCAAAAAAAAAACCTATTCTTCCCCAAATCTATCGGCAAATGCTCTTCTCTCTGTATGCTTGGTAGTATGGAAAAAAAAAAAAAAAAATCGGTTTAGCCAACGGTTTTAATAAACCGGACAAAACATAGCCAGTAAAACCCGGTATGCTATTTCGCCTTGTTGATTCGTCGATTGAGAAATCTAGAAATCCTTACTTCCTTATAATTTCTTCTAGACCCAATGAATAAAGATGATCGAATCTGAAGTCAAATCAAGACAAACACAAGACATAATATCGAAGAGAAGCTGACCTGAAGTGAACCAAGCCGCCACATAAACGGTCCAGTCACGAGGGTGAAGAAGCAGAAATGAAACCGAAGATGGCACGAATCGACGTTTCGGCCGGCGATGAGGACCGGCGTCGATGTAGCGATCGTTGTTTCTTAGGGTTTGGTTTCTGAGTTTTGAAGCGTTGGGCTTTTTTTTAGGTTCGTTGTCTCGTAAGGCCCAAATTAACTCCTCCCTTAAATTACGGTTTCGGTTTTAATCGGTTCTAATTTCTCAATCCGAATAAACTCAACTAGATAGTCCGAACCGAATCACAATCAAATCGGCCAAAAAAGCCATACCAAGACACAAATTGCAAATTGCAGTTTTTTTTTTTTTTTTTTCCATCTGAAATTTTTATCAAAAAATCTTAAAGAGATACAAAGCCAGCAGAAAATAGATAAATCCGCGGGAACAAAGCAAGATTTCCCCGGAACTAAAGCTCTAAAAAAAAGATGCTTACGAAAATAAAGTTTTATACTAAATTTCCTAGTAAACCCAAAACCCAAACCCAAACCAAAACTATAAAGATCAATCTAAAATCACATAAAAACAGCGGAGTGCTTTCCCGAGACTCGCTGTCATCATGGCAATAGGGGCGTCGACAAAGGAAACTTCTTCCTACGATGCGAATGAGCTGAAGACCACTTGAAACCATAATTAGTAGAACGAATGAAACCATATTGGTTTACTTGTCTTCAAAACACACCCGATAAAATTAGCATATGATACCGATACAAGAGGAAACATAAATCATTTTATATATCTTACATACAATATATATAAAAAAAATATTCAAGGTATGAAAACATTATTTTCACATAAATTCCTCTGCTTTTTTTTTTAATAACAAGTTCCATACGTAGTTGCGGAAAATAAAGATAAAATGTACACAATATTTAAAAGGGTGGTTGTCCAACAATATTACCCGGAGGATCATAATTACAAATGATAAATGTGTCACCGCTCTTGCAAAAACCAATTGCACACCCAATCCT
Organism: Pseudoturritis turrita; assembly: GCA_900406555.1. Classification (NCBI taxonomy): domain Eukaryota; kingdom Viridiplantae; phylum Streptophyta; class Magnoliopsida; order Brassicales; family Brassicaceae; genus Pseudoturritis; species Pseudoturritis turrita. Next base: position 769,290 of record OVBL01001030.1, on the reverse strand, counting down.
CAAACTCTTCTTCCACACTACTTGCGTGAAATGCAAGCAATCCCCATTTGCTTTGCATCGGTGAGTCCTCTGGTCATAGTATTTCATCTCCGAGGCCCACGCATTCACCGCGTCGCGCGGGGTCCACCCTTTTCCGCTTCCCCAGAAGAGATTTTCCCCGTAAGGTCCACCCGAGTGGACAAGGTTGCAATCTCCACGGCGGGTTAGGGCCCACCGGGTGGCATAGCGGGCGAGATTGTTGCTCCATTTGAGAGGAGGGAGACGAAGCTTGGCACGTAAGGTGTTGTGTAGTCGAAGAAACTGTTGTTGAATGGTGTTCCGGATTAGGGTTTTGTATTGAGAAGAAGTTAGTGTTGATGTTGTTGTTGGTGTTTTGTTGGATTGGATTTGGGAAGAGAGAGAAGGAAGTGGAGTTGTGATAACGATGAAGATGATAAATATCAAATTTTTGGGTTCCATTGGAAAGATGAGTTAGATTTGATTGTAACCCTCTAGATCTATATATAGTACTCCATTATATATACATACACCATTGTTTATATTTTCATATTTGTATGTATATATTTCATCTAAAGAATCTAAACACATGCTATGTTAATAATGTGCAACGACAAGTGTTAATCATTTCGGTGGAACATTGACTATGTGTAGGAACAAGTTTCCAACAATTTCTTAAGCCGATCATTTTTGCTGTGCAAGAAAAGTTTTTTCAAGACTTTGCATTTGATCAATAAGTCAACATAAGAAAAATTGAATTAAATTGATTTCACAAAAAAAAAACTTAATTAGTAACCAAATATAGGTCAAAGTAAATTACAAAATAAAATGAAAAGCTCTCATGTGACAAAAAAAAAAAAAAAAAAAAAATTAAAAGCCCTAAAAGAAATTACATTTGATCAGAGAGTTGGTGTAGCCAGGAGCGGATCCAGAAAAATAATTAATATGGGGCACAAATTATATATAATTAATAATATTAAATTTACATAATAAAAATATTAAATAAATATAATTTTTCACCTTAATATATTTTAAATTTTGAAGTCCAAAAAAAACTCCAGATTTTTTGAAAAATTATTTTCATCGGTTTCAAATATACTTAATTACATATATTAGATATATTTTGAAAAATATTTTAAATTTATCAATTAGAAAAATGCACAATTACAACTGATAATAAAAATGTAAACTATATATATATATAATACTACTTGAATTTATTTATTTAACAATATTACACAAATTTAATTCTAAAATATATATTAAATAAACTACAAAAGAGATAATATTGTTTACTAATTTACTGGGTTTACTAATATTTTTTAAATTGAAATGTAGGTATTAATATTTTACCGTAGAAAATGATGATTTGGAAGTTGTTAAAAGTTAAACTAGAATTAGAAAGATAAAAAAATAGAATGGAAAGAACATGGTTTTATTTAAAAAACAATAAAAAGGAAATAAGGAAAATGCAGCTAATTGCCAAATATAGAAAGACAGTAAAAATGAAAAAGACGTGGAAAACATATAAAAATTGTTAAAAATTAAAATAGAAGAGCAACTAAGGGCATCCAACTCTCCACCCAAAACTTTAGATGAAGCACTCATTGCCAAATGAGCCAAGAGATGAACATATGCTTATGTCAATTAGATAAATATTTATAATCAGTATGTGGCACGTGCCCCACCTCTTAACGCTGTAGATCCGCCCCTGGGTGTAGCATCTCCCCGGACAAAATAACGTCCGGAGACGACAGTATAGCAACGTCCGGAGATGACGGCACAGTGGAAATGACGTGGAGAGCTTTTTGTTGCGGATGAAGATTGAATGACAACATTTTATAGTTTTAACAATTCGATCTTTCTCATGGTGTTGGCAACTAAATCTAACCAAAGTCATTTCTGATTCATTTAGGTTAAAACCGGTTTTTGATTCAGTTTCGGAATAACAAAACGTAAATGCTTACAAATCATCAACCCTTAAACCCATTTTCCAGAAGATTCTGAGACGAAGAAGCAAAATTTTCTCGAGAAAATCACATAATTAAATTCTGCAGAAGGTGCAATGGAGGATTCTTTGAATCTCATGTTGAAAACTAGAAATACTCTTGAGGAAATTTTATTATAAATTAGGGAAATTACTTTAAATAACCTTGAAAAGTTGGGTTATTACTATAATGATTTTGGTGACCAAAATCTAAATGTAAAGACTTTAATATTTTGTCAAAACACTTATAAACCTACTTTAAACTTAATAATTATAATTTATGCTATTATGATTTAATTTTCTGTAAAAAAACATAAATAACATAAAAAAAACTATTCAACAAAACAAAAAAAGATTTTTCGTGTCTCTCATCTCTCTCGTCTCTCTTATCTCTCTATCGTAGAGATGTGATTTTTCGGTGAAGAACTGTGATTTTACGGCGCCGTTAAGGTGAGAATTTATTCCCCCATGACCTCCTACTTACTTATCCATAGGTTGCTCTCTTGTTTTCTTTTTTTCTCGGGTTTTAAGGAAAAATGGTTCATCTTCCAATAGAGGCAATGACGAGGCAGGCGAGGCATTAGGTTAGGGACTGACGACGACTGTTCCGGCGTGATTTTCGTCAGATAAGTAAGTTTGCGAGAACGATGCATAAATCATATATAGACCATTTTGATTTAGACATGATATTCTTTGATTATAGTGACAATACCGAAAAAGAAGAAGAAGAAGAGCATTGTTGATATTTTGAAGAAGAAGAAGAAGAGCAAACTAACAAGTCTGCCAAACTAACAAATCTACCACTTAAAATCTACCACAACAAAAATATATAAGTCTGCCAAAAATGTTATTCTAGTAAGAAATAAGTCTGCTGTTAAAAAACGACATAACTCTGTTACCATTACGAATAAATCTACCGTAAAAATAAAAATCTGCCATCACTAAAATTAAATCTGCTGTCATTATAAGTCTAGTCTAGTAATAAATTAGTTTGTATTAGTCTGCCACCAATAGTAAAAAGTATGCGATGATTTAATAAATCTGTTACCAATAAACTCAATAACTCTGCCAATATCCGACAAATCTACCGCCAGTACTAACAAATCCGCCAAACAAATCCGCCATACACTTTAAATCTGCCAAACATAAAAATATCCACCTTGTCGTAGAAAAATAAATCTGCCATTCACTAAACAAATTTGCTGCCCGACAAACAAGTCTACCAATCAAAAAATAAATCTGCTAAAAAAAAAAAGTCTACTCTCAAAGAAAATAAATATGCGAAACAAATCTGCCGTCCTCTAAACAAATCTACCATACTTAAATAAGTCTGCCATTTTTATATAAGTCTGCCACCATTGGAATGGTAGACTTATCGCAGAGACTTGTTATGATCTGAAAATTCCAGTGACACCCTCCGTAATCAAATGATAGGTTTTTTCGTAATTAAATGCAACTTCTGCTGACTTGGAAAAAATAGTAATGACAGTTTCATAAATACATTTTTCCTAACAAATGGTTATAAGGATATAATAAACACGAAAAACATTCTAATAATTATTAAAATAGAGTAATTTAGTCGTTTTGATACATTCCAAAGTTATTATAGTAACTCACCCTATAAATTATGCATCTTTTGTTTAGTGTTTCATAAATAGATGTAATTGATATTGACGTATTGTCTTCCATGGAACAGATGATATAAACCTATGGAAAGAAACATCATCCAACTTAACTAAATGTGATTAACCAAAAAACAATTGGTTTTCACTCTTGCGAAATTTTGAAATGTGAATAACCAATGATTTTTCAAGAATTAAATTGTATATTATCTACTTTTTAATAAAAAGTCTCCATATAGAAAATAAAAATATTGTTCTAAGAGTAACGCAATGTTTGATTTTTGTGTCAACCAAATCTAACTGAGATGATTTTTCATTCATTTAGGTTAAATATTGCCTAGATTCAGTTTAGGAATAACAAAACGTAAATGCTTACAAATCATCAATGCTTAAACCCATTTTTTGAATATTTTGAGACGAAAAACCAAAATAAAAGGGTTCGTAAAAGTAGTAATTTTGAAAATTTCTCTTTTTTATATTCGTCAACTTAATTTTTTTTCGCCGACTTATTTTTGTATATGATCATAAAAAAATGTATAAAAGGTTTATAAAAATGATATTTTTGAAAATTGATAACAACAATGGGTATTTTTGAAAATGAGTATTTTTGAAATTCTCCTTTTTTATATTTGTCAACTTAATTTTTTTCGTCGACTTATTTTAATCAGTCGATTTATATTTTGGTTGGTTGATTTTTTACTCTCTCGACTTATTTAAACCATTGACTTTTTATGTTAGTCAACGTAATATATATTTTTCGTCGACATATTTTAAATTATCGATTTATATTTTGGTTGGTTGATTTTTTACTTTGTGAACTTATTTTAACCACTTGCTTATATTTTTATGTTTGTCGTCTTAATTTTTTTATTCATCGATTTATTTTAAAATAGTTGTTGATTTCTTATATTATCGATTTATTAAAATGATTGGCTTAATTTTTATGTTTATTGGGTTAATGTTTTTCGTTGATTTATTTTAAATTGTCGACTTATTTATTTTTTATATTCGTCGACTTAACATATTATTATTATTATTTAAATTAATAAAATTTTATACCAATTTTAAATTCTAAATTAATTAATTTTAAATAATAAAAAGTAAATTCGTAATTATTATTTAAAAAAAACAATTCATAATTAATTTTAAATTAATTAAAACAAATAATTATTAGATTTTGAATTAATCATTATCTAAAATTTAAAAAAATATATAGGAAGAGAAATCAGGGTTTGAGAGTAACAATTTCAAAAACAAAAAACCGGTTTCTTTTTGAAAATATCAGGTTATTTGTTATTATTATTTTTTTTTTTATAAAGGGTATTCTATTAAAAAGCATGTGAACTGTTACAATATGGTATACAACATATGAACAACACTAATGACTAGCTAAACAAGAGACTTCACGAAAGAATCATAAGGATACTAAAAAGATACATCACCAAGAATTAGCCGGAATTGTCTAAACTCCAAGAAGATAACGGCAGCAACAAACAAACTATAAACGGCGGCAAAGGACTGTAGGTGACGAAACCAAACACTCTAAACTATCCAGGCAACCATCATTGCCGAGTAGTCACCAAAAATGCAAAGACTGGCATTGATTCTGAAAAAAAAGTAAGTCCTCCGAATGCAGAACGATGCTTGAGTAACACAAAACCAAGGCAAATCCATAACCTGCACAACCATAGCTTATATTCTTCACAGTAACCAATCACGCGAAACGAAGGGAAGTAACCTGCAAAACCAAGTCCTACAATGACCCGAAAGGAGATTGTTGTAGCCTAGCCGAATTGAAGAGGCTAGAGACTGAGGAAGAGAACCACCAGGAGACTTTGGAGCATCAAGGCTGGGAAAGAGAAGATGTAGCCTACTACTCGAAAACCTAAATCCCAGAGAACCTCTAACCATGACACCGAGGCCCAAGAGATGCATAGAGGAGAAGGAATAAGCACCTAGAAGACCAAGAGGCCGGTGAGGTGATTGACCAAGACACCAGTAGTAGCCAAGGCGAGCCCAGAGGAGACATAAATAGGAAAGAACACAAACCTGGACCGGTGAGGTGATTGACCGAGACCAGGCGAGGAAAACTCGGACCGATGACACACTAAGGACACACTGGTTACCTGCAATCGAGAAGACGCGAAAAGGCAGAGAGGAAGAGTTGCAGGAGCCATTAGATCTGACCATGTTATCCTCGAACAGAGCAGATCAAAGCCCTTGCCACCACAACCACTGAGACCAGAGGCAGCAACTCAACACAGAGCCAGAGAACTGAGCGACCAACTCCGCTAAGCTTCATCTCCGAGCCCAAACCAAAGCTCTCCCAGCATACACCATCCTTAAGCATGTAGAAAGGAGAGCAGATAAAAAGACACGAACCAGATCTAACAGAAGGAGCGGCGAAAACCACGACGACGAAGACAACAACCTAGATCTGAGACAACCAACATTGAGCCACCTAGTACCAAGTAGCCGAGGAAGAACAGAAGACAGAGGTGGTCCCTTTTCCGGTGGCGGTGGAAGACACCGCACACCCGAAAGGGAGATCGGAGAAAACGGCGACGCGAATCTAGAATTTTTAGTTGAGAGAAAAGAATCGCCTCTCAACGGCTTTTTAACAAAGTTAATATATGTTATTTACTTTTAATAATTATTAACTAATATCTATATATAATAGCAAACCATTTTTTTAGTTCTGATGACGTCACTTTTTTTATAGGAAAAAAACTCATCCAACGGTTGTAATTTATTCCTAAAATATATTGTATGGTCAAGATCTAATAAGAGAAAATTTGGTTTCCTTTTACCGAAAAAGTCTCTTTCAATGAAGATAAGGAGCCTTTCAAATAAAATAAAAAATAATTAACCGATGAAGAGTTGTGTCTTTTTGTTCTTATTTATTGGAAAACATTTACTCGTTTCATAATTTGTTTAATTTTTTCTCAAAACCACAAGAGAATCCCAGAGAAATCTTAATCGACGTTAGAAAATTTTCTAGATTCATTGTCGATTTTGGAAAATTCGTGATTGGGTTTCGAGAATGATGTTTACGAGAATTAAAAACTGATATTTTAAAGAATTGATCACCGTAGATTCGTTTATTGTTGCCGTCTCGTCACAAACGTGTCTCGCCGCCATCCGATATCCTGAGGATTCTTTCTCCCTGCTTTCTCTTCACCATCTCTAGATCACACTTAGTGATGGAGTAAATATTTTGATAGGGAAAAATAAGTTTTTGAGATTTCAAAGAAACGTTGATATTTACTCCATCACTAAGTGTCTGGCTTTTATCACAGATTATGTATTGGTTTTCCACAAAAAAGTCTCAATAGAAAAGGAAAAAAGATTTAGAATTTAACACATATTAGCATTTTGAGTTTAGATTGTAATGGTTTGTTTGGTTTGAGCATTGATGTAATGAGACTTTGGGAAGAATAGTATGGGTCACTGTTTGAATATGTTTGGTTTAAATGTAAATTTTTAGATTTGTTTAGATTGATATTTGCTCAAACCCGAACGTTTGTCCCCATCTATGGATCATCACTTCCGCTTATTTTATGTCTCTTTAATTTCACTTTTCTTAAATTTGTGTAGTTTGATTTTCTGCTGGTTGGTCAACCATTGTAACCATCAGTCTCTTTTGTTGTGGTCTCTGTTTGCACCACACTTCAGTCTTCATCCCTCTCTCTTTTTGTAAGTATTGTTGATTTGTCCCTATGTTCTATTTGGTGTTTTTTAAAAGGAACGTTAATTGAATTATGATTTTTCGTACTAATAAATCTTGAATATAGTAAAATAAACATGGTTTGTTTTCTTTGTGTCAATTTTTTTGCTCTAAGAATCGCATTTAGACCAACACTGTCAATTATACCGCAAACATTTCTGAAAAAATAGTATAATTCATGAGAAACATTTGTACAAGTTTGTGTACATAATGGGTTTTAATAAATGCATTTGTTAAAATTGAGTGACCGTTAAATTCATTTTGGTTGAATTGTAACGTTCAAAATTTTTATTATTGTAGGGATAACTTGTAGCTGATATTCAATGTTTTATTATTTGGCCTCTTTTTACAGTTTTCTGTTTTCTCGAAGGACATAGTCTCTCTTTGGTTAATAGTTTCTCCAACATATTCAGTTCCTGATTCAAAGGTAAATCATCCCCGCTTGAACTTTCTTTGTCAATTTAAAGGAACATAAACAAGCACACTTAGTTATTAGATATTATTGTAGACCAAACATCACGTTTTCTATGGATTATTTCAAATTCTATACTTCCCTCATGCTTATTATTTGGGTTATTTTTACAGTTTCTTATTTTTTTTAGATAACTTGTAACTGATATTCAATATTTTATTATTTGGCTTATTTTTACAGAAAATGCAGGGACTACAGAATAGCATTAGTAATAGTTTTGTATTACGTAATGAAGACCATCTATCTTGGTGAAAGTGAGAACTTGCTATCATCCACCATAGTTATATAACCATGCATGCAATAGTGGGATAAAACATGCAAAAGGAAAGTATAGGTTTTATTCTTTCAGCAGTCATATTAATTGATCGATTCTATACAATTTTTCAATCGTTATCTGATCTGAGTCCTCAATTTTCATATGTGATTATGTTTGTGTTTGTATTTAAGTTATCTTTCAACAAAAAGTCGACATATTGGTAAAATCAATGATGCATGTTGAATAAAATTGACAAATTGGCAAAGATGGACATGTGATCATAAACCAAGATCCATGAGTGATGGCAGAGGCTTGCGCTATCGAAGTTTAGTTTTCAGAGAAAATGAGTCAAAGCGCCAACATGTAAATGAATGTGAAAAACAGTAGCTAAATACACATTTTTCTTCAAATTGGAGCTTAAATTTAGTTACTTTATTTTCACTAAATCAAATTTGATTGGTCATACAACTCTTATATGTCAACTATTCATCAATGTTCAAGGCAAGATGAATTTAAAACTTCTCTTATCATTAAACTCTAATTTGTAATTAATTTTGTTGAGCATTTGCTTAAATTTTAGATAATTATTTTTTTAGTATTCTTTGCATAGTGAAACAAACAGTTGGTTGATCAGATAATAGCCCACAGGCTATTACAGTTGAGAAAAAGAAGAAGCCAAGAAAAAGACCCCATATGAGCAACAGGAAGCCTAGGGGATCAGATAATAGCCCACATGCTATTACAGTTGAGAAAAAGAAAGGGAGTGTAGCTGGTAAACAAGATAAAAGAAAGGCTGTTGGGGAAGCAGGAGAAAAAGAAATTGAGGCACAAAGGCACAAGCAGTTGATAGTAAAAAAAGATGAAGGAGAGTTTCAATCGGCTACTTGTAGCTATAAAGAGATGGTCCCAAAGGAGGGACCGTCTACTATCTAATGAGCTTAATGAGTTGGAATTGTCAAGGCCTCGGCCGTATCGATGAATTGACAATTCCCAGACTAAAGGAAATGCGTGAAAAGTATTTTCCTGAAGTCTTGTTCTTAATGGAGACTATGAATAATAGAGATGTACTGGTAGACCTTCAAGAGTGGCTTGGGTATGATATAGTTTTTACGGTTAACCCTATAGGTAGAAGAGGGGGATTGGCTCTTTTTTGGAAAAACAGTGTTGAAGTTGATCTGAAGTTTTTTGACAAAAATCTGGTGGACTTTCATCTGCAGTATGGTTCTGTTGGGTTCTTTGTCTCTTGTGTGTATGGGAATCCCATTCTTGAGTTTAGGCAGATTGTTTGGGAAAGGTTGATGCGTATTCGTGTAAATAGGAAAGACAGTTGGTGCTTACTTGGGGACTTTAATGAAATTCTTCATAATGGAGAAGAAGTGAGAGCTCCTTTTGGCCTTTTGGGGATATGATTAGAAATTGTGAGTTGGTTGAGCTTCCGTCTTCAGGCAATGGGTTTACTTGGGGTGGGATGAGATATAAGAAGTGGATTCAGTGTAAGTTGGATAGATGTTTTGGAAATAAGAAATGGTTTAACATGTTCCCAATGTCCAACCAATCATTTCTGGAGAAGAGGGGGCCTGATCACAGACCGGTATTGGTGAATCTATTGTCATCTGTGGAGATCTATAGAGGTTGTTTTCGTTTTGACAAAAGGTTTCTTAGTAAACCAGATGTGAAGTTGGCAATTGAAAAAGCTTGGTCTCCTATGTACTTTGGAAGAGAAGGTACTGTTTCTGATAAGTTGAGAGATTGTAGAAAAGCTTTAAGTCTTTGGAAAAAGGAGAATAACATGAACTCAAGAGATAAATTAGTACAGATTCAACATGCCTTGGAGGTTGAACAATCAGCTGCAATGCCAGACTTACAAAATCTTTTGTTGTTAAAAGGAAATCTGAAAAAGGCTTACAAAGAAGAAGAAGTGTATTGGAGTCAAAAGAGTGGTGAAAGATGTTTAGAAGAGGGTGATCAGAATACCCGATTCTTTCATGCTTTTGTAAAGGCAAGTGGAAAAAGAAAAAGGTTGGAATTTCTAGTGGATTCAAAAGGGAAGGTTAAAAGATCAAAGGCTGCTAAGGGTGATGTAGCGGCTGAATATTTCACAGAACTTTTTAAATCCTCTAAGCCTACGAGTTTTGCTGAATTGTTTGAGGGTTTCCGTCCAAAGGTTACACAGAGCATGAATGATGGTCTGATCAGAATAGTATCTGCTGAAGAAGTCAAAGAAGCTGTGTTCTCCATAAAACCGGTTAGTGCTCATGGTGCAGATGGGATGACAGGGTTGTTCTTCCAAAAGTATTGGGAAATAGTTGGGGATCAAGTGATTAAGGAAGTTAAACTATTCTTTCAGAATGGAGTCTTCCCAAAAGAATGGAATTACACTCATTTGTGCTTGTTACCTAAGATTATTCAACCAAGAGAGATGGCTGATTTGAGGCCAATAAGTTTATGCTCAGTGCTGTATAAAATCATTTCGAAGATTATGGTGACAAGACTGCAGCCGTTGTTGCATCAGATTGTTTCTCCAACACAATCTGCATTTGTAGCAGAAAGACTAATTTCAGACAATATTTTGGTAGCTCATGAGATGGTGCATACTCTAAGGACCCACCCTACTATATCTATGGAGTTCATGGCCATTAAATCAGATATGTCTAAGGCATATGACAGAGTGGAGTGGAGCTACATTCATGATCTGCTAATTGCCTTAGGTTTTCATCAGATTTGGACAAATTGGGTAATGGTGTGTGTATCTTCTGTTACCTATTCGGTGTTGATAAATGACAAACCCTTTGGATTGATCACTCCAGAAAGAGGATTGAGGCAAGGAGATCCTCTTTCTCTTTTCTTTTTTGTTATGTGTACAGAGGGGTTAACTCATTTACTAAATAAAGCAGAGGTGAAAGGGGCTATTCAAGGCATACAGTTCTCAGCAACATGCCCTATGGTGCATCATCTACTATTTGCAGATGATAGCCTTTTCATCTGCAAGGCTATGGTTTCCCAAGCTGGTGCTCTTCAGAACATTCTCAAAGTATATGGAGATGCTACAGGCCAGAGGATCAACATCAACAAGTCATCAATTTCGTTTGGATCAAAAGTTGAGGAGGGTGTAAAGGAGTCTATCAAAGATCTTACAGGAATACGGAATGAAGGTGGAGCAGGTAAATACCTTGGTCTTCCGGAATGCTTCAGTGGATCTAAAGTGAAAATGTTGGACTACATTTTTGATAGACTAAAAGTGAAGCTGTCTGGATGGTTTGCAAGAATGGGAAAGAGACCAACTTTCTGGATGCAGGAATGGGAAAGAGACCATCTTATGCTTGGAGAAGCATTTTGCATGGGAGAGATTTATTAAAGAAAGGGTTGAAGAAAATGGTGGGTAACGGAAGATCATCAAGAGTATGGATTGATCCTTGGCTTTTTGATAATGGAATGCGAGTTCCGCTGATTAGGAATGTTTTCATTGATCTGAATCTAAAGGTTAGTGATCTGATAGATGTGCCTAAAAGAGATTGGAAAATTGACAAAGTAGAGAGCATGTTCTATCAAAGAGATATGGAGATCATACTAGCCAATAGACCAGTGGTAAATAGAGATGATTTTTGGTGCTGGCAACACAACAAGAGTGGAGAATTCACGGTTAAATCGGGTTATTGGCTATATAACCAGTTAAATATGGCATAATTAATAAGAGAAGCAGAGGTGTTGCCTACGATCAATGATATAAAAGCAAAGGTATGGTCCTTAAAAACATCCCCAAAGATTAGATCATTCTTATGGAGGGCTATCACTGGAGCTATCTCTGTGCCTGACAGACTTCAATCCAGAGGAATGAAAGTGGATATGCGTTGCCAGTTTTGTGGAGTGGGAACAGAAACTATTAACCATGTCCTATTCTCTTGTTCCTTGGCAAGACAGGTTTGGGCCCTAACTAATTTTCCTATTCCAGATGGTGGATTTGATGAGGAGTCTATTTTTTCAAATGTCTATTATCTGTTAAAAATGGAGAAGAACTCTAGGATTCCCATCATGATAAGGAGATGTTTTCCATGGACTCTTTGGGTGCTATGGAAAAATAGAAACAATTTTATCTTTGAGGGGAAGAGGTTTCTACCTACAGATACAGCTTGGAAGATTTTGGAAGATACAACCTTATGGTTTCAAGCTCAGGTAAAGGAACAACAAGGCAACGTGCAGGTTATTACTTGCATTCCAGAAAGGAAAAAAAATGGAAAAGACCGCCAGATCCTTGGTTCAAATGCAATATTGGGTTTGCTTGGTCAAAATCGAAACATTTAGGTGGATTCTCTTGGGTACTTAGAGACGCTACGGGCAAGGTGCTGATGCATAGTAGAAGAGCTTTCTCTAACATAATGTCTTCTCAGGAATGAAGACTTATGAGTTTTGTTTGGGCGGCAGAAAGTATGTATAGTCATAAGCTCAACAATATCATTTTTGCCTTCGAAGCTGTTGAGTTGGTAGGTGCCTTACTTAGGCCAAAAGCATGGCCCAATTTCCAGTTTCAAGCAAATGAAATGATCAAGGTTCTGTCCCCGTTTGAAAACTGGAGAGTTGAGGCTGAGGTTATGGCTACTAATAGAGGGGCCTTTCTCATCGCCCAAAGTGCGACTAAAGAAAACCGTCGACATTCTTATGTTGCTCAAGGATCTCCTTTGTGGCTAAAGGACCTATTTGAGGATGAGAAAAGCTCTCCCTCTGTGTTGGGATAATCTGTGTTTTTGGCCTTCTGGCTTGGTGGTTTCAACGTTTGGTGTTTGGTTGTTCAAAGTTTCTTCGGATAAGCAGAGGTCCCATGTTGTAGGTCTGTAGGCATTTTTTTTTTGTAATTAAGGGTCTATTACAGGTTCACCTGTGGGTTGAGGTCTTTTATGCTTTTTGTATGTGAGGATTGTCCTCTTTATTATATCAAATCTGACCAGAAGACAAAAAAAAAAAGTGAAACAAACACATACATTGTTGAAAATAGAGCATGACCAAGGTTTTCATGACAAATTTAATTGTTCTTATATTTTTAATGGGATGGAAAATAAATTATATTATGGTTATTTTTTCATTCATTAAAAATCCGTAAATTTATTTTTTGTATAGAAGATGAAAGCAAAAAAAAAAAAATTATCTTCTTACATATTAGCATTTTGTTAAAAAAAAAATTAACTACAATAATCTCATAAATTTTATGTTTCCTAGTTTTGGTAAAAGTAAAACAATCAAATTATTTTTATTTTTAGTTTTTTTCCTGAATTTTTTAGCGATTAAATAGGAACTAAAATGTCATTAAAAAAATATAAGATATATCTCAAATTTTTTTTTGATTTAAGAAAATAGTATAGATTTCAAAATCCTAGTTATCTATGGAAAAAAAAATATATATATACATATATAAACGCAAACCCTTAAACCCTTAAACTGAAAGAAAATATGGCAGAATCTGATTCTGCATCAATGGCGGAATCTTCGATTCTCATGTCTAAAGCCACGAAGGATTTGAGATTGTTGTCAATCAACTCTCTATGCGTCAAGAAACCATCGAATTCCAAACGGCGCTTTCTCTCTACAATTTCTGCGCCGCTAAATTCCCAAATTGCTTAACCCAAATGCTTCTCAAAGTGTATCGATCTTCTTCCAATGGCGTCGTAAGATTCCAATCGATCTATCTCCTTTCCGAAACCCTCAACGAATTTAGAAACCGCAGATCCGAACTCTCTCTCGTCGCACTCAATGAAATCAAACCCCTTTTGGTTTCATGCTTGACGATGCAAGAAACCAAAGAATCCGACATGAAGATCCTCCGAAAAATCGTGTCTTTTGTAGCCTACGATGTTGTCATGTTAGATAATGGTGGATGGGACGAGCTCAGTGATTGTATCCTCTCTCTCGCAATTAGCGAACCACTAAAGGCTTTTCATGTCTTCATCGATTTGCCTCCAGTCTATGGGAAATTCATCTACAGGTTTATGCAGAAAATTGTAGAGAAAGCAGAGGTGGTTTTGCTTAATCCTGAGCAAGATAGAGTTGAAGATTGGAGTTTGGGTTTAGAAACTCTTGTGAAAATGGGTATTCAGCTTTTGGATTCAGAGATGAGATTCGATTTGTTACATAATCTTCTTTCAATTCTTGTGAAGTCAGCAAGTGAGCTAGTTGAGAAAGGAATGGAACAGTTTCTGGTACAAGGGCTTAAAAATCTCGAGATGTTCCTGTCACGAGACAAGAACATGTATACTTACAACAAGGATCAATGTCTTTTTGTGTCGGCTTTCATGTTCAAGATCAGAGAACTCGGGACACAGACCAAGGAGGTTACGAAGAAGATCAATCGGTTGGTTAAGTCTAGCAATATCAAACTCAGCAGCCCATCTCTCATAAATCAAGACCTCGGAGCAGGATTTGACCGTGAATGGTTCAATCATTTGAACACCTTATCATCACTTGAAATCTTAAGAATCTTTGCGTCAACTGATCTTCAAGAGAGGTCTAAAGATATGGCAATCAGACGGCTCAACCTCTTGCTCTCTGATCACACTTCGAAGAAGGTGGAAATAGACGTTTCACTCATCAGACAACTCCAGCCATTGCTCATCTCTTGCCTTTCGAAAGAAGGAATCTCCGATGGCATGTTTAAAGTCCTTGGTGAGGTGGTCTACCACGTTGCGCTTGAGATGATGAACTTCCAAGATGAGACATGGTACGGCCTACGCGACTATATTGTATCGAGAAGCAAAACAGAGTTCCAGAGAGCGGTTTATATCTTCCAGTGCTTAACAATGTGGCTTGAAGATGACGAGTTTGTGATTCCTGTGATGGAGAATCTTCTCCCAGAGATAAGCAAAAGGCTAAACCCACCAAGATACTTGTTGGTAGATAACAGTTGCTGGGTCTTGGCGTTTGTGGGTGCGTTCTGTGGCATCATTCATTTGGTAGATATCGCAAGTCACGCTGAATCCGTTAAGGAGATTGCAGATAAGATGATAGATTCGGTGAAAGAGCTTGTGGAAAGAGGAATGGAAGTTGGGCTTGTGAGGAGAGCTTTCAGAGATGTGGAAAGCATTGTGAAGAAACAAAAGGAATGGTTTGGTACAAGCGAATACAAATTCTTTAAGGGTCTGCTTCGGAGACTCCATGAAATCAAAGGCATGAAAATGGAAAGTAAGATGGTGTTATGGAGAATCAACGTGTTTGTGGAGAGAGGAGTGACCCAGCTGGCTATAGAGCTCCCAGAGAGTGAGCTTGATTGGATCAACCAACCTGAGGCTTAGGAGTTGTATCACCTTGAAAGTCTGCAAAATCTAGTTTTTGACAGTAATGTCTCGAGTTCCAAATTTAATAATCATTCTTCATTTTTATCTTCTTACTTCCATTCAATACAAAATTATCTCTGGAGGTTCCTGCAACTATCACTGCCAATGTCATGTATTATGGATCCTACTATTTGTTTATCTGAGCATAAGTGATGATGCAAGTTAGAACTTAACACTCGTAGCCAAAAATTGCTGAAATGAGAAAGAAAACTTGGATCACAAGCATGAAACTTGTGGCTAGATAGTGTTGAAACTTCAGATTCGTGGGGGTTTTCATTTATCATTCTGTTGAGATTTAGATTATCTCCTTCAAAGAGACCATGAAACTTGCATTGCCCACAACAAAGCAGAAGGTTATGCTTCTTCTAGATTGTGTGACGTCTTTGAAACTTCCCCATTCCGAATCTGCATAAAATAGTAGCTTAGTTACAACATGTTTATTGTATGCATATTTATGAGGCGGATGCTGTGTTAGAGAACGTGAGGAAAATGTAGGATGCCTGAATTTTTATTTTCCTAATCTAATTTATTCAGTAATGATCAATTTACATTATGAGGCCCGTAATCATTTGGCTAACAGTTGATTTTTTCTATATCTATATATAATAGCAAACTGGTTTTTTGGAACTGCTGACGTCAGCATTTTTTATAAAAAAAAAAAATCTAATCCAATGGTTGATATTATTTTTGTTTATAGATTGAACGGTCAAGATTAGATTTTTTTTTTCTCATCTTTGATTTGCTTTCTGTTTGCCGAAAAGGCTTCTAAACAAATGAATCGTTGTGATTCTTCCATTCATAAACCTTTCACCAAAAAACTCAAATTTTCAAGTGAATCATCGTTGTAATCGCCGTTGTTCTTATCGATCTCACCATCGCCGTAGTGTATATTGAATGTTACTGGTAACGAATCAAAGCCTTTAATTCTATGTTTTAACTTGTACATGTTTTTATCTTAGAATTCCAACTGAATCGATCACCCTCAATCTTTTTTTTTTCTAATGTAATGAGGGTTCTTCATTTTTCTTCAGTTTATTTTAAATTTATGTTTTTGATTTTTATTCATACCAATTTTTGTTCCCGTGATTAAATATGCTGTTTTCCAGGATTTTATGTCGTCCTTCTCATATATTTATTCTTTTAGTCTCTTCACCTCTTAATTCATTTAGAATCCATTTTGATTTATCTCGATCATAATTTAAGTTCTTTATAAATTATATTGTGATTATTTTCAATGGATTGTACATTATTAGCAACTGCCATAGTTTTAAATGTTTAACCAGGAGGGAGTGTGTCACATTTTCAGAATCGTTGATCTGGTATGATTATTGATGGATTTATCGTTTGTTCCATTTGTTGGTTATTGTGAAATTGGATTAGAATTTAAAATATATATGACCAAAGATTGAGAATTCGGCTCCTTACACATTAAGCAAAGATTCCATTTTCAAACCAACTGGAATTAGTATTCTTCCACTATCTACTCTCCTTACTGCTGCATTGTTATTGTTAAATTGGAGTACAGTTTGGCAATATTGAACCACATGTACTGTCATTTTGTTTGCATTTTGGAATTTTATCAATTAAAATTAGGACTTTGTTATACCTTCTTGACTGATTTTACATTATGTTTGTGTACCTTAAACTCTTCTCTGATCAGTTTCTATTTTCATATAAATATGATCTTGCAAGTGATGGATGTTTTGTTTTCACAGATTTTAAATCTTTTATTTCTCTTTTCTAAGTTCTCTGTGCAGTTACTTTCATTTGAATGTTTTTAAATGGGTATGGTTTTGTTGGCTGCATGTGTCTGACGAAAACATACAAATTGCTGACTCAATCTATCTTACACCCTTATACAGGTTTTCAAGTTTCTCCTTTAGCGAATATGTATGTTTTGTTTGTCTTCAGAGAAAAGACGTTTCTCCTTTAGAAAAAAAAATCTCATCTAACCGACGCTCAAGATTGTTTTATTTAGTGAACAGGTATGTTGCCGTTCACTTTGGACAAAGATGCCAATGAAGAGAAGCAACCATTTGAAAACCTAAAATCGTTTCACCAACAAACGAAAATTTTCAAGTGAAGAGTTGTGATTCTCGGTGTATATTTATTGAAGAAACGAAAGACACAATAAGCCGTCGCCGTTGGTTGTCCATTCGCTGTCGTCGTGTGTCTCGCCACCGTCCCTCTATTTACCACTGCTATCACGGCTTCGACCTTATCGTACGTAAGTCATCCGTTCATGTCAACTTGTATATACAATGATTGTTTGCTTCCAGATTGATATAGGTTCATTGTTTTTTTATTTCTATTGATTTTCTTATTGTTGTCCGATTTGGATCAGTCGACTTTTTTGAATGATTTTTCACGCTCCCCCTTATTATTCTTCTAGAATTTTGGGTTTCTGTTTTGCAATTAATCATAGATTTGTTGGTCGCTTGGATATTTCCAAATCCTTCTGCCCAAAACATAGATTTGTTAGGTCTTTTCTACATTGAAATTTCTGGTTCCAGTATTATTACGTCGGGGGCTTCTAAACCTGGAGTTTAGTACTAATAATATGGTTGACAGACCAGGATTATCATATGATGAAATGGTTATACTGTCTGATTCTTTTTGAGGGATATAAACTTTGAGCCTGGAGACATCATATAGACCAAGTAACTGATAGACATGTATTTGCTTACATCAGTGTCGCATCGATGGATTCTCTTATTTTCCTGGGAATTGTTATCTACCACTTCTCGATTACTCGTCTCTGTCTCCCCCTTAGAACAGGTGCATATTGTCAAATTCGACACTTAAGATAAATTTATTTTGTGAATTGAGTGCGCAATTAACTGAAATTGAAGTATTTTGTTCAAAATTTAAACAGTTCGGTTTCGGATTATTGATTATCCAAGTAATTGAAATGGTCAATTTTGTTAAATATTCATTCTCCTTACTCGCCGTCCGTTTCAGGCTATTAATCTCTCTTAATGGTTATGTTATCTCCCAAAACATTGAGTGATATTGCTAAGATTTGTTAATAGAAAGTATAAATTTTGTTTCTATTTGTTTACGATTGTTAATTCTATATATTAGTTTTCGTTGGTTCTTGTTATATATTTTGATAGAAATTCATTGTTAGCGGAGAATTTTGATGAACATAAAAACCGATTTATTCAACTGGTGTGTGCCATTTATTCGCCTGAAAATAACTTATTTAGGCTCTGACTCTTTTTTTTTTTTGCAATTGAGCCACGAATTATTCATGGTATGGCTTTTTTATGAAGATGTTACTTTTGATTAAGTTAATTCTCCAAATATAAATATATTTTTGTATGCTTAGATTAATGAATCCTATAAGTTTTAGGTTGCATGTGGCAAGTAACATTTCGATTGGTGTTAATGTTTGCGTGTGGTTTCTTACAGCAAGAGTTTAAGATATTGATAGTCTGATTCTCCCCATTTTTGTATTGGTTGTTCACTATTAACGGTGCTTATTGTTTTGTTGCTCCTAATTTTTTACATGTTCTTTTCATCTAATTTTCGATTTAATGATGTAAGGTGTCTAGATTTTCCATATATATTTTAGGTGATGTTCTCTTGCCTCAACCAACTAGTATAAAAGTTGGAGGCTAATATTGTATTAGTATGCAAGAACATGTGGTTACAATTTTGAGTTATCTCTTTTGATAGTTTGTGATTTTTTGTTCCTTGACATCTTCTCATGGTTCTTCTGTACTGGTGCTTATTGAGATTTTTTCCTCATCATACAGGTTCACAATTATTTGATAGGTACATTGAATTGAAGGGAAATCAATACATAGCTCTTTGTGTTTAGAAAAAGAGTGTGGGACTATATAGCTGTGGAGACCAAAAATTGGGTCGTATATAGCTGTAGAACCATGAAGGATTTGCAGGACAAAGCTGATCATTTAAAATATAAAATGAGATGACTCCCATAACATGGATATATTATGATGATTACAATGGAAGGGATTCTGATGATTGCAACTTAAATGATGAGATTCTGCAGAGATGTGATTCACCGTGATCAAAAGATTGAAAGATAATAAAGAATTGAAAGACAATTGGCCTAGGTTTCAGAGTGAAAACGATGAAGATGGACTGAGTAATATTGAAAAATCATTGCGGCAAACATGATATGATAAAGGTACACCAGATGTTAGATATTCGAGGAAGATATGATAAAGGTACACCACTTGGGTAAATGACACCTTTGGAAAAGTGAAGTTCATTCCTGGGTTAGTCGCCTTTACTCTAAGGAAGATTTAAAATTGTATTAGATTACATTCTGACTTGATTTTAGACAGGTCACTAAGATTATGAACGGACGGTGAAGATTGATGGGATAGAATATTACGTTTTATTACTTTTTTTTATTTACCGAAAGGTTTCTTCCTTCAAGGTAATCCATATGTCGTGAAGAAACCTTTTGGTCTCTTATACCGTTTCACAATTCACAACTGAAATTCTCAAGTGAATAATTGTGATTCTTCCTTCATTTTTATTGGAAAAATCCGGCACAAATCAGAAATAGTGAACATCTTTTCTAAAATCCTGATGAATTTTTTTTTTGTCTCTTCTAATCTCTGAATGCAGTCGAGTCGCCGTTGTCACCGTTTATCATCAGTGAAAACCGTCCCTCTCTTCTCCAACTTGCTTTGCATTCTTAAGCGCCGATGGATTCCTACACTAACGTCCCATCGACATTGTTTATCATCGGAAATCTCAGTCTTCTCCCGTGGAATCATGTATAGAAAAATACGTCATGGTTCTTCAACCATTTTCAATCAAGTAAATTATTTACTCTAGTATATACGTAAATCTTTTCCTTTGTTAATGCTTTGTGCTTAAATTTACACTTCTTATGCTTGTTTTTTGTGCAACTCATGCTTAAATCTAAGTTTATTTCTGAATCTTGATATAGTTAAAGAAATTTTATTCCAAAAGAATTCAACATTGTTGTTTGACACAAACCATGTTGTGGAGGTAATTACGCAGCCAACTGAAACGAATTGGCGATACTACATCCCATTTTTTCTGACATTTGCGTATGATTTCACAGATAGTTTCCCTAGATAAATGTTTTTTGCCACAAGAAACCTTCTCTCCATGTAGGTTTGGAATTTAGATCCCTCTGCCAATATGATAATCCACAATTTTTCATTTGCTTGTAATATTAGATTGTTTCTTTTTAATAGCAATCGACTAGGTCGATACACAACACAAGTCTCGCCATATCATATTTATATTCAATTTCTTGTTTTGTATAGATTTTGTCTTGATTGATACTTTTGAGAAATATGCAGATATTAGAATTTTTGTGAGGCTGAATTAGCAAACTTCATACAACAGAGAAAAGAAGGAGGAAAATGTAGTTTTATTTTTTATTCAAAGTAGTTTCCTGTTTAGCAAGTTGCATCTACTGTTGTCATTTGATTCTTACCATCAGCAAAACACCTCCACCGAAGCCAGCGGAAAAGAGTTAGGAGTCATAGAGAGGAATAGCAGTGGCTGCTCTCTCATAAGTTCACAAAAAAACATGATAGTACTCCTACAAGAAGATCTAGCAGCTCCAATCCAATAGATGATATGCCTCTTGGTAAAGTTTCTAATATAAAAGCCAGCTACGTAATGGTCTAAGGGTAAACATTCATGGGTAAAAGGCACAATAGTTTGATGTATGATGCAAAGCTGTATAAAATTTTCATCTGCAGAAAAAATCGCCACAAGTAATGATCACATGCATTATGTTGTTGGTCATTGGTCAGACAACAATAATTTCATGAATTTTATCTTTTTCGCGCGGCAACGCGCGAATTTGTTTCCTAGTATATATAACATCAAAAGCACTCTTACAGGAACAAAATATAAAATTAGTTGACTATCATTCGTTGTGAAATGAAACGAGAGTTGGTCTCGTATTTAAATTCTAACCTAAATTCAATAGAAAACCTTTTATAAAGATTTTTTTTCCAAATTGTCCTATATAGACTCCTAAATCGGTCAAATGGATTTCCAAATTGATTTGTCGAAGTTAAAAAAAATGCTCATATAACATTTCCGAATTACCCTAGCCGCCGCCTTCATCCTTGCTTCCGTGACCGGCGCTCGACGGCTTTTCTAACGCTGGTGTCGGTCATACTCGTTGTAGTTTCCTGTCTATTAGCTTTTCTCTGCTTTTGTTTTTTTGTGTTTTGGGTATAGGCTTGAGGTGGAGAGGCTTCATCGGTGGTCGAGGTTCTTAGTTCTGGTCGGGTGTTGGTTGGGCGGAAGGGGTGTGTCAGACTCGTAGGGTCTTCGGCGCGGCATGGTTTGCAATCGCCTTCAGTTCTGCTCTGACAGTTTTGGGCTCCTCGATTGGATCTGGTGAGGCTCGGTGATGTGGGTTGTCCTAGGTCAGTGATGCGTCTTCTTCAGTCAGTGTTGGGCTGGCTCGATCTGTTTCCTCTTAGTATCGAGGACCAGCCTTGGTTTCTTTGGTTTTGGCTCTGGTTCTGTTCGAATTTGCAGTGCCCTCTCAGTCCTTATCTAGTCGTGATCAGTTTGGTTTAGTCTCTCAAGCATGTGTTCTTGTATGTGTTTTCTTGTTGTGTCTTTCGGCGTAGGTCTTTGCTGAGTCTGGGGTCTCTGATTTAGTATAGGAGTTTGTTCATAGTCGCGCTGCAGTTTTAGTAGCCTCTGTGGTTTCAGGGATTAGAGATTGACTAGGTCTTGTTGGTTGGGTTTGCTTCTGGGATGGTTCATCGCTGTGGAGGCATCTACTAGCCTTTTCTGTTGCTTTCGGTTGTAGAATTTGGTTTCAAGACGAAGCAGTGGTGTTGATCTGCAGTTCTTCTCTTGCGAGGAGGTGGCTAGTCTTCAGTCTGTAGATGACTATGGCTGGTTTGCGAGTGTCCGCGTGCAAGAGCTGTTGATCTTCTTTGGTGTTTTCCCGGGTGAAAGTCAAAGTATTTTTGCTTTGAGCCTAGGGTTTCTCGAGGGCCAAGTTTCCTTGGTTAGGTTGCTTTGGTGTGGTGTCTTTTCTCACTCTGATACTTTTCGTTCTGCGCTCTTCTTCGCTTTTGATGTTGCTGGTTGAGTTTGTTTATAGAGTCGCGCTATGGTCGTTCGGCTTTTTGGGTGTATTTTAGTGGTTGGTTTCTGCTCAAATCTCTTGGTTCTTAGTGCAGTTTTGGCATCTACCATTTTTTTGGATAAGTTTGTAGAAGTATTTCGGTTCAACGGTTTTGTGCTTGTGATTAAGTCTTTTCTACTATGTCAATTAGTTTCCTTTCTCCTTTGGTTTAGAATCTAATTTCCCTTGTTTAGGCTATGTTTCTAGAGAAATCTCTTATTCCGCCAGTTTTGTTTCTGGGGAAATCTCTTATTCCGTCGGTTTTATGTAATTTCAAAAGTTTGTTTTATATAAAATTCCAGATGAAAAAAAAAAAAAAAAACTCCTAAATCGGTAAATCCTAAATTAGCTCACTTTTATAAAGTTTGGGCTTATTTTGAAAACATTTAAAAACGTAGGGCACTATATTTTCTCATTGGAGTGGGCTTTTCATCAATCAATATTTGGGCCTTTAAGGTTGACTCTCTCTTTCCGTTCTTCGTTTCCAAATCAAACGAGAAAACAAAAAAATCAGATTTCTACGAGTAAACAATAAGAAGTACATTTTTTTTTTTTTAATCTCACTTTGTGCGAGTGTTTGTTTCGCGAGATCCAAATCTCTCTTGGATCCAAAGCTTTTGCAACTCTCTCTGGATCTCCTCGTCTCTCTGGATCTCGTACCTTGAGGTTCGTCTCTCTGACAAAACGACTCAGATTTTGTAGAGATCGATCTCCCTTTTACCTTTTCTCTTTTGTGAAAATCTACCAATATTCGATTTTCTCGGACGTTATTCGTTTGATCTCGTTGAAGATTGATCCGATTCGTGTTTCTGCAGCTGAGTGAGACTGCAAAAGTAGATTAGATTCGGTTTGTGTCCCTTCAAATCTGGGTAGATAATGCATAGAGATGGCATTTGTTTTTTGATTTTGTAGTTGATCCGAATCTTATCTTGATCTGTGTTAATGTTTTGGTCGTAGTTGTAGTTAAAGTGATGTTTATTGCTGGATCTGACGATTCGCATTTGTCAGTGTTTTGCATCTTTCTGTCTCTGATGATTGGACATTATCGATTGTTCATCTCTTATTGTGATGTTAGCTCATAAGCCATGGATTGGAGAATGTAGATGGTGATCCTAGCCAGTTTAAACTTTTTTTGAATTTCGGGATACAGAGACATTCTGAGTTAGTTGTGAGGATAACTTCTTTTATAGAATTTACTTGAGTAGTGATGAGGAAACTAATAAGGTTCATGTGCTCAGTAACCGTGAGAAATATTAACAATTTCCATATCTTGTTTGGTAAACGATTAATTGCAAGGATGTGAAAGTCTGATTTTGGGGTTACTATTATCTCTATTCACTTTCTTATGTTACAGTGGTACTTGTTGTTGCGTGATTTTTACTTTTCATTTGAAGCTCATAAGTTTTCTTCGTTTCGGTTTCTCTTTCACTTTTTGTGCAGAGATGGACAAATCTAGTACCTTGCTTGTACACTATGACAAAGGGACTCCAGCAGTTGCCAATGAGATTAAAGAAGCTCTCGAAGGAAATGATGTTGAAGCAAAAGTTGATGCCATGAAGAAGGCGGTTATGCTTTTGCTGAATGGTGAAACCATTCCTCAGCTTTTCATAACTATTATAAGATATGTGCTGCCTTCTGAGGACCACACAATCCAAAAGCTGCTGCTGCTGTACCTGGAGCTGATTGAGAAAACGGATTCTAAGGGGAAGGTGCTGCCTGAAATGATTTTGATATGCCAGAACCTTCGGAATAACCTTCAGCATCCGAATGAGTACATTCGTGGAGTGACACTGAGGTTTCTCTGCCGGTTGAAGGAGACTGAAATAGTGGAGCCTTTGACTCCATCAGTGTTGCAAAATCTGGAGCATCGCCATCCGTTTGTTCGTAGGAATGCAATTCTGGCTATCATGTCGATATATAAGCTTCCACAAGGCGAGCAACTCTTTGTGGATGCACCTGAAATGATCGAGAAAGTTCTATCAACAGAACAAGATCCGTCTGCCAAGAGAAATGCATTTCTAATGCTCTTTACCTGTGCTGAAGAACGAGCAGTGAATTATCTTCTGAGCAATGTTGACAAGGTTTCAGACTGGAATGAATCACTTCAGATGGTGGTGCTGGAGTTGATCCGAAGTGTGTGTAAGACTAAACCAACAGAGAAGGGGAAATATATTAAGATTATTATTTCTTTGTTAAGTGCCACTTCTTCTGCAGTTATCTATGAATGTGCTGGGACGCTTGTTTCTCTCTCATCTGCCCCTACTGCTATTAGGGCTGCTGCCAACACCTACTGCCAACTTCTTCTTTCTCAGAGTGACAACAATGTGAAGCTTATTTTGCTCGATCGGTTGAATGAGCTTAAGACATTGCACAGAGATATCATGGTTGAGTTGATAATAGATGTGCTTAGAGCACTCTCAAGCCCGAACCTTGATATCCGCAGGAAGACTCTTGACATTGCCCTTGAATTGATTACTCATCATAATATTAACGAGGTCGTTCAGATGTTGAAGAAAGAAGTTGTGAAGACACAGAGTGGAGAGCTTGAGAAGAATGGAGAGTACAGACAAATGCTTATTCAAGCAATCCATGCTTGTGCAGTTAAGTTCCCCGAAGTTGCAAGCACAGTGGTCCATCTTCTAATGGATTTCTTGGGAGACAGCAATGTGGCTTCAGCTCTTGACGTGGTTGTTTTTGTTAGAGAGATAATAGAAACAAATCCCAAGTTAAGAGTTTCAATCATAACCAGGTTGTTGGACACGTTCTATCAGATCCGCGCAGGAAAGGTCTGCCCTTGTGCACTTTGGATTATTGGGGAGTATTGCCTATCACTTTCGGAAGTTGAGAGTGGCATTTCAACCATTAAACAGTGCCTTGGTGAGTTACCATTTTACTCTGTTTCTGAGGAGTCTGAGCCTACGGAGACATCAAAGAAGATTCAGCCTACCTCTTCTGCCATGGTGTCCTCCAGAAAACCAGTGATTCTTGCTGATGGAACTTATGCCACCCAAAGCGCAGCTTCTGAAACCACATTCACCTCACCTACAGTTGTTCAAGGATCACTGACTTCTGGAAATTTGAGAGCACTGCTTTTAACTGGTGATTTTTTCCTAGGAGCAGTGGTCGCTTGCACATTGACCAAACTTGTTCTTAGGTTGGAAGAGGTTCAGTCGTCTAAAACTGAAGTGAACAAGACAGTCACACAGGCTTTGCTGATCATGGTTTCTATGCTGCAACTTGGGCAATCTCCTGCTTCTCCACACCCTATTGATAATGATTCATATGAGAGGATTGTCTTGTGCATAAAATTGCTTTGCCATAGGAATGATGAGATGAAAAAGATATGGTTGGAGTCCTGCCGCCAGAGTTTTGTCAAGATGATTTCTGAAAAACAGCTTAGAGAGATGGAGGAACTTAAGGCAAAGACCCAAACAACTCATGCTCAACCTGATGATCTCATTGACTTCTTCCATCTAAAGAGCCGAAAGGTAATATTACTTTCTAAACGATCCCTTGCTTCAGTGTTTTCATTGGCAATCTGTCCAGTTCTTCTTCCTTTACAGTTCATATCCGAATTTTTTTTCATTTTCTGATTTATAAAAGATGGACAACGGAAGTTGATAATTGCTGGTTATATTTATTTCTTTCGGTCAGTAGATCAAATTACTGATGATAAGTTTCTTTCAGGGAATGAGTCAACTTGAGTTGGAAGACCAGGTACAAGATGACCTAAAGCGTGCAACTGGAGAATTCACCAAGGACGAGAACGATGCTAACAAACTCAACCGCATTCTTCAACTCACAGGATTCAGTGATCCAGTCTATGCTGAAGCATATGTGACAGTCCATCATTATGACATTGCACTCGAAGTTACCGTTATCAACCGTACAAAGGAAACCCTTCAGAATCTGTGCTTGGAGCTAGCAACCATGGGTGATCTCAAGCTTGTTGAGCGTCCTCAAAACTATAGTCTGGCACCTGAAACAAGCATGCAGATAAAAGCAAACATCAAGGTATCGTCCACAGAAACCGGAGTCATATTCGGGAACATCGTCTATGAGACATCAAATGTAATGGAGCGAAATGTTGTGGTTCTTAACGACATACACATTGATATCATGGACTATATCTCCCCAGCTGTTTGCTCAGATGTTGCTTTCAGAACCATGTGGGCAGAGTTTGAATGGGAAAACAAGGTAATTCACCAAAACCTTTTTACCTTCTTTTTTTCTCGGTTTATGGTGAAACATTTCTAAATTTTGCCATGTCAGGTTGCTGTGAACACCACGATTCAAAACGAGAGAGAATTCCTCGACCACATAATCAAATCAACAAACATGAAGTGTCTCACTGCCCCGTAAGTTGAGATTCTTCTTTCTTCCCCCTTAGAATCGGAAACTCTTGTTACCAATAAATGCTTCTCTGTTTGCAGATCCGCAATAGAAGGAGAATGCGGGTTCCTTGCAGCAAACTTATATGCAAAAAGTGTGTTTGGTGAGGATGCTCTTGTGAATGTGAGTATCGAGAAGCAAACCGATGGAGCTCTGAGTGGCTACATAAGGATAAGGAGCAAGACGCAAGGGATTGCTCTAAGTCTTGGGGACAAAATCACCCTCAAACAAAAGGGTAGTAGCTGAGGTTAGCTAATATTATTACGTTTTCGCAAAACTTTTTCCAATTCAATCCTTAAATGATGAATCCTCACACTCCTCAACCGCTATAATTTCCGGTACCATATCAATTGGATTCTCACAGGCTTGGAACGGTGACGCGCAAAGGTAACCAGGTTTAGACTACGTACGTTACTCTCTTGAGCAAATTTTTTTGTTGGTTGAATCTGTTTACTTATATGGAGGGAGGGAGAGGCGCTTAAGCATATGTAAAGATTAATTTGTTATCACTCCTTAATCGGTATATTCCCGGTTTGGTACCGATGGATTCTTCCTCATACGGCTATGTTTTTTTTTTTTTTTTTGCAGTACTTGACGATTTTGTTTTATTTGTAATGCTTTTTTTTTTCTTTCTATAATGTCGTTTGTTGGGGAGATTAAACCGTGATTTTCTTGCAATGCTTTATCGATAGTAGAGTCTTAAAGATTACATGGTTTTTGTTCCTTTTTAGAATCTCGTTATTTCAAATTGATCTCTACTAGTCAAAATATTTTTTTTTCTTTTCTTTAATGTGCATTTTGAGTTTTTGATCATCTAGAAAAATGATAAAATAAGGAAGAAAGTAAAAGAAAATATACAACTTGAATGCTTTTATTGTTATTTATTTGTAACAATTATGGACTCTAGTACTCTACACAGGGTGTCCTAGTTTTTTTTTAGCAACATGTTATCCAAAGTCTAAACTATAAGGACATTTTCAATACTTATCCGCTTCATGCACATTTTTTTTTTAGTAGCTAATTACCCTATTATTAGAAATATATAGAGATACAGTTAAAAAGTGGAAAGCAGGACCACTTTTAATGGCGAAAAAAAAAAGCAGGACCAGTGGTAGTTAGAGCGAAAATAATCGTTGTCTAATATCAGTTTATAACATATTAACAAAATTACGCCTCGTTAATATGTAGCTTGTTCTAATTGAAACTTGAAAGGGATTTGCTTCAATCTTACGGGTTACGAATGATTTATGCATCGTGAATTTTAAAAAGTATAATCAACTTTTGATGCTACAAATGATGAAATAATATGCTGAAAATTCTTAATTTTACCCTTAAAAAAAAAAACAAATTCCTCAATTTTATAGAATATCAGTCTCAGTAGTTGGAACAACATGACTCATGGCTCATCTCATGCAACGTCTTTCATCAGAATACAAAATTTAAGGAAACCTTATGGTCCTTATCCTTACTTCACATTTTACCTAACCTCACCTAACCTAACAATATTTTATGAAACAATTTTTTTGTGACAAATAATGTAACGATATTCACCAAAATGTTAGTTAGTTGAAAATTATCAAATCAAATCTACAAATAATCAAATGAATTATTATTACACTTTAAATACCTCAATTAAATTTATCATATAAAAACGACATATCTTTAATTAAACCACTTATCGATCATCATCTTGGAAACTAGTTAAGCAAATACAGCTCTGAGTCTGAACAATAAAATCTCTATTATTATTCGTCATCTTCATCCTCTTCTCTTGCATCTTACTAGCTTCATCATCACTACTGTCATCACCATCATCATTATCATTACCATTATAATTAGCATCATTGTACTTGTGATCCTCTTCGTCGTATTCTTGTAATGCAAGTAAAGGCATTGAATTAGGGTTTATCTTGGAGTAGATGCTAAAAGAAGACAACGATGATCTTCTCCTTAACTTGTTAGCAATAAGTAATCTCCTCCTCTTATTCAACGGACTCTCAACTTTCTCCAGATCTTTCGCGTTACTCGCTTCCATTAAATTCCCAAATGATTTCGATTTTCCTATGTAATGATTTGATAATCCTCTCCTGTACAAAAAACAAAACTTAACATTACATTCATTTAAATTGTATGATTAAGCTTAAGCGAAACTAAAACTCAATAAAGATAAAAACTTTTTTTCTGGGCTTCAAAATCGAATATATTCAGGCGAAAATAAAAGAATAATATGAAAAAATTAGTTTTTGAAAATTTCAAAGGATGATTAAAGAAACATACTTAATCGGAAGAGAATCTTCCAGAGAGGAAGTGAACGAATCAACCCATCTTCCTTGTGACGAAACGGCGTCGTCTTCTTCTTCGTTTTCGCTGCTTCCTCCGGACACTCCAACCGACGACGAACCCTCCGATAACTCTTCCGCCGGAGATCTAACACATCTCCTTAACCCGATTCGGCTTTCACCGCCACCGCTAGATTCCTCCGTCAAAAACAGAGCCGCCGCCGCCGGTACAGCCTTATCCTGCGCCGCCGTACCAATTCCATCACTCGAACCAACCAGAACCTCCATTTTTTCCTGTAGATTTCTCAATTCTTCTTCCCTTCGCCTCTTCGATCTCGATTCCTCCTGTTTTTCCACCAATCGGACTCAGCTGTCTTCAATCGGCGATATGCGCAGGTTAAGAGCTCCGATAAGCGCAGGTTAAGAAGTAATTTCTAGAGAGAGAGAGAGAGAGAGAGAGAGAGAAAAGCAGAGAACAGACTCCACCGATCGGAGAGATGTAATAAAAAAAGATAAAAAGAAGGATCAATTTTTTTCCGTATAATTAAAAAAAAAATGGTGTATACGAATACGTATATATATACGTATGACTGACAGTATATTGAGTCTTCTCTGTGTATACGCACATGTTCTAAATATAGTATGCAAGGAAGGAGGGTAACGGCGACTTTGACGGTTGACACGTTTTGTGATGACGTGGTGATTGTGGATTGGCTGGTTGTGAGACCTTAGCCGGACGTTTCGGGGTTACTGACAGTAACTTACTGTCTCCATTAAATCCGAAGCTGTCGAATAATACCGAATGTTCGGTGGTCGTTATAACACCATAACACACCTCAAACCTTATCCAATTCTTCTCATTACTGATTTTTTGTTTTTTAAATTAAGATAACATTAAAAAAGAAAAGTAATGGAATTTTTTATCAGTGAAACCAGATAAGATTTTAACAATTTGATAATGTACTGTTACTGGTATATGTATGGATACAATATAGCTTCTTACAATTGATTTCACTTGTTACAAAAACTTAGTTAAAAAAAAATACAATTAGTTTATTAATTTATTATATTTAAAAGAAAAAGTGGTAAAATGCTGATGTAGAGAATAGGGAAAATGATTTTTAATCATCTAGAAAAAAAATATACAAAATTCTTTCGTTTTTTTAAGAATGCAAATAAATGTTATATTTGAGGGATAAAATGTTGTAGAATGAAGCATTCATGGTTCTTATTTTATGAACTTTAATTTTGCGAAAATTAAGAAACAAAACATTCATTTTATTATATAGAAAATATAAATTAGTCTTTCTAAAAAACAAAAACAAAAAATCTAAAACATCGTGAAAGGGAGGGAGAATAATAACTTTTATAAATTGAAAAGTTGAAAACTATTGATACATCTTTTTAACCTCTTGCGATAGTTTACTTAGTTTGTGTTCAACATCTTTGTCATCAGCATAAAAGAGGTGCTTAGGAGTGAGACGTATAAGATGATCTTTATCTCTTCGCTTCTCACTGAGACCACACAAATAAAACCGGCGAAAAAACTTGCACATGGAAGTCTCGATGGTCATAGTCCTATTGCTTATGTTTTCTTAAATCCGACAAAAATAGTAACTTTTGTATCAACCACTTGATTTGGAAAGTTAACGTCATCAACTTTGCTTTCACTTATCTTATATACAAGACTTAGCTTAAGCTCACCTCTCCAAGAACAGAGTCGGTAAAAACAGAGGAAGATAAAGAAAAAAATGGCTATCTTTCTCTGTTTCTTATGGGTTTTTCTTTTCGCTCTCGTATCATTAATCTTTCTCGTGAGAAAGATTGGAGAAAACCCAAAATGGAATCTTCCTCCGAGTCCTCCAAGTCTTCCGATCATCGGAAACTTGCACCAATTTGCAGGATTACCTCACCGATGCTTTCATCATCTCTCCATCAAATACGGACCAGTGGTACTTCTTCGTCTCGGTTTTGTTCCAATGGTTGTGATCTCCTCGAGTGAAGCAGCTGAAGAAGTTCTCAAATCCCATGACCTCGGATGTTGCAGCCGACCAAAAACAATCGCCACGGGGAAACTCTCCTACGGTTTTAAAGACATCAGCTTTGCGCAGTACGGTGAGTATTGGCGAGAAATGCGAAAACTCGCTGTTATCGAGCTTTTCAGCCTTAAAAAGGTTCAATCTTTTAGGTATATCAGAGAGGAAGAGGTCGAATCAATGGTTAAAAAAGTGTCGGAATCGGCTTTGAAACAATCTCCTGTGGATCTAAGCAAAACCTTTTTCTCCCTAACCGCAAGCATCATTTGTAGAGTAGCCTTGGGACAGAATTTCAACGAGAGTGATTTCGTAATCGACAATGAGAGAATCGAAGAACTTGTGAGTGAGGCATTGTTAGCTCTAGGTAGTTTCACTTGCTCCGATTTGTTCCCCGGTGGTCTTGGGAGATTCCTAGATTGGTTGTTTGGAGGACACAAGAGGATAAACAAAGTGTTTGAAGAGCTTGATGCTTTTTACCAGCATGTGATCGATGATCATTTGAAGCCAGAAGTAGCAAAAGTTGTGGATTCTCCGGCGGATATTGTTGCACTTCTGTTGGATATGATGGATAAACAAGGAAGTAAAGATTACTTCAAGCTCAACATTGATAATATCAAAGGAGTCCTCATGGTAAAAACTCAATTCTTGTTAATTTGTATAAGGACTAGAATTATATAGGTCTTTGATAATTTGTTTGCGTTTGGTTTTAAACACAAACGTCAACCGCAAAAATTCAAGTTTAAAACAATGAAGACCCTTGTTTATGTACTAGTGTGTTGGGCAGGATATATTTCTTGCAGGGGTAGATACAGGCGCAATAACCATGATTTGGGCGATGACGGAGCTTGCTAGAAACCCTAGAGTGATGAAAAAGGCACAAGAAGAGATCCGAACCACACTCGGGATCAAAAGAGAGAGAATCAATGAAGAAGAGATAGACAAAGTTGATTACTTGAAACTCATAATCAAGGAAACATTCAGATTACACCCACCAGTTCCAGTTTTGCTCCCAAGAGAAACAATGTCTCACGTCAAGATCCAAGGCTACGATATTCCTCCCAAAACACAAATCCAACTTAACGTATGGACGATCGGACGTGACCCCGAGCGTTGGACCGACCCTGAAGATTTCATTCCTGAACGGTTTGCTAATGTTTCAACAGATTTCAGGGGACAAAACTTTGAGCTATTACCATTTGGTTCCGGTAGGAGGATCTGTCCCGGAATGCCCATGGCGATTGCTACCGTGGAATTAGGATTGTTGAATTTGCTTTACTTCTTTGATTGGAGATTGCCTCAAGGGATGATAAGTGAAGAAGACATTGATATGGAAGAAGCTGGTAATCTCACCATTGTCAAGAAACAACCTCTTCAACTTGTGCCTGTGAAACACCATTGATAAGAAGTCTCAAAAGCTTGATGCGTGGTCCGCTGGTGATCAGTCTTGGTTCTTTTGTGTATTCTTAGTCTTCATGGAATTTGGAAAGAGTCTAAAAGCTAAGACTTTCTATATATTCTTGCGTTATATAAGAAATAAATGTATGAACAAACGTAATAATATCAATATGTATCAAGGTTTCAGGATCAGGCCCATCTGTTAGCAAAACAGAGTCTTATCAATGTAGTTGATTCTGAAATTTTGCAGTTTAGCTTCTGTATGGCTAAAGCCTAATCTTGAAAACGATTGATTGTGTTCTATGTTTCTGATTGATGAAATTATTTACAAAAAATAAAACTAATTCATGATAATTTAATGGTTTGGGTATTTGTTATGTATATTTAAGAAAAAAATTGAATGTTCTCGTTACGATTTTAATTATTGCTAGCCATTGTAAACTTATTGGGTTTGATTGGTAACAAACCACTTTACCATTTCTAACGTGTTTTAGATTGCACCAATAACAAAAGCAATATCAAAAGCGTTACATTCAGCTTTATTTGTACAATTTCTTTTTACAGTTATTTTTTACAGCTTTGCACTATGTTGTAACAGCTTATAACTGAAAAACTTATACCGCTTTAAATTACCAATTTGACCTATTAAATAGTAAGAACATCCAGTTATTCGATAGATCCG
Source organism: Pseudoturritis turrita (assembly GCA_900406555.1). Taxonomy (NCBI): domain Eukaryota; kingdom Viridiplantae; phylum Streptophyta; class Magnoliopsida; order Brassicales; family Brassicaceae; genus Pseudoturritis; species Pseudoturritis turrita. Next base: position 736,003 of record OVBL01001030.1, on the reverse strand, counting down.
AAAATTAGTTCATACTTTGGTATAGAATTACCTAATTATATATAAAAAAAATTTGTTTGTTTTCATTCAATATAAAAATGTGAAAATCTAATTAAATAATTTAATAGAAATGAGCGATTTAAAAAATATATATATTTTAGCTAAAAAAGACCAGATTTTGATAATAATTGTTTGTCTATTAAAAACTCACAAGTCACAAAAATCCGTTAAAAAATATTGCTTTGAACAAAAATCCTCTTTTTCTCTAGATTGCCCTTACCATCCGTCGACCATTGGGCTCCTCTATTCATGGCTACCATTCTCAGCTTTGCTCCTCCCTCTTACTTCCCCCTTCCCTCTACAAACTACCCAAAACCCACTCACAGAATCCCTCTATTTACGTCCCTGCCACTCCCTTCTTCTTCTTCGTCTTCTTCACCCCTTTCTTCTTCCTCCCTGGTTAGAAATGAAGCATCTTTGTCTTCATCGTCCTCGCCAATCCAAGCTCTTACAGAAGAAGCCGTTGATTCTTCGGCTTTAGCCTCTTCTTCAAAGCTTGTCCTTGTCGTCGGTGGCACTGGTGGTGTAGGTACGATTACGAACCACCATTTCATCTACTTCAATGTTCGATTTTGGAATTTGGATTATAAATTTCTCAATTTTTTCTTAATTCTTACAATTGGGTCTACTGAATGCTGGTGGATTTTGTGTGACCAATGGTTTGATGTGTGCGACTTCTTTCTCGTTTTTTTTGCAATCAGGGCAACTTGTGGTAGCTTCATTGCTTAAGAGGAACATTAGATCAAGGTTATTGCTGCGTGATCTTGAGAAAGCAACCAAGTTATTCGGTGAACAAGATGAAACTTCATTACAGGTTTGGATGTTCATCTTCTACCTTATGAACATTTAGGATTCACTACTACTTTTTTTCAACCTCATAAAAAGTTGAAACCTTGTTAGGTAGTCAAAGGAGATACTAGAAATGCAGATGATCTTGATCCATCCATCTTTGAGGTTTCGTCTTCTTCCATTTGTTCATCATTTCCTAAGTTTGTATTTTTTTCTATGTTTGGATTTTAACTGGTTTTTGCTTGGTTAACATTGTTGTGTAGGGTGTTACACATGTGATTTGTTGCACTGGAACTACAGCTTTTCCTTCTAAGAGGTGGAGTGGAGAAAACACACCTGATAAAGTAGGTGAGAACATTTCTTTCCTAGTAAGATCGAACACCATTTTCAATGGTCTTTGTGATCTTGTTCTATAATCAGTGATGTGGAATGGAATGAAACAAAAGGGTCTCTTACATGTCATGATTTATTATCCCGGTCCTTTTTTGTTCAAAAGATTGGGAAGGTGTGAAGAATCTCATTTCAGCATTGCCCAAATCGGTGAAGAGAGTTGTTCTTGTTTCATCAGTTGGTGTGACCAAGTCTAATGAGCTTCCTTGGAGGTAAGACTATAGTTTCTCTGCTAATTGCTTTCATTACGCTATGGCAACCCGTAAAGTTGAATAAGCATGTGAAACTGAGTATGATATACAAAAGTATTGTGAATTTCCTTAATCTGAGTGTCTCTACGTGTAGTTATATTTCGAATGTATGTTTTGTTTGACAGTATCATGAACCTTTTTGGGGTTCTTAAGTACAAGAAGATGGGGGAAGATTTTCTTCGGGACTCCGGTCTTCCATTCACCATTATCAGGTTTGGAATAATAGAGTTACCCACCTTTTTTTGCTCAACTACCAGTTAAATAAAACTCAAAAATGCAGGCAACATATTGTTTACTGATTTACTCATTATGATGTTTTTTAAACCAGACCTGGTAGATTGACTGATGGACCATACACATCTTATGATCTGAATACTTTGCTCAAAGCTACAGCTGGAGAACGGCGTGCAGTTGTTATCGGTCAAGGTGAATACGCTCTATGCGAAATTCTTGGATACTCGGAATTTAGAGATTTGCTTGCTTTTTAAATGCTTAAAACACAATGAAGGTGAAGAAATCTTGAGGGTTGCAAACATAAAAGATTCCTTGTCTGGTTTTATAACAGGAGACAAACTTGTTGGAGAGGTAAGCAGACTTGTGGTAGCTGAAGCTTGCATACAAGCACTTGATATCGAATTCACACAAGGCAAAGCTTACGAGATCAATTCAGTTAAGGTATTGCAAACAGTTTCCTTGGAATGTAGTCTGATCAAGAAGAAACATGTCTTAAAAACATGTTTCAAAGATTGGTTGGTTTATGATATGTTTGAGAAAAATGTGATTGCAGGGGGATGGTCCAGGAAGTGATGCGCAGAAATGGCGAGACTTGTTTAAAGCTGCAGAATCCAAATGACAACAGAAGGACAACTGAGAAATCAGAAATGTGTACAGAGTAGACAACACAGATATGGTTGAATTGTGTATACATAAACTTTCTATTTTAGCCTTTGACGTGAATGTTTTTATAGCCGATGAACAAATCAACTTCAAAGCAAGTGCTAAGAGTCTAACCCAAAGAAAGAAAGAACAAAGAAACTGGCTTGCTGCATTTTCTTTTATTGTCTTAAAATTCATTAAAAGAAAAAAAAAGTCACAGAACACAGAAACAGAAATTTCCACAGCTACATAGCAAACAAACCCTGAAAAAAAACCCAGAAAATTTGGAGAAAAGAAGTCATTTTTTTCATTGAGACAAGAGGAAAGAAAGAAATCGAGTAGAGATAAAACAAAACATTGGAACGATTGCCGAAGCTGCCATGGCGAGACTAATATTACGACCGATAAGGCAATTGTCGCCTCAGTTTTGTAATCTCTGCCATTTATATTCGAAAAAGCTGCCGCAACCACCTTCTTCTATACCCACTCCTCTTCTCTTTCCGTCTTTCTCCACCGCCGTGTCTCCACGGAAACCTCGTCCCCGTTCACCGGAAGCTCTCAACCCGAATGTTATCGCCGACAGCGATGGTGCCGAGCTTGACGAGTTGAAGAGCCGGAACCAGCGGAAGCGTGACGCTCGCCGCGCGGTCAAATGGGGTATGGAGCTCGCTTCCTTCTCCAGTGATCAGGTTAAGCGGATCCTGAGGTAAGCCTCTCAAATTGGAACACCTTCTTCTCAAAAAAAATCTCACTTTGTTGTTAAAACTTATTTGGCTACTCATCGTAGAGCTGCTTCGCTCGGTGAAGAAGTTTATGATGCCTTGCTGCTTGCCAAGGTAATCAGTAATTTGGACGCTTTATCATAAATCTGGAACAATGCACATAAGGTGTTTGTTGTTTTGTCGCAGAGACTTGGCTCGGATGTTCGAGAAGGAAAGCGTAGACATTTCAACTATATCGGTGAGAATCTAGATGAACTATTAGGGGGGCAATTAGCATCCACTTTGGTTTTAGCTAATATGGTATATTATGTTCCAAGGGAAATTGTTGCGGGAAGTCGAACCTGATTTGATGGACACACTGATTCATGCCACTAAGCATGGTGATCACACAAAGCTGCAGGCTCTGATTAGTTCGGTGAAGGATGGCGCAGATGAGGACGATATAGAAACAGAGTCGGAAGATGAAGCGGAGGTAAGTGTAACCAACCAGTATCTCAATATATAACTATAAAATTCACTAGTTTAGTGATTAGAAAACAACTGGATCATATAGTTTCAATTCCATCCATAGGGTAACTACACTAAGTGAATGGGAAACAGGGAGCTATAGTGTTGGGAAGATTTTTATAAATATACCGCGTAGAGTAGGGGAAGAACGAGAAGGGGGTCTCTCGACAAGCATTTTTTTTTGTCTGTATTTCTTTTGTCATTGTTTGAAACGAAACAAATCTGCACGTCAAATAGAATCATGTAATCGTGGAATAGCTTTTCAAACAGCGACTGATTAATTATCTACATGGATGTAGAGAGAAGCTGTGTTTGTTGTTTTTTTATAGAATATGATCCAGTTGATTTGTTGTCCAAAACACATCCAATTTTTGAAAAGAGTATCTTACAGAGGTCAGAAGAAGAATATATGGCTATGGCTGCAAGATGGTTTGATGGTCTGATGAGTCAAAATGTGGAGATTACTAAAGAAGTTTATTCTCTTCAGAGTGTTGATTTTGATCGACAGGTTAGTTAGGTGATCCCAAAAAGCATCATATGGTTTAATGCCTTGAAATATTTAACTTGTAATTTCATCCCGTTGTTTGTCGATAGGAATTGCGTAAACTTGTTCGACAAGTACAGTTGGTTCATGAGCAAAGAAAAGGCGTAACACAGGAGAAGCAGAAAGAAGTTGATGCTGCATTAGTGACCGCTGAAAAGTCTTTGAATCGATTACTCCGCTCCATGGCGAAACAAATGCAGAGTGGGCAGACCGATTTGTACTTATGAATAAAAATGTGTTCTTGATGACTCTACATTTTTGATTTTTCTCTCAAATCCATTCTTTCCCATAGATAACCAAGGACCGTAGTTTTTTTTTTTGGCGAATGTTGTTACGTTTAGAAATAGGTCTGGTGACCTGCTTAGATCTCGAAATTATCAAGCATTGAAGATAGGAGAATAACAAAAGAGATGAAGAGACGAAGAACATTGAAACTACAATTTTCAAATAATTTTCGTATCTACAATTTGGTCATTCGGATTTCGATGTTTTTTTAATGGAAGGTCCAAGTATATACTCTCTTTTTTTTCGTTCAGGTTCGATTTGGTTTAAAACTTTTGTTCTATTTCGTTTCAGATTTGGTTCGGTTTTAGAATAAAAAATAAAAACACAATGAAGAAAAAAGAAATTTCTTGAGAAGATGAAAACATCTTCTTTGTATAAAACACTTTAAGAGCATGGTCAATGCATTGTTTTTTTTTTTTTGGAGAATTTGAAAAATACCTTATTTATGTTTTAAATTTTGAAAAATATACTTTTCTTTTTTGTTTTTGAAAACTAACTCTTTTTGTGTGATAAGACTTTTTTATCTTAATTTGAATTAAAAATTACATTTTTAATAAATCAAAATTAAAATTCAAAAAATAATATATTTTTTGTTTGAGATAAATATGTGTTATTAATTAAAATTTAAAATTTATTTTTAGATAAATCTATTGAAATATTTCAAAATTTATCTTTAAAAAAACTTACCTGCCTGATATATAAAAAAAAAATATTCACCATTTTGTTAATAAGATGCCAAATAAATATTCAATGAAACCTAGATTCTTTATTTTCAAACCAATCATTTTTTCAATTTTGATTGGTTTAATTTAACGAATAAACTTAGCATAATTTCCATTATCCTAACCAAAAAAATTGGATTGGTCTTGGATCTTTGATTCAATTAAATATAAAGATACATAATCTTTCATAGCATCAAAATCTTAGATAAATGAATATTTTTAATGAATAAAATTGAAACTACTTTAAAATAATATTATCATAAAAAAACTATTTTATTTAAAAAAATATATAAGATAGAAATTATTTTTAAGTTTATTGAGGTTATTTCGATAAATTTATATTTGAAAAAGTGTAGTTTTAAAAAAAAATTAAAAAGTGTATTTTTCAAATTTAAAAACATAAAAGAAGTATTTTTCCAAATTTTTTTTTTCTTTCGGTCCAAAATAAAGTGATCCCAAAATAGAGTTGTGTTTTATTCCAACTCACTCTATTTTTATTTCTAAAAATTAATCTTTAGTAATATGTTCTATTTTATCAAAACTACAAATTTTATCCATTTATTTTATGTTTAGCAACAATTCAATAAAATTACAAAGTTATTTTAAGTCTCTTTCACCTTATATCTTTCGCAAAAGTGGATCTCATTATAGTTACTCGTCTAGGTATCTGAAAGGTTGTAGAAATAGGAGTTTATCATAAAAATGTTTTAAATGCAAATTTAGTATATCTACATAAACATCAAACAGGTTGTTCAAATAGATCTCCTCAGCGTGTATTTCATTGCACAACTTTGGGTTTGATTGGCAGAGTATTTAGAAGCATTAATTTTTTTTTGTCATCCAATCAATTTTTGTTAATAAAACATAGACGAACGCATTTGGAAATTACAAATGCTCATAAATGCTCATTTTCTCTATGCTTTCATATGGAGCTTTTACAAAGCATCCGCGAAAATGGTGAAAGTTGTTTAAAGCTGCAGAATCCGAATGACAAAAGAGGACACTTAGAAATATGTACAGAGTTATTAGCGAGATAACACAAATATGGGTCGAATTTTGTATTCATATATCTTTCTTCTTTTGGTCTTTCACTTCATCTTTGTAATAAGAAAAAATATTTGTTAGCTACACGAACTATATCACATCACATAACTACACATCTGAACTAAAATAATACATATTTAGCTACACCAACAAAAATATAATACATAGTGATATACACAATCTATATGACATTACATAACTATACATGTGAACTAAAATAATGTATTTTTAGCTACAACAAGTAATGTATAATACATGGTGACATGCACAAATAAAGAGAACTTATGTTGAAAACTATATTTTGTATTAAAATTAATTAAATAAATTTAGAACTCGATCCAAATCCATTTTTTATCCAACAAAGACTATATGAATAACGCCCAAAAACAAAACCTACATTTAAAACAAACTAGTTTGTAAAAATTCAACCAGACTTTAACCCTTCTTAACAATAAGAGAGAGTTTTGAATGAAAAAGAAAGAAATACGAAGAAGAACGAAAAAAAACCCAATGTTTTAAAACTGAGAACAGACCATCTAAACGTGGTCAAACTGATAGTCTGGTTCGGATTAATTTTAAAAATTGTATTTATATAAACTCATATTAAACCGGTAAAAATCTGTGAACCGGTGGTTGAGCCGATGGATTCGGTGTAATCCTAACTTCAATATTTATATTTTATATTAAGCGCGTCCTCATTTTCTTTTTTTTCATCATGTTTGTCAATTTTTTTTTTCTTCGTGAAAATAGTATATATGTAACTACCAATTTATTTTTACTTAAAAGGGTTCAATTTGTTAAATTTATATGTCTAGTATTTAATCAATCATTTTTATATTTATTGGAAAACTAAGTATTATATTTATAAAAATTAAAATAATTATTTATTAATTGGTCACCCGTTTTGACCAATTCAACCAATGATCTAGTGATCCAAAATGCTTATGATCCATCATCCGGTTTGGTTTTTAACACAATGATTAATACGAGCTAGTTTTCATTTGAAAATGGTTTGAGATCACTTCAATAGTGTGATCGAAATTTAGGTCAATTATCGTGAAGATAAGTCAATTTAGCAAATTGGTTTATTTTAAATATGGGTTTTGTCTTTGGGTATGACTAATGTGGATTTTTAGAGTTGGGTTGGGTTTCAAATTTGGGTTTAGGTTGACTATCAAATTATTTAGTTTATTTATCTAAAATAACGGTTTCTATCGCGACTAGACAAAAATCGTGACAAAATTAACATAATATGGTTTTCAACATAATTTCTCTTTATTTTTGTGTGCATGTTACTATGTATTATATTTTGGTTGGTGTAGCTGAAAATACATTGTTTTAGTTCATATGTGTAACTATGTAATATCATATAGTTCGTGTATGTCATCATGTATTATATTTTTGTTGGTGTAGCTAAACATATATTATTTTAATTCAAATGTGTAGTCATGTGATGTCCAATAGTTCGTATAGTTAACTTAATTAGATTTTTCCTAACCTAAAAAATCTTTGTTAACTACACGAACTATTGGACGTCACATGACTACACATTTGAATTAAAATAATGTATGTTTAGCTACACCAACAAAACTATAATACATGATGACATACATGAACTATATGATATTACATAGTTACACATATGAACTAAAACAATGTATTTTCAGCTATACCAACCAAAATATAATACATAGTAACATGCACACAAAAATAAAGAGAAATTATGTTGAAAACCATATTATGTTAATTTTGTCACGATTTTTGTCTAGTCGCGATAGAAACCGTTATTTTAGATAAATAAATTAAATAATTTGAAAGTCAACCCAAACCCAAATTTGAAATCCAACTCAAATCTAAAAATCCACATTAGTCATATCCAAAGACAAAACTCATATTTAAAATAAACCAATTTGCTAACTTGATCTATATTCACGAAAATTGACATAAATTTCGATCACACTATTGAAATGATCTCAAACCATTTTCAAATGAAAACTAACTCGTATCAGTCATTGTGTTAAAAACCAAACCGGATGATGGACCATAAGCGTTTTGGATCACTAGGTCATTGGTCGAATTGGTCAAAACGGGAGACCAATTAATAAATAATTATTTTGATTTTTATAAATATAATACTTAGTTTTCCAATAAATATAAAATGACTGATTAACTACTAGACATATAAATTTAACAAATTGAACCTTTTTAAAAGTAAAAATAAATTGGTAGTTACATATATACTATTTTTTACGAAGAAAAAAATATTGACAAACATGATGAAAAAAGGAAAATGAGGACACGCTTAATATAAAATATAAATATTGAAGTTATGATTACACCCAATCCATCGGCTCAACCACCGGTTCACGGGTTTTTACCGGTTTAATCTGAGTTTATATAAATACAATTTTTAAAATTCATCTGAACCAGACTATTAGTTTGGCCACGGTTTAGATGGTCTGTTTTTAGTTTTAAAACATTGGTTTTTTCGTTCTTCTTCATATTTCTTTCTTTTTCATTCAAAACTCTCTCTTGTTGTTAAGAAGAGTTAAAGTCTGGTTGAATTTTTACAAATTAGTTTGTTTCAAACGTACGTTTTGTTTTTGGGCTTTATTCATATGGTCTTTGTTGGGTTAAAAAATTGGATTTAGATCGAGTTCTGAATTTATTTAATTAATTTTAATACAAAATATAGTTTTCAACATAAATTCTCTTTATTTGTGCATGTCACCATGTATTATACATTACTTGGTGTAGCTAAAAATACATTGGTGTAGCTAAAAATACATTGTTTTAGTTCAGATGTGTAGCTATCTAATATCATATAATTTGTGTATGTCACCATGTATTATACTTTTGTTGGTGTAGCTAAACATGTATTATTTTAGTTCAGATGTGTAGTCATGTGATGTCCTATAATTCGTGTAGCTAGCAAAAAAAGTTTTCCTTGTAATAAGTAACTTTTGTCAATTTTAATTTTCTTATTTATTTATTTTTACAGTCTATAAACAAAGCAACTCAAAGAACAGGTTGCAGATGAAAACCTTACTATTCATCTATTTCAAACCTCAATCCGAAATTCAGATTCCGGTTTAGATCTTCGACTTCTCCGAGTAAACTGATTAATAAGAGAGATTAAAGAAAGAGAGAGCAGAGAAACTGATTTTGCTGCATTTCCCTTTATTGTCTTAAAATCCTTCATAAAAAAAGTCACAGATGTAGCACAACACTAAGAACAAGAAGTTTCAAAGGGACGATTCTTCCTTGATCTTGTTCTTCTGGTTAACACATTAAATAGAATAATCTAAACCCGCTTGGTCCCTAACATGAAATCTTATGAGATTAAGAAACTAAAGAGACATGACCAATGCCTAAAAAGCTATACCTGATTGACAGTATTTTATATATACGTATAAAGAGTACCTCTGCTTCTCCATTGAAGGTAAGCTTTCCAGGAGATGGAAGAGCAGACACAATATGATCACATTTTTTAAGACAACAATCGAGGCGTGAACAGAACCTGGCTTCAATCAGACAACAGCGGAAGTAGTGCGCCTAAGTTCAACATCGCTCTTGAGTTTCTCACTCGGCGGTGTTCCTTTGAAGCTTCCATATCTCATGGGTTTAGGTATGTAAAGAGAGCTGAGAATCTTCTCCAAAGCTACCACTGTGTATCTCACGTACTTGCTTGAACTCGCATCTTTCTCAACCAATGGCCCATAGTTTTGCATATAGCTTCTGTAAACCGGCACAATAGCCTGAACTATCTGCTGGCAAACTCTATCCCTCAAATCTTTTTCATGTAAGACCCATGTAGATTGCTTCTTATACATCTCATCGAACGCATCATTGAAAGACTTCAGTCTCTTCTTGACAAGATCGCGAGCCGTGGCATGTCCACCCGAGAAGAGTATAAGTCCTTCTCTGCTCAAATGGCTGGGGAGCTTACCCCAACTGTCTCTAAGGAAGACAGTAGCGTAATACTCTTTGTACTGATCATGATCTTTCAGCCATGAATCTCCTAACTGATCTCCAATTCTCGTACCCTTTAAGTTCTTGTATAAATGCCAGTGATTGTTCATACCAAAGAAATGAGCAAGCGTTTGATCCGGATACGCTTTCATCCATACATCCAGATTCTGCTCAATGGCTTTGATTATTCTTAGAACTTCAACCATAAGCTGATTATCTTGGAACCTTTCTGATCTCCAGCTCTTATGTATTAGCAGAACCTGAGTAAGTGTTGACTTGTACTTATCTCCAATTAGTTTATTGCAGTAATCAGTTACAAAACTGACTAATCTAGGAACACCACCGTCGCTAGGAGGCGGTGTTTGTTTCTGAATCTCTACCTGAACCAGAAGCTCCCAGAAGATTTCCGCTGCACCATCAATTAACTTTTTGATGAGATCCCTTGTGAAGTTTTGGATCTCAATACAAGCTGCTCCACCAAAGAGACGGTTGAAATCTGCTCTCAGTTTGTTCAAAGAAGTAAAGATGTCTAACAGCTTCAGAAGCTTAATTGGATCTTTCTTGCTATCTGTCACGGTTTTCCCAAACTGAAGGAAAGCGAGCATACCGGCCTGAGCAGCAATCTTGGAAAAGCAATCCATCCAAACATTCAAACCAACTCTCTCAAACACGTCGTTGCAAAGCTTGAACTCTGCTTCGAACAGATGCTTAACCGCAAACTCTAAATGATTCCCCCACTGAGCAATATACCCTTCTATGCTCTGCACATCGTTGAACTCCGAAACCGAGATATCTAGATAGTCTAAGTCAAGTGCTTGAAGACTAGCTCTAACATTCAAGCTCCTCACTTCTACGTATATCGAAATGCACTTGTCGAGTCTGTTATTAGCTCTGAGTCTCCCAAGAATGGCTTGCAGTTTATGGATTACAGTCACAGGCAACTGAGACGGCGCAATGCAAGCTTGTTCGCCTAATGATGATGGAGACGCCATCGGAAGTGGAACACTATTATCCTTCAAGAGCCTCCGGAACTCGTTTTCCAGCTTGTCTAAAGCTGCATCCCTAAGCCCGCCATCAAGACGAGCTTTCTCTTTCTCTCCTCCGCCGTTGTCTTGAAACTCCCTAAGCCCTCTCAAAGATTTCTTCAAATTCGAAAGATACTTCTCATCAGCAACATTGTGATCTTCCAAATACTCAACTATATCTTCCAACCACTGGATAGCTAACCCACAATTCTCCCCTAGAAACTTCAATGCTTCCTCTAACCGCTTCAATACCGCTAAATAACCAGAGAGATCGTTCTTGGGATCAGATAACAAAGACTTCTCAAGTCCATGTACAGCATCAAACACCTTAAGCACTGCAGCCGCAGGACCAACAGCTCGGTTAATGTGGCCACCAACAGCCACAAGAGCTTCTCTATCAGCTCGTATCGGCCTAACAGCAGCTTCAAGCGATGGCAATCTTTGCTCAATCTCATCAAACCTAGGACCAGTTTTACCCAAAGCTAACCCAATGGCTTTAGATTTCTCTAAACTCGATTTTAACGACTTTCTTGCGGCTATCAAACTCTGAATCCCTCTATCAACCCCAACAGGCTCCGCCATTATTAAATTCAATCAGAATAAAACCCTAAAAAAACCCAGAAAATCTCACTCCAAGAAAGCAATTAAATCTTCCAAACTTTATTTTCCTGATAAAAATGAAGACTTTCGAGATCAAATCGATTCAGAATCAGATGCAAAACCGTTCTGCATCAAACACTTTCCTTCTTTTTTTAATCACACTTCCTTTTCGACTTGGCCAAGTTTCAATAAAATCAAACCAAACCCAAAAACAACAAAAAACTAGCGAGAAGAAAGAAACAAACCAAACCCAGAAACATAAATTTTCACAGCTACCTACCAAACAAACCCTGGAAAAAAATTGCGATAACCGAAACCCAGAAAATTTCCAGAAAGAAGTAACTTTTTCTCTGAGACAACACAGACGAAAGAAATCGAGTAGAGATAAGGTCTTCTACTGTAATGGGTCGCCGGTGCGAAGGCGATCCGGCAACGAATAGAGAGTTTGGCGGAAGAATCGAAACGGTGTGAGTTTCTCAGAGAGAGAGAGATACCCAGAAGAAAGAAAGAAAGAAAAAAAGCGATTAACTAAGAATAAAAGAAAAGGAAATCGGAATGAGAAAAAAAAAAAGAAACTTTTTTGGGTTTTCGACAGTTTTTTTTTATTTCTCGCGATGCTCGACGGAAACTGCCAAAGTGCATGACAGTCAAGCACAAGGTTTCACAGCATCACTTGCGACTTCGGTTAAAAAAAAAAAAACTTGCTAAAAATAATAGTACATATAAATTAATCAGATGATAATAATAACATAACTTTTTCAGTTTAATAATTGATTTTTTTGCTTTTTCTGTCAACGAAATTATGCTTAATTTGTGTTCTCTTTTAAGTTACATTTTTAAAAAAATGTGTCCGAATTTTTTGTTTTTGTTTTATTTAACGCTGAATTGATTTTATTAAGATAATGAAAAAACAAAAATGCAAATCTATAGATGGTTCAAATATCAGACCCGATAAATCGGAGAAAAATAAAAGACACGAAAACGGTTACAAAACATAATCCATAAAACTGAAAAAATCAGAGCACACCACAAAGTGGCTAACCGATCAAAAGCTATAAAATCGCTATTAGTTCTTTCTTTACCTTTTTTGCCAGATTTCCAAGAACAAAAGTTTTGAGAAATAGCGTCGGAAACCACGACAACATCCGATCCAAATTTCTGAACTTCTTGCCTCACTTGTTAGTGTTACGACTTTGAAAGTACCTTCAGCTTCCTTTGAGCGGCTAGACTGAAGAACCTCACGAAAGGCGATAAGATACCGTCGATTGATAGCCTGGGCCGATTAGGTCGAACTTTGTGACTTGGATAATAGGAGTCAAGAGCTGAGACAGATCTCTCCCAGATCTGAGATATATATCTAGTGGAGGATGCCTAGAAATTAGGCCGCCAAAACCGATTCACCATCCACTTGAAAAAATATGAATGGTATAGAGCCGGCTCAGTTAAAGGCCGAAGAAACCACCATCTACAAGGAGAAGAAGAGAACATCGACAACGAAGGGAAACCAAAAGCCGGACAAAAACTCGTTTTTATTCCGGAAAAAATGATAGATCTAGATTTAAATCTAGAATCTAAACCACCATTGAGCAAAAAATGAGCTTTAAAGCAAAGATCTAAGCTGACTAAAACCAAATATAGAGAAAAAAAGATAAAAAAACCAATTTCGGTGATATGGAAGCCGCCAGAATTGAAAACCGAAATTAGCAGAAGAAAATCCTATCTATGATATGTCCGAATCTTTTTGTTTGCCAAAGATTTTCCAAATTAGTTTCATAGACTTGTGATCATCTACTTTTAATGGTAGTAACCATATTCAATTTTGTGGTAACGTATGAGTTATGTTTAAATTAAATGACTTGTAAGTTGTATTCAAAAACATAAAATGAAATATTCAATCTTTTATTTGCAAAAATCGCGAAAACTCTAAGCTATCAAAAATGTTCAAAAATAATTTTTACATTGATCATCTGTAATCTCTTTACATTATTGTGATGATAAGAAAACTTTTAAAGCACTTTATGTTCAAAAATAGATAAAACAAAAAAAAATACAAAAGTCAACTTATGTATTCTATGAGAAATTAAAAAAAAAAGTTTGATTTATTTAAAAATATATATAATTTATATATGAAATTGTTGTAATCGTATATCTTTTCATATTTATTTCGTTTGTGAATATGGATGTTATTGGTATACATAATACTAAAATTGTAGTTGTAAGCTAATTTTGTTTATTCTGAAATAATGTGATATAAGATTTTCAGATTTGAAATTAACAAAATGCGCATATATATATAACTAATGCACATGTCATGTATGAATAGGATATATAGTTGATTCATCTGTTATGTATGACTTTGTCTATAAGGGGAATTTAAAAACTATCTATAGATAAGTGAAAAATTAAGAAAATAGCACTGATAAAATAAAAATTAGAAAACTAACAAATATAATTTTTTAAAACCTATAAATATCTTTTAGATTTAGTTTAATTTGTAACATGCTAACAATAATATCTGATATTTGTAACATGCTAACAATAATATCTGCCACTTGTAACGTGCTAACACCCATCCGATATTATTGTTAGCATATTACAAATGTCAAATATTATTGTTAGCATTTTAACATGCGATACAACAAGTTATTATAATTGTTATCATGTTAATTTTGTAAGAGAATTCACAATCTTAATTTGAATTTTCATATTTTGAATGATATGACAACTGAGTTAATCTGATAAACATAAACTTATCGCGATATCATATTACTTAGCATGTTAATCAATTTGTTATCTACTAACAATCACAGTATATTTTATGTATCCGGTGATGAATAATGTCGACGTCGGTTTTGGATGAACAGTGTCGATAGCAGCAGATGAATAGTGTCGGTAGCGGCGGATGGTATTTTACGTAATTAAGCTAAATCTAAGAAATATTTATGGTTCTAAAAAAGTTATCTTTATTAGTTTTCTAATTTTTATTTTATCACTCCTATTTTCTTAATTTTCAGTTTATCTATAGATAGTTTGTGTAATTATTCATTTCAATTATGCTATATATATTTTGCTGTATACAAAAAGTGATTTTTTTTTTCAACAACATTTATTCTACATATTTGAATGTTGATAGTGACACAGTGATAAAACTAACATAAACCATTATACTACATTTCTTAACACATTTTTTTTCACTTTGTTGTTTGGCGGAAATAACTAAAGTGGTAGTATTGATTGATTCAAGCGAGAGTTATAAAATGAACCTAAATTCATGTGTGTTTTAATAGCATTACACTTCATGAAAAATGGTTTTTTTTTTATAACTCAAAATAGATTCATTAATCCAATACATACTATGATGGACTATTGTATCCGCTACATGATTACATCCTCTTAAACTAAAATGAAAGGAAAGCTCATCAAATAGGGTTATCTAGGGATGATTGGTGAACAAAGTCCATTGTAAAACATCCACGTAAAATGATACAAAGGTCCATATTTTAAACGTTTTACTCAATCCATTTTTAGGAGTTACGTTGTCGAGATTTTTGCCAATATCAAACAATAATTTTCAATTCAAAATTAATTGGTAATTACTACTTTTATTTAGATTTTAGGCTTTGACATTTCAGTCATCAAGTTTCAAACATTTATTTACGTTACTATTTAATCCATCGTTTGAGCAAAATCTGCCTAACCTCTGGTTTTCTTTGTATTTTTCAGGACCTGATGTAAATCGTGTCTAAATCAGAATTGGATTGGACCGTCCAATTTGGACGGACTCAGAACGGACCCGATTCTACTATTTTTCAATTGTAAATTTCAAAGTATGACAACTACCAAAAAATAAAACGAAGGAAAATGTTTGTCAGAGAATAGAAGATGTGTTGCCTGATGATATTGATTATTGAATGCGCAATCCACATGTTTTTAGATGCTAACATACAATCACAACTACACGTTTATTCTAGAAATAATGAGAGAATATAAAATTTTAGTTTTCACAAATATTATTTTTTCATTACACTTTGTTGACCGTTATGTGGAATTACTGATCCAATTATGCAGTTTGATCACAATGATCAAAAATGGACAGGCCCGTGAAGAAATAGAAGCCTTGGCCTCCGGCCCGTTTTTTAATACAAATATTCAAGCCTTCAATTTTATTTTAATATAGTATTACACTAAAAATAATTTATTATATAAAACAAAAAAGATGAGAGCAATTAACGAGACCCCTTCATCTTTTTCTCACGTCTCAATATCATACAAATACACTTTTTTATTTTTCTTCATTGTTTGCAATCAACAATCACAATTCACTAATAATCTTCTTTTATATTATATTTTTGTTATTTATAAATCTTAAAGAGTTTTGATTTGGAATTCAGATTGGATTAAGTAAAAATCATAAAGTTTTTATGGATATAGATTTTGTAATTGCAATTTATACTGTTTTTATCATAAAATTTTATCTTCGTTTTGTCACAATAGAGATTGAGTGACTTGGCTATTTTGTTTATTGGAAGAAAGTTGGTTAATAATGTTGACTTTGAAAATTTGTTTGTGATTTTGTATGAAAGAAAGGAAGAAAAATTATATTTTAGAATTCATACTCTGGTTTTTAAAACTGTAATTCTTACTTTTGATGATGTTTTTATTTAAAAATATTTTATTTTATAGAAACTAAAGTTTTTTTTAAACTTCGCCTCTGATCTATGCAAATCTTAGGAACAGCTCTGAAAATAGATATATCATTATCTCGTCAGTCGTCACCATGTTTGGTTCAACATTGAACCATATATGGAATTGGAGCATGCACCATATCGAGCCATAGAATTAATTCCATACATATAATCCAAACTCTAAGGAACTTTTTCTTAAAAATCTATAAATGTATTTGTAAATGTAACAACGTAGAGATAGAGAGACATAATAGAACTTTGGCTCAAAGATTTTTCAAAAGATAATTTTTCTAAATCATTTTTTAGATAAACTTACAAATTACAATTCTTTAGCTCTCTTGTATTTGCTCTTCTCTCTTAGAAATCAAAAACTTTATATTAAGAATTTTTTTTCAAATTTTAACGATCTAAGAGTTCGATAATCTCTATTTATACATATAGATCCATCGACTCATCCTAACAATTTCTTATTTTCTATAAAAAAATATTTTATTTTTCTCCCTATAATTTATAATTTTCTTTTTCTTAATCGATGTTTGTTTCCTTTTCCAGCTCAAGTCGTTATATTAAAACTCTTTATTTTATTTGGCTAACTCAATAATGAGTAATCCGCGTCAACGACTACTCCACAGAAATCATTATTTAGTTACTAGGTTTTGGAAGTTTTAAATGTTGTCATTCTTAATTAATTTATTATATATAAATGGGAAAATTCTATAAAAAATACATCAACTAAATTTCGATAAGCTTTTTAATACCCAAACTTTTTTGTTATCTAGTTTAATACTCAAATTAATTAATTTAATCATTTTAATACATCAACTTTCAAAACTATACCTATTTAACACCCTCGACCTAACGGAAAAATAATGTTCGTTATCTTTCTTTTTTTTTAAATATAATATTAGGATTATAATCGAAAAATAATAATTTTTTTCTATTTTAAATATTTTACTTGAAAAATAATATTTTATCGTTGATCATAAAATAACCAAATTAATTAGTTGGAGTATTAAACTGCGTAACAAAAAAGTTTGGATATTACAAAGTTTATCGGAATTTAGTTAAGGTATTTTTATGGAATTTTCTCTATGTGAATATATAATTTTTGAATCACTTGATGATTGTATATATTTAAGAGTTCGTAGAAGTTGTCACGATAATGTTTTTTTCATCTGAATTTGATTGAAATGATCAAAACCAACATAAGAAGTAGCAAAAACAGTAAAGTTTCAACAAAAAAATATAGCAAAATCCAAAGAAGATAAGAATTTTTTACACATAGGCAATCAACTTTTCTGAGGTAAATAGAGCCTTCAACCACGAAAGCAACCCAATTGCAATATAAGATTATCGATGATCTTCAACTGTCACAATATTGATAACTTCAAATATAGTAATTTTTCTTCTTATTTTCTTAGTTTTGTGGTATGTTAAATTGATAGAAAACAGATCAGAGGAACAAGGCACAGTCTTACTACTCTCTATCCATACTCCTATTGATATCAGCAATTGAGGGGTCGGAACTCGATACCCCACCCAAGTTTCTGCACTCCGATTTAGTTGTTGTTATCTCATTTTTTTATAATTATATATTTTTGTATCGTTATTCTTTTATTGTTTTATTGAATGGTTATAGAGAAAATGGTACGCGTTGAACAAAGACAGTACAATATTACCAATCAAAAGCATTATCTTTTGTTTATGTATTTATGTTTAGGGTAAATAAATAAATATATATATATATATATAGTTTTTGTTTGTTTTTCTTTTTTTCCGTATTTGTTCTTTCTTAGGATAAATTTAGTTATCTGTTAGCACTAAAAAATAATAAATCAATTGGAAAGGAAATAAATAACAAAGAAATGTTAGTTATAAATAAAGTAAAGTAAATATTGTGTTTAATAGCAAACGTGAATAATTGGAAAATATAATTAAATATTGTAAATTAAAGAAAGGAAAAGAAAAAATAAATGAAAAGTGGGGGTATCGAATTCAACATTGAAGACTTCAAGAGGCTCCAAAACACATGCATATTTGATCAATTGCTCCAAAACACATAATAATTAGTAAATAAAAGGCTGAATTTTTAAAAATCCATAGGGGCAGATACACCTCCCTTATTGACTATAGATCTGTCCCTGCTCTGAGTCATTTTACCATTTACTTCTTTTTCTGAATTATTTTATTACTGGATCACCACATGAGGATATATCATATTTCCTATGTTCGTGTGAGTGAGAGAGAAATGTTTGAATTTTGTAACATTTTGACTCTTGATTAAATGTAGGCTATATAGCTGAAGTGCGTTTTCTTAGGTTGAAAACGTTAAATTAAATTAAAACTATATTGGATTCATGTGTTTTTATGCCTCATAAAATAAAACGTTATTCTTATCAGAACTCCGATGAAACCATAATAAACTCTTTTTCTTTCAATTACACTTGACAACAAATATAAACCTTTTTAACTTCATGTAAACTTTTCTCTCTAGGGTAAGTAGATTACTTATACTTCTTTGATGATCCAAACAAAATAAACGAACCAAAAAGAAATAACGAATTTCTATTGGTTGACCATATCAAAGTACCTAACATTTGAATTGGTCTCATGTCGAAGAGCTTCAGGACAAAAATAGTAAAGGTTTTCCCTATATTTCATAAAGAAAGAATTACAGAATATAACTCTCCAAGACAGTCCGTCTTAAATATTTTATGAGCCTTAGACAAAATAGGAAATGTGGATCTTTTAAAATTAGGTTTAAAATGGTTGTAAGCTAATTTTTTAAAAAAATCGATCATGGACCCTTTTTTAAAGAAAAAATCGATCATGGACCCTTTTTTAAAGAAAAAATCGATCATGGGTTTCTAATAAAAACAAAAAATAATCATGGACCTTATTTGGCTATAGAAATATAATCAATGAGTTTAAAACAATAAATTATAGCTGATAAAATAAAATGGGCCCTGGACCCTGGGCCTTCGTCCTTCTTGCCATGGGTCAGAGCCGGATCTGCTTCAACATAGGCTTCCGTTTAATCTGAAGAGAATTTGAATCTCTAAAAATTTCAAGGTCAAATTTCTTACTAATTCTCATAACCCGTAAAAAAAAATATAGCTCTTTATTTGACTATAAATTTGTTTTTCGTTTTACCATCTGTTGGAACTGGATTTAACAATAAATCCATCCATAAAACCCCAAAGTTTAAACGTTCAATGAGTATGAGAAACTTCGTTATACCGAAGAAATTTGGCCCGTTAAATATCATCGAGATCTCTATGAACTCACTCGTTGAGCAAGTCAAAATATGCTTTTGACTCATAAGATATATGACAAGATTTCCAGAAATCTCATGAGACACGAGAATCCGAGATACGCGAGATGGTTGAGCCGATCTGAAGGTTATATAAAAAAAAAGGATTCACTTTAGAAGAGAATTCCAACTATGATTAATATTTAGACCTAAAACAACCCTATGCTCTCTTTGTAAATACATCTTTCGTGAGATTATTTTGTAACATTCGATTCTATAAATCAAAATTCAATTCATCGAAACACTTCTTGTTCTATATCTTTTTTATATTAGAGCGTCTAGCCCAATATTTTCATTCTCACAAACACACAAATATTTTGGTGTGGATCACAACATCCACACTATCGGAAGTGTTCAAAGTCTTTGGCCTTTGAAAGATTTTGCGGAGGAAGACAGAGGAGCATTTGTGGCGATCAAAAGGCTTACAAGCTATTTGGGAATCTCAATTAAGTGATGATTTATGCACCACGTGATTTGGTGTGGTTTTGTATACATGTTATTAATTGTGTATCCTATTTTTTTTTTTTTTTTTTGGGTGGGACAAGTGTTAGTGGTCTTTGAATTCTACTTCCTAACAAGAACTAAAACTCTGTCCCATTCAAAATATATATGAATTTTTCATTCCCTTTATCATAGAGAGAATTTGTCTATCTTTAATTTTGTATACATCGTACCAAAGTGGTTGTCTTATCATAGATGTCGATATAATATTTCATTTTAAAACATAAAAGTCTGTGATAACAATGAGAATTTGACACGAGAAAAAATTATTATCAATAATTGTCAAACTACAGTTGGAAAAAACAAAATGTCAAACGAAACTTCGTCCAAGTTCGAACGGCAGAAATTAATAGAGTTGACCCTTAACTTGTCTTTAACTCACATAAATTTATAAATTAAATTTCACATTTTTTTTTTAAAACTCAAATTTATTATTCAACACCAAAACCGGATCCCACCAAAACCCAACTATAACTCATTAAGAAATCATTGACTTTCTAATCATTCACCATTTAGTCAACTTTGCTTTTCATTACTATCCAACGGCCACCAGTGAATCATTAAAAAAAAAACAAATTAAAGAATTGGTGCGCAATTAATTCCATAACCTCTACCAAATACCAATATCTACTGATAATATTACTAATATTATTTAAACATGAACCACAACTAATTTTCTCTAAATCAAAATATTTTTTTAGTAAAAAAAAATTTACAAATCAATCCTTCTAGTAGTACTCAAAAAAAATAAAAAAACAATACAAAGGTCAAGCCGAAGCAAACACCAAATCATTAACACCTGAAGAAGAAATATTCTCCTGCATCGCGGATTGGTTATGACGGTGCTCTCCTTCGTACGTCACGATAAGCATCGTTGGATCATCCAAAGCTCGTTCCACGTGTTTCCTCGCTGGACATCCTCTAAACGTACTGCACTTGTAATAGCCACTGGATCATAACAACAAATATACACCGTTAGATCTTTAGATCGCGAAATCAAACAAAAACAAATAATCAACGGTGGATAAAGGCGCTGGTGTACGATAGTTACCGTGGATGTGGTGAGCCTTTGATCGGTTTTTGTCCGTACTTCCTCCATGAAAACTCGTCCGGTGGAATATCGGCGATCTTCGCACTTATCGCCGGTACCCTCTCGGTTCTCTTCATCCGATTTTTTCTGCTTTAATAAATAAAAAATAAAAAAATATTAATTAACGAAAATCAACAAGAAAAAAATGGTTTTAACGTGCGCCGGGTAGCTATAATGAGCTGCTTGCATTGGTTTAAAAAGTCAACGGTCAAAACCCGGGTTTAACTTAAGATATGACGGATATTTTATAATTTGAAGCAAGCAGAGCGATAACCGGGGGAGTATACTAAACCGGGAATATTAATTAATAATATAGCGACGGTAATAGTCAACTAAGGGTTGAAATTATGGAAAATTAAATAACGGAAGCATGTGTTGTGTACTACTACTGGGGTCTGGGGGTAGTTGTTAAAGCGACAGGTGGGTGACGTAACAATACCTTTTTTTGCAATGGCACTTGCCGTAACCGGAGCCGGAGATCTTGCCGGAGAAATCCCCGGAGTGCTCGTGTTCGAGGCATCTCTTTCTGTAAGGATGACCGGCCAAAGGTGGCTTACCGGAGGAGGTTACAGGCTGCGACGGAGCCGACGCGAGGAAGATTGAGGATCCTTTGGAGACGCTTCCGTCGCCGGTTATCGCCGACGACATGTAAGAAGAGTTTAAAGAAACGCTGAAGTTTTCCTTTGCGAATTCGAGCTCAGAGCTCTTTGATTTGGATCCGAAGATGCTTGGTTTAGTGAAATCGAGTGTTACGCTTGGCTGATTCGAATGAACAAAGCTCGACGACGGCGGAGGAACGATTTGAGGGAGGAGATTCGTCGTTTTTCTCGTCGGCTGAGAAACAATCGGAGTCTCCGATTGAGCGATTTTAACGATCTGACTCTGTTCTTTCTGAGGAGACGCGGCGGAGGAATAAGGAGAGGAGTGAACAGGTCCGCGTCTAAACCGAGCGTGACCGGTACGGTTAAGAAGAGAAATTACCGTTTTGAATTTGGAAACGGTGAAATCTGTGATCTCAGAGCAGTCAACGTTGGTGTGTTGTTCGGGACGGTTAGAGAGGACACGAATCAGATGCTCCATACTCTGTAAACCTTGCGATGCAGCTTCTTGAATAGCCTTTTGATCATCCATCTTAGGGAAACGCATTAAATCAACGGCCATGATGATATGATCTCACTTTTTTGGAGCTTAGACTGAGAAATCAGAGAAACGTTGAAGAAGAAGATCAGAGAGAGAGAAGAAGATTGTGGATGAGAAGAGAGAGGAACAAGGAGATTGGTGTGGTAATATATGGGGGAAAGGAGGTGTGACCGGGTCAGATTTGTGGAGATTTTTTAGTCAAACCGGGAAGGTTTTGATCTAACGGCTACGATTGAGTTGAGTTAAAGCAATCAAAGTTTGGTCTCCTCATGTTCGAGGTCACTGGGTCCCACCTCGCATCCGAATACTTTTTTATCGTTTTTTCAAAAAAATATATATTTTCCATTTTCCAAGTAATAATTGTAAGACAGAGAAATAAATAACTCAATTTTTTTAACCAAAAATTAAAAGAAAATAATAAATAACTCAATAATTTTCATAATTATTTTATGAAAGTAAAAACAAAATTAGTTAGTTTTTTGGCTTGAAATTTTAGCTTAATTAGCCAAAGGTGTGGTGGAAAGAAGTTTCCATAAATTGAGTAAAATACAAATTATAAATTGATGATTAAAATTGTCAATGATTCATTAACAATGGAGGAAAGAGAGACAGCTGGAATTTTTGTTGAGGAGTTGTCAACGAGACAGGGATGATTTATTAAAAACAATAATTACGATATTTGACTTTTTGAAGTTTTTAATTATATTTTATGTTTGTTCCAATTTGAATCTTCTGTATTCTTTCAAATTCTACTGACTCTTATATTTGTCAACTATATTTACAATTAACTAGTTCCATAGGTTGCCTATATAATTTGATGACCCTGTTAAGGGGTTAACAAATTAAAACATGGTGTAAGACTTCTACTTAAACAAATTATTTATTATTACCAAAAATAACAAGAATTTTTCATAGCATTCTAGAAACCCTCTTCACTTGACAATATAATATGGGAGGAAACCCTTTGTTAACTTCTAATTCACCTATTATTCTACAAAAATTGTAAAGCAATTAAGAATCATTCTAATTAAAAATACTAGCAATAATGGTTTGACTAAAGATTTTAAAAGTCCACTAGAGCAGCGATTATTGAATAACGACAAAGGAGGGGGAAAAGCTGACTAATTAAAAATTTAAAGTAGTTTAACTGAGAAATAAACAATTAAGAGTAGTGCCTATAAAAATTAGATTATAATTTCTTTATACACAGAGCCATTGACCACCTCGGTAACCGTGGTCCCGTTAACTCGTATATGGACCATCAGATGTTCGAAAGGTTGATCCAACGGTCGATCTGTGAATACTCAGTGTTGACTATTTTTATGATTTTATGAACCTAAAAAATCTCCAGCCAGCTATTAGGCCTCACGTGTCACTTTTGTAATGTCTCAATATATTGAAATTGTGTTAGCTGTCTCATTTCGTTAAACAAAAAAAAACGAAGAAAAAGCGAAGAAGAAATTAGGAAAAGCATAAAATTGAGACAACAAAAAGGTAAATTTGCTTAAATAACCAAAAAAAAAATTTATTTTAAAAACTAACAAAAACTTTTTCTATGTGACCAAATCCTATCTATTAGATCTAGAGTTTTTGGTTAATTTTTTTTTTTTTAATTACGCAACAAATTAACCCATAACAAAGTTAGTTTTTTATTAATACCAAAGATGTGATCACATAGTAGTTAGTACAACGAATTATTTTCTTGTGTTCCGGGTTCAACCTCTTTGAAATAGATAATTTATGCTATATCCTGATATTATTATCACTCCAGTTCCAGTTCATATCTCTATGGATTTAAACTTCGAAATTATAAAAAAAAAAATGGAAATATATGATATTTTTCGCAAATAATAATTGCAAAACGATTGAATACATTTATTTAAAATTTGTAAAACGGTACAAATAAAGATTTTATTTAGATAGTAGACAAAAAACAGTCATACATTTTGTTACTCGGTTGAGATTGGATCGTGTTCAAGTCATTAACCCTAGTCGATTGTAGATCCGAATTAATCAAGATTATTAAAACAAAAAAACCAAACAGTAAGTTGAACATGATCTGTTACCATGCGATTTTTTTTTAATAAGATGTTACCACGCTTTTTATTAAGTATTTTTTACAAATATTTTATTTAATATTCACGTAAAGTTATAACAATAATTAACTTGTTAAATATTGATGTAATATATTTAATAAGTTAGATGTCCCAATTAAACAAAACATTTTACATAAAATAATACACCTTTACTATTTTCTTTATTTATATACATGTTTTTTTTCCATAAGATCAAGTTATTTGTCAATGCGATTTTCTTCTGTACACCAGATTTTGGGGGTACTAGACTACCGGTTAAGAAAAACTATACGATTAGGAATGTGAATAGAACGTGTTGTGTGTGCCTATATAACGTGTTGTGTGTGGAGAAAAAACCATGGATTGTTATTTAAAACACCTTTTTTGTCAACGAATAAATTATAACATGGGGTAGTTGACCCGACCGAGTTGTATTATTATTGTCGTGCACGTCTATCATCTATATTGTTAAATTTGCAATGCAAGAAAATCTCAGTGATCATCTTTTTTCTTTTTCTTTTTAATTTTCTGTATATATATGAGAATAAGTGAATGATCACATCCAATTTTTTTCAAATCAATTCAGTTATATCTTCATTTTTTTAAAGATATTTTTAATTATCAAATATCTGAAAAAAACGATTTGAGACAAGATTTGTGATGATAAATCACAATTGAATGCACAAAATAAATTAAGACACAAGTTGTTAACAATATTCGGTTATTTTTTGGAATTGCGTTAAGATCGAACCAACTTAAAATATAAATTAACAAACTAATTTCTTGATCCACTAATCTATAACAAACTTTTCAAACTAAACTAGTCATGAGCTAAATTCCACTATAGTCTATAATTAGACTATACAAAATTCCGAAATACCAGTCACTCCGACGCACCACTATTTTTACACCAATGAATTTCCGAACACTATCACGATATCAATCACTATCTCCTTAGCACCAAACAGTACCAAAAGATCATGAGGCCACATACATATGTATGCTTCTCATATTGTTTTCCCTGGTGCATCCTATAAAAAAACACACTAGTTATAAAGAGTTCCACACGAACCTATTTCTTCTACTTAAAAATACTCCAATTCTTATTCTTTTAAGATTCTCTTCTAAAATTTGCTTATATGCTTCAATACGTGTTTCAATATTTTACGTGTTTCAAACATTTATGATTTTGTTTCAACAATTTTGTCTTCCTCAGTTTCAGCACACCAAATTTATCCTAACAGATCTCTTTTTTAAAAAAAAAATTATAACTCAAAACTCATCAGTCAAACCATAAATAATCAAACACCGAGCAAAACACGATTATATCCACCCTTTAAAAATTTAAACTCCTCCCTTTCTATCTCTCTCTGTCTCCACGTTTTCGCCATACACTTTTTTTTTTTTTTTTTAACTTTTCCTTAAACTAATTTTTTGTGTTTTTTTAATTTTTAATACATAAAATACTGTCTAACCAACAATCTCAGGATTAGATCTGGTTAGAATCCTAAACAAAATAAATTAATGGCCAGATCCGTTACATATCAGAAATCCAACAACGAAAACCCTAATTTTCTTAGGCATAGCCAACGGCCAAGAGGAATCACCGTCACCACCGCGCTGAACTCTAGAAGCCATAGAGACGACCAACTTAGAAGGCGCTGAGCGATGAAACTATGCCAACCTTGAATGACAACATAGGAGATGAGTTCCCAGAACTATACTCACCAAGCAGAACCGAGATCTGACCATGCCGAAGGCGACAACGGTCTGAGAGACGGGCCAACAGTCCTAGGGACACAAACCCTTTAAACAAAGTTGAGGACACAACACCAACCTCCACCTAGCACGAGAAGACACCGAGAAGAGCAGAGTGAAATAGAAGACCTTCACTGGACCTAAAGTGAATTCGAAATCCACAACCGCAACGATAAATTACAACCAAGCAAGAGAGACAAGAAAAGCGCGGAACCAGAAGACGGGACATAAGCTTTACCTACACTGCGGTAGAAAGAACGGCAGAAGAGGAAAAAAGATAACCCAGAAGTATATTTCGCCGGAAGAACTCGGCCGAGAGGCAAGATCCACCGTCTCCAAGTAGATCTTTCGCACATGAGATACATCTGACAGGACAACAACCGACGAACCACTCATCACTGCACCACCACCACAAATTCAGATCCATCACCGCAACGCTTCGACGGACCGAACCACCCCGAGAGCACTACAAACAGAAACCACGACGAGATCTCCTAGAAGAAAGTTGAACTAACCAGATCTCGTCTTAAAAAATACAGCCAGAGAATCAAAACCAGGACATCACCTCGAAGCCATCACGAGAGGGCTAAGAAGTTACTATGCAATGCCGCCGATCGAGAGGATAGGCCACCAGAAACTCATCGGAACAGATCTTCACCGCGGATGAAGAGTCGTAGGAGTCAAAAGAGATGGAGTCGAGGCCTCTCACAACACCGGCGAAAGCCAACGTCAGAAAGGCTGGCGGACGAAGAAAAAAATACGGTTAGAACAAATTTTCTGTTTAGAAAGAAGGGAGAGAGAATTTTCT
This sequence comes from Pseudoturritis turrita, assembly GCA_900406555.1. Classification (NCBI taxonomy): domain Eukaryota; kingdom Viridiplantae; phylum Streptophyta; class Magnoliopsida; order Brassicales; family Brassicaceae; genus Pseudoturritis; species Pseudoturritis turrita. The sequence continues at coordinate 708,867 of OVBL01001030.1, read as the reverse complement.
CTCTACTTCTTCCGAAAAAAAAGAAACACCATTTTTGCCATACTTGGAATGGTAAAATTAACTTAGTGAAAAACTTATCTGTTAATATGTGTGTAAACATATACCTCAACTCAATCTTGTTGGAACACCTTCATACACCTTTATGTCCTAGACCATGTTCCAACATCTCATTTTCTGTTCCCATGCCCTTTTTTTTTTTTTTTAATTTAATTAAGTGTTTCTAACGAGCAGGTGAAAGAAACGTGTTCGTTAAATTGCATGTTGTATCTCTACAATATTACGTAATAATGTCACTAATCAATTATTACACGGTACGATTGAAGCTACGTTTTTATAATCATTTATATGTTGTTATAAGTTATAAGTTTCAACAAAAAGAAATATATAGTTTAAAAAGAATTTTTAAACACTTTAACACATACCATATTAACATGATCAAAATATTGTAAAATTGAATATGTTTAAATATTTAAATTTTTTTAATATAATTATAAGGAATTCGGACATGGATTTTAATTTCCCTCCCCATCCTCTCGGCCCGGTATCAATGTAAGACATAGCATAAAATATTTCTTTTACTGAAACTCGAATTAGAAGTGCAACAGAACCAAACACTGTGTTAACCCCTAGCTTACATCTTCCGGTGGTATATTTAAATTACTTATTATCCTTTCAGACACATAAGTTCCCCTTCTTAATCGTATAATTAAATTTCTTTATCATAAACAATAAATAATTCGCAAACCAAATTGCTAATATTTAATTGTTTAAATGTCGCGGGAATAGTCTGCGTGTTAACATCATATAATTATTAAGTTATTGGACGGTCCATATTTTATCCTCAACATTGAAGTTAGTGGGAATTTTAAAAGATTAAAATTCGCTCATAACTATGTTTTAAAAAAAAGATATAACTCGATCATGATTTACACTTTAATTATTGTTATTAATTAAAATGGAACCCGTCTTATTGTTTTCATTGATTCTAGAGTTATTTACGTTAAAGACACTTTTCTACAAACAATTAACTCTTTTAGACACTTTAGTGAAAAAGTATACTTGTTTGGTGGTTAATATTAGTTTTACTTTCAACAACAATTTTCTCCTCATTTATTTTTGGCAACTAAAATCTTAATCTTATCTATTAAAATATTTAAAATAATTTACATAAAAAACTAAATTTTCTTATTCTCCGCCGTCGTATTTCATCGCATCGTCTCTTCTCCCTCTCCTTCAACAACTTTGCCTTATATCCCTTAAATTGTATACTTGATCAGTCTCCCACCATCTTTGATTTCTCTGATGCTTATATTAGCAGAAATTTTTACATTAGCCGATTCCACCTATCTGTCATCTCATTTTATCGCCGGAAACCTTCTCTATCGTTCCGCGTCGGCGGTATCTCCAACCATTTCCGTCAACCACCACTTCGTCCGTCTTTATCCTCTCTGATTTTCGATTTATTACACAACTCATGGTAATGGTTCTTTTCCTCCCGCTGCTTGCCGTTTCTCTTTTTATCCTTATCCTTTCTGTTGCTTTTCTCGATCGATTGATTCTCTCTGATTTCGAGTAAGAGATTCGAAGAGGCTGAGGAAATCCGATCATATGGATAATTTCATATGGACAACGTCATATGGATAATGCAACTGCTTATGAATTCGTGTTTCGTTTCTAGTTTGATTCACGTGTTTGTTTCACTTAAGTTCATCGTTTATTTCTGATGATTCACTTATTGAGCTGGTTTCCTTTCTGAAGATTATTTTCTTTTTGCTTGTGGACAACACCATACTTTTTAGCTTGTTTCTTTTCTTCTTGCTCGAAGCAGATGCTTCTTTTGCTTCGAAAGACATGATCAAGATGAAGTCGAGCATGCGAGCCACGATCAACATAAAGGCTTTCGCATAAATCGTCTATGTGGATAGATTATCATGGATATATGATCATGGACGAAAAACCATGAACAAGTTAACGTGGACTACATATGATTGTCTAATCTTTCAAACTCCACCATCGTCATGCTATTAGAACGTTATTATTTGTAGAATGAGAATTTTTTGGATCTTGTCGATGATATTGATTTAGATATTATGGAAGATTTAAGATAAAAACAACGGAAAACAAAGCAAATGTGCAATTGGGAATCATGATTTGGTTTACCAATTTGATTTCTTTGATTCTATGTTTTATTCATGTCTTATGTGTGTATGTTTCAATGAATCATGTTAGTGAAAATTGGCAAAAGGGTTTCTAATTTGAAAATTGGCAAAAGGGTTTCTAATTTGAAAATTGAGTTTCTAATCATGTTAATGAGAATTGACAAAAGGCTTTCTAATTTGAAAATTGAGTTTCTATTCGTGTTAATGAAAATTGATTTTCCAATTAGTACACTCTAATATTTCTAATCTAAAACATATTTGAAATATTTATGGCATTTCTCTATCGCAATCTTATTGTACCAAGTTTTAATTTCCCTTCTTCTGTTGTCTTCCTCATCGTGGATATGTATATGTGGATGGTACGTTTGATCTCCTCTTTTTTTGTTGTCTTCCTCATTGTGGATATGTATTTTTGGATGGATCATTATAGACATATATGATTAGATGATAATCCGTGGACGAGTTATCATGGATAGAAGAAAAAAATTCTTCAGATCATTTCATACAAAATATTCTTATAACAAGGGTACAAAATCCAAATCTTTTAAATCTTTAATCAATTGCTTCATTGGAATACATAAATTTTAGGCTCTTTGTCTAAGTTATCTACTTACAGTTTCTTAACTTTTGTCATAGATAATGACAATATGTGAGAGTTTCTTCTTAAAGGATAAATTGGTATCCATGATTATATGTCCATGCTAATCTGTCCATACAAATTTATTGTACATACAAACTTTTATATCCATATAAACTTATCCATATGATTGATTGATTCATGTTCTTATAGTTTCCTAAATCTTTGACAATACACAAGAACTTCTTCTTTAAAATTCAAATTCGACGTCATGCGATCTGTTCGTTCATAGCAGTCTGCAGACTACAATTTGGACATTCAAAAGCATAAGTGTTCGTCGGTTAATTACGATTCAGTTGAGAATTTGAAGATATATACTTCATAGGAAGCTGTAAATTTGGTATAGGTTGAGTTTAATATGTTTGTGAGCATTAGGGTGAAACTTACTTGTTTTGGTAGTCAATGTTGATAATCAGACTGTGAACATTATAGTGAAATTGCATATATACAAAGTTGTTACTTGTTTTGGTAGTCATTAGACTCTTTTTATGTCCACTTAGAAGTGAACAAATATTCAAAAACTAATGGATGGTGTGTATGACAATGGACAAACGAAAAATCAATGGATGGTGTGCATAACTTTTTTTTGGCATATTTCCTCTTTTTTCGCAGGACTCAGCAACACTTCTTTTGCTTTGAAAAAATGATCATGATGAAGGCGAAGATGCAAATGATCATAACTTTTTGGCATGTTTCCTATTTTTTGCAGGGCTCAGCAACACTTCTTTTGCTTCGCATGGACAAGTCTATGTGGACCGTTGATCATGGACAGATGAATGCATGAAGTACAATGGGAATCATATAAAATGTGGTGCACGCGATTCAAATCCAGGAGATCTCTTCTGATTTCTATCTTTCAATGTAATATGTTTCAAATTTCAATATGAGTTTATCATGATCAACATCTAATGGAAAGAGTTGTTTTAGAGAAGAGGGACAAACCCATTTTCTGTGGGAGACACTATTGAAAAATTATGAGAATATTTTTACATTACTGGTGCAAGGGTCCAGCTTGCCTTACATTTCCTAACACCAAAAATTGGATTTTGTTTACAATTACTAGCAGTTGCTTTGTTTATAACATATTTGCCCTCAAACTTAAGACAAATATAAACATAATTCATATTGCAAAAGAGACAGATGAGAAACATAATCCACTATTAAAGTATTCATAGAGCAAAAGAAGCATGACTTGGATCATCACTATAACACAATGAATTCCTATAATGAAAAACATAGAGTTCACTAGCGAATGGACAGTGTGTTACGTGATGAGAAGGTTTGGGACAAGACGTTCCAAAAAAATCTCTTATCATGAGGCCTTTATAGGGATGCTGAGAACCCTTCTTACCTCATAAACCATCTTCATAATCTCCTTGTTTGTTTTAAGGATTGAATGTAATACCTTGTCCACGAGACCTAGTCCACGACACTTTATCCATTCTAAGTAGTCCACGACACTTTGTCCATTCTAAGTAGTCCACAATACCTTGTTCAAGCACCTTGTCCATCATTAGATGTTCAAAATATCTTGTACACGATAAATCGTCCATGCTAATCCATAAGCTGAAATCTACAATCCGTCCACCATTATCCATCCATCTAGTCAATGACAATTTACCTCACGTTTGAATACTATCTATGATGCAAGAGACTCAAAATTTCACATGGATTTCAGAGAATTCAGAGTTTTTCTGATAACGAACACACTAAATCAAGGAGTTCATGTTTGAGTTAGAAAAAATATTGATAATTTCGAGGGTTTGCTTAGCAACGAACAACACAAAAATAATAATAAATAAACTTTAAACAAAATTTCCATATCCATGAACTCTAGATTTATAATGGTAAACAAAATATAAATTTAATAAAGAGCATAACACCAAGAGAAAACTGACAAATTTCCTGCAAATTCTCATGGTTTTTTTTTTCCAGAAAATTGAGAGGAACCAAGAAAAGAAAATGCAAATCATAAATAAACATAGATTCATGGACCATCTGAATTCATGGACCGTAAGTGTGATTGCTAACAATCTGATTATTGTTTAATTACTTCTCATCTTCTTCACCGCCGCCATCTCCACCATCTACCATTGCAATCCCAAAATCATCTCTATCTCCACCGCCGCACCAACTCCAACTGTCACCACTGTCTTACGATCACAGTTGGTCTCTTTTTCTGGATATCGACAGCTTTAGCTGGTCAGAATATGACTTCCACCATCGATAATTTTGAGCAAACATAAATCGAGAAAAAAGGACGTAAAGGAGGAGAGAGAAGAAGAGAAAGGGAGACGATAAAGGAATATCAAATCTAAATATCTCACTTCAATTGGTTTTATCTACACCACCCGATCATTTTTTTTTTTAAACGAACGGTCCAGATCAATTATCATGTAACTATATATTTTTTTTTTCTAACTAACTACACATTTTCATTGAGAGTAGGATAGTATTAAAAAAATTGCACAATGTAAAAAAACCTCATTCTTAAGAAGTGTTTTTATTAAAAGGTATTCTAAAAAAAGTGTCAATATACGTGTGAATCACACTTGATTCTACTAGAAGGTTTGGTCCCAATGTTTTTAACTTTATGAAGAAGTCAACGGAAAGATAATAAACATGAATTTATTCTGTAAACATTGACTGTCTGATGTCTATACATATGCACACACGGATTTAACACGCATTTGAGAAGATAATGGCTTCTTATCTTAACATTTACGTTTTGACTAAAAATATCCTCATTTTTTTTGTTTATGCTGATCATATTCTTGTCAATAATATTTCAGTACTTTTATATTGAAAGTTATAAATGATTTTCGATTAATTTAAGAAAAAAAAAATCTTATGATTATAAATAACTAAATATGTTATTTCGTAAAGATATGAAATGATAGACAAACAAATACAAAACCAACTAGTTGTAGTCTATTAGTTTTTTTTTTTTTTGGTAACCAAAATATTCTTGATTTAAGCCTATAATCTTTTTAAACCGGCGATCAAAACATGTTAAATAATTAGGATTTTCTTTGTCATGTGTTCGAACTCGTATCTTTTCCAACTCTCCCCTTTTGGCTAGCTAGCTGATATGCCGAGTAAGTTTTGTTTCATATATCTTATAAATCGCAGCTAATTATATTTTAACACATGCATTATTTTGTCTACTATGGTATGCATGTTGTAGTTATCATAATGGTATGTATATTGTAATCTAAATCAGAAAATTAGTTTCCGTTATGAACTTGTGATAAAACAATAAAATAAACTATGAAAAAAAGCCGTAAGGAAGAATATGTAAAAGAAAAGGTGAAATGAGAGTGGAATCCAATGTGGACTTCAACTAGATGTTATATTTCCCATTAATTTATGTTTAGCTCTTATTATTTTAAAACTTATACATGATGTAACGTTGGGTGTCGAATTTTGTTTGCTTTATATTGTTCACTTTAGCGTTTAAACAAGAAGCTGCACATGGTGGTCTTGGAAGAAATTATAAAAGAAATTATTAGCCCACGAAAGAGAATTTTAAAAGTTTATATTGCTTGACTTTGTGTTAAATATATAATTATATTAAGAGAACCTCTTAATTAAATATCCGAATCATCAATAGTCGTATCAACTAGACAGTTTGGTTAAGATTTGATTCTGGTCCAACAAAGATATGAAAATGCTCCATATGCTATCATATCCCCTATATAATAAACGAAGAAGAATATTTATCGCTATCATGTCCCGGTTCAATTAGTTTAAGAGGGCGTTTTATCTGGATCGCTAATCGCTATGGCATTTTCTTTTCTTTCTATGTAATTTAAGACCGCACTTTCTAAAAGGTTGAAGTTAATATGAAAGAGTTTGATATCATGTCCATAATAAAGTTTTAGAAGATTATAAACGAGAAAAAAGAATTGGCCTATTTAATTATTTTGCTTAAAATAACGAACAATTTTGTTTTTGAAAGTATTTTAAAGATTCGAAATTGAGATATGATGATTCTCAAATAGTGACCATTTTAATTTTGTCAACAAACAAAGGAAATAGTGTGGTTGTGTAGTGGGTAGTGCAAAAAGTTGTTTTTTTCCCAAAAAAAGAGATGATTTACGCTGTATTATAGTATTATCACCGATCTAGTTCTGATTTACGAAGATGGACGGATTCGAGTTCTCAACTTTTGAAATTATAAAAAAAAAGAAAAAAAACATCTATTAAATGGAGGTCATTTTTTAATAATAAAGATAGCGGTCGTATGCATGGACTTTGACCATTTTGGCAAAAAGAGCCAGCTCAGCTCATACCATGTGATGCAATATCTCGTTTTGGTTAAAAATCCCTTTGAGCGTTGAGGCAATCTTCATGCCCGTTATAAGAATAGTTTTGGATTTCTCTACTATTTTAGAAGAGAGTATTTTTATTTTTATTTTCTATAATCTAATTCGTGGTTAAGAAACAAAATTAACATTAAGAACTAGCCGGGTTTTTACTTCTTACCATTAAACATCTCACAGCGAGTTGAACGGATTATGTATTTGTAATATCTATTTACGATGAATTATCATTTACGATTTAATTTTTCATCAAGATGTTTTGTTATCTTATTCACGAATCTTCCGATTGTTAAAACTGTGTTCAACAAATTTCATCGTCCACATATGTTATAGGCTATAGCTGAACGGCCATACTTAATGAGTTAAAAAAAAAGATATTTGTCTAGGTCTTCAAAATATATAAATTTTTAGAGGTTTTTATTTTTGAAAATATGTTGTATTTTAATGGTATTCAGTGAGTAAGTTTGATTTTATATTTGATTTTTGGTTGTGTTTTTTGTTTTTTTTTTGAATTTAAACTTAAAAAAGAGAGATCGATGTTCCAATCAAAAATGAAATTTAGATCATAAACCTAAAAAAATAATCATAATCAAAGATCGAAAAGAAATCGATTGTAAATTATGTTAGTTTATAAATAATTTTTATAATTTACAAAGAGAACTAGTTAAAAATTTAGATTATGAGAATTTGGTGAAAATTTTATTGAAAAAGAAGAAAGAAAGATTATGTTTTAAATTTTTTATATTATCGTTTACGTTTTAAACATTTTATATATTTTTAAAAAAAATTATATTAAAAGGTCTCTATTTTTTAATTCGTTTCGAGCGTTTACAGCACTGTTAATAGCTGTCCACAATCTGAACAACTACCCCCAAAAAAGACATGTAGTACACCAAATTTTTATTTCAGACTTAAGTATCAAGGCCTGAATTATTATTTTTTTCAAAATCAAACCGAACAAGATCAAACTGGACCGAGTTTTGGCTAATTGATATGTTTCTCTCAGAATGTTTTGGACCAAAATTATACTTAATGGGCCTGGTACAAATTAGTCCATTTGATAAATTTCAGATAATTCGGGTCGGGTCGGGTGTATTTGACCCGACCCAAAATGATTATCCTTGTTTGCTTCCATTGCCATTCGTTTGTTTTTCAAATCAACAAAAAAAAAATCATGGCGAGAGTCTTCGTCTCTATCCCTATGCAACCCAGACAAACGGTCATCTCCGCGTCTCAGCCGCTAATTCCGGCGCCGGCGAACAATTTCCTTGATGGATGCGGCGGCGGAGTAGGAGGAGCCGGAGGATTATGTCTTATCCGAAGAATCAGAGGCTGTTCCGTCGTGGCGCGAGCAGGACCTAGTACGAGTAGCTACTTGCTCGCGTTCGCCATTCCCGCTACTCTTATCGCCGCCACTGTCTTCACTTCAATCAAAATCGCTGATAAACTCGACGAAGATTTCCTTGAGGATGTAAGATCGCCGTTCGTTTCCAACAAAATTTGTGTTTTTTTTTTCCATTTCGTCTGGTTTTATCTTATTGTGGTGGTTGCTTTAGGTTTTAGGGTTTGTCTCAGTTTCGGAATAAAGTGACGTTTGTTTCAGTTGCTAAGTTATAGGATTTGAGATAATCGTGGTGAAGAAGGTAGATAACGTTAATCTTAAACGCAATTTTAAAACGGAGAATTTTGGGGGAAATTATACAGTAGAGCTAAATTTTGATTATGGATCTAATTAGTTCAAGTTTTGTTTAAAGTTGTGTTTTTTTTTGCCTATAGTGTTTGCTTAGTAGAGAGTGTTAATAAATCAGTAACACTTACTTAAAAGTAAGGAGCTCTTTTTTCTGATCCATGTAAAAATCCAGTGTTGTTGAGGTGGATCGAAGCAGGGTTTGTATATTGGTCTGTAAATTTTTTTGCTTTTTTCTTCTTCGTGCAGATTGCGCTGAACCAAGCGATAAAAGCAGCAGAAGAGGGAGAGAATGGTGAAGGTGAAATCTCACTGGACGATTTGATTCAAGAACCTGTGCTTCAACGAACCCGGCGTAACCGGCCTAAACGTGAAGTTTGAAACACACACACATAGTTATTATGCTTCTTCTTAAGAAGAATCTTGAGTGATCCGAAGACTGTGTTGTAATATGTTATGCTTTGTGTAAGGATTGTAAGCTTTGTAGTCTTCCTGATCCCATTTGTAGTTTGTAGTTACTGGAAATTACAATGCCATTTATAGTTTACTAGATTTAGACCCGGTTTGTAATCTAATATTTTATAAAAAAAAACCAAACACTTAAAAGTGGAAAACAAAATTAGATTATCCGTGAAAGTAAATAAAATAAAAGTGAGAACGCTAATGCGAAACCACTGATTGAGAAGTCTAACAATTATTTATTTATTTTGATTATTTCATTATTTGATTCCCAAATAAATTTTGTCACATATTTTCAAATTATTAGTTTTCTTATTTCTATTTAAATTTAGTTTACTTTTTATTTGTTATTCATATATCTAATTTAAAAAAAAGTATTGATGAATATATTCTCATATTTATATTTGAATTATTTTAATCTTTTTAATATTTTATAACCTATAAAAAAGAAACCAAATACGAAAAAATGGAAATTTTTTTTAGATCATCCTTGAAAGTAAATAAAATAAAATTGAAGACGTTGATGCGAAACCACTGATAGAAAAAACTTTAAATTATTTATTTATTTTGATTCTCCCACTTTTCTTATATTATTTGATTTTTTATTTTTATCTGAATTATGTTTACTTTTTATCATGCAACTACTCATATATATATATATATATATATATTTTTTTAAATCTTGACGAATTGATTTTTATATTTTTATTTAAATTCATTCATGTTTTTTTAATCATATTTGACTTTTCTTTTTCTCTTCTGAATCGAAATATTATTTTTCTTCCCATGAAAAATGAATTATAAGTATTTTATCACTTAGTTTTTTATTTTCTATAATTTCACAACATGAAAATTTTCAATATAAAGTATTGCCGATTGACACGTGTTATTATCGCATTAATTACAACGTTTGACGTACCAAAATTTATATAATAAGATAGTGAATCGGCAATACTTAATTTATATTGAAAATTTTGATGTTGTGAAATTATAGAAAATAAAATTGTTATTTTGTTTCCTCATTATTGTCGTACGTGCACGTCTATCATCTATGTAGTTAAATTGCAATGCAAGAAAATCTCATTCATGATCACATTCCAAACTAGGAAATTAATTCAGACCTATCTAATTGTTATAAAATGTTACTGTTTTATATGTTTACTAATCGTAAAAAGAGGTTTCAGACTAGATATCTGTTTTTAAGATGAGAAGAATATAATAATCAAATGTGTGAAATAAAAAGACACAAGTTATTAATGATATCAGGTTCTTCTTACCTACGTCTTTAGGACTACGTTCATACCAAATCGACTTAAAATATAGAATAATTACAACATTACGAACGTATTCCCTTTGTTCGATAGTATTAAATGTTTAGATCTTTTTTGTTTTGTTTCATTTTATAAGAACATTTTAATATTATTTAATATTTTTGACTATTTGTATTTTATAGTATTTTATATTATTGGTGAAATTGTGTTTTAACTACTTATTAAATATTTTTTGTTTATAGTTTTTTTTTCAATTTTCACATCTTTATCTAAAATGTTTTACATTTTGGAAGATGATGTATAATAAAGTAATATTTTGATCCACCATTTTATTGTATTATACTCCCTCCGTTTCAAAAAAATAGATTTTCTAAAAAAAATTTCTTGTTTCATAAAGATTGATTTTTATCTTTTATATGCAGTTTTTATGAAGTAATGATGAATTGTAAATTTCAAGACATATTAATTGATTTTATTGAATGATTATTGGCTTAGAGTTATGAAAAGTTGTTTAGTGAAAAAAATAATATATTTATAGTTAATCATTAATTTATTTTTTTAATATGTGTAAAAATTCTAAAAATCTTTTAGAAATGGAGGGAGTATATACTATTCAAAACTAACTATGAGTTAAATTCCATCGGAATCTACACTTCAAACATGCATAACTTCGAAATACCGACAATTCCAACACACCATTGTCTTACACCGATGGCTTTACGAACACTATCACCATCATCTCAACACCAAACAACACCAACAAAAATTTCCAAACAAAAAATATTACGTAATATCTTCAACAGTTAGCTTCCACAGTTTTTTTTCCCCTGTTTTTTTTTTTTTTTTCAAAACGTAATTAAGTGTTTCTAGCGAGCAGGCTCGTTACATTGCATGTTGTAGCAGCATATACTCAGATGTTAACATGTGGGAAATGGAAACCAAGATTTTAGAAAGATTTTATACACACAGCAAATTCCACATATTCTCGTGATCCAAAAAGTACACTAAACCCATTTTCAAGAAAGTCACGAGAAGAGCAATCGAATCAAAAACACAACTAAGGGACCAATCCATTACTTGTTGGAGACAAAATCGCAAAGAAAGAAGTCAATTACCTAGAAAAGCCTTCCTTGAATAATTTTGTTCCTGAACATCTCTTCTTTGGAGCAGAAGAAGTCTTCTTTAAAGCTTATTTCCTCTTCTGATCCAGTTTGGTTCTGTCTCTCCGGAAACAATTATGTTCCTCCGGTGATGAGTACGAGAGACAAAACAATGATCGGTTTTGAAATATATGCTCACTCAAGGTCCACCCTTTACACCAAAAGTCTATGCCTTCCATCAATACTTTTTCTTTAACATCAATCTCTTCACGAAGGTAAGAGATTGATGCTGAAGAAAAAGTATTGATGGAAGGCATAGACTTTTGGTGTAAAGGGTGGACCTTGAGTGAGCATATATTTCAAAACCGATCATTGTTTTGTCTCTCGTACTCATCACCGGAGGGACAGATTTTTTTCCGGAGACACAGAACCAAACGGGATCGGAAGAGGAAACAAGCTTTAGAGAAGACTTCTTCCGCTCCAAAGAAGAGGTGTTCAGGAAAAAATTTATTCAAAGAAGGCTCTTCTAGGTAATTGACTTCTTTCTTTGCGATTTTGTCTCCAACAAGTAATGGATTGGTCCCGTAGTTGTGTTTTTGATTCGATTGCTCTTCTCGTGAATTTTTTGAAAATGGGTTTAGTGTACTTTTTGGATCCCGAGAATATGTGGAATTTGCTGTGTGTATAAAATCTTTCTAAAATCTTGGTTTCCATTTCCCACATGTTAACATCTGAATATATGCTGCTACAACATGCAATGTAACGAGCCTGCTTGCTAGAAACACTTGATTACGTTTTGAAAAATAATAATATAAACATGGGAAAAAAAACTGTGGAAGCTAGCTGTTATACTAAAGTTTCTAGATTTGGGGAGTTTTTGAAGAAAAGTGGCAACACTTGCCAGCCTCTTTCTTTGTCACTCTCAAAAGATAAAGTGAGGAGGTTGTGAAATTCCACGAAATCAGGAAAGCCACGAGGACCACCAATTCCGTCATGCAAATCAAGGTTGTCTACAAAAGCAAGCAGATTCCTCCACCTCTTAGACAGAACCGATGTGCAAGCAGCACGATTTGTCCAAAGCAAAGACAGGATTTTGCCAAGGATCTCATCTGGCAGACGGCTGATATAATCTCTAGAATCCATAGCTACTCTTTGGGCAGACATAAATTAAGGATTTAATCGAACCTATCTGATAGATCCGAAATCTATCAAGAAGAGATTAGAGTGAAATGAGAAGAGAAATAGAAGATTAGAGGAAGAATCAGATAGGATTAGGAAGAAGAAGAAGCAGAGGAAGAAGATCGATTTTAATTGATTAATTCTTTGATAAATGTTTCAGACTGTGAATAGTAATCCTAAATACAACCATAGCCAATATTAGGCCCAATAAAACTCGATGTTACTCCTAAATAGATCGAAGCCCAACGTAGGCCCAATATCATACTTATCACTATCCAACGAAAAATTCGAAAAAATACCCAGACAGGGTAAATCAAACACAATTAAGATTCCTCTATCTAAATCTAGAACGGGTAATATGTAGTTTGAGGTCGAAGATGAATGTATATATAAGAAAAATTTAAGTCAACTTACGATTGTAAAAGGAGCCAGAAAGCGCCAAGGGCCTCACAGGAAGATCGGAGAAGAACAAGTTTGCTTTGGTGCCGACGAGAGAGACAGAGAACGAGAACTTCGATTTAAGAGCTTTTTTTTTGTTTTCCTATTATCTTTTGGATATTGTATTTATTTTGTATTTGAGATAATTTGATAAAATACACTACATTTTGTTTGAAATTTGATTTTGACCCTAAATTGTTTTTGAATTCTAAATATGTCTATATATTTTTCAATCTTTTGTGAATTTCGGTCCAAACCTTTTAACATCTTTTCAATCCGAATTTTCTAAATACACTAAATTATCATTCATGGAAAACTGTAATCTTTAGAGGTATTCACTATAAATTTTTAGCTAAATAAAAATATAAAATTTTATCCATAATCTATAACTTACTTTTGTTTTCAAAATTATAAAAAAACTCAAGAACAACATACAAAATAAATGACCAAATACCACTAAAAATTCAAAACAAATCAACATGCAAGAATAACAAGCATAAAAGAAGATTTTGTTTTTTTAATTACTTAATGTGAATATAAAACAAATGCAAACTAAAACAATGATATATAACTTCAAAAACAACCTATGTAGTTTTGTCCAATTGATTTTTGATAAGATATTTGGTTTTTAGGCATATTGATCGGGTAGTTGTGTGCTATATATTGTGTTTAAAAAAATAAAGTGAAAAATAGTGTAAACCAACCCAATAATAACTAATAATTATTGTCCTATTTTCTTATAACAAAAAATAAAATTAAAAGCGATATATGATTTCAAAAACTACCTGTGTTTGACTTTTCTTTTTTTTTTTCCTACTGATTTTTGAAGAGATGTTTGAATATGTAAAGTATCACAGCTGACTTTTTTTTTTTTTGGAAATTACCAAAAAAAACCTCCCAGTTTTTCATTTTTTCCAACTTAAACATTCAATTTTTTTGCGTTTCTAAAACAAATCTCCAACTCAATCATTTTTCTGAAATAAATCTCTAAGTGACCAAAAGTGTGCGTGATCGAAAGTTGACCAACGGTCAACAACAACTCTATTAAACACTTTTAATGTCCGTTAAAAAAAATTTAACGACAGTCGTTTTTTAATTGATCAACGAATTGTGGATGTTGTGATTATAATATATTTTTTATTATAATATATTTTATATTATAATATACAAACAGAGCAATAAAAGATAACAAACCAAGACCGTAAACTTTACAAAAAATAATCAAGAGCTATAACGCATACACTTTTGGTTACTTAGAGGTTTATTTCAGAAAAATAATTGAGTTGAATGTTTGTTCTGGAAACGCAAAAAATTAGATGTTCAAGTTGGAAAAAATTGAAAAGTTAGAGGTTTGTTTTGGAAACACAAAAAGTTAGATGTTTAAGTTGGAAAAAAAAATGAAAAATTAGAAGTTTTTTATGGTAATTTTTTTTTCCTACTGATCCCAACAGAAAATTAACATTAAAAAAATATAGAAATAAAGAAGGTGAATATGTAAAGTATTATTTGATATCAAATTTTCTTGAAAATATATAATTTCTATCGAAATCTCGGTAAACATAAGATAGATCTTAATATATCTAATATTTGTACAAAAATCCATTTTTTGGTTTTGTTTTAGGTGTCCTGGAGTTTGGGGATGCAAAGAGACTTGACTTGGAGTTGAAACAAGAGGAGAAGTGAAAGCAAAGTGAAGAAGAAGTCGAAAGGGAGCTGTATTGGCCAGTTGATTGTAGGAATATACAAAGTAAGCATATAAATTACAATCCTTCTCAAATTTATGTTTCATATTGGAATATTCCCAACCGAAATTAGATTTCAATTCTTGTTTAAAAACAGGAATTCCAAATAAGAGACTGAAGCTCCAAAATGTATATATCGAGCACACAAGATGTCACAGTTCCATCAACAATCTTTTGCCTCACAAGATAACTTGAAATCGCTTTCATGAATCAAGAAGGCTAAGAGCGAGAGTAGTAATCTCCATGATGATAAATTAGACCTCCCTCCCTCACAAATCAATTTTGTAAGTCAAACAAAAATCAGGAATCAACAAAAAAACTCACCCAATCATGGTAATGTCTGATGGCTCCAGTAATGAAACCAAGCAGGCCTTGACCGGAGAGAAAGGCTTCAAATTGTGACCGTTTTGCCCTCGTCGTTGAACTTGTACTCGATCGTAGCCACACAAGTTGATAAGAAATAAAAATTTGTTCTACACACAGTCAAACTATTGGATTTAAATAGTATATTCCTTGAAACTGAAAGCTATAAGGTTTTATAGATAAATAAGTTATTTGGTGTATCAACACTATAAGAATCAATTTCAATTCTATGGTATCAGTTTGGCACCACTACTAATTGCCATTTGGGCTTTGGGTTTTGCTCTCTCACTTCGTACCTGTGATGAAACAGTCAATAGGCACTTTCTATATGCATCATAATGAACTAGCTCGTTTCCATAAAATAAAGTAAGACAGTTAACCATAACAAAAATTGGAGCATCTAACCAGTAAACCACTCACCCAGAAAAAAAACAACAAAACCATATATCTAACTAGGATATTTATTTTTGAATCATATTTGTAATGAGACATTTGATTCATCATTCGGTATTTTTTTACAAATAATTAAATGGTATATAGTAAATTTCCAGTAACTACAACTATATTAGGATTAGGAATTCTACCAAGCTTACAATCCTTATACAAACACAACATATTACAACACAGTCTTCGAATCACTCAAGAAGAAGTATAGCTATGTCATGTGTGTTTTCAAACTTCACGTTTAGGCCGGTTACGCCGGGTTCGTTGAAGTACAGGTTCTTGAATCAAATCGTCCAGTGAGATTTCACCTTCACCATTCTCTCCATCTTCTGCTGCTTTTATCGCTTGGTTCAACGCAATCTGCGGAAAAAGGAAAAAACGAAATTTACATACCCTGTTTAAAATCAGGTTGGATACACTAATCCTGTTTCAACCCACCTCAACAACACTAGATTTTTACATGGATTCGAAAAAGCTCCTTGCTTAAGTGTGAGTTAGTGATATATCAACACACATCCTTTATATATTAATTAAAAATACATCCTCTATATATTAATTTAAAAAAACATTCTTTATAGGGAGAGTGAAGTAGTAAACTATTTTATTATATGGTTAAACTATTTTGTTTGAAAAATGCATATATTATATTTTAATGTCTCTCGTGTATGATTTAAAAATGTACCACTTTTCAAACTAAAATTATTATTTTTATGTTTTGAGACAAAACTAGTATAGTTTTTCTTCTTCTGTATTGTTGCCAAGTATGACAATTACCACTGGTTGCCACATAGAGAGGCGGATGAAGTGAGGTTTTGGGAGGGGCACTTCCCATCATGACTTTTCAAAATTAGTATAACTGTTTAAAAAAATTTCATGATGCCCTTCTTGATGCATTAATTTATGTTGTGTTACTTAATAGTTTTTAGTTTTGCACCGGATAAAAATGATTTCTAGATCCGCCACTGACCACATAGATATATCATAGGACCACTTCCACACTGTTGCCGTTATACATTGCTTTGATCAAGAGCATGCAATGTCTCCTTCACTTTTTTGCTGATTCTTGTGGCTATCTTTCGAGTTGCCGTTGGAGGAAACGTTCATAAAGTCGGCGACTCGAAAGAATGGACCATGATGGGCATCGATTATAAAGGTTGGGCTTCTTGGAAGACTTTTCATGTCGGAGACTCTTTTGGTCTTTAAATACAACAACGAGTACCACGACTTGACTGAAGTCACTTCTAATGATTTTGATCTGTGCGATCCGTCTAAACTGTTAGTGAAGTATCAAACCGGGTGTGACACAATCAGGTTAACCAAACCGGGATTCTACAACGTCATATGCGGAGTTTCTAGTATTATCTAAAAAGTAAAAAATTATAAAAAATAGTTTGTATGGTAACTTGTGATCTCCAATGTTTATGAATGTCCTACGTAAATATAGGAAAAGTGTGCATTTTTTCATATATGTTTAATAATATCGGAAATCCTAATCGATGGCTTCATAAACCAAATACCGTCAAAGGAAGAATGATGCAAATGAACAAAGAGAAAATGCTTCTAGTCTTAGAACATCTTGTGGGAAAACTGAGCCTAGGTGCTGAAACTAAAGTTCGAGCAGATTCTATGTCCTTTGTTGTAGACCAGCTTTCTTATACGGTAAAATTGTAATTATGGAAGAAGTAGAAGGGTATATTCGTTATTAGCTTCAAGTGGGTTTGGGAAATGGTCCGGTCCGTTTTGAATTGGGCTTGTAGGCCCAGTTTGAGTTTTCTTTTACCGGATGGTTTTAAACTTTTCTCAAGTAGTGTGCAATAATTTTTCTCCTCTCTTCAAATCGACGTCTGTGTGAGGTTGAATCGTGTCGCGTTTACATTCTACAGTTTTTTTTTTTTTTTTTTTCCTTTCATTTTCAAACGAACAAAGACACACCAGCTACAGGCCCCTTTGCGTTAGATCTGAGGGAAGAGAGCGACGTATATAGGTTTTTCAAGCAATATTGTTCTACGGGAAGGAGATTCAACGACCGCGACGAGCAATTCGATTTCACTCTCTCCCTTGGAGTGATTTGTTCGATCTATCGAAAGGTATGGTTTAGCTCAGTTTCGGATTTGCTTAAGCGTATTTATCGAATTTGATCTCTTGTTGCGGGTTTTGGATTAAGCTTCTATCGAATTTTTAATGGGTATTTCTATCGAATCTGGAGATTGGTTTCTGTTTAGTTGCCGCACAATCTGGAAAGGTCTGTGTTTTTGCTACGCAAGCTTTTTTCTTTTTTAATTGGGTTTTTGATTTGTGTTGTTCAAAAAGAAAAATTGAAATTCTATGCCACTGTTGTGTCGGTGCTGTGTGATATTATACAAGTTTGTGAAATTAGCTCCGTTTTTCTTGTTGGATTACAAGGTACGAACCATGGTGATATAGACTTGGTGGTGATCCACGAAACTAGAAGAGAGTGGTCGAATGGATAAGAAAAAGAACCGTGCCGATCCACTCGCTGCTGGGCGCCAGAAGGTTAGCTTCACTGTCTTTAAACCTACCTCTTCAGAATTTGGGTAAATGTCAGTGAGAAGAGAGGATTCTACTGTTTCATTGCCTTCTTTAAAACCATCAGACAAGTAGGAAAGGATTCTGTCATGCCAGCTTATCGTCTTAAGTTCATAGTTGGGGAGGAACAATTGATAGCCTGGTTTCTTGATAACGTGTTTTTTCTTCTTTAACAAGTTGGAAAATCTTGTGCTATTTTTCGCGAATAACTTTACCCAGCTTGTGTACATGGTCTAAATTTTTATTACTTCCCTTTGCCTTGATTCATACAGACACAGAAACATTGGATGATAATGTTTTAATCTCTTAGTTTTTTTAACCTCATTCCAGCTTCAACAATTTCGTCAAAAGAAGGCTGACAAAGGCACTGATCAGAAAAAGGACCCCAAAGGCAGTACAAGCCAAGGAAAATCCTCCAAAAAATCTGGTAAATCTGAGAAGCATGAGCGTAAACCTGACACAAGTGCTGTCAGTGATGAGGCAGAAGCTCCGTCTAATGTGGCTGCAGGAGGATCTACATCTCATGTGAATTCTGGTGAGGAGGTTGTCCATTCTCCACAAACTTCTGCAAATGCATTAGCTCCCGAATATGTTTCAGTCCATGGTTCATCATCAGAACCTGATACGACTCAGCCAGGAAACACCACATCAACTTCTGATAATGGAGCTGACCTGAGAAAAGAAGTAGTAAAATCTGAAAATGATACCGGTATATCATCCACTGAAAAAGAGAATATGAAGAGTATCTACAGTGTAGATGCTTTGACATCTGACCCTGCAGATTCTGAGAAGGGAGTGACACATGACGACGCATCTATTAATGTTGACAGAAGCTTTGCTGCTTCTGGAAACCTAGCTGAGGCGAAAGGAGTTGAAGTTGAAAGTGGATCTGGGAATGTGGAAAAGCCGCAGCATCAGCCATCCTCGCTGCATGATTTTATTCCTGATGTTTCCTTGATTTGTGCAAGGGGAGATCAGGTAACCGATGTAGGTTGTTCTCTCCTTCTCCCTTCAATTATTTTATTTATTGCTTTTCTTTGATAGGGCAAAGAGGTTAGGTCAATTGCATGCGGCCTTTAGATGTATAATTCAATTCTCATTTGCTTCTGGGTAGGGGAAATGCAGGAAGACGATGTTTCACACAAGGAGCAGTTTTCTGAATCTTCCAAGGCAGATGTGGATAGGATTGCAACTGAAGAATGGCAAACAAGCTACGCAGCTGTTGAGGATTCATCTGCTTCTGCTTCTCACTTTTCAGAGGGCTCCTCGGTTACATCTGATTCAGTTGAACTAGAAGGAATAAATGGTAAAATTAGAAGCCAGCAGATTAGTGAAGCTGCAGAGCTTAATGAAGAGAAACCAGAAACATCTATTGGTCACGTGCCTTCAGCTGAACCTGAGGAAAGCTCTGTTACAGCTGTAGTTAGACAGCTGCAATTGCCTGAGAGCGTCAGTATATCTGGATTTGTGAGCCATGAGGAACCTCGTAAAATAGACACACTGAAGCCATCTGGAGAAGTTTCTGCTGCTCATTTTCATGAAGGCCGCTCAATCAGCTTCTTACAGCTTATAGATATTGTACAGGGACTTGGACAAGATGAATATCACGTATTGTGCAACGCAAGAGAGGCTGCTTCCAGTACTGAGCCAGGAACAAGTTCGTTGGAGCGATTAAGTGAAGAACTGTTTGTTTCGAGTACTATGGAAGATATACGCCGTGTGCAACTAACAGAACAGTCTAATTTACAAAATGAGTTTGATCATCAACATAATCAATTTGTAGCTGAAATATCACAGCTTCGTGCATCATATAATGCGGTGACAGAGAGGAATGATTCTCTTGTGGAGGAACTATCAGAGTGCCAGTCTAAACTCTATGCTGCTACAAGCTCAAGTGAGAAGCTTGAAAATCAGCTTCTGGCTACAGAAACACAAGTGGAGGATTTCACTGCTAAGATGAATGAGTTGCAGCTTAGCCTAGAAAAATCCCTTTTGGATCTATCTGAGGCGAAAGAAAAGTTCATCAATCTTCAGGTGGAGAATGATACGTTGGTTGCATTTATTTCTTCTTCGAATGATGAGAGAAAGGAACTTCTTGAAGAAAAAGAATCCAAGAACTACGAGATTATGCATCTTTCATCTGAGTTATGCAATTGCAAGAACTTGGCGGCCACACTAAAGGCAGAAGTTGAGCAATTGGAAAAATCTATTGGTCCATTGACAGATGAGAAGATAAAACTTGTTGAAGAAAAATATAATGTATCGGGTGAGGCAGAGAAGTTAAGGGAAGAATTGGCAAATTGTAAGACTTTGGTCACCCAGCAAGAGGTGGAAAATTCAAACATAAGGGTGACGCTTTCTTTACTGACAGGCCAGCAGGCTAAGCTTGAGGAGGATAACTTACATCTCACAGAAGAAAATGAGAAAGCACATCTAGAACTGAGTGCACATCTGATCTCGGAGACTTATTTATTGTCCGAGTATTCCAATCTAAAGGAAGGCTATTCTTTGTTGAATAATAAACTCCTGAAGTTTCAAGAGGAGAAGGAGCATTTGGTTGAGGACAATGATAAACTTACACATGAACTTCTTACTCTTCAAGAGCGTATGTCAACTGTGCAAGAAGAGCGGACTCATCTAGAAGTTGAGTTTGGAGAAGCAATATCGCGGCTTGATAAATTGGCTGAAGTAAATACATTTCTAACTAGCAGCATTGAGGTAGAAAAAGCTAGAATGGTAGACATTGGTAGTGAGGATGCTTCAGGAATGATCACTCAGGAAATTTCTGAAAAACTCGGTACAAGTTCAGAAGTCGGGGTTATTAGTAAACAGACTGCACCTCTTTTTGAAAATACCTGCCAAAGTCCCGGGACGCATTATACAAATCTGGAAGAGGTAATGGTCGATACTTCTGAGTTTTCTGCCTTGAAGATGAATCTGGAGAAGGGGGAGAAAATGGTTCAGAACCTTGAAGAGGCAATTAAGCAGATTCTCACCGATTCTTCATCGAGTAAATCTAGCAATAAAGCTGCCGCGCCAGCAGTATCAAAATTGATTCAGGCTTTTGAGTCAAAGCGGCAACCAGAAGAACAGGAATCTGGAAAAGCCCAGTTAACTGGTGATCAATCAGAAGCAGATCAATTTGTTTCTGTGGATGTGCAGATTAGAAATTTGAGATGCTTGCTTGAACAGTTAGTGTTGGATGCTAGGAAGGCTGGTATACAATTCAATCAATTGAATGATGACAGGATGGCGACAAATCAAAGACTTGATGAGTTTAATGTCGAGTTTGCATCTCACCAGGACCACATTAATCTTCTGGAGGCAGATTGTATTGAGAATAAGATTTCGTTCGAAGCTCTGAAGCATTATTCTCATGAGGTGCAGCACAAAAACCATGAACTTGAACTACTCTGTGAATCATTAAAGCTGGGTAATGATGGTATCGGCGTAGAAAACACGGAGCTCAATAAGAAGTTGAATTCTTGCTTATCTAGAGTTGATGAGCTTGAAATTCAGCTGGGAAGCTTACAGCAGAATATAAGTAGCATGTTGTCCTCAATGGAAGAACAGTTAGTGGCCTTGCAGGATGAATCTGAGAGGGCAATGATGCTAGAACATGAACTGACATCATGGATGTCTGACTACAGTGAAGCAGTTGTGAGGCTTGATGATTGTTTACTCAGATCTGGCACTTCTGGAGCTCATGTTGGCTTAGATATGACCAAGCGCATATGTGGTTCTGTTGATGTGGCTGTAAAGGTGATTGACGACCTGGAGGAAAAACTAGAAGCTGCTTATGCGAAGCATGAGTCCACCTCAAACAAATATGAGGAATTGAAGCTGAGTTTCAACACTCTGTTTGAGAAAAATGAATTTGCAACTGCGACAATGCATAAGGTCTATGCTGATTTGACGAAACTGATTACTGAATCATGTGGGTCTGTGAAGATGGCCAATCTTGAAAGTGAAAATCTAGGTGTCTCTGATCCTTTCAAGGATGGTAGTTGTGAGAATCTGATTGAGGCTGTGCGAAATATTCTTTCTGAGAGGCTCGAACTTCAGTCTGTGATTGATAAGCTACAGGCGGACTTGTTGAGTAAATCAAACAATATGGAGGAACTGACGCAGCGAAGTCTTGATTCTACTGCACTTAGAGCGTTAGTTGAGAAGGTTGAGGGTGTTCTGGAACTGGAAAGCGGTGGAATTAGTTTTGAATCTCCTAGTTCATATGTGGAGTTTCTGGTTTCCCAACTTGTTCAGAAGTTTATAGAGACTGAGGACTTGGCTAATCTCATCAGAAAACAATTAGAGGCCAAGGAGAATGAGTTAATGGAGATCCAGGAGAGTTTACTGCACCATAAAACTGAAATGGGTGGTCTCAGAGAAAATTTAAGCCAGGCAGAGGAGTCCATTGTGGCTGCACGATCTGAGTTACAAGAGAAATCTAATGAACTTGAACAATCAGAGCAGAGGTTATCATCGACCAGAGAGAAGCTTAGCATAGCTGTTGCAAAAGGAAAAGGTTTAATTGGTCAGCGTGACAATCTCAAACAGTTGCTGGCCGAAACCTCTACTGAACTGCAGAGCTGCTCAGAGGAATTGAAATCGAAGGACTCAAGGCTTGTGGAAGTAGAAGCAAAACTTAAGACCTATACGGAGGCAGGGGAACGTGTGGAAGCTTTAGAATCTGAGCTTTCTTACATCCGAAACTCGGCTACTGCACTGCGAGAATCTTTTCTTCTCAAAGACTCTCTGCTTCACAGAATTGAAGAAATTTTGGAAGATTTGGATCTCCCAGAGCATTTTCATGCTCGAGATATACTCGAAAAGGTAGAGTGGTTAGCAAGATCAGCTAACGGAAACTCTTTGCGTCCCACTGATTGGGATCAGAAGAGTTCTGATGGAGGTGCGGGAATTGTTCTTTCGGACCCCTGGAGGGAGGATGTACAAACTGGCACAAGTTCTGAGGATGACTTAAGGATCAAGTTCGAGGAGCTCAAGGGGAAGTTTTACGGATTGGCTGAACAGAATGAAATGCTGGAGCAGTCCCTGATGGAAAGGAATACTTTGGTTCAGAGATGGGAAGAACTCCTAGAGAATATTGATATGCCTCCGCAGCTACAGTCCATGGAAGTGGAACACAAGATTGAGTGGCTTGCAAGTACAATATCAGAGGCTACACATGGCAGGGATACTCTCCAACAGAAGATTGATAACCTTGAAGTCTATTGTCAATCACTAAGTGCTGATTTGGAAGTCTCACAAAAGCAAGTATGTGATGCCGAGGCAAATATTCAATTGGTTGTTAATGAGAGGGTGAATCTTTCTGAAAGACTGGAAAGTCTGAATGGTGATCATGAGAGTGTTTCTGCGAGGGTCATCCACCTTGAAGTTGAGAATGAGAAACTGCAGAATCAAGTCAAAGATTTGCATGGAAAATTGGTTGAGAAACTTGGGAATGAAGATCATCTTCAGACTATTGAAGGGGAACTATTAGGTTTGCGGTACATGATTAATGATGTTATCCAGGAAGATGGCTTGCAGGATTTGGCGTTAGCAAGTAATTCTGAGACCTTGGATGGACTCCTGAGAAAGTTGATAGACTATTATAAGAATTCAGTGAAATCTAATTTGCCACCTGAAAGAGATGACAGCCTCTTTGAAACTCGTCCATCGAGTGCTGATGTTAGAAGCAGTGAGTCATTGGGTACAGATGAAGCAACTTCTCATGGGCACCATCCTCAGTTGACTGATTTGAATTCAGTTGAAGCAACAAGTAGAGACATATCAGTAGTAGAGACACCTGATGTAGCTTCTCTAACAAAAGATCTGGAGGAGGCATTGCATGTTCAAAAGCTGACAAGGGAAGAGAGAGATTTGTACATGGAAAAACAACAATCCTTGGCTGCTGAAAATGAGGCACTTGATAAGAAAATAATAGAATTGCAGGAGTTTCTTAGACAAGAAGAGCAGAAGTCAGCTTCTGCAAGAGAGAAGTTAAATGTAGCTGTCAGGAAAGGGAAAGCTTTGGTTCAACAAAGGGATAGCCTGAAGCAAACTATCGAGGAAATGAATGCTGAGCTTGGTCGGCTGAAATCAGAGATTATCAACCGAGACGAAATGCTCTTGGAAAATGATAAGAAATTCAGGGTGTTGGAATCTTACCCTTTAAGGGTAGAAGCCTTAGAGTCTGAGTGCCAATTGTTGAAAAATCATTTGCAAGAAACAGAGAATATTTTGCAGGAAAGAAGTGGTACATTGAACATGACATTGAATGCGTTAAATAGCATTGATATTGGTGATGAAGGTGACAGAGATGATCCAGTTCTGAAGCTTCAACGAATCTCACAACTCTTCCAGAATATGAGTACATCTGTGTCTTCTGCTGAGCAGGAGTCAAGAAAATCTAGAAGAGCAGCTGAGTTGCTACTTGCTGAGTTGAACGAGGTTCAAGAGAGAAACGATAATCTGCAAGAGGAGCTATCAAAATTTACATATGAAATTCAGCAACTTTCCAGACAGAAGGATGCAGCGGAGGCCGCAAAAGTTGAAGCGATATCACAATTTGAAAATTTATCAGTGGTCGACAATGAAGAAAAGAAGAAGCTGTATGCCCAACTGCTGTCCTTTGGAACTAGTGTGAACACTCTGAAGAAAATACTCGCGGGTACCAACAGTTGCCTAGCTGATATTTTCAGTATGGATATGGAGTTTCTGCATCATCTGAAGGCAAATATGGAATCATGTGCGAAGCAAACTGGTATCAATGTGTCTGGCTGGCCTCAACTTAGTACAGGGAATTTTGTAGACAAGGTACTTTAGATGCTTTCAACAGCTTTTTACTGTATACGTTCAAGTATTTTCTGCCACTGACTGTTCTTGAATATTGGTTTCCCCTTTTCTGCTTAGGAAATCTTTTCACGCTTGAGTGCTGCTTGGTCTGACGTCAACTTGCATGAGATTTCAAGTGGTGGAAACATAACCGAAATTTGTGGTTCTCTCTCTCAAAACCTTGATCAATTTGTGGCCGATGTTAGTCATCTCGAAGAGAATGTAAGCAAGCACTTGGCATCATGGCAGGAACAGGTCAACATTGTATCCAACAGTATCGACACCTTTTTCAAGTCAATCGGAACGGGAACGAACTCAGAAATTGCCGCTTTGGGTGAAATAATTGCCTTGCTTCATGGAGCATGTTCTAGCGTGTTGGTGGAAATTGAAAGCCGTAAGGCTGAACTGGTTGGAAATGACAATTTCAATATGAGTCTCCATCAAGTAGAAGAGGATTTTTCGTCGATGGAATCTGTCAGGTCCATGGTGAATAGACTATCGTCAGCTGTTAAGGAGCTTGTTGTAGCAAATGCTGAGACCGTGGAGAGAAATGAAAAAGAGATGAAGGTAATCATCGCCAATTTGCAAAGGGAGTTGCACGAAAAAGACATCCAAAATGATAGGATGTGCAATGAACTTGTGGGTCAAGTTAAGGAAGCCCAGGCTGGTGCTAAAATCTTTGCAGAAGATCTTCAATCTGCAAGTT
Organism: Pseudoturritis turrita; assembly: GCA_900406555.1. NCBI lineage: Eukaryota > Viridiplantae > Streptophyta > Magnoliopsida > Brassicales > Brassicaceae > Pseudoturritis > Pseudoturritis turrita. The sequence goes on along the minus strand of OVBL01001030.1, from coordinate 682,976 downwards.
CCCGGATGCGTGATATGCAAGACCAGCTGGGCATTTTGGTTCGGGAACGGGATTCTATGAAGGAGAGAGTAAAAGAGCTGCAAGAAGGGCAGGCCTCACACTCAGAATTACAAGAGAAGATCACATCGCTTAGTCATCTACTAGCTGCGAAAGACCAAGGTCAGTTTTTCAATTTGAACCTTTTGTTTTTCCACAGCCAGATATACAGCTGATTCGCAATTGTTTGTTGCAGAAATTGAGGCATTAATGCAAGCGCTTGACGAGGAAGAGTCTCAGATGGAGGATCTGAAAAACAGGGTTACAGAGTTAGAACAGGAAGTACAACAGAAGAACCTAGATTTGCAGAAAGCCGAAGCTTCTCGTGGGAAGATTTCCAAAAAGCTATCAATTACTGTGGATAAATTTGATGAGCTACATCATCTCTCTGAAAATCTTCTAGCTGAAATCGAGAAACTTCAACAACAAGTGCAAGATCGGGATACTGAGGTTTCTTTCTTGAGACAAGAAGTCACTAGGTGCACCAATGAGGCTCTTGCTGCTTCTCAGATGGGCACTAAGAGAGATTCAGAAGAAATCCAAACTGTACTGTCTTGGTTCGACACAATAGCTTCGCTACTTGGTCTAGAAGATTCACCTTCCACTGGTGCTCAGAGTCACACAAACCGATACATGGAGACACTTGAGAAAAGGATTGTGTCTATATTATCTGAAATAGACGAATTAAGGTTGGTCGGACAAAGCAAGGATTCATTGCTGGAAGCTGAGAGGAGTAGAGTGGCTGAGCTCAGACAGAAAGAAGCAACTCTTGAGAAAATATTACATGAGAAGGAATCCCAACCAACCATGTCAACAAGCTCGACGTCAGAGATTGTTGAAGTGGAACCTCTGGTAAGTTTAGAGCTTGTTGTATAGTTTCACCATGAGATCCCTCAAACAATACCATTTCAATTTATGTTTCTTATATTTTGGTATCGCAGATAAACAAGTGGACGACGAGTGGAACAATCCCGTCTCAAGTCCGGAGTTTGCGTAAGGGAAATAACGATCAAGTCGCCATTAGTATAGATGCAGATCAAGCTGATCAAAGCCGTAGCTTAGAAGAAGATGATGATAAAGGTGACTAAACTCGTCTCTTGATATTTTTACTTTAGTTAATCGGCTACACCTTTGTAACATTCCCATTGTGGTTTTTTTTTTTTTTTTTTGCGTTTTAGCTCATGGTTTCAGATCACTCGCTACATCAAGAATCGTTCCTAGATTCACAAGACCAGTGACTAACATGATCGATGGTTTATGGTTAGGCTCTCTCAATTTATCGATTGTCATCACTCGATTTGGAAATTCTTAATTAGGGTCTAATGAAAACGATATTTTCTTCTCTTTTCAGGGTCTCTTGTGACAGGACGCTCATGAGACAACCTGCATTACGGTTAGGGATCATGATTTACTGGGCGATATTGCATGCTCTTTTGGCTGCTTTCGTCGTCTAATCAAGCTTCCAATTTCGTAAGCTCATTACTGACCTTTTTTCCAAATTGAAACCCGAAATTTCGAAACAGTAGCTCGTTTTTGAAAGCCTTTTATACTTGTTCTTATATCTTCGCAGCTGGTATCTCGTTATGGCACGGGATCAAAGTGGTGTGTTTTTGTCTTTTTATTCATTGTTTAGTTTTTATTAACCAAGCTAATTGTGGTTTCACCGTTTTTATTGATCAGAATCACAAACTGCTTGGCTTTACAACAGAATAAGAAAAAAAAAAGTTTATGTAGTAGTAGCTGATGAAAAAGATTGAGACTAGAGGCTAAGAGTCTATTTTTTTCTATTGTTATACATTCTTATCAAAAATACAAGGCAAACATGGACGAAACAAGACAACATTATGACCTGTAGTGGAATTATAGAAAACTTTCTTCTATAGTTTTTGTTTGATTTCGGATTTTATTTGGTAAGATTATAGAAAACCTTTACGTATTTTGCAGCATTTACAATCTCATATATTTTCTCCAAAACAAGTATATTTTAGTCCACCAAAAAAAGTAAAAGAAAAACCACTTTCATCATTACATATTTTCCTGAATAAAAAAAAAGGTGAAGACCATTACTAAGCCCAAATGAAAGGCCCAAGTGTGAGCCCAAATTGTAACTTTTGGGCTTAATTTGTCTGTGTTAAGAAAGTGAACGCGCTTACAAATCTCTTGTTCGAAGGTAATATTCAGATTTAGAAACCCTAGTTTTCACCACGACACACCGAAACAAAAAACACATAATTTTCTTTTCGCTCTCCTCTCGCAGAGCCGCTTATCGGTGATTTCGGCTCTCTTCTCAGTAGGTATGTGACGCCAACTTCCCTTCTCTTCTTCTCGCTCTTACTTTTATTCTACGCTTCGTTTTTCTGGGAATGTTTATCCGATCTGGTGAATTTGATCGGCTCCCTTCGTCACTGTATATTCCTTAGTCGATCTTCAGTTTTCTTGTGTTTCTTTCTCTTTGCTTACTTTGTGCTGAACGATTTTATGAGGGATTTTGTTTTTCGATATCTTCTTGTTGTGGCTTTGACAGGTTACAGAGGAAATGTCGCGTGTGTATGTGGGAAATTTGGACCCGAGAGTTACTGAGCGTGAACTCGAAGATGAGTTCCGTGTCTATGGAGTTATCAGGAGGTAAGAATCGATCCAATTCGTATTACGATTTTTGGACTTTTGATGTTTTGCTGCATTTCTCTCATGTTCATTTTTGATGTGCAGTGTTTGGGTTGCTCGTAGACCACCTGGCTACGCTTTTCTAGATTTCGATGATCAAAGGGATGCCAGTGATGCCATCCGTGCATTAGATGGTAATGCATAGACATTCTGTCAATTTTTGCTTTACTCTATGATTTTAGTGGGAAAATAGGTCTCGCATTTAGAATATTTTGAAGAGGATCTATATAAGTTAGAATTTGATATGATTATTGTTAAAATGGATAGGCAAGAATGGCTGGAGGGTAGAACAGTCTCATAACCGAGGTGGTGGTGGTGGTGGAGGCGGTCGTGGTGGTGACCGTGGAGGCGGTCGTGGTGGTGACCGTGGAGGTGGTCGTGGTGGTTCTGATTTGAAGTGCTATGAGTGTGGTGAGCCAGGTCACTTTGCACGTGAATGCCGTAACCGTGGTGGGACGGGAAGGCGTCGCAGCAGGAGTCGGAGTCGCAGTCCAAGATACAGAAGGAGCCCAAGCTATGGACGGAGGTCAATTCTGCTGAATTTGTTTACCTATTCTTTCTTATTGGTTCTAGCTTCTCTGAACGGATTTTTATTAAACATGTCTTTTCTGGCTTCAGGAGTTACAGCCCTCGCGCAAGATCTCCTCCTCCTCCTCCAAGGCGCCGCAGTCCTTCTCCTCCTCCTGCTCGTGGTCGCAGCTACAGTAGATCACCACCTCCGTACAGAGGGCGTGAGGAACTGCCTTATGCTAATGGGTAAAACTTCTTTGACCTAATATCTATCTCATAATACACTGTTTGACATGATGTTTGATCATTGTTCTTGAATGTTGTGCATCTTGATTCAATGTTTGTTCTTGTTTCTGCAGAAATGGGCTGAAAGATAGACGCAGAAGCCGGAGCTGAGAGTTTATGCTGGGTAACGAGGTTGTGGGATGATCAGGAAGTACTACTTAACTTTGGAAGAGAAGAAGAGAAGAAGAGAAGGGGGGCCTAAGGGCAATTACTATCATCTATGAATTTTCAGTAAGAGAACATGTTTAAGGTGGGCTGGATTGGATAAAGCTTGCTACTGTTGCATTTGGATATGAAGCGTACGTAGTTGTGTATCTGCTCGTAGGTAAAAAAAAACTACTTAATTCGTAATCTAGTTCTTAAAGACATAATGTTTCATTTTGAAATTCTGCTTAATGCCTATGCTTTTCTTGTCTCTTTCCTCCGTGTCGAGGTTTCTTCGGGTCTACTACTACACTACTAGTGCTTCATTGCTTATCTGCTTGCTTCTCTACTCTTCTCCTTTGAAGCATCTCATTTAGTTACTCGGCCTGCTTCATTGCTTATCTACTTGCTTCTCTACTCATCTCCTATGAAGCATCTTCATTTATTTGCTCGGCCTGCTTCATTGCTTATCTGCTTGCTTCTCTACTCTTCTACTATGATGCATCTTCATTTATTTGCTCGGCCTGCTATGGGAAAAGTTTAACCACGATTGTGGATCCCTACCTGGCCTGCTTCTGCTTCATCTTCGACTCTAGAGATGCCCTGATGCTTGAAAACTTCATCAGCTTTGATGTTCCCTTCTTCGAAACCATGGCTTATCTTTTCGTGAACTTTAGGCTGCATCACTTAGCAGGTATTTTAAAATCTCTCTTCCATGGAAGATGCTTGACACCTTTTAGTCCCCACCTTAGAAGCACCTCCATTTCTGAATGTGCATTAGGTTTATCATATTTGTAGCTACGTGTTAACATGCGCATTCTTGTTCTTGGCTAGATTATGTGCATTTCTTGATTGATTAGGCAAATCAAGAATGGAAATTTTTTCATTTAGAAGCTTAATTTGGTTGGTAAAATGGGTATTGGCTGGCTATTATTTGGTTTTTTTGTTAATTTCTCTGAAGAGTTTAAAATTTGTTTTTCTCTTACAAAGTTTTATTCCAACTTTGAAGCAAATGTAATTTGCCTAAGTTGAATATTGAATATACAATGTTATTGTTGTTATGCAATGTTATTATGGATTCGTCTCCGCAACTAAAAATCCCAAAGGGAGAGACCACTGGCCAGGCTTCCAAGTTCTAGTAACTGAAATAAAATAAATAAAGAAAATTGAAAACAACGGTTTGGGCATGACCACAAATAATGGAAGACTAGGAAAAGTAAAAGGGACAAGATCATGATCCCTAGTTCGGTCCCAGAATCATCAGTCACCAACAAACCCACCAAATTAAAATCAGTTTGGTCCCATTCCTTCACTTCCACCACATCATTGAATTGATTGTCATATATGTATATGACGTAAACCTCTCTGCTTTTTTCTGCAATTCACTTTATGCCTCTTCTCATTCCACTTCTTCTGCCGACACTTTTTTTGCTCCACATTTCTTCACTTTTCACCGACACTTGAGATGAAACAACAATAAATGTTTCTCTGTTTCTTGTTTCAATCTACTCAGAATCTGGTTCTTATCAGTTATTTACAGTTACAATCTCTTTCTACAAAGATTGGGGCTTTAAATTACAAACATTCTCTTCCGCAGTTTATTCGTCATGGATCTTAAATTAGTTTTTAAGACAAAAGCTCTTTTTTTTTAACTGCCAACAACATGTTCCAACTTTACAGATATTGTATACATGTATGAATCTCTGGCTCACACTCTATCCCTAACAATGGAGGAATCAAACAAACATAAACAAACAAACAAACTGGGAAATAAATTAATGCCTACCACTATGGTTCCAACAATCTCATTACAGAGGATACCATTGAACATACGAGGTAATGGGGAATCAAACTCGCTGATTTTATTGACCCGAGTTACGGAAACTATGAAGCTTTCTCTGGTTTTTTCTCAACTCATCTGCTCGCCTATGAGGTCGAGACCCACGAGAAGAAAGGTGACACCTTGGAATAACAGGAAGTAGAAATGCACTCCTTGAGCTGCCAAGAGACTCCTTATCGCTGCAGTGAGCAAAAGAAAGGCTAACGCGAGCTCTTTGTGGTATATCTTGTTGGTTTTCTTGACGGGTTTCTTTGAAACCGCTTGTTTCTGTTCCTCGAGTTGGCTCAGCTCCAAAAGCTCGCTGTCGGATACTCCCCTAAGCAATTGACTTTTCTTGTTTGGTGTCTCTTTCTCGGTGATAGATAACAGATCTGACTCCGATGATCTTCCAGCTTTCTTTGTGACAATCCACTCGTAAGAGCTACCCAATTGGAATAATCCGGATACCATCGCGTTGAACTTGGTGACTGACATTGTGTTCTCGAACAAGAGGTAAGGGACGATGAAAGGGAACGATTTTGGAGATGGAAGAAGGTTGAGGAAAGACATGAAAACCGGTATGTAGCAGATGACCCAAACAGGGAGCTCAGCTTCTGGAACAAACATGGTTAGAGGAAGGATTATGCAGAACAATGTGAAGGAGTAGAAAGGAAGTATGAGTTTCCTAAGAAGGAAGAAGAGAAGGATCAGATTTGCTTTCTTCCATATGGCTATCTGCAAGAAGGAAGAATGAGAAACGGTTAATAAAATGATGATCAAAAACTTAAATTTTGCAGAATATAAAAGTTGTAATCTACCTTAGAGGTCAAGATTGCACCAAGGCACAAGCGAAAAAGCTGCATAGGTCCTGAATGCCAACGGTGTTGCTGCTTCTTATATGCTTCATAGGACTCAGGAACTTCACAAAGGACCTACAGATTGTTTCACTCCAGTTTATTTAAATGGTTACACGAATAAGGCTTCTTTAGGAATGATCGATAAAGAGTAGTACCTTGACATCGTTAAGATATATGAACTTCCATCCATGGAGATGAGCGCGGACTGCTATGTCCATATCCTCTACAGTGGTCCTTTCAAGCCAACCACCAGATTCCTCAAGGGCTTTGATTCTCCAAACTCCAGCTGTTCCATTGAAACCGAAGAAGTTCAAGAACACGCCGTTCACTTGCTGCTCAACCTCAAAGTGAAAACACAGATTGATGTTCTGAAGACGGGTCAACAAGTTCTCGTCTTTGTTCACAAATGTCCATCTAGCTTGAACCAGACCTAACTCTGGATTATCCTGAAGATATATCACATTTTCAACAAGTTAGTAAGAAATTTCACCACTTGTCAATGATAGAAAATGAAAACTGATGTTAATACCAACCTTGAAATGTGGAACTGTTAGTTTAAGGAAATCCGGGTTTGGTTGGAAATCCGCATCAAATATTGCGACATACTCGTATGCTTCCACGTAATCACAGCTCATAGCTGATTTGAGGTTACCAGCTTTATATCCGGTTCTGACCAAGCGATGCCTATAGATTATGTTGACTCCCTTTTGGCTCCATTTGGCAACCTCAGCTTTAATTAACTGTTGGATACTTTCATCATTCGAATCATCGAGAACCTGAACCAGAATTCGATCTTTTGGCCAGTCAAGTTGACACACAGCAGATATGGATTGTTCATACACCTGAACAAGAAGAAGACCAAAGATCATCATTACATTAAGAGATGAAACTGATGCCAAAGAGGCTATAAAACGGGAGAAAGATGGATACTTTCTTCGATATACCAAAGTCAAAGATTGATACTTTTTTTTAATAAACATACCTCTCTCTCATTGCACATTGGAATCTGAACAAGAACCATTGGATACGCAAATCCAGATCCTTCAGCATCATCATTACGAAACGGTTCCTCATCAAACCTCGGCTTAATTTTCTTATACTTGATCCAAAAACAACCCAAGCAAAGAACCAAACGATCTACAGACTGTATAAGGAACAGCACAATACAAAACTTGGAGAGAGCTTTGATTGGAGGAGCAATATAATCAGCTCTTAAGCTTAACCAACCAACATAAACAAGATGAAACAAGCTCTGGATCTCAAGTGTGCTAGTTGGGATGTGAAGATTAGGGTTTTCGAAGTAATGCCATCCACTGAAATAAGCAACAATCTCGAACCCGAGAATCACTAAGGAAACAGCTAAGAAGATCTTAATGGCCGAGAAAAGCCATCTGTCTCTACCCAATTTCTCAGAGCCAAGTGGGTGAGCTGTGAAACTAAGCCGTTTCTTGATGGTACCAAGGAGTGACCAGAAGACAGTGGCGACCCAAGTGAGACATCCAACGGCTCTATGAGCTTTGAGAAGCAAAACCCAAGTCACTTGCTTTGCGTTTTTGCCTCTACTCTTCTCCACTGGTCTAAACGCTGAATCTGGACCATCGATTTCAACTACAGAGTAATTTGGATTCTCCATTTTCACCACAACTGGTGTTCCTTTCCTCGTATCTTTCGCCCACCAATCTGAAAAATCCAACCTTGGAGCCATCTTTTTTCTCCAATTCCTCCCTGAGAAGTAGAGAAATCGACAAAAGGATAAAAGAGCAGAAAAGTAGTTGAATTTCTTAATGTGGTAAAGATCCCAAAGAACACCCAAATCTCAAAAGTGGAAGATTTTAAGCAAACCCCATTTCTGGAAAACGAAAATGGAAGGGGTTTTGATTTTTGAGTGTGTAAAATCTTCAAGAAAGGAGTGAGCTTTGTACAAATAATGGAAGAAACATCAAAACCCAGATCCCAGAAATCGGAAATCTAAAGACCCCATTTCTTATTTTTTTATATAAACCAGGCAAAGAAGCATCCACAGCTCAAGGCTCATTTATAGTGGACCTATTTTAAGAGAGAATGACAGAGAGAGAGATGGGTTTGGTGAGAGAGTGGAGTGACTCAGAGAGAGAGAGAGAAGCAAAGCAGAGGAGGAAGAAAGAAGTTGTGAGATGTGTCTCTTACACTTTCATGTGTGTGTTACTTCTTCAGCTACTTATTTGATGGCTTCAGCATGCAAATTCATCCCCCTTTTTAATAACACACTCCTGTAACTTTCGATAGCACTTGTCATGTCATTGATCCTCCAAGAAAAAAAAATTTAGATTTTTAATAATAACAAACAAATTTTGAAAGAAATTATAGGAAAAAACCATTTGATGAATGGGACCATACGCTTGTTTGGCAATTTGAAGTGAAGACAAGTTTATTAGATTTGTGAGAGAAAGTGTTTAAATTGGCACAATGTTTAGAAGATACCAAATTGGTTTCAACTGATTCACCTCTCATGTTCTCACCGCTTCACCTATGCGCTCCTCATGTCATTTTCCATGTTTTTTTTGTTTTCATTTTATTTAGTTTTATATAGTAAAAATCACTTTTTAGTAGTCCATTCAACTTGTAATTCTTTTGTACCAAGTGTCACGAACTTTAGAATTTTGACGGGAATATTAGATCTAAAAATATACAAATGCGTGATTACTTTAAAACACAAGAATAACTTTAAAACCTTTTCTTTTAACATTTATACCGTTATTTGAAAGAAAAAAACGGTGTGTTATATTATTATAATCATAAAATTACGAGTCAAAGCCTTAATCTTGAAACAAATGGATGCAACTTAAAATTTTGAGTTTTATAATCAAAATATATATTATATATGGGATTTATAATTTGCAGATATTAAGGATAGCTACAATTAGTTGATGTTTGTTTTTTCGTTGGGATGGTTAATTGACAAAGTACACTAACAATCAAAATAGAGGGTCAAGTGTTGACTAATAGTTGCAAGAAACTTATTAATATTGCCGCTAATTATAGTCATTTTGTGAAAGCAAACAAATAATTTAGTGGTCTGTCTTTGACAAAAAAAAAAAAAAAGAGGAAGTATATGATTTAGTATAGAAGGATAATCACATATTTTTCCAATTTCAAAAAATCTAAACGTTTCAACGAACTATTAGGTTACGCGAGTTACTTGTCGGTGGTGATACTAACACATGTAGAACTCTAGAAGATAAGGATATTCCTTGGCATTTTTAAGGTTTATTTTACTATATACAATACCTACCGTTTTACAAAAGTATTATAAGAAAACTAAGAGAAAAGGAAAAGCTAAAAGAGAAAAGAATAATTATATATTTAAATGTAATTAGTTTTGTGGATTTATAATATTTTTTCAGTAATACCTTTTTTTTTACAACTTTTGTAATACCTTTTTATTTTGTTTTGTTTGGGACATCTACAAAACCCTACACAGACCAATCGTGTGATGATGCAAATAATAGTGAAACATTCGTCATGTGGGTCGAAATGAATGTTCAAATTTTTCCACTATAATTGGTGTGAAATCCTCCGGTTATATAAAAAATTATACACAATCCAGCCCTAAATATATATAGTAATATAACTAAACTATAACAATTCTAAGGTAAACAATAATTCACAAATTATTGGACGTGGTTTATTTAATTAAGTGTCCAGATTAATCATGTATATATTAAGATGAACGATTATATTTTGGTGAATGATTATTAATTAGCACTTTTCAATTATGATATTCTTTGAACTATGTTATTATTTCATTCCACATACAGTGCTTTACACCCTCTACTTCAGTATTCTTAATAATTGTAATTAGTGGATACATCATGCAATAGTTCAATATTCATTTATTTGATAAAAGTTTTTATATAGTAATATAAGTTTTTTTTAGTTTATCAACCAGTCCAAAGTAACATCCATGCTTTTCTACATTTGATTTTTTTAGAGCAATATAATTTATTTATTTTTGGTTATCAGTCTTCTAACATATATAGATTAGTATATATACTAATGTTGATTAATAAATTTAACATTTCAACAACAAAAATATAGATTAGTATATACCAATTTTTTCACCAACTTAAAAAATTAGATTAAGTAACAGTGAGATATAAGAAAATACACTCGATTTCAAAATTTTGTTACACAACTCTTTCAGACAAATTGATCTGATTGAATTTGTATATATAAGAAAATTTCATATAATTATTCGGTTTGGTTAAGATATGTAATTTTAAGTTTTGGTCCATGCGTCATTTCAGTCAAAATAAAGAGAATTTGAATAAGTATATATCTTCTTTGGTTGACAATTGACATATTGTCGTGTTCAACTAAAGAAATGACGTCTCTTAGCTGCTAACATCAATTATTTACCAAAATTATGAAATACCAATTAAAAAAGGTGTGACGATTGTCTCAGTTTCAACACGAAAAAAATTGATTATGATCTGTATGCATTAATTATGGATTTAATTTATTATGGAAATGAAACCTTTTGGATCAGTGTTAACAAATGAACTAAACAGAGGTCGCTGTAATGACTTATGTGCTGTCTTTTCTAGAGATTTTTTTTTTGGTTAAGAGAATTTATCACTTTCGAAAAATATGTTGTACAGTAGATCTAATCACGTGGAACACATATATAGTTTTTTCTTTGTTTTAGATTTCTCCCGTATATTTTTTTTAATAACAACTTAATTTAAGAATTTAAGATATTTGGTGACATAAATAATTTATATGATCACCGAATATCTTAATTTAAAATATTAATTAATAATGGATGCACTGAAAAATACTTTTTACCATTTAACACACGTTTGTTTTATTACCATTATACAATAGATAAATTTAATATTAAAATAACATATTTTCAAACGGCTATAGTTAACGCACTCTAAAAAATAAAAATAAATAAAAATTACTCACATTGATAAAATTTTCCAAATTTTTATATGGCGTTCGCTTCTTTTGACTTAGATAACTGAAAAAAAATTTCTCCACAAAGTGAATATTTGTGAATCCAAAAACAAGATTAATTTCTTCCATATCGAACATAATTTACAAACAAGACAAATGTTACTACTCACGATCACGTTTTTGTTAGTCATTTTGAACCAAAATGGAATATTAAATTTGGGAACAAAGATACGTGCAAGAGACAATCATTTAAAACATAGGTTAGTCAAAAAATCAAACTAATCATATGAACACCTTTACAATTTCATCGGCAACTAAATATACATACCCATTGTCAAAAAAAAAAAAAACCCCCTTCACTTTTTAAAATTGAACACTAATCAGAATTATAAACGGAAAAAGAAGAAAACAGAGATGAAAGAACCTCACGACTTTAATTTTTTCTTAAAAAATTCATGCCAACACAGTCAAAGATACATTTTACTTTCGAAACACATGCGAACAGAATCACAATTGCAAGAATGTAAAAACTTAACAATCTAAAACAAAAACAAAAACTTAACCATCTCAAAATTAAATTATGTAAAGTCACTCAACATCTTACCAAATCTAAAACAATATGAAACACAAACTGAAAAAAACTTACCAAACGACTAAAAAAAATCAACTTTCTCCGCTAAGTTTGCAACTTCTTCTTTGGATTCGGTGGCAGAGCAGAAGCACTTGACCTCTGCGTTTCAGTCCTTTTATTTCAGCGGGTTCATGAATTTCTTGTCCTTCAAACTCCATATCGTTGATGTCCTGAGTAGACATCTATAAAACACAACAATTAGCATCAGCTTTGTATTTGTTATAGAGACATGAAAAAACAGAAGAGAACGAAGATAATAGATTTTAACTCAACCACGAACGACACCATAAGTGACTCGATTCAAGTCAACCATTGAAACTAAAGCAAACTTGAGTTGACAAAAAATTACCTTAAATAAGGTTGAATTTAGAAGTTGGATGGAGATAAACTTGTGAAAATCAAAGTGAGAATTGATTATGAATCGATTGTCTCTATGAGATTATGAATCGATGGAGATAAACTTGTGAAAATCGATTGTCTCTCTAAGATGAAGAAGAAAGAAAGAAACCAAAGTTGATGATGTCGAGTCTCTGAGATAATTTCTTTGACAATTATTGTCGAAAAATAAAGAAACCCAAGGAAGCGAAGCACGGGAAAAAAAAATTTAGGCTAGAGATTTTTGGTTTTGGTTAAACCGATCGGTTGGTGTTTGCCGAACCGAATGCATTTTAAAAGTTGTCGATCGGGTTATTGATGATAACGGATTTGAAACCGAAAACCGTAAATGTCGGTTTGGTCGGTTCGATTTTCTTGGTTCGAGCTGGATGCCCATGGCTAATAATTACGATTATGACCGTAAAGATACATACGAAGAAGTTCTGACAAAAAAACTTATGAAATAATAACAAACATAACCATAGTAATGGTTATAACTGTAAAGATATCTCCGAAGAAGTTATCTATTAATAAAAAGATGTAATCGCTGGATACAAAATAAATAACCATATAACGGTTATGATCGAAAAGGTCAGGAACTAATTTCGAAATCGCGCGGTAACTAATTTTGTATAATATGTTTCATTTCTAAGATGTGTTTGCAATACATATCATAGTACTTACCAAATGAAAACTATTACCAATTATCAACACAAACAAAACCGTGAATGTTAGTAGGTTTTAACATGTTGTGTGTTTGAGAACAACACTCTCCAATAAGCAAAACATGGTCCATAAATTATATAAAAAATATAGTAGATAACCAGATCGATTGAGGGTATCTTTTCATCTTGGAATCTTGTAGCAATGTTAATGCATCATCAATATTTCGATGAATACAACCCAAATAAACTGCTTTCAAATAAAAAGAATGAACGTTTCCGTAGATAATTGTTAAATCCAAAAACTCACCATATGCACCACCCATTTTCAGAAAAAAATATAGTTGGATTTTCATTAAGTTTTTATATTTAAAACTGGTTAGAAATTCTACATTCTCATAAGAATTTTAAAATTCCTTATACGAATCAAGAATTGTAGGAATTTCTACAACAATAAAATGATCAATACTTTTGAATAATTTACAAATAATAAAATGATTTTTTTTTATCAACATTATGTTTTGAGTGAATTTTGAAATTATTATCCATGAATGAAAAAAATCGTTTGAGTTTCACTGATAACTAGGAGAAATGGGCTGGCTAGTTGCAGGCCTTGTTAGGTTTTGTTTCTGCTTGAAACCAAGTCTTTGTATTTGAAAGCAAAATCTCTTCTTGCTGTTTTGTTTCAAAAGGGGTATTCTTTTATGATTTGAAATACATCAACAAAGAAGATTATCAGATTATCATGGTTAATTCAGATAGGTAAATTCAGAAAATTCTGATTTACCTTTGTCTCCTCATGCTGTGTTTTGTTTCTTCCCCTTTTGGTGATAAAAGAGGAGTATTTTCATTCTTTTATCTACTTTCTTCTTTTATGATTTGTAAATACATCAGCAAACAAACATCATCAAGGATGTTAACACAACATCAATATTTCGATGAATACAACTAAAATAAACGCTTTCAAGTAAAAAAAATGAACGTTTTCGTAGATAATTGTTAAATCCAAAAACTCACTATATGCACCACCCATTTCAGAAAAAGTATAGTTGAGATTTTCATTAAGTTTTTATATTTAAAACTGGTTAGAGATTCTACATTCTCATAAGAATTTTAAAATTCCTTACAAAAATCAAGAATTGTAGGAATTTCTACAACAGTAAAACATAATGACTTTTATCAACATTATGTTTTGAGTGAATTTTGAAATTATTATCCATGAATGAAAAAATGTTGTACGAAAAGAAATAAGTATAGTTGAAAAGATACAAATGTTAAAGATGCAATATTTAATTAAATAAGCGGTTACAAAAAAAAAGAACCGCAACCATAAAACTGGACTTGCGCGAAAAAGTATGTAAAGTTCAATAGACACAAAAGTTAAAAGATGCAACCCTTAGTGTAATAAGTGGCTACAAGCAAAAATATCCATACAAAAATTAAAATAAAATATTTATGATGCATTTTAAGAATCTTCTCTTTAATCCATATTTGTTGACTTTTACTCCAGAAATATTTCGATGGAAATTGAACGTATGTGATATCTAGTACTTCAAGATCATTTGTATTTATCCCTAACCAGAAAGTAAACATGTTTCTTTGAAACACCATATTAGTAGTTGTTGGGGATAAAATAATCCTCTTTGGGTTAAGCGAATCGCTTGAAGCCACTTATCCTACAGTGCGGTAAAAAGCTTAACTCCTTTGGTGGACCTTATCTCCTGACAAGAACCCTCAGATGAGTTTGGGCCTGAATCTACAATGGCCCAAACATACATGTGAGGTCACTTAGGCCTGACCCCACTCCGAGAAGTGTATCCGGCTACACGGGATAATCAGGGTCCGGAACCAAGTGATCAGACGTATATGTACCTCTCTTCCCGACACCCGGAGACGGAGTACGACGCCTGAGTTCCCGTATCAGGAACTCGGGCTAGGTATGAAATATCTTCTTTAGATGCTAAGTTCAAATTCTTTTGGTCTTTCATATTTCAGTCCTTGGTCAAAGGGTAAAAAATATTTACTCTATGTGTGCAAGGGTAAAAGCAGGCTCGACTCGCACAACCAAAAACTTGTAAGGAGAAAATTAGGGATTCGACAAACTTCTATGTAAAGAAACCAAGAACAGAGATCCAAAGATGGAGATTTTATTCAAGCTGTTTGAAAGCTGTTTGTAAAGTAATAAGTGTTTTGCTAGGTCAATTTTTTGGATCCCCTTTTGCGAATGGGTACATGTTTATTTATACAATAATAAGTCGGCTAGGCCTTTGCCTAAAGGATAAAGGAAAACTTCTTTATTCTTCGGGATTTCTTCTCTGGTTTGGATGTGGGCTACTTTCTTTGACTCGCTATCTTGGCCCACCAAACTCTTGTGGCTCGTTGCCTCGGCCCAACAAGATATTGGGCTGGTTGCTTTACCGGGTCATCGGTGAGCTGGCTCGTCGCTTGTCTCACCTGCTTCTCCCATTCCCGAGCCAGGGAGTTGACTTGTCGTCTGCTTCTCCCAATGCCGAGCCAGAAAGTTGGTTTGCCAACATGTTGGCTCGTCATTGGATTGCCAACATGTTATCTCGTCATCGTATGTTGGTTCGCCAACATGTTGGCTCGTCACCGTTTGTTGGTTTGTCAACATGTTGGCTCGTTACCGTTTGGTGGTTTGCCAACATGTTGGCTCATCACCGTTTGTTGTTTTGCCAACATGTTGGCTCGTCATCGCTTCTCCTTGCTTCCGAGCCAAGTGTTGGCTCGTCACTTAGCCAAACATTGGCTCGTCACTCACTTCTTCATGCCTAGCCAAACGTTGGCTCGTCGCCTAGCCAAATGTTGGCTCGTCGCCTAGCAAAACGTTGGATCATCGCCTAGCCAAACGTTGGCTCGTTGCCTAGCCAAACGTTGGCTCGTCACTCACTTCTTCATGCCTAGCCAAACGTTGGCTCGCCACTCCTTCTTCCTGATGCCTAGCCAAAAGTTGGCTCGTCGCCTATTTCTTCATGTCTAGCCAAACGTTGGCTCGCCGCTTATTTATGCCGCCGAGCCGTGTTTGGCTCGTCATTGTTTTTCTGCAGCCGAGCCGTTTTTGGCTCGTCATTGTTTTTCTGCCGCCGAGCCCAATTTTTTGGCTCGTCTCTATCTTGCCTCTGTCGCCGAGCCAAGTGTTGGCTTGGCTAGATTTTTCACTCATTTGGCTAGGCTTTTCCTCCATACTTAGTATTTTCAGTAGTTGATCTCGATGGGGTGAAAACCGACCCCAACAGTTAGCCCCCCAGCTCGGTAGTATTATTGATAATAATGACGAGGTGAAGAATCAAAATTGAGATCAACGCTCTTTGAGTTGCCGAGCCAAATTTGCGGTGAAGTTGTCATTCGTGCGTCAATGTATGCTGAGCCAGACTGGGTGTTACCGAAGCTGTATACTCATGTGGCCGAGGCATGCTTCTTTGGCTCGGTATCCTGATTGATTTTACCGAACGTGGGACAGTACATGCCGAAGTGTTTACTACCGAGCCAATGCTGGAGTATCATGTCGACGAGCCAACTCCCCGACATGCTGCCGAACTATACTGTTACTTGCGTTGCCGAGCCGCTTTGGCTCGTGATTAATTTAAGTTGTCATTTTGCCGAACCGACACCTTTGCCATGCTACCGAGCCAACTTATCACTCGTGTGACCGAGCTGTTTTGGCTCATCGTCTTACTGTATTGCTTAGACTGCCATTATGCCGAGCCATCTTCTTCTGATATGCTGTCGAACCATCCCAATAAGAGTGATTCATCTTTGGCTCGGCGGTAATGTTGGCTTGAAGTATCTCTTATCATGATTATAACTTTATTGGGAACTGCAAACGTTTTCGCATGTTCCCGAGGCTGCGTGGCGTCATGCACTGTGCTTTCATATGTCTTTATATTCAGATCCCTATCTCACTCCTCATAACTCACTTCTCCACATTTCCGAAAAAACAGGTAGCTCTCTTCTCTCTTCTTTTCTCTCTTTTTATTTTCAAGTTTCGGCTAGGTTTTTATTGATTCTTCTCTTCTGCCGCCGGCACTTTGAATTTCCGACCCATCTTCAAGCGTGGCTCGGCGACTCCTTCCATTTTCCGATCCATCTTCATACATCTACGGCGAGTGTTTGAATTTTCCGATCCATCATCATCCGGGTCGCGTTGCTGCTTTGATCTTCTCTGCCTCCAAGCCGAAATTTCTCGTATCGAGTGTGTCTCCGAGCTAAGATTTCTCCAATTCCTACTAAGTATCAGTTTGATTCCGAGCCAAAATCCCCAATGTCTCATATTGCCGAGCTGGAAGATTCTGTGGGCTCGGCAAATTCTGCCTCGTTGCTCGGACGTAAGATGGTGTTGTCTTCGGAAGTTACCGAACCGGTTGAACCTAGTCCTCCATTGGGTCAGCTGCAACTTGTCGTTCCACCTCTGGTTGACGAAAATCTCGACGCCGAGGCAGATGCCGAGGCAGTTTTGATTCAGAGAGCTCTTGAAAAATTCAAAGTCGAGCCAAGAGAATACGTTATTGACGAGGCAGAAAAGGTGCCTTTGGAGAGATTGTTTGCTAGCCACCAGGCTAGCACATCGACGAGGCGAAAGCCTAAGAGACGACCCGACCCACCTGGTTCGTCTTTGTGCACTGCTGAGTCTTTGAAGGCACTGAGGCATCGATTTAATATCTCAGAAGATGTAGATCTGATTGTTCCAGCCCCGACAGACTGAGCTGAATCTCCGCCGCCTGGGCATTTAACTCTCGATGAGTGTTTCTTTTACGATTGTCTACTCTGATTTCCGATTCCTGGCTTGATCATCCGCTTTATGTACAAAAATGGGTTAGTGCCGAGCCAAGTTACGCCTCGTGGGATGCGTCACTTAGTTGGGATTATGGTTCAGAGCTATGAGTGCGATGCGACTGTTCGCATCTCCCATCTTCGGCAGTTCCTTGAGTTTTGAAAGATCAAAAACTCCAGAGCCTATTATATTTCCAATAAGAAGCAAAGGAAGATTATCGAAGGCTTCCGAAGCAAGGACAGTGACTGGGGGAACTATTTTTTCTTTGTCCCTATTAACGATGCTACGGTGGAAGCCGAGAGCATTCATTACATCAAGGCAGAGTGGGAAACTATTGGTGGGCGAGCCGTAGACTTTTCAGGAGATTTGCTAAAGTTTTGTTTTGTAGCGAGCTGACCACTGCTTTCTCTTTTTTGTTTTTGCAGTTCGGCAGATTCTCCCACGTTACTCAGAAGACATGCTCACGCTTCGGAACACACTTGCCGCCAAGAAAAGCCATTGAGAAAGACATTTTTCCCTAAGAAGAGTCGAAAAAGCCCGAGCCATTTTCGCCGGTGTCGAAGTATCTGACAGCTCAGTGTCTGAATCTCATTGCACAGTCCCCCAAGAAGAAATATGGGAAAAAATTGACGATCCGGGTTAAACAAGCTTTAAAGGAGAAGAAAAATGAGGAAACTACCAGCCGAGCCGCTGATGGGGCTGAACCAGCTACCGAGACAAATTCTAAAAATGTTGGTGAGATCGAAGCTGGAACAGAACGTCAAACTCTTCCCGAGCCTCCAAATCTCGAAGCCAAAGATAGGGAAGTGGCTTCGACTCTTGTTCCAGCTATGAGGTCTTCTAGCTCGGTTATGTCCCAACACAAAGATGGCAAAAAGAAACGTACTGCCGTCGAACCTGACGAGGAGAAAAACAAAGAGAAACCAAAAAAGAAGCGCCAAAAACCTGCCGACCCAACTCCTGCAGAGCCAAAGCTAGTGTTATTTAGACACGAAGGGTCTGAGCCGATATGTAATGACGGGGAAACTTCAGCGACTCTCTTCTCGCAGGTTCGCTACTCCAGAGATAGACTGCCGCCTGTCGATGTCCTGTCTCATGGCGACTTGTACACTGATATGTCGCTTCGAGGCACCAAGGTATATTTGTAGATTGAATGTTTTACTAAGTAAAAAGCCTTAAACGCTGACTGTTTTTTTCTTATGGTCAGTTCGTTGCGTCCATAAACAAAATTGTCGCCGCCTTCGAGCAAGACGTGCGGAAGGACAAGCGCCGAATCGAGGATGCTCAAAAGGACGCATCTTTCAGAGTTGCCGAGCTAGAAGGCAAACATGCTGATGAGCTTGCGACTGCTTCAGCTCGGATTGAAGCTCTCGAGAAGGAAAAGGCGTTCCTTAAGGATGAGTGGTAGGTTCAACGCCGTAAAGGCCTTACACGAAAACAACATTAAAAAGGCCCAGAAGGCAGTGAGGCGAGAGTTGTCGATGAAATTTCAGGAGCGGCTTGCCAAGATCGAGAGAAGCATCGACGAGCTGAAGGCAGTGAAGGAGACAGAGCTTGATCTAGCCCAGGTCGACAGCAACCTTCAGTTGCTTGAGATTCTACAGAAAGAGAATGCTCCTGCTCTTGACTCCGAGGTGACGAAGCTGACAGGATGGAGGGCTGATCTGGCCGACGCGGCTAATGAATTCGAGAGGATTGAGGCCGAGCTGAAGAAAAATTTAACGCTTTCAGCCGTTTCCTCCGATTCTGTAGATACTCTTCTTGGTTCCGAACCAACGGAGAATGTGGCAGCAACAGCTGGGGTTACAGACTTTGCAGGCACCAATATCGGCACACCCAAAGTTTCAGATCTTGCCAAGGAAATGACTGCCTAGCTAGATCCTCCCAACTAAACTCCTCCTTCATGCTTCTTTGGTTCTGAACTTCTTTTTGTTTTATATTTTGAACAAAAATGCCTGGATGGATTTATCCACTAAGTTATGTAACAGTTGCCATCTGTTGGCACGATTCCTCTTTATCTTTTGTTGGATTTTCCGGTTAAGTTTTTTTCACACCATTTTGGCGTGATGTTGCGAACCAACGTGTTAGGTAACGTATGGTTGTCTTTGTATCGAGGAGCTTTAGTGTCAGTTTAGGGTTTGCGGTGTTTTGACTTACATTCCCTTTCTTTTGACAATGAAACACGTTTAAAATCTCATACTAACTGGTAGGTTCAGTATCATGTTTCGGAGATGTTTACGACCAGTGTACCAAGAGGTGTTTACTGGGTTTAAGAGTTTACTTCGAGTTTTGAGACGTTCGAGTTTTCGACTTACGGGTCCCTCTCGACGTAAGCTTGTAAGAATATCACCCAGGATATACCTATCGTATATTAGACCAGGATATATCCAGTCAGAATTTATATAGCGCGCTTTGTTACCCGCAAGAGGGTGTTGAGAACCCTATCCCATATAGAGATAATGGTTAAAATCCATAAAGGATGTGGTTGTCCGTCTGTTGTGGCCAGCAACAGACGAGGTGATAGAATATCTGTAAAGGATGTAAAGTTGTGATTCGTGTAGGCTAAGTGATACGAGTTTTATGTTTGAAAGAGTTTGAAGTTATTCTCTTTGAAGAGTGATGCGAGATATGGGAGTATACATGTATACGTACCCACTCCCCCCTTTTTTTAAGGAGGGGGACAACTGAACCCGTCCGAAGACGAGCTGAACATACCCTTTTCAGGGATCAAGTCGTCCCGTAGTTCATGCGGAGTGACTTAGTGGTAATACCTCCTTAGGTGCATTGCGTTCCAAGATCTTGGTATCGGAACATCAGACATGTTTGAGAGCTTGTATACTCCTGGTCGAACTGTCTTGGTGATTTTGTAGGGTCCTTCCCAGTTTGCTCTTAGTTTGCCAGCGTTTGTTTCGGCTGTGTTCTGAAAAACTTTGCGGAGAACCAGATCACATTCTTTGAACTTGCGACTTCTGACGTTGGTGTTGTAATACTTAGCCGCCGTCTGTTGGTAATTTTGAATCCGAACCAGCGCTTGATCTCTCCGTTCATTAACCAAGTCTAACTCGTCGAGTAACATAAGGTGATTCAGTCCTTCCTGCCCTGAAAGAAGTCTGCGGCGGACTCCAGAAAATTGGACTTCGGCTGGGATGACACATTCTGCACCGTAGACAAGGGCGAAAGGTGTTTCACCGGTGGGGTTGTTTGGTGTGACCATAATACTCCTTCGAGTTCATCTGTCCAGCGTCCCTTCTTTGCATTAAGGCATTTTTTCAGACCGTCCAGGATAGTCTTGTTCACTGCTTCTGCTTGCCCATTCCCTTGTGGATAGCGTGGTGTAGACTTGCTAAGTCGTATCTTACATTTTTCACAGAAGGCTTCAAACCTTGTAGAGATAAACTGTGAGCCGTTGTCTGTGACAATTTTGTATGGAACCCCATGTCGGCATAAGATGTTTTTCCAAACGAAGTGCTCGACCTGGACATCCTTTATGTTGGCGTAAGAGTCTGCCTCGACCCATTTGGAGAAGTAATCCGTCAAGACTAACAGAAATTTCTTTTGCTTGGATTTATGTAGAGGTCCGACTATATCCATTGACCAACGCATGAAGGGGTAGGGTGCTGAGATTGAGGACAGCAACTCCGTGGGTTGTTGAATCATTGGGGCATGTCGTTGGATTTTTTCGCACCTAGCCAAGAACTTCTCGCAGCCCTTCACCATAGTCGGCCAGTAGTAACCATGACGCTTGATCTTGATTACCGAAGCTCTTCTGCCGGAGTGGTTGCCACATGAACCGCTGTGAACTTCTGCCATGATTTCTCTAGCTTCGGTGCCTTCAACACAGGCCATCAGTGGACATGAGAATCTCCACTTGAAGACGTTTCCATCTAAGAGAACATATCGAGCAGCTTGAGCTCTGAGTTTCTGGCAGTCCACTTATCTGATGGTGCCTCGCCGTTCATGATATATACTCGGATTGCTCCCAACCACTCTTTGTCACATCCATAGTCCGTTTCTGTTTGTTGTGTGTCTTCCTCCATCTCCACGGCTTCACCTTCGGCCGGAGGATCTATTTTAGGCTCTTCCTCTACCTCAATTGCCTCGTCTTCCACTGATGGTGTCATATTCTGATCATCTAGATCGGTGGTGTTGGTGCTTCCCTTTTCTGCGAGATTTTGCCCGGATATACCTTCGGCATGTGTGGCTGTTTGGGAGCGAGTGACTGCGGTCACGGTGTCAGAAAGGTTGATACTTGGGTTTTTGTTGAATTATACTAGGATTATCCTTTTCAAATCCGGATCAGAGGTCGATGAGAGTGCTGCTAGCGCATCTGCCGAAGTGTTTCCCCGCGTGGTATCCATGTTAATGTGAACTCTTCGAACTGTGTAGCCATCTCTTTGACGATCTTCAGATAAGCTTTTATTCGGTCGTCTCTGGCCGTATACTCGCCGCTGACTTGGTTAACCACCAGCTGTGAATCACAGTAGGCCTGGATGTGCGAAATTTTAAGTCCAAGAGCAAGTCTCATTCCAGCAATCAAATCTTCGTACTCTGCTTCGTTATTGAATGCGCGAAAACCCAAACAGAATGACTGTTCGAGGATTTCGCCTGTTGGAGAGGTTAACCATATTCCTACTCCGGATCTTTGCTTTGATGATGATCCATCAGCGTGGAGCTTCCATATTGGGCTCGGGGCCGTCTTTTCTATCGTTTCTTCTGGGAGTTCTATCAGAAAGTCTGCAAGGACTTGAGGCTTCGCCCAGGTTCTGCACCGATACTCGATGTCGTATTCGCTCACCTCTATTGCCCACTTTGCTAATCTCCCAGACTGGCTAGGGCTATGTAGGATGGATCGTAGGGGGAAAGTAGTCAAAACCACAATTGAATGTGACTGAAAGTATGGTCTCAGTTTTAGAGCGGACATTATCACGGACAATGCCAGCTTCTCCATCTGTGGATACTGGGTTTCAGCGTCGGTGAGAGTTTGGCTGACATAGAAAATAGGCTTCTGCTCGCTGCGCTCTTCCCTGATGAGTTCTCCACTCACTGCAGTTGCCAAAACGGCCGTGTATAGAAAAAGTGGCTCGCCTTCCGCTGGTTTCGTAAGTATTGGAGGGCTGGCTAGGTATTCTTTCAGTTGTTGAAATGCCTGCTCGTATTTTTCTGTCCATTCAAACTTTTTGTTCCCATACAGTGTGTCGTAGAAAGGCAAACACTTATCAGTTGACCGAGAGATAAAACGATTCAGCGCGTCGACCCGTCCTGTTAGCCTCTGGACTTCACGCTTTGTTTTCGGTGACCCCATGCATAAGAGCGCATCAATCTGCTTTGGGTTGGCTTTAGTTCCACGGTGGATGACCAGATATCCAAGGAACTCTCCGGATGTGACCGCAAATCTGCACTTGGTCGGGTTCAGCTTCATGTTATGTAGATTCAGTTGCTTGAAACATTCTTCTAGGTGAGCTACGTGATCCTTCTCCTCTAAAGACTTCACCAGCATGTCATCTATGTATACTTCCATCGTCTTCCCCAGTTGGCCAGCGAACATTCGGTTCACTAATAGCTGGTAAGTTGCTCCGGCATTTTTGAGACCGAACTCCTTCTCGGGTTTCCTGTCAGTCTTCATCTTCTTTCTCTTGGTGGTGGTTTCTGTGACGGGGTTCCTGAGTTTATGCTCGGCTAGGAAATAAATGCGGGACTCTTTTTGGTTTCCCCAAATCGTTTTGACTCCTCCGGGGGTCAGAAATTTGATGCAGAGGTGATAGGTCGATGGTCTGGCTCGCATGGAGTTTATCCAGGGTGTACCCATAACGACATTGTAGATCGCAGGATGATCTGCAACCGAAAATTCCACTATCCTGGTCACTTCTTCAGCTCGGATAGGAAGTTTTATTGTTCCAAGGGTCATGGTTGTTTCTCCCGAGAATCCAGTTAAAGGCTTCGGCGCGGCTGTGATTTTGGATAGGTCTATGTTCATCCCTCTGAGAGTTTCCCGGAAGATCACATCTACAGAGCTTCCCGTGTCTATCAGAACTCGGGCGACATCGCAATCGTCTACGATTAATTCTATCACGAGGGGGTAATTATGTGGTCGGTCAATGCCGTGGTTTTCCTTTCTTCGAACGAGATGATGTCGTTGGGAAGTTTGGAAGGTGCTGACCAGTTGACACTTGCATCGGTTCGCCGCTGGAATGCTTTGATTGATGACACCGTGTCTGAACAGTATTGTGATCCTCCCATTATCATATTTATTCTTCTTCGAGAACATGACTGTGTCGCCTCGTCATCTCGCCTTCCTCGCTTGGGAGTATCATCGTTTTGATTTGTCTGGTTCGGCTGATCCTTTCGCCTTCTCGCTCGAAATCCTTCAGGCTAACAGCGTCTCCGAGTTCTCTGGCTACTAGCTTCGATGCAAGCTTTATCCCCAGGGTTCGGCAGTTTGCGATCGAGTGACCGTGCATGTGATAATACTCGCAGTAAGCTTTTTTATCGTACGAACTCTGAGTTCGTGTCCAAGTATTCCATGGTGTTTTGCCTCGGCCTGCCCCCACCTGGTAGTTGTGGGCTCCTCCGAAATTGGGTTTCTCGTGGCGTACATATCCGTTTCCTTGAGTGTTCTTCTTATGAGGTGGTTGGTTCAGAGTTTGGAAGGAATGGTTCATCGTTTTGGCTACTCCATACTTCTGAGACAAAACCTTCATCTCCTATTCGTTGACTATGAAATCTGAAGCTCGGTGCAACGCATATTGGATTGACAGTGGTGCGTTCAAAGCGACTTCTTTTCGAAATTTGGATTCGTACCACAAAGCCCTTTTTAATGCGAGCACAGCGGCATTGTCACTTACGCCTTCGACTTTTGACATCACTGCTTTGAATCTTCCCATGAAGCTTCGTAATGTCTCCGTAGGCCCTTGAGTCAATGTCCATAGGTCGGCATCAGAGGCTCCTCGATCCATAAACATGGAGTAATGCTTCAGGAAGGCGGCAGACAGCTGCTGGAAATCATCAATGGAGTTCAGCTTTAATCTCGAAAATCGTTGTAGGGCTGCACCCTTTAGATGCTCTACAAATATGAGGCAGAAACCGGCATCTCTCTCCCTTTCTCTGAAATTGGCTAGGCCCATTACTATGATAAACGCCGTTATGTGTTTTTTTGGGTCGGTTGTCCCTTCATAGACTGGAACTTTGATCTTTCCTGGGTCGGAGATCCTTGCCTTGGTAATCCGGGCTGTAAATGGTGTATTGTGTGCTTCTTCCAGTACGCGGTCAATCTCCGGGACTTTACTGGTTGCCTTGTGCACTGGGATCGGACGGCTTTCATCTCGGCAGTGGCTCGAATCAAGGAGGCTCGGATTTTGTCTAGCTATTCTCTCTGGGCTTGGCTCGTTGTTCTTGGCTCGTCAGTGTATTATGCCTGTCGTACCCACAAGAGATTTTCTTCCTCTTCTGCTAAGCTCCTGGCTCGGTTCAGGTTAATGTCGCCTTCGCTGGCTCGGGCTCCCGTCAGTGTTGGTGCAAACCCTTCGTCAGCGGGATTCTCCGTATTGCAATCTCCTTCCACGTGCCCCTCTTCGTCAAGAACGATTGTTGCAGCCGACCCACCATTGGTGTATTGGTCACGTCCACCCCTAGTTTCTCTCCCCCCACGAACCAGTATAGGTGGCTCGGTGATACTTAATCTGGTTACCGCGGGTGTGTGCTCGTTGATGGGATATGGTGGTGGCAATCCTTCCAAAGTCCTCGGTGCGTCACGTGGTGTTGAAAAATCCAGGGATGGTTGGTTTAAGCCGAGCCG
Source organism: Pseudoturritis turrita (assembly GCA_900406555.1). Classification (NCBI taxonomy): domain Eukaryota; kingdom Viridiplantae; phylum Streptophyta; class Magnoliopsida; order Brassicales; family Brassicaceae; genus Pseudoturritis; species Pseudoturritis turrita. The sequence continues at coordinate 657,471 of OVBL01001030.1, read as the reverse complement.
TCTGGTTATTCCGCTAACAGGTGGGTTCGTAGTCAAACCAATTCCTCCGGATCGTATGTTTTTGGCTCGGCTCTCCGTCAGCGAGCTATTCAGCTTATCCTCCTCCTCTGCCTTCTTCAGCAACGTGTCATCATGTTTTTCAACTCTGTCAGCGTTTCGGACGTTCCTTCCGTGTTTGCTGGCGGTGGGTTGATTTTCACTCCAAGAAGATCTACGCCAACGTTGCTCGCATCTTCACCGCTTCGGTCTCCTTCGGTAGTCATTGTTTCAGATCTCGTATTCGGTGGTTCTTAGGTGTCAAAAAGCTTGACGCTCCCCACAGACGGCGCCAAATTGTGCGAGTCGAAACTCGCACAACAAAAAACTTGTAAGGAGAAAATTAGGGATTCGACAAACTTCTATGTAAAGAAACCAGGAACAGAGATCCAAAGATGGAGATTTTATTCAAGCTGTTTTGAAAGCTGTTTGTAAAGTAATAAGTGTTTTGCTAGGTCAATTTTTTGGATCCCCTTTTGCGAACGGGTACATGTTTATTTATACAATAATAAGTCGGCTAGGCCTTTTCCTAAAGGATAAAGGAAAACTTCCTTATTCTTCGGGATTTCTTCTCTGGTTCGGATGTGGGCTACTTTCTTTGACTCGCTATCTTGGCCTACCAAACTCTTGTGGCTCGTTGCCTCGGCCCAACAAGATATTGGGCTGGTTGCTTTACCGGGTCATCGGTGAGCTGGCTCGTCGCTTGTCTCACCTGCTTCTCCCATTGCCGAGCCAGGGAGTTTAATTGTTGTCTGCTTCTCCCAATGCCGAGCCAGAAAGTTGGTTTGCCAACATGTTGGCTCATCATTGGTTTGGCAGCATGTTATCTCGTCATCGTATGTTGGTTCGCCAACATGTTGGCTCGTCACCATTTGTTGGTTTGCCAACATGTTGGCTCGTTATCGTTTGATGGTTTGCCAACATGTTGGCTCATCACCGTTTGTTGGTTTGCCAATATGTTGGCTCGTCATCGCTTCTCCTTGCTTTCGAGCCAAGTGTTGGCTCGTCACTTAGCCAAACATTGGCTCGTCATTCACTTCTTCATGCATAGCCAAACATTGGCTCGTCGCCTAGCCAAACGTTGGCTCGTCACTCACTTCTTCATGCATAGCCAAACGTTGGCTCGCCACTCCTTCTTCCTGATGCCTAGCCAAAAGTTGGCTCGTCGCCTATTTCTTCATGTCTAGCCAAACGTTGGCTCGCCGCTTATTTATGCCGCCGAGTCGTCTTGGCTCGTCATTGTTTTTCTGCCGCCGAGTCGTGTTTGGTTCGTCATTGTTTTTCTGCCGCCGAGCCAAATTTTTGGCTCGTCTCTATCTTGCCTCTGTCGCCGAGCCAAGTGTTGGCTTGGCTAGGTTTTTCACTAATTTGGCTAGGCTGTTTCTCCATACTTAGTATGTTCAGCAGTTGATCTCGATGGGGTGACAACCGACCCCAACAGTGGTCCAGACTCGAGAGACTATTAAAGCATAAAAGGAACTGATTCCGAGGGAACACTCCGGCGTCTGACCCACCATGTTAGACGCTGCCACTAGTGCAGAAGGTCAGGAACAGCGTAGTAGAGCCGTATGGTCGGCCAAGTGGTGCGAGATAACAAGGAAAGTAGGTAAAAAGCACTTGAGCACACCGTACCGGGTCAAACCCAGAAGTCCAGACCCGACCCGGCCAAGGATGCAGAACCCGGTATCCGAGCCCAGGCGGATAAAATTCTATAAATACTACTCTATCTCCTTCATAAAAGGGGGTCAAATCTCTGAGCTAAAAATCACTTACACTCAATTGATCTTTCTGAGACTAAGGCTCATTCCCTCTAGCTTCAGTCTCTTTTCCGGTTGTTTAGGACCACTTCATCTGATCTCATATCGGATTTCTATTCTTCTCTGGCTGTTCCTTTGTCCGAATACTATTCACACAACTATCTCTCTCTCTCTCTCTCTCTCTCTCTCTCTCTCTCTCTCTCTCTCACTTAGCATTACCCCCAAATTTCTTCCACCAAATTCTTAGAGATACTCCGCGGACCACCTCTTTCGGCCCGGAGTTATCCATTCTCTCTCTCTTTCATTTTCCGACTTCCTTCCGTTCGCTCTCCACGTCTCCTCGTGGTCATTTCTCTCTTTATTTGCTCTTTTCTGACTTGAGCGTCGAAGAGCCGTCATAAAACACCCCCCATCGTATTTTTCGAGGACTTTACGTGTTTGTTGATTGCGCAGAAGCGGATCCCTCCAACGGTTGTTTAAGAGGACGGAAATTCTCCGAAACAGTGGTAATAGTTACCAAGTATATATCCTTTTCAGGATAAAATAATATGTTGAACAAAACAAAATAAGTAGAGTTGAATAGACATGATTGTGAAAAGACGCAACCCTAAGATGTATTAATAACCATAAAACGGTTTTTTCTAAAAGACACTACTCTATGATGCGTTAATAACCATAAAAAGATTTTTTCCGAGAAGACGCAACTCTAGGATGCATTAATAACCATAATACATTTTTTTCGAAAAGATGCAGTCCTATGATGTATTTTTGTGAAAATACGCAAACATTGGATGCATTAATAACCATAAAATAGATTTTTCGAAAAGACGCAAATATAAGATTCATTAATAATCATAAAATGGTTTTTCCCGAGAAGACGCAACTTTAGGTTGCATTAATAACCACAAAATGGGTTTTTCCGAGAAGACGCAACCCTATGATGCCTTAATAACCATAAAACAGTTTTTTTTTAAAGACGCAACCCTATGATGCATTAATAACTATAAAATGGTTTTTTCCGAAAAGACACCCCTATGATGTGTTTTTGTGAAAAAATGACCCTAGGATGTATTAATAACTATAAAACGGTTTTTCGAAAAGACGCAATCTTATGATGTATTTTTGTGAAAAAACGTGACCTTATGATGTATTAATAACTATAAAACGGTTTTTTGTCAAAAAGACGCAACTATAGGATGCATTAATAACCATAAAACGGGTTTTTCCGAGAAGATGCAACCTTATGATGCATTAATAACCATAAAACGGTTTTTCAAAAAGATGCAACCTTATGATGCATTAATAACCATAAAATGATTGTGAAAAGACGCAATCCTAAGATGTATTAATAACCATAAAACGGTTTGTTCTAAAAGACACTACTCTAGGATGTGTTAATAACCATAAAACGATTTTTTTTCGAGAAGACGCAACTCTAGGATGCATTAATAACCATAATACGTTTTTTCGAAAAGATGCAGCCCTAGGATGTATTTTTGTGAAAAGACGCAACCATAGGATGCATTAATAACCATAAAATGGATTTTTCGAAAAGATGCAAATATAAGATTCATTAATAATCATAAAATGGTTTTTCCCGAGAAGACGCAACTTTAGGATGCATTAATAACCACAAAATGGGTTTTTCCGAAAAGACGCAACCCTATGATGCCTTAATAACCATAAAACAGTTTTTTTTTAAGACGCAACCCTATGATGCATTAATAACCATAAAACGGTTTTTTCGAAAAGACACCCCTATGATGTATTTTTGTGAAAAAACGACCCTAGGATGTATTAATAACTATAAAATGGTTTTTCGAAAAAACGCAATCTTATGATGTATTTTTGTGAAAAACGTGACCTTATGATGTATTAATAACTATAAAACGGTTTTTGTGGAAAAGAAGCAACTATAGGATGCATTAATAACCATAAAACGGTTTTTCCGAGAAGATGCAACCTTATGATTCATTAATAACCATAAAACGGTTTTTCGAAAAGACGCAACCCTAGGATGTATTAATAACTATAAAATGGTTTTTTCAAAAAGACGCAACCCTATGATGTATTTTTAGGAAAAGACGCGATCCTAGGATGCATTAATAACCATAAATTGATATTTTTCGAAAAGACGCAACTCTAGGATGCATTAATAACCATAAAATGGTTTTTTCTAGAAGACACAACCCTAGGATGCATTAATAACCATAAAACGAGTTTTTTCGAAAAGACGCAACCCTATGATGTATTTTTTGTGATTGTTATTATTAATGGGTTTTTTCGAAAAGACGCAACCCTATGATGTGTTTTTGTAAAATGACGCCACCCTATGATGCATTATTAAATGCAACGATAGGATGCATTAATAACCATAAAATGGGTTTTCCCGAGAAGACGCAACCGTATGATGCATTAATAACCATAAACGATTTTTTTTCGAAAAGACGCAACCCTAGGATATATTTTTGTGAAAATACGCTTCCTAAAATGCATTAATAACCATAAATCGGTTTTTCGAAAAGACGCAATGCTATGATGCATTAATAACCATAAAACGGTTTTTTCGAGAAGACGCAACTCTAGGATGCATTAATAACCATAAAACGGGTTTTTCGAAAAGACACAACCCTATGATATATTTTTGTGAAAAGACGCGACCCTAAAATGCATTAATAAGCATAAAACGTTTTTTTCGAAAAGACACAACTATAGGATGCATTGATAACCAAAAATGGGTTTTCCCGATTAAACGCAACACTATGATACATTAATAACCATAAAACGATTTTTCTCGAGAAGACGAAACCCTAAAATGCTTAATAACCATAAAACATTTTTTTTCTCGAAAAAACGCAACCCTAAGATATATTTTTGTGAAAAGACTCGATCCTAGGATGCATTAATAACCATAAAACAATTTTTCGAGAAGACGCAACTCTATGATGCATTAATAACCATAAAATGGTTTTTTCTAAAAGACGCAACCCTATGATACATTTATAACCATAAAACTAGTTTTTTGAAAAGATACAACTCTATGATGTATTTTCTAATTTCTAGGATTGCTATTATTAATAGACATATTTTTTCGCTTATCAACTGATGATTGGCTCTATGATTCAATTGTGAAGACGAGAACTGAAGCTACTATGGTTGTTGAAAGCTTCTTGTTAACCGGTTTTCATGGTTCAACTAAACTAATATATCGGTTTGTTCTGAACATTGGTTTGAGAGGCAAAGACTATCTACCGCACTATGCCCCCAACAAAAAAGAAATCAAACCCAAAGTCAATCAGAGAATCTCTATACTACTGAAGTATCAGACAAAAATTCTCATTTTTTGTGAGCTTCCAAGTCCGACAATAGCTTAGCCGGTTTAGCCTTTTTCTGCCGGTACTTGGCGTACGAGTACCACACACCACCAGCTGTGTTGACCACTAAACCGGACACGTTCAATGCATGTACTTCAACACCACCCAAGAGGACAAAACCAAGCGTCTAGGAGATTAGAAAATGAAACAAAGATAAGTAAGACTGAGAAAATTGATTGCCTATAAGACTTGAAAATCAAGAGAGACTTTCATCTCGAAACCGAGCGAAATGAGAATGTATACTCACAGTGGAACCAACGCCTTTGAGGACACCAACGATGGTTGTTGTTAGTGCAGAGTTCACAATGGTGCAAAGAAACATGGTGAAGTTGAGGACAATGCCCATAACCAGTGAAAGTATGAGCATCACCAAGAACGGCAAATAAGAACACTGTCGAGGAGAAAAAAAATAGTTTTGACGACATTTTAAGATAATAGTTTCTGAGAAAAGCTGAAAGCTTGGAATGATGGAAGTTTCTGACCTTTGCAAGTAATAGCGATAAAGAGTTTGGGAATTCGCCGGTAACTATGATGAGGAATGACAAAAATGGGAGAGAAAGGAAGCTGTTATAGAACATTATCTCGATCGAGGAAAGCCCGTCTTCTGCACCAGACTTCTCAACCAACACAAGGTACATGGTCTACAAGTGACGAGGAGGAAACACTATTTGTTTTTATCATATGGGTTAATGACACAATGATGGAAGAGAAGGACAAGAGCAACGAAACCAACCTGGAAAAAGACAGACGTCAAAGCCAAACCGTACCCGAAAAGATCAAAAGAAAAATCTCCAAGAGCTGCAATTACACAACCTGCAGCGGTAAGTAGTACAGATAGAGCAACCTGAAAATTGGACAAGAGATTCAGAGCTTGAAACATTATAAAAATTTACATAAAGAAATAAGATCAACACTATCCCAAAACATTAAAATGGTATAAACCTGAGCTGTTGGTTTGCCTTTCCCAAAAAAATACCCGGCAATCAAAACAGCGAGTGGAGTGAGTCTCTTAATGGCGATATACATTGGAATATTTACTCCTTTCAAGCTTGCAAGAGCAAACGCTACATTAGCATTGTAGAAGATCGAAACCGGGAGAAGCTTTTTCGCAGTGGCCGAGTCGATTCCTTTGGCTCTTGTGTATCCCATTCGTCTACCAAAGTGTATAAGCAAAGAAGTAGCCAATTGCTAAAACAACACAAAGAAAACCAATCCATAGTTGGAAGTGAGTAATCTGATTATAAAAATCTAGAAATCAAGAATTAACGTAACTTTCATAGTTGGATCTCAGTACCTGTAGAGTAAGAACAGTCATTGAATGTGGATATTGCATAATCACAGCTTTGTTGATAAAAACCATTGCCATTGAAGCAATCCCATATGAAACAGCTGAGATTAAACTGCATCATAGAACAAAGACAAGCCCCTGTAATTAAGCTTACTTAAAATGTTAATTTGATTTCTCTGTAAAACTCGAGATCTAGAACTACCCAGGTGAAGAATTGCAATCGAAGTTTCCAAATTACATAACTTTAAATCCATTAAACCATTAATTCTTGTCTTTACGTCATAAATCGATCGAATTTAAACCCTAGAAACTTCCCTAATCGAATTGAAAAACCCAGGAAATACCCAAAAAAGTGAAATCTACAGATCATCAAATAAAGAAGAATCAGAGTACCTAATGGACGAGCTAGGCTCCATTTCGGCTTGAGCTTCCATGGAAAGAAGAGTGATTTCGAGATATAAATCTATGGAAAATTTAAGTATTGTGGTGTGCACAGAAATCAAAGAAGAAAATCTGGAAATCTACTTTCCTCAGGAAACACGTTTCTTGGCGATTTCAACGTGATCCAGACGCATTTCGAGAAGAAAGTTGCGATTAAATTACTTGTTTATCAGATTTTCATTTCGATCTTCAGTTTCTTTTCTTTCCTTGGATTGAGGATCTTAAGCGAGCTCGAGCGAGGTTGGGATCTTCCGGTGCTGGAGTAAGCCAACACTCAAAAGTCAAAAGTCAAAAGTCAGTAACCTTCTGATCAAGCAAGAAGGTCTTAAACAAAGTTGGGCACAATTTGGAAGGTCAGGGGTCGTAGAGCTTCTGGTTTAAATTAAAAACTAATTAAAAATAGTGAAATAATAATTTTTTAATATAATAATGAAATTAAGGTATGCAAAATTTTTGAACCGAGTCCGAATCCGAATCGAATTATAAAATAACTCGAATGGAATAAAAATTTCTATTTTGAATTCTCTAATCTCGAATCGAACCGAACTAAATTAACCGAACTAACCAAAATTTATTTAAAAACTTATATTTTTAATTAAATATATATAAAAACACATTTAAATATACTAAATATTTACAATATTAATTAAAATTATTTAATTTAATCTTGAATAGAATCTATTTTCTAGAAAAAAACCCGAAAACCGAAAAACCAAACTATAATTTGATTTTAAATGGAATCTATTTTTTAAAAACCGAAAAATCTAGAACCGAATAACCGAATGCCACCCCTGAATGCAATGAAAATTTTCATTACATGGTTATCAAAAATCTTTCGGACACCAAAAAAAAAAAAAAAAAAATCCAAGTTTTTATTATCGACGAATAAACTACAATCATAGATAGATTTTTCTTTTTTTCGTTTGGCTTGTACTGTTTGAGATAAAATGATCTTTATAGAGTTGTATAAAAGTAACAAAACACATTTTATCAAAACCTATTTTTCCAATATCTATTTTTAGAGTTTAGTCATTTGTCATAGACTCATAGCCGGTGATGGGTACATCGACAATTAAATAATCATGTAAGAAAAAGATGATTGGTTTTATACAAATGTGAAAGATTCACATCAATTTACGATTCGAAAAGATTCGATTATTTTTGTAACGTAAATTAAAAAAAAAAACAATGTAACGTCATCATTATAAGGAAGAACATTAAGAGGCAAAAAATAATAATAAAAACAGAGTTTCGTTGCTCTCTCTCTCTCTCTCTCTCCTCTGAAAATTTCAAGTAATCTCTCTGAGATTTGTGAAAGTGTTGAACAATGGCGGATCCACCACGTTTCTCTCTGTTCCAGCAGAGATTTCTTACCGGAGACAACCCATTTCTCGTAACCGTTTTTGTTGTTGTTGTTAATTTACTGTCTTTGTCATCGTCAAGAACTGGTTTTTTTGTTTGGTTTTGGTTGCAGACGCTTGATGATGAGTTCTTAAAGAATCACACTAAAGTGTTTCTAAGATCAGGCGCGTCGGACAAAATTTGCAAAGTGAAATTGGACGGAAACAGGCTAGCCGACGGCTGGGAAAAGTTCGCCGGCGACCATAAATTCAGAGACGGTGACGTTTTGGTTTTCAGACACGATGGAGACGAGAACTTTCATGTATCTGTGTCCCCTCGATCCAACTCCGGTGACATAGAGCACGCGTCGCCTAGCTACGTTGATACTGAGGATGGTTACATTGATGATGACGATGTTGAATCTGATGATGATGGAGAAGACGAAGATGATGATGTGGGCGAGGATGAGTTTGGTAAGGTGTTTGATGAAATCACAGAACGGATATCTGTTTGGTTTTTTGGGTTTAATCGGTTTGGTTGTGAAATGTAAGTGAAGACTGTTGTGTTTCAGGTAACATTTCGGGGAAGAAGAATAAGAAACCAGAAGCAGATTCTTCATCAGGACACTCTTGTTTCGTCACAGCATGTGTCACACGTTATAGCCTCACTAATGATCGTTTGGTGACCTCTTTGACTCCATTTTAGCTTTGTTGTAAACATATAGAAAAAGAGTATAATGCTTTGTGAGTGATGTGATTCACCAAGGATGATTGTTGATGATGTTTTTTCAGGATCTTTCTAGAAACTTTGCGGTGTCGTTTGGTGAGCACAACAAAACACGTGAGATAGATCTAGTTAATGAGCAAGGAAGAAGATGGACACTGGTTCTTGCGAAAAACAGCTCAAGTGGTGTGTTTTACATCAGACGAGGCTGGTCAAACTTCTGCTACGCTAATGAGTTAAGTCAAGGAGACTTATGCAAGTTTAAACTTGTCGAAAATGGGGAAAAGCCTGCGCTTTGGTTGTGTCCACAGGAATCTGGCAATGGCCACGAAGGAGAAGAAGAATGTCCTGAAGTAGATGCAGTGAAGAATTGTTCTGCAGGAGGAGGATGCAGCAAAGAGAAGGGAAAGAAGAAGAAGACTCATTCGCCATTTCTGACAATAAAGTTGACACCAAGCCGTTACAGGACCGGACAACTAGTAAGTTCCAGACCGTTTTGTACCTTTGATTGGATTGATATAGTCATGACTTTGAGCGTTTGTAGAGTCTACGAGGTTACTGATTTAAATCTTGTTCAGTATATTTCATCGGGTTTCACGATTGCGAATGGCATTAATAAGACTGGGGAGATAACTCTGCTGAACAAAGATGGAAGAAAGTGGTCATCTTATCTACAGATTACAGGACGTGAAGGAAACGGAAGTGAATGGTCTTATTTGAGAAGAGGTTGGAGAGAGATGTGCGAAGCGAATGGAGTGAAAGTAAACGACTCGTTCGTGTTGGAATTGATATGGGAAGATGCAAATCCTATGTTTAAGTTCAACTCTAAGGTGAACCACCAACACAACTTTTGTGTATATACAAAAGCTTTTTTTTGGCTTTGCTTAGTTAAACTTAGAGCTAAACATTTCTATTAAAGAAGCTAAAAATGTCTCTTGAGTTCCTTTTCAGATTGAAAACCATGGAAAGAAGGGTAAAGAAATCCTAAGAACTCGTAAGAAGAGAGCTTGTGAGACTGATCTACAGGCAAGGGCTGTAGGAAAGACTCCACGGGTAGAAGTAGAGGGGCGGAGAGTAAGTCGCAGAGCAGAGGATCACGGTGATGGGAAGAGAGGACGCGGTCGGGTTTCAAACAGACCCACTAATACTAACTCAAGGAAATTGCAGTGCACGCAACCAAAATCTTGCTCGGTCTCTGATCAAGTGACTAACGTGAAACAGAGAATTGTAGAAACTCTGAACACTCTAAGGCAGTTCCGCGCAGAGCTCAAGACAAGGGAACGGAACCTGGAAGCTTCGCTACTGGAAATTGACGCCTTAGGTGTGTTTCTGAATCAAAGATTTACTTGCTTTTATGGAAATTATTTATGTTCTACTTTGGTTTTTTTTAACTTTTTTGATGATGAAACAGGGGAGAGGATATTGGGAATCAGCCAAATCCTCAACAATAAACTGGTTTAAAGTAAAACCGAAGAGCGGGAAAGAGAGAAGAACAAAAGACTATATGCAAGCACTCTTTGTATCTTGAATCATTCAACGGTGGTGGATTTAAGCAGTTTCACAAAAACTGCCAGATTCTTCCTTCTTCCTCCTATCAGTTTTCATTTTCAGTATTTCAGACTTGCCAACTTTCTCGGTGCTTTCGTTCTGTTCTATCGATCAGTAAGTTTGTATAATTGAAGGGTTTGTGACTTGCGTTCTTCAGTTGTATCAGCAAATGGGCTACTTTGTTATATCGCGAAGGAACTATTAATATTAGAATTCATTGTGAGTTGCTACTTTTGGTTTTATCAGCCACTGTCTACTTCGGTGCTTATACATTTTGGTAAGAGAGATGCACGAAAGATAATACTTTTGGTTTTTGGCATATTCTAAGACTTGATAATCCGAAAAGTAAAACTGTCTTTAGACTTGGCTGAGATAATGCTATACAAAAAGACTTCTACTTCGCTGATTCTGCTCAACTTCTTAACTCCGGTCCATTTTGTTGATCTTCAGTTTCACTCTAAGCTTGATCATGAGTTGAGGATTTTGTTGATTCCCAATATCTTCTCCTCTGTTTGTTCCAACATCACATTAGTATCAAAGACCTCGAATAATATAAAAAAAAGCACAAAAAAAGAAGACAAGTGTTCATCAGCGACCAGATCACATACCTAAAACGTCAACTTCCTGCAGCGAAGCTTCTAAATTATCTTCCTTTTTCTTGATCTCAGACCGAAACTGTCGTACACTGGTTAAAGTGTCTACAATGCTCTGTTCCTTTGTCTCGAGCTCAGACCGAAACTGTCTTACACTGGTTATAGTGTCTACAATGCTCTGTTTCACCTTAGCCAACTGATCTGAAACCGAGCAAGGTTGAGGGAGTTTCTTTTGCTGCAAGTCTTCGGGCTCAGCACTGGATTTGTGAGTGCGGCAAGAGGGTTCTCCTTCTGTAGCTGTCGTCTTCTCCATCTCGTCATGAGCTTCATGAAGGCTGCAGCTTTCGACTCGAGGTCGCTTGTGTGTCCGAGCCTCAGCTTTATTTTGATGAGCAACAACTTCGTTCTGCTTCAAACCACCGAATGTCCCTTCACATATTGAAGCCACTACATTACTATACTTATCTAAAGAGACCCCGACGATTTCACTGCTTCAGTCAGATACGTTTTGAGCTTGTTAGCACAGTTACTGAGAACTTGTTCTCCCAACCTCCGTGATACTTGGGGAACCTGAGGACAAGTTGAAAGAGTTAACAAAAGAGAACATTGGTTTACGAGATTAGAGGGGTATTAGGAATATATATGTATCACCTCATCATCCTTTTTAACATAATGTAGAATTGGTGAAAGCAACTCTGGAGGTATATCATCGCTTTCTTCTAAAACAAGGGTCATAATCTCCTCCATACATAAAAATATTTTCATTGGATGATGGTCACTGAAAAGGAAAATATAAATTCATCTCAGTCAAATGTGCATTGATGGATGTTGTACAACAAACATAAGCAGCACTCAATAGACCAGTTGTGAAACTACATTACCAACACATAAAAAACTATGGGGAGGCAGAAATCCGAGTGAGAAAATGATATCAAAATGAGAAGCTTGAAGATACATCGACAAAAGTAAAAACAAGGTTTCTGACCAAAAAATATAATCAATCACATTGAAAGTGCTGCTTCTGAAATTAATGGTCACCAGATACAGTTTGTTTAATGCACAAAGTGGTAACAACAACATGTTAATATCCATGAATCGAGCATGGTAGACGAAGCTTGTACCTTAGGGCCTCGAGAAAATGCTGAAACATCTCAATAAGAAGTGCATCACACCCAAGATCCAGCATCACAACAGATACTCTGGCCCTAGCTACAACTTCAAGGATCAATATCCTCTTGGCATAGGAATAACCAATCCACATGACTAAGATATCAACCCTCTATATCCTACAATGTGAACAGTAGCAAGGATAATTATTCAGCTCACGTTGAGAAGGAATAAGAAATTTCAACGGTCACTGAAGAACATGCTAGGGTTTTTCTCCCTCACCGTTTACCTAAGAAGAAATGGAATGTTCTGGGACGAGATAGATAATCCTCAGCGAGGTTAAAAATAATAAAAAGATATTTTTATTAAATGGGAATTTACTTGCTTAAGGAAAGTTAAAAAAGGACGCTTTACAAAACCAAATGAAAATCGGTAGAACTAGGTGCTTGGGAGGAGGGCCAAATATCATCGGAAGAGTTTATCGCCTCGCTTGGAGATGGAAGTTTTTTATAGGTTATAAAAACAATTTTCACATGTACGATAAATAATATTTGAGACAAATTGTGTAGAGTTAGGTTCAATGATATAATCATCTGATAGTGACGAGGGACTTGCTTTGTGTAATCTACTTGACCATTTTGGTTTGTTCGAGATAATTTTTTTCATTTCTGTTTATTTTTTATCATTCGTTCTTTAAATTGTATGACAGATGGTTTAGTCCGCACTTCTCAAAAAAAAAATTTAGATTTTTTATTTGTAAACTATGTTTCTTTAGATTGAATAACCAGTCAAGAAATTTCTTTTTAATTAAATGTTTGGTTGGAAAGTTAAACCGGTATTGACTCGAGTCACTAACCGATAATTTGAAAATTTGAGTGTAAAAATTAGGCAGGGCTATTTTCGTGACTTCTGACCTAATTGGTCTAACGGTTAGTAGAAATGAGAGCTGATGTTTTATAAATGATTAGAAATAAATATTCGTCCCACACCGTACTATCACCGTCCATTTTGAAATATTCGACCAAACCAAAGTTGAAAAAATTGAAGCTGAATCCGAACATCCAAAAATTTTATTAAAAATTTCCTATTTTTAGTTACATACATATTTAAAATAAATATAGTTATATAATATAAATTAAAAATGAAAATTTATTGTGTTTTAAAGTTATTTATACTAAATCCAAACTGAATTCATATCTAATATCAAACCGAACAAAATCATTTTTATTAAGCAAATGTGAAATCAAAAAAAAAAAAAAACCTTAAATCAACTCTTTTGACCAACTGGTTGTCTGATAGCAAAAAAATTCAGAAAAATAATAAATTTAAGTTCGATTCTCCATGAAAACATTTCCACTTTTATTTGGCCACTCGTAATGTGCTATACTTTAGGCCCATTAAAAAAAACCCGGTGAATAAACTACTCGACGACTATATTCACCCTAAAAAATTAGTTGGATGGTAAAAATCTGAATCACCCTAATTATTAAAAAAAAAAAAAACCCGAAATCAACTCTTTTGATGATTCTTTTTTAACCAGAACCATACTGATTTAGTGAATTCTTGTCACATGGGTCCTGAAAGTCTTTTTTCTTTCTTTTGACAACGGGCCCACATATCTAAATTCATGTTTCATAATTCTGTAAAATAAAAAGAAATAACCAAAAAACAAAAATAAAAAAGCACCTAATCCTACATTTTGAAAAGAAAACAAAAACTTATTAGACAATACAAATGAACACAATTTATTGAAATATCCTATGATCTATATATATTCAAAAATTTATTCCTTGAAAATAATATCTTCTTAACCAACTCATGGTTGTCCCAGCGATTCTAGCCTAAGATTAGTAGTATACACGGAAAATTAATATGCAATTCGATATGGGATCTCCGGTTATAAAATGATTGTGTATTTAAGACTATTCACCTTCATTGTAAATGTTTAAAATAGCAAGAAAGTCATAAGACTTTATCAAACACGATATTTCTGGTTTGGTTTTCTATTCCAAGATGACTTCCTGCTTGCATCTACGACTTGGACTCTATCATCCTTAGCCTTAAACATGCAGCTCTGTTTTGAAATTGAGAATGAAGAAACAGAGGAAGGAGATGAGAGGGAAAATCAGAGCAAAGGGATAAGGAAATAAACGGTTGTTTACAAAACAAGAAAAGTATGAAACTGATATGTTCTCTCTATGTTTCAAATTTACGGAATCAAAAGCTACAAAAACTATCCTTATCCTTTCCTGTCTCAAAACAAGTTGTCTCTCTCAATTACATGAAAGTAGAGATCACTTGGAAGACAGTTGCACAACCATCATCAACGGCGGCAATAGTGACTACAAGTAGATCCAAATCTCTTAACTCGTCGTTAGAGCATCTCCATTGGGAGTCTCTTGATGTATTGCGTTTTTGACGCATTCTAACCCAAGTTTTCAATGGTTTTATCGAGTCTTTTCTATGTTTTAGAGTCTTTTCAGGGTCGGAAAGCGTTTGGAAGAAATCTAAGGCATAAAGAGCATGTAATGAAGCAAAAGGAGTACAAAGAAGGCTAGATCGATCGATCCATCAACACGAGATATTTTGGACCGACTTTTGAAGCTTGGATCGATCATTCTAAAGTGGATCAATCGATCCACACTTGGATCGATTGATCCAATAAGCCGAGACATCTCAGATCGACCAAATTCAACTCAGATCGATCGATCCAGTCTATTTCGGTCAGAAAAATGAAATTTTAATTTCCTTATTTAACAGGGTTTTGCCATATCTTTTCATCCGGAACGTTTTTAATATATATATCTGAGTTTGAGCCATTGCTTAGACTAAGTTTTTACATACTCTTTTTATTTTATTCAGACTTTTGATTTTCTGCAATCTGTAAGCTTTGGGAGACGAATCTTTGACTCTACAATCGTTGAGAAGATTTCTGAACTATTTTTGAATTTATTTATTTAATTATAAGTTTTTCTTCATCTTCTTCTGTTTTCTCTGCTTCAATGTCTGAGTAGTTTTATAGTTAGGTTTAGGGTATTCAAAAAAAATTATGAATCGTTGAATCAGACATAGATAGGGATTTATTATATTGTCTTCACCTATTGTTGTTCTATAACATAACTATACACCACTGTGGACTAATAGCTGAATGCTTGCTCGACTAAGGAAAGCGGAATACTACTTAGATTAAATTGATCACTTAGTCTTTGATTTAAGATTTAATATATTCATCAAAAGTGTTTTAGGTTGCCTGATAGAACATAGGTGAGCAAATTGTTCTTAGTCAACGAAAGCTGATGTTAAGGCAATTTGTGAACATATCAAACATGTTCGTTAATGTTTGTTTAGAATTCTAAGATCAAACGACAGTTTACATTCTTAGGTTGCTAGATAAAGTAGTTGATACCACGAAAGTGGATTGGTTATACATTCATGTTTAAGTTCGAAACTGTGCTTTATCGTTCTCTGAATAATTATATGGTTCATGATCTCTGAATTCCTGCGAATTGCCCTAGACTTAACGCTTGTTTTTAATTGATTTTACATCGTTTTCATATTGCTATTTTGTTTCGCATCACAAGAAACAACCATATTGCCAACTTAGCTTAATTTCACTCATATAGATTCGTAGCGTGTCACTTGGTTCTCGTGGATTCGATCCCTAAATACTACTTCGTTTGATGTGCACTTGCAGTGATATTTTAGGGTTAAAACTATGTGTTATCAAGTTTTTGGCGCCATTGTCGGGGACCTATTGCGTACCTTCAAATTTTTGTTTGGAATTCAGTCTAAGTTTACTAATTAGTTCTATCTTGCCTTCTTGTTTGTTTCAGGTGTATGCAGAGAAGGAGCAAAGGATCTGACAACCTTTTCAACTTCAACAACCAGGAACTCGCAAGGCTAGAAAGAGCAAACAGGAAAACAAAGTCGAATCAAGTCACGATGGGTGATCAAATCGACAACCCGACATTAGCTATTGCATCTGAACTTCAGAGGCCACAGGAGCAGATGCAACAGTTGCTGCAACAGCAACGACTGCCTGCAATTGGGGATGCGGACACTCCTCACACTTTCTAACAGAACAGAGCTGCTATATGTCCACCAGCCATCGCAAGGCATGACTATGAGATCAAGCCTCAGATGATCGGATTGGTGAAGTAGCACATGTTCCATGGTCTACCAGCTGAAAATCTGATGGATCACATAGAGAATTTCGAAGAGATTTGCAGCACTACCAAGTCTAATGGGGTACCCGCTGATTACATCATGTGCAAGCTCTTCCCTTTCTCTCTGGCAGATAAGGCATCAATATGGCTCAAGTTTCTACCTCCTGGATCGATCACCACTTGGGGTGAATGCAGAGACGCTTTCTTGGATCACTTCTACACTAAGTCCAAGACGGCTTCGTTGAGGAACAAGATCACTGCATTCCAGCAACATTCAGGAGAATCCTTCTGTGAGGCTTGGGAGAGATTCAAGGAGTATCGTAGAGAGTGCCCTCATCATGGATACTCGGATGAGCAGATTCTTAGCATCTTCTACGACGGTGTTGAATGGGATTACAAGAATGCTCTCAATGCTACTAGCAATGGGGACTTCATAACTCAGAGTAAGGAAGGAGCCTACCAATTGATTAAGAACTTGGCTGCAAGTTCCAACAATCGATGTGCGGAGTATGATAGGTCCAAGCGTGTCAACAGGCGTCGAGTCTCAGAAAATTGAAGAGCTGAATGAGAAGTTGAATTTGCTATTAAAGGCGAGTCAGAATCAGAGAGGTTGCAGTTTTGCGATAGTGGAATGAATCCAGTTTTCAGTCAAGAGTTTGCTGAAGAAGAGATTGACAAGCTGCAAGAGGTGAATTACGTGAACGGGCAATGTTTCATGCAAAATCGAGGTTTCAACCAAAATTACAGAAACCACCCAAATTTATCATATCAGAGCACGAATGCCGAGAGCCCGCAAAATCAGGTCTACCCACAAAAGGTGAATGGTCAGGGCCAACAATTTCAGGGAAAACTAGCCGTGCAAAATGCGGACATCATTGCTTTTTAGGGGGTTACAGGACAGACGGGTGTGCAAAATCAGGATTTCCAAAAAACCTTCTTTCAGAGTTTTCAGGGAAATCAGTTCGTGCAAAATCAGGGCCAGAACAGATTTCAGGGGATTCCAGCAGAAAGCCGTTCACCAACTTCCAACCGACAATACAAGCCCCATTCCAAGCCTCCACGAGCTCTGCAAACAACTCGGGTGATGACCCCAAGGTTCTTATGCAGCAACTTTTTCTTAACCAATAAAAGTATGCCAACGAGATCAACGTCAAAGTGGATAGCATGTATAGTGATCTCAACGGTAAGTTTGAGTCGCTCTCTGCTCATGTTAAGAAGTTGGACACTCGGGTAGCTCAGATGGCCGAGGCGATCAAGAAACCACAGGGAGTCCTTCCAGGAAAGGCAGAGCAGAATCCTAGGAACGAGTCCGTAAATGCTATTACACTCAGAAGTGGGAAGGTGATAGAATCTGCTGTGTAAAAAGGGAGAGATGCCAATGTAGTCATTCACTTGGAAGAGAGGGATGATTCGGAAGCTGAGTAAGTGAGAGAGCTTGCGAGCGACACAACTGCAAAGGAGCCATTACCTGCGCGTGTCTATGCTCCAAGGATTCCATACCCTACTCGCCCCAAGAAGTCGCAGAAGAATTTAGAAGAGGCAAAATGCAAGTAGATGCTAGATGCTCTTATAGTGAAGCTCCCTCTTGCCGATGCAATCTAGATCATACATGTGGTGAAGAGATATGTGAAAGGCTTGGTGACAAGTAAGATCTCTGAAGAAGATGATTTTGTGAAGGTTTCAAAAGATTGCAACGTCGTTCTTCAAAACAGGATGCCTAAGAAATTTGGAGATCCAGGGAGGTTTGTTTTATCTGTTCAGATTGGAGCGATGATGTTTGCTTGTTCTTTGTGTGATTTAGGTTCGAGCGTCAACTTGATGCCATATTCTGTGTTTGTCGATCGTTCTGTGAAGTTACCAACCAAAATTTCCTTGGTGTTTGTCGATCGTTCTGTGAAGTTGCCGGTTGGGATTCTTGAGGACTTACATGTGAGGATTGGTAATGCTTTTGTTCCTGCAGATTTCGTGGTTCTAGAGCTAGAGGAAGAGCCAAAGGATCCCCTCATCTTGGGACGACCTTTCCTATGCACTGCTGGAGCTATCATAGATGTGAGGAATTGGCGAATAGATCTCCACCTGGGAGACATTATCATGAAGTTTGAGATGGAAAAGCTGCTGAAAAAGCCTATGTTGGATGGACAGACATTCTCTATTGATGATTCACTAGAAATCTCTAACGAGGCCGCTGAAGAGATTTTAGTTGATGATTCATTGGAGATTGCTTTGACAAGGGCTGCGAGTGAGCATGAATTTTTGAGTGACGTCGCGGCTGGGTATGCAGTGATGTTGAACTCGAGCCAGACTTTCGGGAAGATGGTCGCCTACATGAGCTTGGGCGAAGCTGTAGAGAAATCTCCAGCAGCAACACTTCCTACGCCATCTGCTAACCCATGGACTGAAAGCTCCTAAGGTAGAGCTCAAAACACTTCCAGCCGGGATAAGGTACGCGTTTCTAGGTCCTAACTCGACTTACCCTGTGATCATCAATGCTGATTTGAACAATGTGAACTTAGAAAGTATTAGAGGGCTTTAGGCTATTCATTGGATGATCTCACAGGCATTTCACCCGATCTTTGCATGCATAGGATCCATCTAGAAGACGAGTTGATGACTTCTATAGAACATCAGAGATGGTTAAACCCGAATCTAAAAAATGTTGTAAAGAAAGAGATAATGAAACTTCTAGAGGCGGGCATCATATACGCTATCTCTGATAGTAAGTGGGTGAGCCCGGTCCATGTCATGCCAAAGAAAGGTGGAGTGTCACTGGCCATCGTACGTGCATAGATTATAGGAAATTGAACTCTGCTACTCGTAGAGATCACTTTCTTTTTCCTTTTATTGATCAGATGCTTGAGAGATTTGCTAACCATGGTTACTACTGTTTTCTAGATGGTTATTCTGGTTTCTTTCAGATTCCCATCCATCCAGACAATCAGGAGAAGACCACATTCACATGTCCTTATGGCACTTATGCTTATCGTAGAATACCGTTTGGTTTGTGTAATGCACTAGCCACGTTCCAGAGATGCATGATGTCGATTTTCAATGACATGGTTGAGGACATAATGGAAGTTTTTATGGATGATTTTCTGTCTATGGATATTCTTTTTCTGTTTGTCTTTCTAATTTGTGCAGAGCTTCACTATGGATGATTTTCTGTCTATGGTTGAGGACAACGCCGTTGTGAGGGCCTTCAGCTCGCCCGTCATCGTGTTGTTCAGCTTATCTTGCTCCTCCGCCTTTTTGAGCAGTGTCTCCAGCATGGCTTTCATCTCCGTGAGCGTCGTCGAAGTCTCCCCAGCGTCTTTGGATTGGTTCACTTGATCCTCCACGCCGGCGTTTCTGGTGTCAGCAGCGCTATTGTCTCCGTCGTTGGTCATCGTCTTCAGATCGGTTTTGTGGTGGTTCTTCGGTGTAAGAAAATTTCAAGTCCCCCTCCTTCTAGCGCCAAATTGTGGGAGTATAAATCCACGCCAATTGAATTCGTTATGTCTTTTAGCGAGATCTGAAACTTCTGAGTAAAAACCACCAAAAAACACAAACAGAGATCCAAAGTTGGTGTTTTATTAAGCTGCTTAGAAAGCTTTTTGTGTCAGAGCAAAAGTACAGAGTTTTGCTAGGTAAATTGCGGATCCCTTTTCCAAAGGGTGTACATGAGTATATATACAAGCCAGAGTCGGCTAGGTCAATATCTAAAGAGATAAGGAAGATTTCCTAATTCCTCGGGATTTCCTTTTAGCAATGCCGGCTACAATCATGGGCTTTGGCTTTGTCACATCTTCATTATGGGCTTGAACTCGTGGGCTCGTCGTCTCGGCTCATACGTTCATTTGCCCAGCTCGGCCCAACTCCCTGTCTTTGAGCTTTGGCTCGGGTGGCATCGAGCTTCGCAGCTCAGGTGGCATCGAGCTTCGCAGCTCGAGTGGCATCAGGCATCGCGGCTCAGGTGGCATCGAGCTTCGCAGCTCGGGTGTCATCGATTCACGGTTTGGGTGACGTTCTTCATCACGACTCGGGTGACACCGAGCTTCGCAGCTCGGGTGTCATCGATTCTCGGTTCGGTGACATTCTTCATCACAGCTCGGGCGACACCAAGCTTCACAGCTCGGGTGTCATCGATTCACGGTTCGGGTGATACCGAGCTTCGCAGCTTGGGTGTCATCGATTCACGGTTCGGTGAAATTCTATGGGTCGTGACCCCCGATCCGTCTGTCGTGCCATGGATTGGGGTATACGTCCCAGCTTCTTCGCCATGGGTCGTGACCCCCGATCCGTTCATCGTGCCATGGATCGGGATACACGACCCAGTTCCTTCACCGTGGGTCGTGACCCCCGATCCGTCTGTCGTGTCATGGATCGTGGTACACGACCCAACCTACCTCGTCACGGTTCGGGATACCCAGTCCAACTCCTTTGTTCACGGTTCGGGGTACCTGATCTAATTTCATGGTTAGGGATCCCGATCCAACTTCTCATGGTTAGGGATCCCGATCCCACTCACAGCTCGGGGTACCCGATCCAACTTCATGGTTAGGGATCCCGATCCAACTTCTCACGGTTAGGGATCCCGACCCCACTCACAGCTCGGGGTACCCAATCCAACTTCATGGTTAGGGATCCCGATCCAACTTCTCACGGTTAGGGATCCCGAACCCACTCACAGCTCGGGGTACCCGATCCAACTTCATGGTTAGGGATCCCGATCCAACTTCTCGCGGTTAGGGATCCCGATCCCACTCACAGCTCGGGGTACCCGATCCAACTTCATGGTTAGGGATCCCAATCCAACTTCTCGCGGTTAGGGATCCCGATCCCACTCACAGCTTGGGGTACCCGATCCAACTCCTCTTCACAGTTAGGGACCCCGATCCACCTCCTTGTCACGGTTAGGGGTCCCGATCCAACTCTTCAATCACGGTTCGGGATCTTGATCCACCTCCTTGTCACGGTTAGGGGTCCCTATCCAACTCTTCTTGTCACGGTTAGGGATCCCGATACAACTCTCCCTTCATAGTTAGGGATCCAGCTGCTCGTGCTTTTTTATACTTAGCCATTTTTCAATCATTGATACGTCTCTACGATAATTGGTGTAACTTTGTGATCGTTGATCCAAATAACTTCAAACTTCTTTTGGATGAAAGATAACTCAATTATCTATCTTCTGACCAAAATTTCGGCTCGGGTTGCCTTCTCCTCGAGTGTTACCGAGCCGTTTTTGGATCAGGGACGCACGAGCCGAGATTGATACATCTCTACGATAATTGGTGTAACTTCCCGATCGTTGATCCAAATGACTTCAAACTTCTTTTGAATGAAAGATAACTAAATTATCTATATGCTGAACAAATTTCGGCTCGGGTTGCTTTCTCCCCTAGTGACACCGAGCCGTTTATGGATCGGGGATACGCGAGCCGAGATTGATACATCTCCATGATAACTGGTGTAACTTTATAATCGTTGATCCAAATGACTTCAAACTTCTTTTGGATGAAAGATAACTCAATTATCTATCTTCTGACCAAATTTCGGCTTGGGTTGCCTTCTCCTCGAGTGACACCGAGCCCTTTTTGGATCGGCTCAGGTACGACGAGCACATATTGATATGGCTTCAGTAAATCGGGTGCATCTTGCCAACCTCAGCTCCAAATGATATGATTTCAACTATATTGGAAAGCTGACTCAATGATCTTGTTTTTCATCACCAAACCGATCTCTTTACTATGTTGCCGAACCGATCCGAGCTCTTTAGCTCAACGGCTTGGTTTTCCAAATCCTTTATGGGTTTGGCCCTACAAGGCTTCTTGGGCTCGGTTCGTGATAAGTCGAGATTTTCATCGTTGTCCATTTTATATACTTAGTTAAATTTATGTTGATCTCAGTGGGGTGGAAACTGATCCCAACAGTTAGCCCCCCAGCTCGGCAGTATCAGTGATGGTGATGCCGAGGTGAAAGTAGTCGTTACTGAGATCAACATGCCTAGCTAAAATTGGCGTTTATGACGTGCCGAACTGTTTCTTTGATCCCTTTGCCGAGTTGTATCTTCGATCAAATCACCGAGCTGTTTTGTCGTAAGAGTACTGGACGAGATGCTTTGCCGAGGAGAACATGATGAAGCATGTTGTTGAGATGTTATGCCAAGATGATCATCATGAAGCGATGCACCAAAAATCTCGTGTTGCTTCCTGAGTTTGAAGCAAAGGCTAAGTTCCAAGGGGCACCTTGCCAAAAATTAAATAGTCGTAACGATCTATACATTAGTTAGCCGAAGCGTGTTAGGGTAACTTGCATCTTTGAGTAGAGTGGCTAAGTTCCAGTGTGCGTTGAAGCGATGTCTACTGGGTTTTAAGAAGTTAAAGTCCAGCGTGCTAAGAAACGCCTGATATCTTGGTTTAGACAAAACATGTTTATGTATTTCACACTAACGATATACATTTAGTGTTATGTTTCTAAGATGTTGTGACCAATGATTCGTTTGCTGGGTTTAAGATGAACATTTTGGCTTACAGATACGTTACCATAAACATATCTGCTCCGATAATGAACATATGTTTGCATAGTTTAGTTTGAACATTTCGGTTTACGGATATGTTACCATAAATATATCCGCTCCGACAATGGACATATGCTTGTATAGTTTAGGATGAACATTTCGGTTTACAGATACGTTATCGTAAACATATCCGCTCCGACAATGAACAAATATTTGTATAGCGCGCTTTTAATCCTGAGAAGGATGTAATGTCCCGTTGCTGTGGCCAACAGCAATGAGGTGATATGAAATGTCTGTTTAGTTGAGACTGGTAATCCGTAGAGGATGTGAGTGGGATGCTTGTTTTGTTAAGGCTGTAGTAATCCATAAAGGATGTGATTTGAAGATCTTAGCTTCGAAAAGTTTGCTTTAATTAGACATAGAGTCTATTATAAAGATGGGAGTATACGAGTATACGTACCCACTCTCCCCCCTTTTTTTTTAAGGAAGGGGACAGCTGAACTCATCCGAAGACGAGCTACCTACGTACCCTTTTACAGGGATCAAGCCGCCTCGTAGTTCATGTAAAATACCTGAATGTTTCTTGAGATGCATTGTATTCTGAGATCCTGATACTGAAATGTCGGTAATGTTAGTGAGCTCGTACACTCCCGTTCGAATTGAAGTTAGATAGCTCGTTATTAGGTTGTCGGTTCGGCTTGGCTTTCTTCTGTTTCGTCTTCGTGTTAAGTTCTGCTACGGGATTCTTGAGCTTATACTCGGACATAACAAAGCTTTGGGACTCCTTCTGATTTCCACGAATGGTTTTGATTCCGTTCGGCGTCGGGAACTTAATGCACATGTGGTATGTTGATGGGACAGCTCTCATAGAATTTATCCAAGGGGTTCCCATGATTACGTTGTATATCGCGGGATGATCTACCACCAAACATTCTACGATCTTTGTTACTCCTTCGGCTCGAACGGGTAGCCTAATCGTTCCAAGTGTCATCATTGTTTCTCCTGAAAATCCGGTTAGTGGCTCCGGTGTTTCTGTAACTTCGGATAGGTTGATCTCCATATGCCTTAATGTTTCTCGAAAAATAACATCGACAGAACTTCCCGTATCAATCAGCACTTTAGCAATGTCATGGTCTCTTATGATCAGCTCGATAACGAGAGGATTGATATGAGGCTGGTCAATGCTGACTGCTTCACTTTGTTCGAACGAAATCACGTCATTTGGCAAATTGGCGGACGCCGACCAGGTGGTGTTAACATCCTTCTTGCGTTGGAAAGCCTTGATTGCGGACACCGTATCTATGCAGTATTGGGGTCCTCCCATTATCATGTTAATTCTTCTACGGGAATCATGTTGTGTTGCCTCGTCGGTTTGCCTCCCTCTTTTAATCGCATCTCTAGTTTGGGCAGTCTTATCAGGCTGGTCTTTTTCGTCTTCTCGTTCGAGATCTTTGAGGGTGACAGTGTCACCGAGTTCTCCCGCCATTAGTTTCGCCGTGAGTTTTTCGCCAAGACTCTGACAATTCCCCGTTGAGTGTCCGTAGTAATGATGGTATTCACAGTAGGCCATTTCATCATAAGAACTGTTGCTGTTGGTCCACGTGCTCCGTGAACTTCTTCCGCTGCCTCGGCCTCTTCCTCGACCGAACCCAGGGACATCGATTTGATAGTTATGAGCTCCTTGAAAACCTCCCTCGTGTTGCACATAGCCGGAACTTTGGTTATTCCTCTTAGTGTTAGAGGGGGTTGAAACTTGGGGAGAGTGATTTGTTGTCTTTGTTTTTCCATACTTCTCGGTTAGGATCTTCATTTCTTCTTCTTCGGTGATGAAATCTGCAGCTCGATGCATTGCATCCTGTATCGTCGTGGGGGCGTTCAGCGCGATTTCTTTACGAAAATTGGAGTTGAACCAGAGTGCTCGCTTCAGGGCTAGTAGGGCTGCTTTGTCGCTCAGGCCTTCCACTTTGGACATGACGGCTTTGAATCTTCCGATGAAGCTCCGGAGTGTTTCATTCTGCCCTTGAGCCAGGGTCCACAGATCGGCATCAAATGTACCGGGATCCATGAATATGGAGTAATGCTTCAAGAACACCGCGGACAGTTGGTTGTAGTTATCGATGGAGTTCCGCTCGAGCCTGGAAAACCACTGCAGTGCTGGTCCTTTGAGATGCTCCACGAAGAGAAGGCACTGTCCGGTGTCTCTTTCGTGTTCTTTGAAGTTAGAGCGTCCCATGCCTATAGCGAAAGCCGTTAGATGCTCTTTTGGATCAGTCTTTCCTTCGTAGATCGGGACTTTCATCTTTCCAGGGTCTGGGATTCTTGTACTAGTAATCCGTGCTATGAACGGGGTGTTCTGCGCTTCCTCCAATACACGATCTATCTCTGGCACCTTGCTAGTTGCTTTGTGCATCATGGATCGGACAGCTCTTATGTCGGCAGCTGCTCGATCCATATCTGCTCGCATCCTAGCCATCTCGTCTTTCTGGGCTCTGACTCCTGCTCGGCGCTCTTCGTTCATCCATGCTTGCTCAGCCCAGAGTATGTTCTCCTCTTCCTCGGTCAGCTCTTGATCTCCCTCGGGGATGGCCTCGCATCTTTCGGTTCGAGTTCGACCAGTTGCTAGGTGTTCAGGATTGTCACGGCTCTCCATGTTTTGCTCCATTCGGTTCTCCTCCTCTAGATTGATGATTGGTGCAGGCTCCTCTTCGATTGGCGTGTCGTCTGCCCCTTGGACTCTTGAGGCTAGGTTTGCTGAGCTTTGGTGTAGTAGTGGCAGTCTTCCTCGGGTCCTCGGTGGGTTGAGCGGAGTTGTGAAGTCCAGGGCCGTTGGGTTGAGATGCCTCCCGACTCGTCTTGCTGGATCCAGACCTGATCCCGTGCCTCGGGTACGACTCTCCGTTGTGAGGGCCTTCAGCTCGCCCGTCATCGTGTTGTTCAGCTTATCTTGCTCCTCCGCCTTTTTGAGCAGTGTCTCCAGCATGGCTTTCATCTCCGTGAGCGTCGTCGAAGTCTCCCAGCGTCTTTGGATTGGTTCGCTTGATCCTCCACGCCGGCGTTTCTGGTGTCAGCAGCGCTATTGTCTCCGTCGTTGGTCATCGTCTTCAGATCGGTTTTGTGGTGGTTCTTCGGTGTAAGAAAATTTCAAGTCCCCCTCCTTCTAGCGCCAAATTGTGGGAGTATAAATCCACGCCAATTGAATTCGTTATGTCTTTTAGCGAGATCTGAAACTTCTGAGTAAAAACCACCAAAAAACACAAACAGAGATCCAAAGTTGGTGTTTTATTAAGCTGCTTAGAAAGCTTTTTGTGTCAGAGCAAAAGTACAGAGTTTTGCTAGGTAAATTGCGGATCCCTTTTCCAAAGGGTGTACATGAGTATATATACAAGCCAGAGTCGGCTAGGTCAATATCTAAAGAGATAAGAAAGATTTCCTAATTCCTCGGGATTTCCTTTTAGCAATGCCGGCTACAATCATGGGCTTTGGCTTCGTTACATCTTCATTATGGGCTTGAACTCGTGGGCTCGTCGTCTCGGCTCATACGTTCATTTGCCCAGCTCGGCCCAACTCCCTGTCTTTGAGCTTTGGCTCGGGTGGCATCGAGCTTCGCAACTCAGGCGGCATTGAGCTTCGCAGCTCGAGTGGCATCAGGCATCGCGGCTCAGGTGGCATCGAGCTTTGCAGCTCGGGTGTCATCGATTCACGGTTCGGGTGACATTCTTCATCACGACTCGGGTGACACCGAGCTTCGTAGCTCGGGTGTCATCGATTCTCGGTTCGGTGACATTCTTCATCACGGCTCGGGCGACACCGAGCTTCGCAGCTCGGGTGTCATCGATTCACGGTTCGGGTGATACTGAGCTTTGCAGCTTGGGTGTCATCGATTCACGGTTTGGTGATATTCTATGGGTCGTGACCCCCGATCCGTCTGTCGTGCCATGGATTGGGGTATACGTCCCAGCTTCTTCGCCGTGGGTCGTGACCCCCGATCCGTTCATCGTGCCATGGATCGGGATACACGACCCAGTTCCTTCACCGTGGGTCGTGACCCCCGATCCGTCTGTCGTGTCATGGATCGTGGTACACGACCCAACCTACCTCGTCACGGTTCGGGATACCCAGTCCAACTCCTTTGTTCACGGTTCGGGGTACCTGATCTAACTTCATGGTTAGGGATCCCGATCCAATTTCTCACGGTTAGGGATCCCGATCCCACTCACAGCTCGGGGTACCCGATCCAACTTCATGGTTAGGGATCCCGATCCAACTTCTCACGGTTAGGGATCCCGACCCCACTCACAGCTCGGGGTACCCGATCCAACTTCATGGTTAGGGATCCCGATCCAACTTCTCACGGTTAGGGATCCCGAACCCACTCACAGCTCGGGGTACCCGATCCAACTTCATGGTTAGGGATCCCGATCCAACTTCTCGCGGTTAGGGATCCCGATCCCACTCACAGCTCGGGGTACCCGATCCAACTTCATGGTTAGGGATCCCAATCCAACTTCTCGCGGTTAGGGATCCCGATCCCACTCACAGCTCGGGGTACCCGATCCAACTCCTCTTCACAGTTAGGGACCCCGATCCACCTCCTTGTCACGGTTAGGGGTCCCGATCCAACTCTTCAATCACGGTTCGGGATCTTGATCCACCTCCTTGTCACGGTTAGGGGTCCCTATCTAACTCTTCTTGTCACGGTTAGGGATCCCGATACAACTCTCCCTTCACAGTTAGGGATCCAGCTGCTCGTGCTTTTTTATACTTAGCCATTTTTCAATCATTGATACGTCTCTACGATAATTGGTGTAACTTCCCGATCGTTGATCCAAATGACTTCAAAGTTCTTTTGAATGAAAGATAACTCAATTATCTATATGGTGACCAAATTTCAGCTCGGGTTGCTTTCTCCTCTAGTGACACCGAGCCGTTTATGGATCGGGGATACGCGAGCCGAGATTGATACATCTCCATGATAACTGGTGTAACTTTATGATCGTTGATCTAAATAACTTTAAACTTCTTTTGGATGAAAGATAACTCAATTATCTATCTTCTGACCAAATTTCGGCTCGGGTTGCCTTCTCCTCGAGTGACACCGAGCCCTTTTTGGATCGGCTCAGGTACGACGAGCACATATTGATATGGCTTCAGTAAATCGGGTGCATCTTGCCAACCTCAGCTCCAAATGATATGATTTCAACTATATTGGAAAGCTGACTCAATGATCTTGTTTTTCATCACCGAACCGATCTCTTTACTATGTTGCCGAACCGATCCGAGCTCTTTAGCTCAACGGCTTGGTTTTCCAAATCCTTTATGGGTTTGGCCCTACAAGGCTTCTTGGGCTCGGTTCGTGATAAGTCGAGATTTTCATCGTTGTCCATTTTATATACTTAGTTAAATTTATGTTGATCTCAGTGGGGTGGAAACCGATCCCAACACTTACGATCAAGGGAGCACTTTTTAGCGCACCGATTTTCCAACCACCGGATTGGGAGTTGCCTTTCGAGGTAATGATGGATGCTAGTGACTATGCGGTGGGGTCTGTTTTGGGACAAAGGAAGGAGAAGAAGTTTCATGTCGTCTACTTTGCTAGTAGGACCCTTGATGATGCTCAATGCAAGTATGCTACCACGGAGAAAGAGTTGCTTGCCATCATGTTTGCTTTTGAGAAGTTCCGGTCATAACTTGTGGGGTCTAAGGTGATTGTACACACCGATCATGCTACTTTGAGATACCTTCTCACCAAGAAGGATGCCAAACCTAGACTGATACGCTGGATTCTCTTGCTGCATGAGTTTGAATTGGAGATTAAGGACAAGAAAGGCATTGAGAATGGTATCGCGAATCATTTATGTCGACTACGTGTAGAGGAAGATGTCCCTTTGGATGATTGCCTCCCTAAGGAGAACGTGTATGCCATCAGCATTGGGAACATTGACCATCACACACCTTCTCGCGACACCACGCTTCCTGAGATACCTTGGTTTGGTGACATTGCGAACTACTTGGCTGCAGAAAAGGAACCCGATAACTTTGTTGGGTATAGGAAAAAGAAGTTCTTGAGAGACATCAGACACTACTTCTGGGATGAGCCATACTTGTACAAGCAGTGTTCCGATGGTGTTTTCAGACGATGCATTTTAGAGGAAGAGGTCCCAGGTATTCTCTTCCATTGCCACGGTTCGAATTATGCAGGGCACTTTGCTACTTTCAAGACGGTGTCCAAGGCTCTACAAGCTGGTTCTTGGTGGCCGACAATGTTTAGAGATGCTCATGCTTTCGTCTCTAAGTGTGATTCATGTCAAAGGCAAGGGAACACAAGCAAGAGGAATGAGATGCCCCAGAATTTTATCTTGGAGGTTGAGGTGTTCGATGTTTGGGGTATTGATTTCATGGGTCCATTCCCATCTTCTTATGGGAATCAATACATCCTTGTCGCAGTAGACCATGTGTCTAAATGGGTTGAAGCGCTAGCTAGCCCAACCAATGATGCCAAGGTGGTCTTGAAGATGTTCAAATCTGTGATCTTTCCATGTTTCGGTGTACCTCGAGTTGTGATCAACGATGGTGGTTCTCACTTCATCAATAAGGTCTTTGAAGGTCTTTTGAAGAAGCATGGAGTCAAGCACAAGGTAGCCACTCCTTACCATCCGCAGACGAGTGGGCAAGTTGAGATCTCCAATAGGGATATCAAGAGCATTCTGCAAAAGACTGTAAGCACCACAAGGAGAGATTGGGCCATAAAGCTTGATGATGCTCTTTGGGAGTATAAGACTGCTTACAAGACACCCTTGGGTACGACACCATTCCATCTAGTCTATGGGAAGTCTTGTCATCTTCCTGGGGAGCTCGAATACAAGGTAACTTGGGCCGTTAAGTTGTTGAATTTTGACATTAAACCTGCTTCTGAGAGACGGTTGATGCAACTTAACGAGCTAGATGAGATTCGTCATATGGCCTATGAGAGAGGATTTACAAGGAAAGGAGTAAGGCCTACCATGACAAGAAGATCATTCCAAGGAACTTTGCCGCAAATGATCAGGTGTTGCTCTTCAATTCTCGCCTGAAATTTTTTTCTGGGAAGCTGCGATCGCGATGGTCTGGTCCATTGACCATCAAAAAGGTAAGACCGTACGGAGCTGTTGTGTTGCTGGACACTACAAGAATTGAATTTGTGGTTAATGGTCAACGCCTAAAGCCATATCTCGCTGACACCGACATCACTGAAGGAGACACCGTTCCTCTCAGTAATCCACCTCAAGCCTAGATGGCATCCAAGTCAAGCTCGTGACTTGAAACAAGCGCTTGGTGGGAGGCAAACCACCGGTAAGTATACATACTTAGTTTTTCGTTTGTTTTCTAATTTTTAGTTTTGGTTTTCACCGTTTCAGGTATATATTCTAAAAAAAAAATAGGGGTCAGATCGATCGATCCAACAAAACGAGATATTTCAGATCGATTGAACCACGTTGGATCGATCAATCTGATAGTGGATCGATCGATCCAAGGGCCAAGGTACGTTTCCTCTTCGATTTTTTGGTTTTAACCAGTTTAATCCGGTTATTTCATTAAAGTCAAATCCGAAAAACATATTTTATCAACCCACACACGATTTTAAAATATTAACACACGTTTTTTCTTCTCTCCCCTCTTCCTCTTGTGCGATTTTTTTGGTGTTCTTGGAGAAATTTTTACACAACCCTAACTTTCTCAAATCTTAACGGATTCAAGTGATTTTTGCGCCTAACCTACTCGGATTTTTGTCCTCTATCTGATTGTAGCACTCTCTCTTTCGATCTGCAAAGGTACATGTCCCTCTCTCCAATTTTCAGTCCGCAAACCACTATTCACAAGTTGAAATTTTGGATTTTTATGTTATATTCTTGGATGATTTCGTAGTTGATATGGTCTCTTAGGATAGTTTCGAACCCCGCCATGTTTTTTTCGTTAATTTGTGTGATTGGACTTGAAAATTGGAATTTAAAGAGAGATTTTGGGAATTTTGTGAACAATTTTCGAATTTGGATTGATTTGTGTTATGATGAGGAATGTTGTGTTGAATTGGTTGTTGAGATTGCTTGTGATAATGCATAATGATGTACCTTTGCAAATTTCTACTCGCTTTCGTGTTTTTCGGAATTTTCGATAAATATGGATTTATTTGGTTTTTGCAGAGAGTGGTTAAAAGAGGTGGACGCACTCTCCGGAAAAACTCGACACCGGGTTTAGCGCCAAGATAGCCACAACCACAAGTTGATCCAAACGTGCAATCCTCGAGGCGTAGAAAGGACAAAGGGAAAGCGACATCTTCGGTCCCTAATGTCGAAGAGGACGAGAACGAGGAGGAAGGAAGAGAACCATCGCTCTTTGCCCGAGACACGATAACATGCCAATAGGGGGTTCGCTGATTCTCACGGTTCTTCATATGACGGTTGGGGAAATGCAGAAAGACACCGATACATGATGCGCAAATATGGAGATCCATGGGCTATATCCAATAGCACTTGTTACAATGGGTTGCTGCGAGTTGAGATGGCGCCTACAAAGTTCGTGTGTGAAAGAACTTTGTAGAAGATGGGGATTGCAGAGGATGTACGACGGATGTTGCAGAGGATGGGTTTAGGTACGCTTGCCTATCAGCCATACCCTCTCTACCCTGAGTTGGTCCGACAGTTTCTTGCCTCTGCCGAGATCAAGTACGATGACATTGTGATTAACGTCGCAAGTGAGGGGAGGCTATCCTACCTGAGCAGCGGCATGCTTTATGAGATCTCCATTTGGAAGTTGAGTGATCTCTACGGGTTCGACAAAGCTAACCTTGATTCGGAACCCAGTCATTCGCGTAGTTGCCAAGATCATTGGGCACAATCTGTTTGCTAAGGAGGAGGTCGACTCTTTGAGGGAGGATGAGCTGCCGATGATACACTTTGGACTTCCCTCGTTTGTCCGCGACATCTACCGCGATCCACCTCCATTTGATCTTCAGACCAATTTTGGAGATATCTTTGCTGTTGTTCTAGTGCAAAAGAATTTTAGAGGTCTTAACACTTCGAGACCGAAGACGGAGTGTGTTGGGAGTCTTTTGACTCCAATTTTCAGGTATCATGAGATTGACTTCTCTTTGACCAAGTGTGTGGACACACTTGCCTATTTTGATGAGCAGTACCTCAGGCATAGCACCATCCTCAAGGCGGGCTTCAAGTACCAGTTCCAAGACCAAGCTGGCAACTCGTCTCTGTCAGCTCCCGCTTCCAGACCTTACTGC
This sequence comes from Pseudoturritis turrita, assembly GCA_900406555.1. Classification (NCBI taxonomy): domain Eukaryota; kingdom Viridiplantae; phylum Streptophyta; class Magnoliopsida; order Brassicales; family Brassicaceae; genus Pseudoturritis; species Pseudoturritis turrita. The sequence goes on along the minus strand of OVBL01001030.1, from coordinate 625,336 downwards.
TCTCACATCCAGGGAGAACCTGGAGTTTTTACCAGCTCCTGAGTTCTTATCCACAGTTGCTGCACCAAGACGCCGAGGTAGTTCTTCGCGAGCCAGTGCTTCACAACCTCGCTTGGAGGATGATAGAGTACCCGACTCTTTTTCACAACAGACATCTCAGGCACAAACTACGATGGAGCAGCTGCTTTCTGATTACACTGGTCAGTACGATCTCCCTCCCCTTCTTGTAGATGCTACAGAGGAGGCTTGTTGGGCCTGGATGGTTGAGTCCCAGAGGACCAGTCAATCGATGTTGCAGAGGATGTGGGCTGCGCTCGCTAAGCTCACATGCCCACGACCATCTTCTTGTTTCCGCGCCCCTGCAACTAATAGAGCGGCTGCCACTACCATTGATCCTGGTGTTGCTGGACACAGGATTCCAGATGATGATTATTCCGACGATGCAGAGCGTCTACCTAGGCGTCGGAGAGAGCCAGGAGTGAGAGAGTGTCTTAGCCCCGATGACCTCCCTTGACTGCAGTATCCTCTCATTCTCCCTTATCTTTTCTCATTTTCATTTGCTTTTTATGTATTTTTGCGTTAGTCGTATCTTTCTTCTGACTTATTTTCACACCGAAGATGGTGTGAAGTAAGTATGGGGAGGGTATGTGCTGGGACTAACGTCTTTTTTCTTTGTTTTGTTTCTTTTGAGTCATTTTGATGTTTTCATTGAGTAAGTCCAGGATGTTTTTATTGAGTCAAAATTTTGTTGGGTATGATGACTTTTCTCTTAGTTTGTTGTCTGATTTTTCAATCTTAGTGACCATTATTGCAGAATCAGTTCAAATCTGACTAATGAAAAATCCAAAAGACTAACCAGCTAACCAGAGACATCCACATTTCCAAAAGAATCCACTAAGCCCAAGCTAATTTCTGAGCTCTTCTTTTTACATCATCGACGTGATTGATGTTCATAGAACTTGACTTCTCGTTCGTTGTCTGACAAATGCATCCTGTGTGAAACATAATGGTACTCCTCTCCCTTATTCTAAGTTAAATAAAAGCAGAAAAGATGAAAGGATTTTATTTCGAGTAAAGGGTTAGGAAAATTTTCTGTGATCCCAATATTTTACTTCGAAAGGAATGATCACATAAAGGTTGGAAGCGAAGGTTAGGAAAATTTCCCGTGATACCATTATTCGATTACACCTTTGAGAATAAAAAAAAAGAAAAAAGAAAAGATGAGAACATGTTGGGGTCAGATTCCACCTACTGAGAATCAACGATTGAAAAAATGGCTAAGTATAAAAAAAAACACTAGCTGTTGAACCCCTAACCATGAAAGGTGTACCCCGATCTGTGACAAAGCAAGGGATCGGGTACCCCGATCCGTGAGAAGGATGAGTTATGTGCCCCGATCCATGACCAAGCAGATGGATCGGGTCCCCCTAACCGTGAAGTAGGTGGATCGGGTCCTTAGCCATGAAGCAGTTGGATCGGGTCCCCTAACCGTGAAGAAGGTGGATCGGATCATGAAGCAGATGGATCGGGTCCCCTAACCATGAAAGGTGTACCCCGATCTGTGACAAAGCAAGGGATCGGGTACCCCGATCCGTGAGAAGGATGAGTTATGTGCCCCGATCCATGACCAAGCAGATGGATCGGGTCCCCCTAACCGTGAAGTAGGTGGATCGGGTCCTTAGCCATGAAGCAGTTGGATCGGGTCCCCTAACCGTGAAGAAGGTGGATCGGGTCATGAAGCAGATGGATCGGGTCCCCTAACCATGAAAGGTGTACCCCGATCTGTGACAAAGCAAGGGATCGGGTACCCCGATCCGTGAGAAGGATGAGTTATGTGCCCCGATCCATGACCAAGCAGATGGATCAGGTCCCCCTAACCGTGAAGTAGGTGGATCGGGTCCTTAGCCATGAAGCAGTTGGATCGGGTCTCCTAACCGTGAAGAAGGTGGATCGGGTCCTCGGTCATGAAGCAGATGGATCGGGTCCCCTAACCATGAAAGGTGTACCCCGATCTGTGACAAAGCAAGGGATCGGGTACCCCGATCCGTGAGAAGGATGAGTTATGTGCCCTGATCCATGACCACGCAGAAGGACCGGGTCCCCTGATCGTGGAGTATGTGGATTGGGCTCCCCCTAGCCGTGAAAAGGTGTACTCCGATCCGCGAAGGGAAGTTTGGTTCCAAACCCCGATCCACGACGCAACAGATGGATCGAGGGTCACGACCCACGACGAAGAATCTGGGACGAGTATCAGTCCACGGTACGACGGACGGATCAGGGGCTGCGACCCATAGTATGTCGCCCGAGCCGTGAACCATGGCAAAAGATTGGGCCGAGACAACAAGCCCACAAATTCAAGCCCACAAAAGGGGTGACAAAGACAGCCCACGAATCGAAGCCCATAACGACAACAGGCTTTGCTAAAAGGAAATCCCGAAGAAATAGGAAATCTTCCTCATCTCTTTAGACATTAACTTAGCCGACTTAACATTGTATATATACTCATGTAAACCCTCAGAAAAGGGGATCCGCAATTTACCTAGCAGAACTCTGTACTTTTGCTCTTATACGAAAAAGCTTTCTAAACAGCTTAATAAAAAAACACCATCTTTGGATCTTCGTTTGTGTGTTTTGGTGGTTTTTACTCAGAAGTTTCAGATCTCGCTAAAAGACATAACGAATTCAATTGGCGTGGATTTATACTCCCACAATTTGGCGCTAGAAGGAGGGGGCTTGAAATTTTCTTACACCAAAGAACCACCACAAAACCGATCTGAAGATGATGACCAACGACGGAGACGATAGCGTTGCTGACACCAGAAATGCCGGCGTGGATGATCAGGCGAACCAATCCAAAGACGCTGGGGAGACTTCGACAACGCTCATGGAGATGAAAGCCATGCTGGAGACACTGCTCAAAAAGGCGGAGGAGCAAGATAAGCTGAACAACACGATGACGGGTGAGCTGAAGGCCCTCACAACGGCGAGTCGTACCCGAGGCACGGGATCAGGTCTGGATCCATCAAGACGAGTCGGGAGGCGTCTCAACCCAACGGCCCTGGACTTCACAACTCCGCTCAACCCACCGAGGACCCGAGGAAGACTGCCACTACTACACCAAAGCTCAGCAAACCTAGCCTCAAGAGTCCAAGGGGCAGACGACACGCCAATCGAAGAGGAGCCTGCACCAATCATCAATCTAGATGAGGAGAACCGAATGGAGCAAAACATGGAGAGCCATGACAATCCTGAACACCTAGCAACTGGTCAAACCCGAACCGAAAGATGCGAGGTCATCCCCGAAGGAGATCAAGAGCTGACCGAGGAAGAGGAGAACATACTCTGGGCTGAGCAAGCACGGATGAACGACGAGATGGCTAGGATGCGAGCAGATATGGATCGAGCAGCTGCCGACATAAGAGCTGTCCGATCCATGATGCACAAAGCAACTAGCAAGGTGCCAGAGATAGATCGTGTACTAAAGGAAGCACATAACACCCCGTTCACATCACGGATAACTAGCACGAGAATTCCAGATCCTGGAAAGATGAAAGTCCCGATCTATGAAGGAAAGACCGATCCGAAGGAGCATCTGACGGCCTTCGCTATTGCCATGGGACGCTCGAATTTCAAGGAAAACAAGAGAGACGCCGGACAATGCCTTCTCTTCGTGGAGCATCTTAAGGGACCGACGCTCTAGTGGTTCTCAAGACTCGAGCGAAATTCCATCAACAGCTATAACCAACTATCTGCGGCATTCTTGAAACATTATTCCATCTTCATGGATCCCGGAACGTCTGATGCCGACCTATGGACCCTAGCTCAAGGGCAGAACGAAACACTCTGGAGTTTCATTGGAAGGTTCAAAGCTGTTATGTCAAAAGTGGAAGGCCTGAGCGATAAAGCAGCCCTACTAGCCCTGAAGCGAGCACTCTGGTTCAATTCTGATTTTCGCAAAGAAATCGCGCTAAACACCCCCACTACGATACAGGACGGAGACAACGAACCATTCTTCCCAAGTTTCAGCCCCTTCCAACACTAGGAAGAACAATCAAGGCTCCAGCTATATCCAGCACAAGGGAGGCTTTCGAGGAGCTCATAACTATCAAATTGACGCTCCTGGATTCGGTCGCGGAAGAGGCCGAGACCGTGGAAGAAGCTCATGGAGCACATGGACCAAAAGCGATAGTTCCTACGATGAGACGGCCTAGTGCGAACACCACCACATTTACGGACATTCTACCGCGAACTGCAGAATCCTAGGCTTGAAGCTTGCTAAAAAATTAGCAGCCGGCGAGCTTGGAGGAAATGTCAGCCTCAAGGACTTCGAGATGGACGTAAACACATACAAACCCGACCCGACAAAAGAAGATCACACCAAGCGCGATAGAAGGGATGACGAAGCGCCACCCTCTGGGTCAAGCAGAAGAAGGATCAGCATGATAATGGGAGGATCCCACTATTGCTCAGATACCGTCTCATCAATCAAGGCATTCCAGCGAAGGGCAGACGTCAGTATCAACTGGTCTAAACCATCTAAGTTTCCAAACGACGTGATATCATTCGAGGAAAGAGAAACGATCGGAATCGACAGACCTCATGATGACCCTCTCGTAATCGAGTTGATCATCAACGACTGTGATGTAGCACGCGTATTGGTAGACACTGGGAGCACCGTGGACGTAATCTTCCTCGAGACTCTCAGAAGAATGAATGTGGATCTGTTCAAAGTGATATCTACTCCCAAACCCTTAACAGGATTCTCTGGAGAAACCACCATGACTACCGGAACAATCAAACTGCCTGTCCAAGCTGGCGAGGTGACAAAGATCGTTGAGTTCTCCGTAGCTGACCATCCGGCCATCTACAACGTCATCATGGGGAACCCCTGGTTAAATTCGATGCGCGCAGCCGTTTCGACCTACCATCTTTGCCTCAAGTTTCCTACACCAAACGGCGTGAAAACTATTCGAGGAAATCAAAAAGAGTCTCGTGTCTTCTTTCTCGCCGCACACAAGCTCAGAAACCCGGTGTCTGATCCAACGGCAAATTCGAAGCGCAAGAAGATAAAGACCGACAGAGAACCGGTGAAAGAGCTTTCCAAACTGTTATAGCAGTTACAGATCACGGTTGATCGCGAAGAAGAGGTGTCTAAACCAACCTACGACCCCGTCATATCAGTTTGCATCGACAACAAACACCCCGAACGCTGTGTAGAGATTGGAGCAGAGTTAGATGGAAAGATCAAAGAAGAGCTCGTGGCATTCTTGAAGAAAAATATCAACACCTTCGCATGGGAAGCAGAAGATATGCCCGGCATCGATATCAGTATAACAAGCCACGAACTGAACGTCGACCCGACTTTCAAACCAGTAAAGCAGAAAAGAAGAAAACTTGGGCCAGACAGAGCTAAAGCGGTAAATGACGAGGTGGAGAGACAACTGCACGTCGGATCAATAACTGAGGCGAAGTACCCGGACTGGCTAGCTAACCCAGTGGTGGTCAAGAAGAAGAATGGCAAATGGCGCGTGTGCGTGGACTTCACCGACCTGAACAAAGCCTGTCCAAAAGACAGCTTCCCCTTCCACATATCGATCGCTTAGTCGAAGCGACGGCAGAAAACGCACTCCTATCCTTCATGGATGCCTTCTCAGGTTACAACCAGATCTTGATGAACCCCGACGATCGCGAGAAGACCGCTTTCATAACGGATCGTGGAATATATTGCTACAAGGTGATGCCATTCGGTCTGAAAAATGCGGGAGCGACATACCAACGACTGGTGAACAAGATGTTTGCAGACCAACTCGGCAAAACAATGGAGGTTTACATAGACGACATGCTGGTGAAATCACTAAAGGAACAGGATCACATCACTCATCTCAAGGAATGTTTCTCGCAGCTGAACTTTCACAACATGAAGTTAAATCCGACCAAGTGCAGATTCGCAGTCACTTCGTGAGAGTTCCTTGGTTATCTTGTAACTCACCGCGGCATTGAGGCAAACCCTAAGCAGATCGACGCACTCATCAATATGACTTCACCAAAGACGAAAAGGGAAGTCCAACGTCTTACCGGGAGGGTAGCTGCGCTTAACCGATTCATCTCGCGATCCACGGACAAATGCCTACCTTTCTACGATACTTTGCGAGGGAACAAGAAGTTCGAGTGGACGGACAACTGCGAGGAAGCGTTTCAGCAACTCAAGAACTATCTAGCCACTCCCCCAGTTCTCACAAAACCAGAAGCAGGGGAACCACTTTTTCTGTACACCGCAATTTCCGCCACAGCGGTAAGTGGCGTATTGATTTGAGACGAGCGCAACGAACAGAAGCCGATATTTTACGTAAGTAAATCCCTTATGGACGCGGAAACAAGGTATTCACAGATGGAGAAATTGGCACTATCCATAGTTATGTCGGCAAGAAAACTAAGGCCATACTTTCAGTCTCACTCAATCGTCGTTCTGAGCACCTTTCCGATAAGGTCTGTTCTGCACAGTCCAAGTCAGTCCGGAAGGCTAGCAAATTGGGCTATCGAACTGAGCGAATACGACATTGAGTATCGCGGACGCACATGCGCTAAATCGCAAGTTCTAGCAGATTTTCTTATCGAACTACCCGAAGAAGGCATTGACGACGAAATGCAAGGACAGCTCTGGAAACTCCACGTTGATGGCTCATCTTCCAAAAACGGTTCAGGAGTCGGGATACGGCTAACCTCTCCAACTGGCGAACTACTGGAACAGTCTTTCCGCCTGGGGTTTCATGCATCTAACAACGAAGCAGAGTACGAAGCCTTGATTGCCGGGATGAAACTTGCTAACGGCCTAAAGATCAAGAAACTCCATGCATTTTGCGATTCCCAACTAGTCGCGAATCAGTTCAGCGGTGAATATGCAGCAAAGGATGATCGAATGGAAGCTTACTTGAAGATCGTCAAATAATTAGCTGCACAGTTCAAATAATTCATCCTAACAGGCATTCCGCGAGGGGAGAACACCCCAGCCGACGCACTTGCAGCCCTTGCATCAACTTCCGATCCAGATCTAAAGAGAGTGATCCCGGTAGAATTCATCCAACACCCGAGCATCAGTTCCGGCGGTTCAGTGAATGCCATAACTTGTTCACAAGCGGCTAGACAAGCGACAGATGTCTCGACCAGGCAAGAGGTGATGGATGAAATGCAGGCAGAATTGGCCGACCAATCACCCGCAGAGCCGGATATTGCCCCAATGGAAGAAGACAATCTCGTTGAGTCACCAACTACGACAAGCAGCAAGGACCCTGTCATTGAACCCAACGGAGAAGCAAACGAAGTCAACAACCATCCAGAATATGGTTGTGACAAGGAATGGCTCGGCGCAATCAGAGGATACATATGCGATGGCGTCTTACCAACCGAAAAATGGGCAGCTCGCAAGCTTCGAGCCCAGGCAGCACGTTACGTGTTACTTGATGGGAATGTCTTCAAGTGGAGATTCTTGGGACCATTGCTAAGCTGCGTGGAAGGAAAGGACGCCAGGAAAGTTATGGAGGAAATTCACAGCGGTTCATGTGGAAATCACTCTGGAGGAAGAGCACTAGCCATAAAAGTCAAACGTCACGGCTACTATTGGCCAACAATGATCAAAGATTGCAAGGTGTTTTCAGCCAAATGCGAAAAATGCCAACGCCATGCGCCGATGATCCACCAACCTACAGAAGTACTTTCATCAATCTCATCGCCATATCCATTCATGCGATGGTCTATGGACATTGTCGGGCCACTCCATCCGTCGAAACAGAAACGCTTCCTTCTAGTTTTGACCGACTATTTCTCAAAATGGGTCGAAGCCGACTCCTATGCTAACATTAAAGATGCGCAAGTGGAGGCCTTCGTCTGGAAAAATGTCATATGCCGACATGGAGTACCGTACGAGATCGTGACAGATAACGGCTCGCAGTTCATCTCAAATCGTTTTGAAAGTTTCTGCGAAAAATGGAAAATCAGACTCAGCAAGTCTACTCCAAGATATCCACAAGGGAACGGACAGGCCGAAGCAATCAACAAAACAATACTTGACGGCCTAAAGAAACGCCTTGATGAGAAGAAGGGACGTTGGGCTGAAGAACTGGAGGGAGTACTTTGGTCTCACCGCACCACCCCACGACGGGCGACAGGAGAAACCCCGTTCGCCCTCGTCTACGGAACAGAGTGTGTCATCCCCCGGAGATACATTTTCCAGGGATTCGCCGGAGGCTACTACCAGAACAAGAGGGGCTCAATCACCTGTTAATGCTTGACGAACTGGACTTGATCAACGAAAGAAGGGACCAAGCCTTGATCAGGATCCAGAACTATCAAAACGCGGCCTCAAAATACTACAATTCCAACGTTCGAGAACGAAGATTCTACGAAGGCGATTTAGTTTTGCGGAAGGTTTTTCAGAACACCGCGGAAACAAATGCTGGCAAACTAGGAGCAAATTGGGAAGGACCCTACAAGATCACCGAAGTTGTCAAACCTGGCGTTTACAAACTTGCTAACATGACGGACGTTCCAGTACCGAGATCATGGAACGCAATGCACCTCAAAAAGTACTATCACTAAACTACTTTACATGAACTACGGGGCGACTTGATCCCTGCAAAGGGTACGTAGGCAGCTCGTCTTCGGACGGGTTCAGTTGCCCCCCTCCTTTCAAAAAGGGGGGGGATGGATACGTATACGCATACTCGTATACTCCCATCTTTGTAACAGTTTCTACTATCTATCGAAGCTTTGCTTTTTAAAGGCAATTTCTATCTAAACATCCTTCAAGGATCACCAAGTCTTAACAAAACAGACATATTTGAGCAAATCAGACTACACCGGGCATCTCGCCACATCTTCACTATTGCTGGCCACAATAGTGAATTCTCACATCCATTTCGGATTTAAACTCACATCCGTCTCAGGATTAAAAGCGCGCTATACAAGTATTCGTTCATTGTCGGAGCGGATACATTTATGTTAACATATCCGTAAACCGAAATGCTCGTCCTAGACTATACAAATGTTCATTATCGGAGCAGATAAGTTTATGGTAATCATCTGTAGACGAAATGATCATCTCAAGACTGATCATCTCGTAACTACGCAAAACAAATACAAATGCAGGCAAGGCATTCTCGAATCTATCGTTAAACGAAAGACATATATATTCAAAGGCAAGGGTTAGCTAAGTCAGCAACCAGGTGATAAAAAGGAGTTCACAGCTACATGGATAAAGCCGTCCAGGCGTTAACAAAAAATGAAAAAAAGAGTTTTAAACTAGACAAAAAAGAGAGGATCATATTCCTCCGTTATCTCGGGAGTCGTGACTACCTTCTGCTCTGGCTCTGACGGTTGCTCAACCACGTCGCTTCCTGAAGCTTTGCCCTCTTCAGGCACCATTTCAAAATCTACGACGGCTTCCTCAAGAACGACAGTCTCCTCAAGAGTGACTTCATTGGCTTTCCCAGAAGGTGGTTCGGGGTCGGCTCCTTAGCAACCACCTTTGGACTAAAGTCAGCTAGACCGGGCGTTCCTCTATTCGAGCCAGAAAAGTCTTGAATCCCGACGCTCGCGGCAGCAGTCTCCATGGGCTTCCCGTCGTTGAGCTCCTTGAGAATGTCAGATCGGATCGGAGACAGTCGCAGGATTCCTCTCATTTCCGCCACAAGCTGAGCAAATGCCTCGTGAGATCCCGACAAGCCCTGCTTCTGCTCGGCTAAAGTCTTCACCTCGGCATCGAGAGATGGCGGTTTCGTCGCTTTGGAGCAGCCCAATAAATTGAAGATTGCCTTCAATCTGGGCAAGATCAAGCATGTTCTCCTTTGGCTCACCGTCGATCTGGTCAAGAAGCCTCGTAGCTCGGGAAACTTTGCCTTCGAACATCGTCATGGTGTCACGTCTGGCTTCCAGAACAGCTCGCTCGACTTTGCTCTCAAGAAGGTCATTCGCAGCCTCTAGCTGCCTTGTTAAGCTAGCTATGTGAGCATCCCGCCTCACTTTGCCTGACTCTAGCCGCATGATCCGCTCGTCAGCTTCCTTGATGTGCTTCCTGCTCCCTTCAGCATCAGCTTCAAGGGCCTTGATCCTTTTTACGGCTTTTTCCTGTTCAGCAGCTTGATTTGCCTCGGTTTCTTTGAGCTTCCCATCCAGCTCAATGGCTTTTTCGCCTAGCATCTTCAACCTTCTCACGATCCCTGCGGGCGTCAGATTCATACCCATCACCATCCTATTAAGATGGGATATGAACTGCACAACAACGAGAAACACTGTTAAAAAAAAAAGGGCCTGAAATGGATCGGGTGACGAAAACAAAATAAGTAAACGTCACATACCTTGACGCCCCGAAGAGACACTTTGCTATATGCCTTGTCCCTAAGCAAAGTATCAGACGGCGGAAAGTGATCACCTGGACACGTGATCCTTGAAAAGATAGCCGCAGAAGCAGAGGCATCATTGTAAGCCCCTTCAGCGTTTACCGGAGCGGCAGGAGGGGTATTGCTTCAGGGATAGCTCGAGACGACTCAGTACAACGCAGTCGCTTCGGGGCCCCTCCCTTGTCTACTATTGATTGGCGTTTTTTGCTCGTAGTCTTCTTCTCCTTGGCCTTCCCTTTGCCTTTGTCTTTATGCGGTACAATTTGAGAGTCGGCTGGACGAAGCCCCAGGATGACCCCTGTAGGAGCCGGTTCGCAAGGATTATCAGCAGAAGTTGGTTCAGAGACGATGGCAGAGACAGATTGAGGGTTCGGGGACGAGATTGATTTAACGCCTAGGCCTTCTTCGCTCTCTCCTTAGCCTCTGCCTCTGCCTTGGCTTTCGCAGCAGCTCGGTCTCTGAAAGTAGGTCTTCCCATGGTATCTCTCGAAGAATGAGAAGAAGATGACTGTTCAACCGATTGTCCTTCAGAAAGGGCTCGGGATCTCTCCACTCGTCGAAGGTTGAAGTCTCTGGACCAGTTGCACTTGCGAGCAGAGAGCACTTCGTGAACCTCAGACAGATCGGGAGCAGTGAAAGACGAAGATGACGCACTGCAAAAAACAAAAGTATTTATGCAAGGTTAGAAAAACCCTAAAAAAGAAAAAATTGCTAAGTAATGGAAACCCGAGCCATGGCCCAAGTCGAGCAACGGATCGGCTACCAATTATCGTCTTTCGATGGGAAACCCCTTATAATATTTCTCCTGGCTTTTCCCGACACATAATATTTCAGCTCCCTCTTATTACGACGCCTGAACTCCAGCAAGTGTGTCAGATGTTCGACGCCAACTTCTACGTCACACTCATAACTCCTGACCAGAATACCAACTATATGCCTAATTCCTCGAACGTTGATTTGAGAAATAGCCAAGTTGTACTTCCAGATAAACTGTAGGATGACTTCAAGGATCGGGAACCAGAACAGGCAGCGATAGAAGAAGCTTTCGTAAAGAGTGAAATGGTTAGGAGGGGGATTGCTGGCTCGGTCTGAGGACGAAGGAAGAACAAGCTCGACTTCCTCAGAAATGCAAAACCTATGCTTAAGGGAGGATAGCAAATCCAGGGTTGAACCAGGTGGATCGGGTCGTTTCCTTGTTTTCTTCCTCCTTGAAGTCTGACGGTTGAGACCCATCAAACGTTTCAACTCCTGTCTGGCCACAGCTGGATCAAAGAACCAGTCTTCTGGTTCAACTTTTGGCGGATCGGGATCAGCTACATCAATAAAGGGGTTTGCCGCCTCGTCAAAAGGGGAGTCATGAAGTTGGGGTACTTCAAATCTCGGAGGACTCCCAGAATTGCTGCCTACTCCCGAGGATTCAGAGAGCACCATTTTTCTGCCAAGTAGGGAAGGTCCAACTCCCGAACCGCTTGGATCATCTAGGTTTTCGGAGACATGGGCGCCAGACGAATCTTCCGACTACAGCTCCGGGCGATAAACGGATCGGGAGAGGAGGATGGTTCAGGAAGCGAAGACTGTCCCGAAATGCCAAACAGGCGGGTATATGGATCGGGAGACGCAGAGAAACAGGTGACTGAGACATTTCGCTGAAATCAAAGACGGATCGGGGTCTTTGGATGATGTCAATAGATCGGGATCCTTAAAAAACTCGCGAGAATCTCTAGTTTCTAAAAATTAACAAAACGGATCGGGGTTTTCAGCCGCTCATCAAAATGGATCAAAACCTTTAAAAGATGAAGAACAGATCGAAGATCCTTTAAGAATAGCAAGTCGATCTAGATCTTCAAAGTAAGCTGCCGGAGAACTTAAAGATGGCGACGGAGCTGGTTGGAGATGGATCGGGAAATTCAAGCGGATCGGCAGTGCAAGAGGAACAACGGAGTTCGATAAAATATAACTTAAGCAAAAAACCTAGAGAGAGAAAGAAGAGAGTGGTTACCTGCTTTGAAGGAATTTTTGGAGAAATGAAGTGGAGAACAAATGAGAGGTATCGCGAATTATATAGGCAAATGGTGACGTCATGCGCCTCGGGAACCAGCAAAAACGCTTGCACTCCCCGATAAAGGTATCAAGGAAACGGAACCCCGAACTGAATCAGCAATGCTACGAAGAAATGATTCGGGGTTATCCATGGATAATGGTTCGGGATCGTCATCAAAAAGGACAGTTCGGGACGACCACGAGAATCGTTGATCTCACTCAACCACTTACAGCTCGGCACTAACATTACCGATACTGCCAAGCTGGGGGGCTAACTGTTGGGGTCAGATTCCACCTACTGAGAATCAACGATTGAAAAAATGGCTAAGTATAAAAAAACACTAGCTGTTGAACCCCTAACCATGAAAGGTGTACCCCGATCTGTGACAAAGCAAGGGATCGGGTACCCCGATCCCTGAGAAGGATGAGTTATGTGCCCCGATCCATGACCAAGCAGATGGATCGGGTCCCCCTAACCGTGAAGTAGGTGGATCGGGTCCTTAGCCATGAAGAAGTTGGATCGGGTCCCCTAACCGTGAAGAAGGTGGATCGGGTCATGAAGCAGATGGATCGGGTCCCCTAACCATGAAAGGTGTACCCCGATCTGTGACAAAGCAAGGGATCGGGTACCCCGATCCGTGAGAAGGATGAGTTATGTGCCCCGATCCATGACCAAGCAGATGGATCGGGTCCCCCTAACCGTGAAGTAGGTGGATCGGGTCCTTAGCCATGAAGCAGTTGGATCGGGTCCCCTAACCGTGAAGAAGGTGGATCGGGTCCTCGGTCATGAAGTAGATGGATCGGGTCCCCTAACCATGAAAGGTGTACCCCGATCTGTGACAAAGTAAGGGATCGGGTACCCGATCCGTGAGAAGGATGAGTTATGTGCCCCGATCCACGACCAAGCAGATGGATCGGGCCCCCCCTAACCGTGAAGTAGGTGGATCGGGTCCTTAGCCATGAAGCAGTTGGATCGGGTCCCCTAACCGTGAAGAAGGTGGATCGGGTCCTCGGTCATGAAGCAGATGGATCGGGTCCCCTAACCATGAAAGGTGTACCCCGATCTGTGACAAAGCAAGGGATCGGGTACCCCGATCCGTGAGAAGGATGAGTTATGTGCCCCGATCCATGACCACGCAGAAGGACCGGGTCCCCTGATCGTGGAGTATGTGGATCGGGCTCCCCCTAGCCGTGAAAAGGTGTACCCCGATCCGCGAAGGGAAGTTTGGTTCCAAACCCCGATCCACGACGCAACAGACGGATCGAGGGTCACGACCCACGACGAAGAATCTGGGACGAGTATCAGTCCACGGTACGACGGACGGATCAGGTGCTGCGACCCAATAGTATGTCGCCCGAGCCGTGAACCATGGTAAAAGATTGGGCCGAGACAACAAGCCCACGAATTCAAGCCCACAAAAGGGGTGACAAAGACAGCCCACGAATCGAAGCCCATGATGACAACAGGCTTTGCTATAAGGAAATCCCGAAGAAATAGGAAATCTTCCTCATCTCTTTAGACATTAACTTAGCCGACTTAACATTGTATATATACTCATGAAAACCCTCAGAAAAGGGGATCCGCAATTGACCTAGCAGAACTCTGTACTTTTGCTCTTATACGAAAAAGCTTTCTAAACAGCTCAATAAAGAAAACCATCTTTGGATCTTCGTTTGTGTGTTTTGGTGGTTTTACTCAGAAGTTTCAGATCTCCCTAAAAGACATAACGAATTCAATTGGCGTGGATTTATACTCCCACAGACAACTTCGTGACCTTATCAACACATGTAAAAGGAAAGAAAGTTATTCAAGCTCTGGTATGTCATCCCTTTTGGAGATCCAGGAACAACTTGTGACAGCTTGTCGTAAGATAGTTGAATATGAAAAGGAGAATGCTCGACGTGATGAGGATCAAAGGCAAAATCAATCTCGCATCTCTGAAATGGAGAAGCTGATCACGTACCTTAAGACCACTGATCCTTGTTTTGCAGCTTTCATGAGTAAACCACCACCAGTCTTGGAAACTTTCCCAGCCATCGACCCAACTGTTACAGCAGACACCGCACAACCTACTCCACCAGGCAGCACACCGGTCATACCACATTAGTCCATCTCATCCCTTCTTTTAAAAACTTATTTCTTATGTGTTTGAACTTATGTTTTTTTTTTTTTTGTCACAGTGTTTGAACTTCTTTTATCCTTTTGGATTTGTAATTTATGCTTAAGACTTTGTTTACTATCTTATGGTTAAAGACTAAGTTTCTTTTATCTATTACTTTTTTTACTTTCTGAATCTTCTTAATTTACTTTTATCTTCTAAAATTCGAAATAAATATATATATATATATATATATTTTGTTTAAAAAAGTTGCAAAAATATTACAAATTTGTGACTGGTTTGCGACCCTAACAATGAGGAAAACCAACAAAGGAGTGGCAATTTAGTCGTTAATACGTGACGATATTGTGACGACTTTGCGACTACCAATGCTCATTAGCCTCTACCATAATAGTCTTAAAAACGTCGCAAATATATGACTACAAATATCGTCACAGAGTTGTCTGCAAACCACGACTCATAAATTTGGTCATATAGTAGTCGCAAAGTTCAGTTCTTCCCTTATTAGTTGTTGGGGTCAGATTCCACCTCTTGAGAATCAACGATTGAAAAAATGGCTAAGTATGAAAAAGCACTAGCAGTTGAGCCCCTAACCGTGAAGGTGGATCGGGTCCTTAGCCCTGAAGCAGAATGGATCGGGTCCCCCTGACCGTGAAGTAGGTGGATCGGGTCTTTGGCCATGAAGTAGATGGATCGGGTCCCCTAACCGTGAAAGGTGTACCCCGATCCATGACAGAGCAAGGGATCGGGTACCCCGATCCATGAGAAGGTTGGGTTATGTGCCCCGATCCGTGACCAAGCAGACGGATCGGGTCCCTTGATCGTGATGGAGTTGGATCGGGGTCCTTGGCCATGAAACAGATGGATCGGATCCCCTAACCGTGAAAGGTGTACCCCGATCCGTGACAGAGCAAGGTATCGGGTACCCCGATCCATGAGAAGGTTGGGTTATGTGCCCCGATCCGTGACCAAGCAGACGGATCGGGTCCCCTGATCGTGATGGAGTTGGATCGGGGTCCTTGGCCATGAAGCAGATGGATCGGGTCCCCTAACCGTGAAAGGTGTACCCCAATCCGTGATAGAGCAAGGGATCGGGTACCCCGATCCATGAGAAGGTTGGGTTATGTGCCCCGATCCGTGACCAAGCAGATGGATCGGGTCTCCTGATCGTGAAGTAGGTGGATCGGGTCTCCCTAGCCATAAAACAGGTGGATCGGATCCCCTAACCGTGGAAGGTGTACCCCGATCCGTGAGAAGGTTGGATCGTGTGCCCTGACCCATGACCAAGTGGGTGGATTGGGCTCCCCTAACCGTGAAAAGGTGTACCCCGATCCGTGAAGGGAAGTTTGGTTCCAAACCCCGAACTGTGAGTAAAGAGTTGGATCGGGATCCCTAACCGTGACAAGGTGGATCGGGATCCCTAACTGTGAAGGAGTTGGATCGGGATCCCGAACCGTGAAGAGTTGGATCGGGGTCCCGAACCAAGACGAGTTGGATCGGGATCCCTAACCGTGACAAGGTGGATCAGGATCCCTAACTGTGAAGGAGTTGGATCGGGATCCCGAACCGTGAAGAGTTGGATCGGGGTCCCGAACCAAGACAAGTTGGATCAGGTACCCCGAACCGTGATTGAAGTAGTTGGATCGGGTATCCCGAACCATGACAAGGCAAACTGGGTCGTGTACCCCGATCCATGGGACGACAGATGGATCGGGGGTCACGACCCACGGTGAAGAAGCTGGGACGTATACCCCGATCCATGGTACGACAGACGGATCGGGGATCACGACCCATAGTACGTCACCCGAACCGTGAACCGTGGTGTCACCCGAGCCGTGAACCATGGTGTTACCCGATCCGTGAACCATGGCGTCACCCGAGCCGTGAACCATGGTGTCACCCGAGCCGCGAACCATGGTTAGAGAATGGGCTGAGACAACGAGCCCACAAATTCAAGCCCACAAAAGAGATGACAAAGATAGCCCATGAACCGAAGCCCATGACGATGATAGGTTTCGCTAGAAGGAAATCCCGAGGAATTAGGAAAACTCTGTACTTTTGCTCTTACACAAAAAGCTTTCTAAGCAGCTTAATAAAAACACCATCTTTGGATCTTCGTTTGTGTTTTTGGTGGTTTTTACTCAGAAGTTTCAGATCTCGCTAAAAGACATAACGAATTCAATTGGCGTGGATTTACACTCCCACAATTTGGCGCTAGAAGGAGGGGGCATTGAAATTTTCTTACACCGAAGAACCACCACAAAACCAATCTGAAGACGATGACCAACGACGGAGACGATAGCGCTGCTGACACCAGAAACACCGGCGTGGAGGATCAAGCGAACCAATCCAAAGATGCTGGGGAGACTTCGACGACGCTCACGGAGATGAAAGCCATGCTGGAGACACTGCTCAAAAAGGCGGAGGAGCAAGATAAGCTGAACAACACGATGACGGGCGAGCTGAAGGCCCTCACAACGGCGAGTCGTACCCGAAGCACGGGATCAGGTCTGGATCCAGCAAGACGAGTCGGGAGGCATCTCAACCCAACGGCCCTGGACTTCACAACCCCGCTCAACCCACCGAGGACCCGAGGAAGACTGCCACTACTACACCAAAGCTCAGCAAACCTAGCCTCAAGAGTCCAAGGGGCAGACGACACGCCAATCGAAGAGGGGCCTGCACCAATCATCAATCTAGAGGACGAGAACCGAATGGAGCAAAACACAGAGAGCCATGACAATCCTGAACACCTAGCAACTGGTCAAACCCGAACCAAAAGATGCGAGGCCATCCCCGAAGGAGATCAAGAGCTGACCGAGGAAGAGGAGAACATACTCTGGGCTGAGTAAGCACGGATGAACGAAGAGCGCCGAGCAGGAGTCAGAGCCCAGAAAGACGAGATGGCTAGGATGCGAGCAGATATGGATCGAGCAGCTGCCGACATAAGAGCTGTCCGATCCATGATGCACAAAGCAACTAGCAAGGTGCCAGAGATAGATCGTGTACTGGAGGAAGCACAGAACACCCCGTTCACAGTACGGATAACTAGCACGAGAATTCCAGATCCTGGAAAGATGAAAGTCCCGATCTACGAAGGAAAGACCGATCCGAAGGAGCATCTGACGGCCTTCGCTATTGCCATGGGACGCTCGAATTTCAAGGAAAACGAGAGAGACGCCGGACAATGCCTTCTCTTCGTGGAGCATCTTAAGGGACCGGCGCTCCAGTGGTTCTCAAGACTCGAGCGCAATTCCATCAACAGCTATAACCAACTATCCGCGGCATTCTTGAAACATTATTCCATCTTCATGGATCCCGGAACGTCTGATGCCGACCTGTGGACCCTAGCTCAAGGGCAGAACGAAACACTCCGGAGTTTCATTGGAAGGTTCAAAGCTGTTATGTCAAAAGTGGAAGGCCTGAGCGACAAAGCAGCCCTACTAGCTCTGAAGCGAGCACTCTGGTTCAATTCTGATTTTCGCAAAGAAATCGCGCTAAACACCCCCACTACGATACAAGATGCTATGCATCGAGCCGCAGACTTCATCACCGAAGAAGAAGAGATGAAAATCCTAACTGAGAAGTACGGGAAGGCCAAGACAACGAACCATTCTCCCCAAGTTTCAGCCCCTTCCAACACTAGGAAGAACAATCAAGGCTCCGGCTATATCCAGCACGAAGGAGGCTTTCGAGGAGCTCATAACTATCAAATTGACGCTCCTGGATTCGGTCGCGGAAGAGGCCGAGGCCGTGGAAGAAGCTCATGGAGCACATGGACCAAAACCAATGGTTCCTATGACGAGACGGCCTACTGCGAACACCACCACATCTACGGGCATTCAACCGCGAACTGCCGAATTCTAGGCTTGAAGCTTGCTAAAAAATTAGCAGCCGGCGAGCTTGGAGGAAACGTCAGCCTCAAAGATTTCGAGATGGACGTAAACACACACAAACCCGACCTGACAAAAGAAGATCACACCAAGCGCGATAGAAGGGATGACGAAGCGCCACCCTCTGGATCAAGCAGAAGAAGGATTAGCATGATAATGGGAGGATCCCACTATTGCTCAGATACCGTCTCGTCAATCAAATCATTCCAGCGAAGGGCAGACGTTAGCATCAACTGGTCTAAACCATCTAAATTTCCAAACGACGTGATATCATTCGAGGAAAGAGAAACGATCGGAATTGACAGACCTCATGATGACCCTCTCGTAATCGAATTGATCATCAACGACTGCGATGTAGCACGCGTATTGGTAGACACTGGGAGCACCGTGGACGTAATCTTCCTTGAAACTCTCAGAAGAATGAATGTGGACCTGTCTGAAGTGATATCTACTCCCAAACCGTTAACAGGATTCTCAGGAGAAACCACCATGACTACCGGAACAATCAAACTTACCTGTCCAAGCTGGCGAGGTGACGAAGATTGTTGAGTTCTCCGTAGCTGACCATCCGGCCATCTACAACGTCATCGTGGGGACCCCTGGTTAAATTCGATGCGCACAGCCGTTTCGACCTACCATCTTTGCCTCAAGTTCCCTACACCAAACGGCGTGAAAACTATTCGAGGAAATCAAAAAGAATCTCGTGTCTGCTTTCTCGCCGCACACAAGCTCAGAAACCCGGTGACTGACCCA
Source organism: Pseudoturritis turrita (assembly GCA_900406555.1). Taxonomy (NCBI): domain Eukaryota; kingdom Viridiplantae; phylum Streptophyta; class Magnoliopsida; order Brassicales; family Brassicaceae; genus Pseudoturritis; species Pseudoturritis turrita. The sequence continues at coordinate 606,139 of OVBL01001030.1, read as the reverse complement.
ACGGCAAATCCAAAGCGCAAGAAGATAAAGACCGACAGAGAACCGGTGAAAGAGCTTTCCAAACTGTTATAGCAGTTACAGATCACGGTGGATCGCGAAGAAGAAGCGTCTAACCCAACCTGCGACCCTGTCATATCAGTTTGCATCGACAACAAACATCCCGAACGCTGTGTAGAAATTGGAGCAGATTTAGATGGAAAGATCATAGAAGAGCTCGTGGCATTCTTGAAGAAAAATATCAACACCTTCGCATTGGAAGCGGAAGATATGCCTGGCATCGATATCAGTATAACAAGCCACGAACTGAACGTCGACCCGACTTTCAAACCAGTAAAACAGAAAAGAAGAAAACTTGGGCCAGACAGAGCTAAAGCGGTAAATGACGAGGTGGAGAGACTACTGCGCGTCGGATCAATAACTGAGGTGATGTACCCGGACTAGCTAGCTAACCCAGTGGTGGTCAAGAAAAAGAATGGCAAATGGCGCGTGTGCGTGGACTTCACCGACCTGAACAAAGCCTGTCCAAAAGACAGCTTCCCCCTTCCACATATCGATCTCTTAGTCGAAGCGACGGCAGGAAACGCACTCCTATCCTTCATGGATGCCTTCTCAGGTTATAACCAGATCTTGATGAACCCCGACGATCGCGAGAAGACCGCTTTCATAACGGATCGTGGACTATATTGCTACAAGGTGATGCCATTCGGTCTGAAAAATGCGGGAGCAACATACCAGCGACTGGTGAACAAAATGTTTGCGGACCAACTCGGCAAAACAATGGAGGTTTACATAGACGACATGCTGGTGAAATCACTAAAGGAACAGGATCACGTCACTCATCTCAAGGAATGTTTCTCGCAGCTAAACTTTCACAACATGAAGTTAAATCCGACCAAGTGCAGATTCGCAGTCACTTCGGGAGAGTTCCTTGGTTATCTTATAACTCACCGCGGCATTGAGGCAAACCCTAAGCAGATCGACGCACTCATCAATATGACTTCACCAAAGACGAAAAGGGAAGTCCAACGTCTTACCGGGAGGTAGCTGCGCTTAACCGATTCATCTCACGATCCACCGACAAATGCTTGCCATTCTACGATACTTTGCGAGGGAACAAGAAGTTCAAGTGGACGGACAACTGCGAGGAAGCGTTTCAGCAACTCAAGAACTATCTAGCCACTCCCCCAGTTCTCACAAAACCAGAAGCAGGAGAACCACTTTTTCTGTACACCGCAATTTCTGCCACAGCGGTAAGTGGCGTATTGATTCGAGACGAGCGCGGCGAACAAAAGCCGATATTTTACGTAAGTAAAACCCTTACGGACGCGGAAACAAGGTACTCACTAAGGCCATACTTTCAGTCTCACTCAATCGTCGTTCTGAGCACCTTTCCGATAAGGTCTGTTCTGCACAGTCCAAGTCAGTCAGGAAGGCTAGCAAATTGGGCTATCGAACTGATCGAATACGACATTGAGTATCGCGGACGCACGTGCGCTAAATCGCAAGTTCTTGCAGATTTTCTTATCGAACTACCCGAAGAAGGCATCGACGACGAAATGCAAGGACAGCTCTGGAAACTCCACGTTGATGGCTCATCTTCCAAAAACGGTTCAGGAGTAGGGATACGGCTAACCTCTCCAACTGGAGAACTACTGGAACAGTCTTTTCGCCTGGGGTTTCATGCATCTAACAACGAAGCGGAGTACGAAGCCTTGATTGCCGGGATGAAACTTGCTAACGGCCTAAAGATCAAGAAACTCCATGCATTTTGCGATTCCCAACTAGTCGCAAATCAGTTCAGCGGTGAATATGCAGCAAAGGATGATCGAATGGAAGCTTACTTGAAGATCGTCAAAGAATTAGCTGCACAGTTCAAACAATTCATCCTAACATGCATTCCGCGAGGGGAGAACACCCCAGCCGACGCACTTGCAGCCCTTGCATCAACTTCCGATCCAGATCTAAAGCGAGTGATCCCGGTAGAATTCATCCAACACTCGAGCATCAGTTCCGGCGGTTCAGTGAATGCCATAACTCGTTCACAAGCGGCTAGACAAGCGACAGATGTCTCGACCAGGCAAGAGGTGATGGACAAAATGCAGGAAGAATTGGCCGATCAATCACCCGCAGAGCCGGATATTGCCCCAATGGAAGAAGACAATCTCGTTGAGTCACCAACTACAACAAGCAGCAAGGACCCTGTCGTTGAACCCAACGGAGAAGCAAACGAAGTCAACAATGATCCAGAATATGGTTGTGACAAGGAATGGCTCGGCGCAATCAGAGGGTACATATGCGACGGCGTCCTACCGACCGAAAAATGGGCAGCTCGCAAGCTTCGAGCCCAGGCAGCACGTTACGTGTTACTTGATGGAAATGTCTTCAAGTGGAGATTCTTGGGACCGTTGCTAAACTGCGTGGAAGGAAAGGACGCCAGGAAAGTTATGGAGGAAATTCACAACGGTTCATGTGGAAATCACTCTGGAGGGAGAGCACTAGCCATAAAAGTCAAACGTCACGGCTACTATTGGCCAACAATGATCAAAGATTGCAAGGTGTTTTCAGCCAAATGCGAAAAATGCCAACGCCATGCGCCGATGATCCACCAACCTACAGAAATACTTTCATCAATCTCATCGCCATATCCATTCATGCGATGGTCTATGGACATTGTCGGGCCACTCCATCCGTCAAAACAGAAACGCTTCCTTCTAGTTTTGACCGACTATTTCTTAAAATGGGTCGAAGCCGACTCCTATGCTAACATTAAAGATGCACAAGTGGAGGCCTTCGTCTGGAAAAACACATATGCCGACATGGAGTACCGTACGAGATTGTGACAGATAACGGCTCGCAGTTCATCTCCAATCGTTTTGAAGGTTTCTGCGAAAAATGGAAAATCAGACTCAGCAAGTCTACTCCAAGATATCCACAAGGGAACGGACAGGCCGAAGCAATCAACAAAACAATACTTGACGGCCTAAAGAAATGCCTTGACGAGAAGAAGGGACGTTGGGCTAAAGAACTGGAAGGGGTACTTTGGTCTCATCGCACCACCCCACGACGAGCGACAGGAGAAACCCCGTTCGCCCTCGTCTACAGAACAGAGTGTGTCATCCCCTCGGAGATACATTTTCCAGGGATTCGCCGGCGGTTATTACCAGAACAAGAGGGGCTCAATCACCTGTTAATGCTTGACGAACTGGACTTGATCAACGAAAGAAGGGACCAAGCCTTGATCAGGATCCAGAACTATCAAAACGCGGCCTCAAAATACTACAATTCCAATGTTCGAGAACGAAGATTCTACGAAGGCAATTTAGTTTTGCGGAAGGTTTTTCAAAATACCGCAGAAACAAATGCTGGCAAACTAGGAGTAAATTGGGAAGGACCCTACAAGATCACCGAAGTTGTCAAACCTGGCGTTTACAAACTTGCAAACATGACGGACGTTCCAGTACCGAGATCATGGAACGCAATGCATCTCAAAAAGTACTATCACTAAGCTACTTTACATGAACTACGGGGCGACTTGATCCCTACAAAGGGTACGTAGGCAGCTCGTCTTCGGACGGGTTCAGTTGCCCCCCTCCTTTCAAAAGGGGGGGAGTGGGTACGTATACGCATACTCGTATACTCCCATCTTTGTAAACAGATTCTACAATCTATCAAAGCTTTGCTTTCACAGACAATCTTTACCTAAAAAGATCACTAAGTCTTAACAAAACAGACTACGGGCATCTCGCCACACCTTCACTATTGTTGGCCACAATAGTGAACTTTCGCATCCATCTCGGATCTAAACTATCACTTCCATCTCAGGATTAAAAAGCGCGCTATAAAAATACTTTGTTCATTATCGAAGCGGATATGTTTACGGTAACGTATCCGTAAACCGAAATGTTCATCCACAACAATACAAACATATGATCATTGCCGGAGCGGATACGTTTATGGTAACTTATCCGTAAACCGAAATGTTCGTCCTAGACTGTGCAAACAAATGTTCATTATCGGAGCAGATAAGTTTATGGTAATCTATCTGTAAACCGAAATGATCATCTCGAGACTGATCATCTCATAACTACGCAAACATAAGTTTGTATTCGTTCGTCAGAACAACTACTCAACAAAAACAATGCAAGCAAAGCATTCTCGAATCTATTAATAAACGAAAGACATATATATTCAAAGGCAAGGGTTAGCTAAGTCAGCAACCAGGTGATAAAAAGGAGTTCACAGCTACATGGATAAAGCCGTCCAGGCGTCAACAAAAAATGAAAAAAGAATTTTAAACTAGACAAAAAAGAGAGGATCATATTCCTCCGTTATCTCGGGAGTCGTGACTACCTTCTGCTCTGGCTCTGACGGTTGCTCAACCACGTCGCTTCCTGAAGCTTTGCCCTCTTCAGGCACCATTTCAAAATCTACGACGGCTTCCTCAAGAGCGACGGTCTCCTCAAGAGCGACTTCATTGGCTTTCCCAGAAGGTGGTTCGGGGGTCGGCTCCTTAGCAACCACCTTTGGACTAAAGTCAGCTAGACCGGGCGTTCCTCTATTCGAGCCAGAAAAGTCTTGAATCCCGACGCTCGCGGCAGCAGTCTCCATGGGCTCCCCATCGTTGAGCTCCTTGAGAATGTCAGATCGGATCGGGGACAGTCGCAGGATTCCTCTCATTTCCGCCACAAGCTGAGCAAATGCCTCGTGAGATCCCGACAAGCCCTGCTTCTGCTCGGCTAAAGTCTTCACCTCGGCATCGAGGGATGGCGGTTCGTCGCTTTGGAGCAGCCCAATAAATTGAAGATTGCCTTCAATCTGGGCAAGATCATGCATGTTCTCCTTTGGCTCACCGTCGATCTGGTCAAGGAGCCTCGTAGCTCGGGAAACTTTGCCTTCGAACGTCGTCATGGTCTCACGTCTGGCTTCCAGAACAGCTCGCTCGACTTTGCTCTCAAGAAGGTCATTCGCAGCCTCTAGCTGCCTTGTTAAGCTAGCTATATGAGCGTCCCGCCTCACTTTGCCTGACTCTAGCCGCATGATCCGCTCGTCAGCTTCCTTGATGTGCTTCCTGCTCCCTTCAGCATCAGCTTCAAGGGCCTTGATCCTTTTTACGGCTTTTTCCTGTTCAGCAGCTTGATTTGCCTCGGTTTCTTTGAGCTTCCCATCCAGCTCAATGGCTTTTCGCCTAGCATCTTCAACCTTCTCACGATCCCTACGGGCGTCAGATTCATACCCCATCACTATCCTATTAAGATGGGATATGAACTGCACAACAACGAGAAACACTGTTAAAAAAAAAAGGGGCCTGAAATGGATCGGGTGACGAAAACAAAATAAGTAAACGCCACATACCTTGACGCCCCGAAGAGACACTTCGCTATATGCCTTGTCCCTAAGCAGAGTATCAGACGGCGGAAAGTGATCACCTGGACACGTGATCCTTGAAAAGATAGCCGCAGAAGCAGAGGCATCATTGTAAGCCCCTTCAGCGTTTACCGGAGCGGCAGGGAGGGGTATTGCTTCAGGGATAGCTCGGGACGACTCAGTACAACGCAGTCGCTTCGGGGCCCCTCCCTTGTCAACTATTGATTGGCGTTTTTTGCTCGTAGTCTTCTTCTCCTTGGCCTTCCCTTTGCCTTTGTCTTTATGCGGTACAATTTGAGAGTCGGCCGGACGAAGCCCCAGGATGACCCCTGTAGGAGCCGGTTCGCAAGGATTATTAGCAGAAGTTGGTTCAGAGACGATGGCAGAGACAGATTGAGGGTTCGGGGGACGAGATTGGTTCAACGCCTGGGCTTGTTTCGCTCTCTCCCTGGCTTCTGCCTCTGCCTTGGCTTTCGCGGCAGCTCGGTCTCTGAAAGTAGGTCTTCCCATAGTATCTCTTGAAGAGTGAGAGGGGGACGATTGCTCGACTGATTGTCCTTCCGAAAGGGCTCGTGCTCTCTCAACTCGGAGAAGATTGAAATCCCTGGACCAATTACACTTGCGAGCTGAAAGTGCTTCGTGAACCTCAGACAGATCGGGAGGCAATGAAAGACGAAGATGACGAACTGCAAAACAGTAAAATTTATGCAAGGTCAGAAAAACCAAAAGAAAAAAGGAAAATTGCTAAATAATGGAAACCCGAGCCGTGGCCCAA